>OY728142.1:1110670967-1111944408 GCA_963277665.1 Viscum album | reverse complement strand
TACTGCTTATAGATTTGAATTATAGAACAAAACAACTTTGTGATTGAATATGGATCTGGTTGAATGATTTTCTGAGTGAGAGAGCTATTAGGTCTTAGCTTTAGGTCTTCAATCACGTGTATTCGGTATTGGGTCTGCTGGAAATTTAGGGAAAAACATTCCAAAAGGTTTTAAAAGTCATTGAGAAATGTAAGCTTTACCAACAGTTCAAAAAAACTGTTGGGAAAGCCTTCCTAAAATTAACATATCCCAACAATTTTATCAAACTATTGGGTAAAAGTCATATAAAAACTCATATATCCCAACGGTTTGATAAAATTGTTGGGTTAAAGTCTCTCCACGCCCCTATTCTAATGGTTTGTGAAAACTGTTGGAAAACTTCCATTGGTATATCCTCCATTTATAGTAGTAGTTTTTGAGGGGCTTAGTCACAACTTTATTAGTATCATTTAATTGTGTGACTCAGGGCATGCCATTAATTTTTCCAAGAAATTATGTATCTTCAAAGAAAAGGATGGTGTTGTTGTGTTTCAAGAAAAATGTACGAAAAGGAATCTCTATCTTGTGAGTGGAGAAGAAGACATGTGCTTTCTATCTAAGGATGAAGAAAAAAAGTTATGGAATAAGTGTCTTGGCCACATAAGCCAAGGTTCCTTGTAAGATCTGTTGAAATATGATGTAGCTCAAAATCTCCCAAGATTATCATGTGATCATACTCATACGTTCGATGTCAGCAAGCAGGGGAAGATCATTTTAAAGACATATAAGAAAAAGTAGAAAAAGTCAACAAGATTACTTGAGTTGGTGCATATTGATGTGTGTGGGCCAATTTCGCCAAAGGCTATTGATGGGATGAGATATTATATTCTCTTCAATGATAAATATAGCAGAATGGCATGGGTTTCAATAATCACCCACAAATTTGAAATGTTCAGTTGCATTACAAGATATCGATGGGAATGTGAAAAGATGATTGGTTAGAAGATCTGAACGATCCTAATTGATAATGGAATAGAGTTCACAAATAGACAAGTAGAGGATTATCTCTAAAAACATGGGATAAGGCATCAAGTCTCAGTAGTATGAACTCCACACCAAAATGGAGTAGTTGAGAGAAGAAATCGAATTGTCAGCAACATGGACAGAACAATACTCATTGAGAAAGACCTTCTAGTGAAATTTTAGATAGAAGTAGTGATGATAGTAGTATACACTTCAAATAGAGAATTACTTTGTCCAAAAGAGGAGAAGACTCCATATGAGTTATGGTATGGAATGAATCCATTATTGATGTACTTTCGAATATTCAGAAGTAAATTTTTCATTCTCAATTAGGAGAAACATAGGAAATTTGAATCTCATGGGGATGAAGGGAGATTTCTTGGCTACTCAAAGAAAAGCAAAGCGTATAAATGCTTCAATAAGAGGTTTAGAAAGATAGTTGAAATTCATGATGTGAATATAGTAGAAAATGAACATAATCTTCAGAAATACATGATCAGGCGCAAGAGGGTAGTGATGAAGAGATGATAAAATCATGAGGCACTCCAACTTTAGAGGTTGATTCAAAAGAAGACTCAGATGATGAGAAAAAATTAGTGTCTTCCCAGAGACTAGTAAGAAGATCTGAAATTTATAAGTAGAACATAATTGGGGATCATACAACACCAGCGTATACAATAACGATGAAGTCTCTACAATAATCATCATACTTATCACAAGTGGAGGCTAAAATATTTGGTGAAGCAGCTGAAGAAGAGAAATGGGTTAAGGAAATGAATGAAGAGCTTGACCAAATTGAGAAGAATCAGACATGGGAAATTGTTTCAAGACCAGCAAACAAGAATGTTATCAGGACAAAGTGGGTCTTTCACAACAAAGTGAATGAATATGGTGTTGTTATTTGAAAAAAGCATGAATGGTGTACAAAGGGTACTCCCAGATAGAGGGTATAGATGTTGATGAGACATTTTCACCCATTGCAAGGCTGGAGATAATCAAATTATTCTTGGCCATAGCTGTGCAAAAAAAGTTTAAAGTTTCCAAATGGATGTCAAGTCAGAATTTCTAAATGGAGTTTTGGAAGAAGATTACATTTAGTAGCATGATGGTTTTCTCATTCATGAAGATGAGACCAGAGTCTGTCAGCTGAAGAAAGCTTTATATGGTTTAAAGGAAGCACCAAGATCATGGTATTCAATGCTTTATTAGTTCTAAAGAAGATCAGTTTCTATCATGGTGGAGTTTATAACAATCTGAATTTCAATAATAGAAATAGTCAAAGGATGATGGTGCTAGTTTATATCGATTACACAATATTTAGTGGATCAGATGGAGCGCATTGCAGAAATTTTTCTGAATTCATGAAAAGAGAGTTTGAAATGTCGATGATTGGTGAGATGACATTTTTCCTTAGTTTACAAGTGACGAAAGAAAGAAATTACACTTTCATCTCTCAATATCAATATGCCAAGGAGGTTTTGAGAATATTTGAAATGGATAATTCCAAAGAGATGAAGTCTCTGGTTGCTACCCCGACTAAAACTATCACAAGATGATGAAGGAAAGGCAGTTAATATCACAGAATATAGGAAAATCATTGGAATTATGTTTTACCTGATAGCGATAAGTCCTGATATTGTATTTTTCACATGCCAAGTAGTAAGGTATCAAAGAAATCCTAAGGTGTGCCACATGATTTCAGTAAAAACAATTCTTCAGTATATCAAGGGAATAGTGGATTTTATCCTAATGAATAATGACAAATATAAACCAGAGTTATTAGGATATACAAATGTTGATTGGGCCAGTTCAGCAGATGATAGGAAATCAACATCAGGAGGTTCCTTTTATCTTGTAGGATTGTGTATTTCTTGGTTAAGAAAGAAACAAGTTTTCATTTCATTGAGAACCGTAGAAGGTGAATACATTGCGACTACTCAAGATTTCACACAAATTTTTTTTATGAAGATATGTGAATTAAAGTGAAATATCCAATTAGAATACATTGTGACAATTCAAGTACTATAAATCTAAGAAAAAATCCAGTCCATCACTCAAGGAGAAAGCACAATGAAATTAAATTTTCATTTCATCAAGGATAAAGTGTAGCAAGGGATTTTGAAGTTGAAGTATGTGCCGACAGAACACCAAGTTGTAGATATTCTTACAAATTTCTTACCCAAGGAAGCGTTTGAAAGGCATCGACTAGCTCCAGGAGTCCAGTCGACTTCCAACACTTGAAAAAGTGTGGATGTGGGTCCCCCTATCCTCAAAATCGGGAGTTTGGTGTCGGAAAATGGCGGATTTATTCATAAGAATGAATGGTATGAAGAACATTGAAGAAAAATAAAAAATGATGAGAACCACGTGCCATAATGCATGGACCACATACCATGTTCTGGGAATAGTATGCAAAGCAGCGAGAATGGTACGCTGAAGCGGTTCGCAAAACCAGAAACGGATCGCTGTGAGGGTTTGTGGAGTAGGGCGTATGGTAGGTGGAAGGATGGTGGTATGGGATATGGTTGATTTTTTGAAGAAGTAAGCGATCAGCGCATACATACAAAAATGATACACGCACTGAATAAAAAATGGTTTGCATAGAGGCTTAAGATTCGCGGCGGCATGAGGAACGGTAATAAGTGAAGGCTGAATAAAAGATTTGGTAAATCTTGGATTAGCAGTTTTTGTGGATATCTTTGCATATATAATAATTTCTAATCCCATTTTTTACTATGGAGATTGAACATCACTAGAGATCATATTTTTCTCTGGGATTTTGGCAATGTTCGAAAGTGGTTCACGCTGAAGGTGTTTGTGGGGATTCTTAACCCGTAAAGGAAGTCTGGTATATAGAGAGGGAAGTACAGTATGTGAAAGGAGTTGTCTTGGTACATGAAGGAGGAATATATGGTACGTGAGAGAGAGAATTCCATAAGTGGTACGTGGAGTGGGAGCTCCAGTACGTGGAAGAGAATATAGTCTACAAATAGAGAACAGTTCGTTCATAGAGGGTGTTTCGCAAAAGAGGTTCGTGAAATCGGTATGCAGAGGTAGTACGCGATAGTGAAGGAAGAAACAGACAGAAAATGAAGGGTGGTTCACAGTAGTGGCAGTGGTATGTAAAGTTGGTGTTCCATTTAACAAACCTAGTACTCAGTATACAGGAGAGGAGAATGGTTCATGATTTTCACCAAGAAGCTTGAAAAAGATTCAAATCAGTTTGATAAAGGAATTATCGGTATCTAGCAGTACCCGGGAAGGTAGAATTAATATGTGGGTGAAAAAGGAATTTCAACAGAGCATCTACCTATAGTTGAGGATACATGAATTCATGAAAATTAAGGGACCTAGATGTCTATAAATTATGTTTGACCTACAAATTGATAAAATATGTGTGGATTCCTTTCTAAGAGCAGTGAGCTAAGGAAGAGAAAGATGGTGACCCTTTCCACTGGCAGTGATCCAGAGAAAGAGGCATAGGGAGTGACCATTGGGAATTCATTGAGCATACCCTAAACCTTGTAAAGGCGGTGATCCTGCACATATAAGATCTATCCTAAACATTGTACTCATTATTGGCAGTGAGCCTTAGTGAATTTGGTACATCGGTACATTACCATTGTCTGCTCCTTGGATGTAGCCCAGTGAGGGTGAACAAAGTAAAAAAACATTGTTTCCTATATATGATTTCAAATTTGTTCATATATTTCTACAGGATGAATATAGAATTGAGTTTTTTCCCACAACGAAACAAGATCCGAACGGGAGAAAGTTTTAATATGTCATACCCAAATCCCACCCCCGCCCTCTTAGGTTATTCAACCTAGTGGACCTAACATCCTCCTACATACTCGTACGTACAATAACCTGATTCCTAACATAGATGATCTCAACCTAATTTATGGTCCAATCTTAAGGTGACTACCCATCTTTATAGATTTCCCTCAAAGAAAAACATTTCAGATCATCCTGATGGCTCTCTCTAATCTGGCTCAAAAGTGTACACCCCACTAAAACTGATATGGGATTTATCTCCTACTGAACCTCCTAAACCACAACATGCATCTCATTAATTAAGTTCATCATCATACACTCAAAACTAGACTCTTTAACTTTCTAAGTCTGAGTTTTTATTCTCAATGCATCAATAAAATTATTTCCGTTCTCAGATGTATATTCCAGATCAATGTCAATTGACTGTATATACTCAACCCATCTCTACTACTATAGATTCAAATCCCTTTATTAAAATATATAATTTAATCTATTTTGATTAGTATACATAGTAAATTTTTTACCCAAAAGATAATACTGCCAACACTTCAAGTCATAAACAACTACAATTAAATTGAGGTCATGTGTAGGTTATCTCCATTCATGTGGCCTCCACCTTTAATGATCGATCCATCATAACTTGATCTCCCTGAATCAATACTTCTCCAAGAATGATCCAGAAACATTAAAAAACACCATATACTCCTCACCCAGCTTGGGTAATACCAAGATTGGTTCCATTATAAAGTCCTCTTTCAAATCCGGGAATGAATTTTCATGGGTTCTTGACCATGAAAACTTTAATCTCTCCTTGTTCAAGCCCAAAATAAGTGCTTCTAAGTGGGAAAATTCTTAGATAAACCTCTGATGATATATTTTTAGTCCCAAAAAACTACAGATATCAAAAAATTTCTTGGGTTCCTCCCATGTTACAACTACATGAATCTTATTTGGTACCACCGACACACCTTCATCCGAGATAATATGTCCTAATAAATTTACCTTATCAATACATAACTAAAACTTAGATATCTTGTCTTATAGAATATTCTCTCTCAGTGTACTCAGGACAGTTTAAATATGTTGGGAATGGTCATCATGAGTCTTGGAGTACACCAATATGTCATCCCAAAAAACTACCACTAACTGGTCTTGGTATGAACGGAAGATTCATTTCTTCAAGGCCATAAACATTTTTGGTGCATTCGTTATACCAAATAGAATCATAAAGAACTCATATAGTCCATACCTACTTCTGAAAGCAGTCCTCGGTATATCATAAGGTTGAGATCTCAACTGATGATACCCTAATCCAAAGTATATCTTGGATAAGATACAATCTCCCTTCAACTATTTAAAAACATATTTAATAAATTGAATAGGATACCGGTTCTTCACATCCATTCGTTCAACTTATGGTAATCAACCCACAAGAACAAGGTCCCTTCATCCTTATTTGAAAACAAGACTAGAGAACCTCATGGCAACATACTCGGATGAATGAACCCCTTATCCATTAACTCTTATAGTTGATTCTTAATCTCTTGAAGCTATGTTAGTCCCATTATATAATTTTTAATGGAATCTGGCTAATCCCCTTTCATGAGGTCAATTGTAAATTGTACATCTATCTAAATGGTATCCCTAATATGTCCTCAGAATACTTGTCCTGTAACTTTTCCACTATGGGTGGAAATACATCATGTTTTTCACCTCCATCATCCAATTACAAAATTGAAACTTGGTCATTGAGATCCCCAAGTTCCTAATGAATTTGTCCTGCATGGCCTGATAATATATCCCACTCTCCATGATGAACATAATTATCTCCCTCAAGAGACGTAAAATTCACACTCATGTGGTAACAATCTATGTGGGATTGGTATGCTACTAAAAAGTCCATACCCAAAATGAATTCAAATCCTGAAATATCAAAAAATTAAATATCCCATATAAAATAATACTCCACAACCTTGAGAGAACACCCTTTTTATAAACAAATTTCCCTCTAACATACTCCCAATGGTGTATCGATCATCATAAACCTACTCACAAACTCCATTGTCAATTTCAACCCATTCACAAGTTATGTAGAAATAAAGGAATGAGAGGTGTCATTATCAAAAAATTCACTAGAAAGCATAAAAGCTATAAGAATGAAACCTATAACTATTGATGTTCTAGCCTTGTTATCTACAAGTTTAGGATAAACTGCATGCAACTATCCTACCTCTATTCTATGTTTTGTTGTTTGAATCCCCCAAGCTACTCTACTATATTGATATGTGCACTCTTTCCCAGAATCACCTTAACCACTACCTCAACCACCACATCCAGTCAAACTCCAAATTCCTAAATGATACAATGTAGAAGACCCCCACCCTATACTCTATTTTTTATAGCTTCCCCATCACTACCCATATATAATGGGTTCTTGCAGAATCGATGTAGAAACCACGTACTACTGTAAGCTCAACACTCTGCCAGTGGTTGGGCAAAATGTATAAGAAAGTGGTCTAGCCTACTGCATAGGTGGTAGAGTAATCATGTAAGATCTTGATTAACTAATACTTCCCCCTAACCACTCTACTTTATTCTTCTCTAATCAATATTATCATAGTGATACTTCCTACTCTCGAAAGATGTACCTTTAGATCGTCTTGCATAAACCACTTGTCCTCTACTAGAATCTTCCTTTATGTTGCCCTTAGATATTAGGGCCAAATCCACAACCTCATAAAAATTATTAAACCAAAATATATTAACAAGGTACATTATTTTAGATTTAATACCATCTTAAAAATAACTTTTCATAGTTTTCTCATCCCCTACCATAACAAGTAATCCCCATTTTTCTGTCTCATTGTCAAAATTGATGCACTATCACTTCCCTTAACCATCCTACATCTAGGCCATGGTTAACAAAGGGTAAAAACATTCTAATAATCAGGTTTCTCATTAGAAACCTGATTTATAAATCTTTTATCATTTATAACTTTCAATTGCATATTAGGCACCAATTTCAGTTCAATTATATAAGCAAGGAAAAATATTTCACAAAAACAACTCATTCAAAAACATGATTTTTTATGCATTCCTAATAATGATTCATTTCGTAATAATTACATATTTCCTATAATGATTCATTCATACTCAACTCACTTTCCATACTAGTCTATGAGTCAAATCTTAGAAAATCATAGAAATAATAATCACATCACAAAAAAAGTTCACCACCCAAGGTGAAATAACATCCAACCGTAATAGAAAACACCAATAACAACAATCCAACCGTAGGTATATGGGTTTTACCTTGTACATGGGTTAAAAAATCTCATGCATGAGCTCATGTTCAAGGCCTGACTCTTTATAGTCCTTTATCTTTCTTTCCCAAATAGTAAGACAAAATAAAAAAAATGAAACCACCTTTGATACCACTTTGTAATGTCCTGGCCTAGGTGACACACATTGGTTCCCCAATCTGGTTAGTTACGTGACCTCTAGCATGAATCCCCATAATCTAGAGGTTTTTGACTAGTATCAAAGGACAAATATACAACATGGGGATATTATACCCTCTTTATCAAAGTAGCACAACAACAGAAATAAATAAGAATATCCAAATGATATAACCAATAACCCAACAAAACTTGTATCTCATGATGCCCAAAATAGGAATAAAATATCCAAAAATAAAAATAAAATATGTCATTTTAGATGTGTTTCAAGTTTCAAATTAAAAACCAAATGAAAAACACAATGACACTCCCAATCAGGTCACAAACCCATGCATGGTTCTCTCATCCATGATCTATCCAAACTCAACCATCTAACATAGGGCTATTTCCCTTATCCAATCCTAAAAACATGAAACCTATTTTGGTATTGATAAGGAAGCACAAGTAGGGTGTGAGTAAAACTCATTAGGCCACAACTATTGGCCTCTAAAACAATATACCATCAATAGCAGTGCATGTAGTTGTATAAATAATAAATTATAATTTTGAAAGTAAATAGTTTTTAAATTTCATTATTATTTAATTAAACACATGATTTCCTAGGTTCATGAATATACCCAAACCATAAATACCTACTTCAGTCCATGTTGGAGTCTGAACTATCCTCATGGTACATCACATATCACATATAGAATCACATTTCATTTATCGTATGATCTTTTATTTTCCATTTAATTTTAATTCAAAACATGTTCATTTGGAACCATATACCCATACCAATATCATGGGTGTATAATGACATGTATAGAACCTTGGGGGTATTTAGAGAGTCAATACCTATCCCACACTGCATGGGTATTTGGATCATAAGTCCCTTTCCCATACAATAATATTTTTATTCAAGCATTTGGTTCTTGAACATCATGGCTAGCACCCCATGGGTATTTGGAGAATCAGTATGTGTACCACACCCGATTTCTCAATCATTCACATTTATCACACGTATCAAATTTAACAAGGTTAATAAACATTAACCCTCTAATAAATATTTCACATAATGGTATGCCATTTCAACTATCAAATCAAACAAGGCTCAACACTTTAATTCACATGTAATAATATGAACAATCCATTATTAAACTGTTTATCAACATTTAAGCATAAATTTAATTAACCATTAAAGGTTAATCCAAATATAAATTTATTACTATTATTAATAAATTCCATATATCAACAATTAGACAAATACACAATCTCATTTAGTTAATCAAATAAATTATCACAATTCTAACAATTTCAATTTCCTCAAGTTTAACCCAATTTCAATATCCCATGGAAATTCAATTCTGTCAATTAAATCACCAATTAAGTTACCCAATCATGGAAATTGACATTTAGTAATTATATATATGAAATTAAATTAAGACTTTGGGATTTTCAATTTTGACCACCTACCTCAAGATTGTTGATGGATGCTCACCAACGAAAATCCCCAAATTGAAGTGGAACATTCAATTTCACAATAAAGAATGAGATCTAGATCCAAAACCTAGATCGAAGATATAATAGATTATATCCATGAAAAATTATATCTAAACTATCACAAATAGAGTAAATAATCCCTTTAAAATATTAGATAAGTACATGAGAGAGGGAGGAAACCAATCGGGGTGATAATATCTTATTAGGAGAGGTGTAGGTTCTTCAATCTGATATTCGATTTATCAAGAATAGTGTTTTAATTACCTTGTAATCCCTTTAGAAGCCTCAAAAAATAATATAAATGAGTTAGGATTGAGTTGGACCAAGTTAAAGTGAAGGTGGGGGTGTTTGATAATGGTAAAACTAATTTTTGGGGGAATTAATTCCGCACGCACGATGACCTAGGCAGTGCTGCATGGTTTTCCAAATTGTGAACCCTTATCATGTGCCTCTTCAATGGGGGTCCAAAGTTACTCCTAAGAGGACACACTATTTGAGAAAACATGTTTCAACCATCCAATACCTCTATGTATGGGGTTTCATAGTTTTTTGGGGAAAGGTGCACGGTTTTGAAAAACCATGCGCCAACTATTCCCTACCCAAAACCCCTCCAATAACTTTCAAATTTCATCCAAACATGCCGAAGACATGCCTCAACAAAATTATAAACAAAAAAGGAAAGATAATACCTGAAAATGATCTTGATACATATCTAGAAAAAAGATCAAGATCTTATGTGAGGAATAATTTTTTAAAATTAAAATCAATAAAATTATCTTCTTAGTAGTAAAACAACACACTACAAATAAATAATCCACAGTAGAAGACCAAAAAATAGCATCAGAAAATCTATTTACCTTAACTTTACAATTTAAAATTTTATCTTTACTATTTATATTACAAATAAACTAAATCCAAATAATACTTGTGAAATAATTTTTCTATTCTCATTATAAGTGTCTTATATTTTCTCCATTATAAGTTTGAGGGTAATCCAAAAGCTACAAATTAAAAGAAATCTTTGAACATGTATTTTTAATATAACGAATGAAAATTTAAAGGAAATTTTTGTAAAAAAATATTACTTTTTATAATTTGGTAATTGTCTTGGTTTTGATTATTTCAAACATAAATCATGTAACATTATATCCACATTCCTTCACTCTTTGAAAATGATACTTCATTTTAAAAATAATTTTTTTAAATTCAAAATAAAATTTTAATTTCTTAAAACCAAAATATAGTAATTATAAATTAGAATTATCCTTTTCTTTTACATATCTGATCTTCTCACTTTTTTCATGTTATCTATCAAAAATAATCCCATGGTCTATTTGAAAATAATATGTACGAAATTAATTTATATTTCATTATAATATATAAAAGTATTTAAATATTCAAACTTATGTATTCAATAAATTCTAAAAATAATCTCATACATCACCATAGATAGAGCATATCCAGTAACATGTATTCTCTCTTAGAAAAAAACACCCAACGTTCAATTTCCACTAATATAGAAAAAATATATATGATGTTATTGGTTACTCAGTTAATATATATAACACTTTATGAAATATAAGTTCCATACATTTGAATATAAGGAAGCATCCAACACCAGATTGCATTATTTTGAAATATTTCTACAATATAAATTGTTCTTTATATATCACTCATTGTCCTCTCTATAGGTGTAATAAATTGTGTATCAATAAATCCATATAATGATGTCAAATAATGCTATAAAAATTGGATAAAGATGACTAAAACATAATAAATATAAGTATCATGTTTCAATAAATTAATGTAACTAAAAGATATGATAATCTAATTACATGAAAAATACTTGCATCGAGTTGATTCACAACTCATCTTCAGTTACAAGCTCCATGATATCTTTCTCTAAAAGTCCCAGAGTCAATGCACGTCCATAAATGTTAGTATCCACTAGAATTTTATAAGCTTCCAACAACATATTTGAATATGTATTCCATAATAAGTTGTATATGAGGTCTTAAAAGACTATAATTGTTATTGTCTATATAGTATATATTTTCCATTAAATTATTCATATAAAAAATAGATAAATATTTAAATTTTAAAATACTAAAAAAATTAACACCAGTATGAAATAAATGATACAATATAGACATACCTCATTAGTAATTTTTTGAAAAACTCTATATGTCCAATATAAAAAATGGTTGGTACTTTTTCAAACTATAGTGTCCTCAACTATAGAAAATGGTATTCTTTTTTCTCTATCTATAATATCCTATATAGTGACCCTAATCTTCTCTATATCTATCTATTGATGATAAATAGTATACCTAATATAATATATAATCCCATATATAAAAATATGATGTTGGGGATCCTAAACATATAACTCACAATAAATGTGGAGCTATAAAGGAGGAGGTGTAGGAGTTATATAAGTAATATGATTTTGAGGAGTGGGATCTATAGGCGGAGGTGGAGGAGTGGGATCAACAACCTAAAACTATCTTTTCATGTCATCAAACATTGATTGTACCAAAGATCTAGTCATATCCTCTATCATCCCGCCAAATCCAAAACTTTATCTTCTAAATATTCTGTTTTTCTTTTATAAACATCCTCTATTGAAGAAACTTTAGGATTTACAAAAACTTTTTTTACTGATACACAAAATATTTATCCTTGTAGACAACTTGATTGTTCAGTATTTTCTAATGGAGTAGCTAAAATATCCTTTCTAATGTCAGTTATAAAGTTCCCTTATGTTTTCTTATGCTCAAGGGATTCCTATATAGAATATTTGAAAAAATAATTCATGAATCACAATATATAAATAATTTATTAAATTTAAATAACATAAATAAATTACATAACTTCTTATAATCTAATTAGATAAAACCCTTGAGTCTTCCAAAATATATTGTCCCTTTTAACTCATCAGTTCCCTATTCCATTTTTCATGTATAGTTGGGGGGTATAGGGTCAACCTCTATGGATCCTAAAGACTCAACACCCAAGTTTTGAAATTTTTTAGCTATAATTTTCTCTTCCAATTATATATACCCTCCATGAGATAAATTATGAGGGTATACATTTTTTTTGTTAGACATCATTATGAGATATCCTCATTTTCTATAAATTAAGAATAAAAATATCATTAATATGATCATAAATATAAAAAAACCTAAAATATTACATTTTACTTACCAAAAACAATTCTTTTCATCGACTTTCAACAAACTGCTTCCATGTGTCTCCATCTAGAAAAGAATATATATCACATGGAATCTAATGTTTCATATCCTAAAAAAATAAAATTTATTTAAGTGTTGATTTAAAATCCCTCCACCTCCTACCATCCAATCCTAAACACTTCATCCTTACTCTTCTAGTATCAGGTATAACATATTTCATCTAATAATAAGGGTACAACCTATATTAGTAAAAACCTTTCATGATAAGTAAAATAATAACAAATGTGCTTACAAAAATTGTCTCCAATAATTGAGATAGTTTCACTTTATCAATACTTCTTCAATTATCAATAATAATATTAACTTTTTATTTATCCTACACTGTAATAAAAGTATTAAATTGTTTTGAATTTGGACCCATAGGAATATAATTATCATCAAATTTAATTGGTATCCTCTGATCCCAACTATGGGAAACTAATAATTTTAGAAAATGTGTGATTCTATGTTTACCAACCCACAAAGTCTTCTCTCCCCCTATGGAAGTAGATGTATCTAATATAAAAGGATGAGGATGCTCCTCAATAAGAGCATGTGTATGGTCCTCACTAAATATATGTGTACAGTACTCCCTAGAGGGTCGTAGTGAATCTGATATTTCCTCTTCCATTATCCTTCAAATCAAGGTAACAAATAATTAGTACAAAAATATACAAATCCAACTATTTCATATAAAATTAAATAAAAATGAAAAATAATCCAATAAAAATTAAATTAAACTAAACTCATTTTTATTCTTATTTTTTAATGTAATTAACTAAAATGATAATAAAAATAATGAGAGGTAAAATGACAAAAATTAATGAAAACAAATCCAACCGTTATATATAAATTTGAATAAATATTCCAAAATGATACATACAAAAAACAATACTAAACAAATCACTCTATCATATTCATTAGAGTATAGCCAATGTAATAAACCATTATGGAATAGAGTTCCTCCAAAAATGGTGTGAGTAGTAAAAATTCTATAATTTATTGTAATATTTTTTACACCAAAAATAATTTTCTTTGATTATAATATTTTAAAAAAATTAAAACACTATAAATTAAAATTAATATGTTTCATAAAAAAACAAGTATAAAAGTTATGTTAGGTTAAACATAAGTTGAGTAAGGGTAAACTAAATAAAATTAAACTAGTTTAGACAAAAAAAATTAACTTATTAGTTATATTATGTGTTTTAATAAAAAAAATATCAAACATTTTATTAAATTTTAAAAAGTAAACAATAAATAAATATTTGTTACCTATAATATTAGAAAATTACTAAAGAATTGTTTTCCAAAATTGCTTCCTCATTATCATTCAGTATGGTACAAACCATGTGTATAATATATTCATTAATATTCTCTGTTTATGTTTCCATGGAATTTGGGATCTCATATAAATCAGCATATTTTTCAAGTTTTTCATCACCAACATACTATTTTTTCCTTGTAAAATTATATACCAATGCATATTGGATGGATTAAGAACATAGAAAATTTATTTTTCATGTGTTATCATTATAAAATGATCATATTATTATTCTAATATATTTATATTAACTAGTTTCATATCAAATTTATCATTTATGATACTATTTTTACTGACAACCCATTTGTAGTTAAACACTGGAACGCAAAATTTAATGTAATAAACCTCCCATATTTATTCAATGAATCCATATTATGCACTTTTTATTGGGATTTGATTTTTTTCTTTAACACTTGAAAAATGCATTGCTTCTATAAACACTAATACACTACTATTTTCAACTACACTTCTGTTATCCAGATCTTTCATATGAAATTTATTTCCATTAATGTCATACTCAGTTCATATTATCAAATTAATACTCAGACCACCCAATAACCATCTCAATTTTTATGATTCATTTGATCTACTGATCACATTCTCTTCAAAACATGGAAAAAAAGTTTGGTTATTCTCATTCAAAATCCATATATCCTTCTTCTTTGGATTACATTGTTTTAACACATTAATATGTAATGTTATATATGGTTGATCATTATTTATGTTATTAAATATGTATAAATTAATCTTATTTATTTTTTCACTATTAAATTACTTTATATTCGAGGCACGGATTCCCTTTCCCTCATTATTGACTCATTTATGGTAATTTTTATGTAAACTGATGTGCTCTACTACATAAAAGTATCTTGTAATAAACTCTAAAACCTCCTCATAAATATATTTCTCAACAATGAAGGCTTTAGGTTTATATGGATTATTAATGTATCCCTTTAATATTTTCATATACCTTTCAAAAGGATACAACCAACATATATATACAGGTCCACAAATCTTTATTCTTCACAACAAATGGTCCATTAAATGCACTGTGATAACAAAAAGAGATGGAGGATAATACATTTCTAGCTTAAAAAGAATATAAACACAATCGTTATCCATATTTTTTAATGAGTTCAAATCAATCACCTTATTATAAATTGAATTAGAAAAAATAACACACCTTCAAGATAGTCATTCAAACATGGATATTAAATATTCCATGCAATGAAATAGGAAGGATTTTGTGCATCATGATGTGACAATCATGATATTTCATACCTTTAAACTTCAAATATTTTAGTGACACAAAAAATTTTACATTTTAAGGATAAATATGTGGAACTTTGATACCATGAAGACACTGAGAAAAACTAATTTTCTCACTCTTGGATAATTTATGACAATCTAGAGGTAGGTATATTCATACTTCATTAGGAGTGGGAGCTCACTTCAAATGTATTCCCATTGAGAGTAAGTCAAATATTTTATTCAACCCATCTTTAGCCCTTCCTTCAATATCTAATAATGTCCTAATCAAGTTGTCTCATATGTTCTTCTCCACTTGTATGAAATCAATGTTATTATTGACCTCATGATATCTCTAATATATAATTTCAAAAAATATTGACCATTTCTTCTAAATATTTCTATCATTACCTGATTTTTGGCTCTTTCTAAATGTGACATAAATTTTTTTCGTACTCTCAAGATATTGATTGATGGAAAACGGTTTTGCAACAATATCAAATTCTTATGATCCATTGAATTCCTTTTTATACCTCTGATATGATTCATAAATAGATAAAAACCTTCTATGACCCATGTATACCATTTTCTCCCATGTTATAGTTGATAATATGATGTCTACTAATCACTAGTTGAACAACCTTTATATCCTTTTACACTGTATCTAGAAAAAATTTCATATATTGAGAAGTCATTTATAGAAAGCATAATCATTGCATGTTGTTAAAAGTATTCCATTTTTCTGAATCATACACTCTACTACCTTACTCCCAGAAAATTTTTAAATCATCAATTAATGGTGACAAAAAACATCAATATCATTTACAAACTATTTAAGTCCTTAAATCATTAAATCAAACATTATATATTATCACTTAATCAAAAATTCACAAGATAATTTGTAAATTACCAATAAAATATGTCTTGAACTATGTTTTTTACTAAGGATTCTATATGGATTCATTCCATTTTTGTGTAGTCTAAGTCTAATATTTCTAACTTCATTTCTGAATATATGGAATTATTTATCAAAATTTTTTCCACTGTGGAAAATCAGTTGGATGACGTAATTTTCAATCAAATATCCACTCAACTATATTTAATCATAGCTTTTTCCATCATTTGAATTTAAAAATTAATGTTTCAAACAAGGAATTATAGGAAGATACCAAATTTTCTTGTAATGAGTCTCTGTAACTACTAAATTAGATTATTATTTTTCTTTCAACTTATACCATGATGTCCCATATTGTCACACCCCGACCGCGGACGTCCGTAATTTTTCTCTTTTCTTGGTCCCGATTTAAATTTTTCGAAGATTAATTGTGATTGGTGGTTTCGCGCCGGTGCGCGGTCATCGCATCGCTAGCGATGGTCGTGCGTTCGGCCCGGGGGACGATGTGTCCACCCGGCGTTTTAAATATTAAAGTTTTTACATTGACCTTTTATTATTATTATTATTTGAGTTGCGTTATTATTATAATTAACTAACTTTTATTTACTTTAATTATTTTATTATTATGATTATTATTATAAAGTATTATTAATATTATTATGAAGGTTTGTTCTTATTATTATAAAGCGATTATTATTATCACAACATTTTATTATTTTTATTATTATAAGTTTTATTTTTATTATATAAGTTTTATTGTTATTAATATTATATGTTTTATTATCATTATTTTAATTATAATTATTATTTTTTTATCATATATATATATATATATATACCTAAAACCTACTCTAACCCTACCCCCTATCCATCTTATCTCCCGCAGCCGCCACCTCCCTCTTCCCCGTTTCTTTTTCTTTCTTCTTCTCCTCGTTTTCTTCTTCCTTCTTCCCTACCCGCACCGTTTCCTGCTCCCCGCTGCACCGCCTCGCTCCGGCCAGCCCCGCCGCCCCGCTTCACCCGCGAACCCCCTACTTCCCTTTCCCTCGCCGCACCCAGAAGCCGCGCCGCCTCCAGCCGTCGCCGTCCGGCGACCCCGCCGGCACCCCTCCAGCTCTCCCACTGCACACAGCGCCCCCGGCCGCGCTCTCCTGCTCCGCACCCCCCCTCCGGACCTCCGCCTCGCCTCCTGCTCTCCCCCTCGCCTCCCTCCGCCTGTCCTGACTCCTGTCCCAACCCCTGTCCCGCACCTCCTCTGCGCCGCCCTCTCCATTCCCTCTCCCTCACCGCGGCCTGCCCGCACCCTTCCCTCCTGCGCGCTCCGCCTCCTCCCGGCGTCCCGCCCGGCCTCCGGCCCTCCTCCTCCTGTTCGTCCCTGCTCCCGCTCGGCCCTCCCTGTCCCGGCCTCCTCCCCGCGCCCCGGCGACGCCCTCGCCCCTGCCGACGCCCCAGCCTCACATCGGCTCCGCACGACCCCCCCTGGCCTCCGCCTTCCCCTGCTGATCGTCCCGGCTCCCCCGCGCAACCCCCGACCTCTGCCGGCCTCCCCGTCCCAGCGTCCCGACTTCTCTGCCGACCTCCGCTCGGCCTCCGGCCTGCGCCGGCCAACCCCGGACCCCGCCGCGACTCCCTCTGGCTCACCCCCCTCCCACGGTGAGTTTTATTTTTTTTTATTTTTTTTATTTTGTTTTTATTTTGTTTTATTTTATCTTTTGTTTTTATTTTGTTTTATATATATAATGTTTTAATATTTTTATCATGTTAATAATCTTATAATTATTTTATTATTACTAGGTTATTATTATTATTATATTATTATTATTAATTATTAATATTATTATGTTACCATTATTATTATTATACTATTATTATTATTGTTATTATTATGTTAATAATATCATTTATATTATTATATCATTATTAAAATTATTATTATGTTATTATTATTAATACTATATTATGATTATTATTATTATTATTATTATTATTATAAATATATTATTGTTTTAATTATTATTATATTATGTTGTTATTTTTATTATTATATTATGTTAATATTACTATTTTTATTATTATCATGTTATTATTATTATTATTATTATTATTGTTACTATTATAATTATCATTGCGCTATTATACTTATTATTGTTCTTGTTAGTATTATGTCATTATAATTATTCTTATTAATATGTTAATACTATTGTTATGATATTATTGTCACTCTTATTATTATTATTATATTTTTATTATGTCAAAATAATAATAATTATTATTATTATTATGACATTATTATTACTACATTTTGGTTATTATCACGTTATTATTATTATTATTAGTATGTTGTCATTAATGAGCCTGCTTAACGGCCTGTTGTTTTAGGATTGGGTTGGTGCGGTACGGTGCGACCATTACGCAACGGGAGTCTTGCGCCGTGTCCTTTTTCGTTCCGAGCTGCGTCTTGAGGTAGGTCTCCCTATGCACTTGCCTCTAAATTAAGAATTTCTTTATTCCTTGTCCTTTTATTAAATTTCAGTAAATTTAAGAAAATAATATTAAGTAGTTTTTATAGTGTGGTGATTTGCTGATAATGCAAACTGTTTAATTCTAGCATTTCATTAAAAGTGTCTTCTTGGTTTCAATTGTGGGATTTCATAGTAATGTCGCCAAATGGTTTTTCCTGAGTAACGAAAGACATGTTGAATTGGGTTTTGAAATTTTTTTGGCGTGTGTAAATTAGTAAATGTACTGTTTATGAAAAATGGTGTTTTCCTTATAACCTTGATTAGAGAAAATGTCGTGTGACCTTTTGAAACTGTTTTTGGAAACTTTACGTGTGGTTCTTGGTTGACGAAAGATGTTTTCCCTTATTGTGTTATTAAAAATAATGTTTTCTAGGTTGTGAAAGTTGGTTATGTTCTTGTTTGAGTGTTTCAAAGAAAGGGGTTTTTGCGAAAAGATTGGGTAATGACATTTATATTTCTAGAAAGGTATTTTTGGCGTGCGTGAGTTTGAGATATTGTTTGGGTGTGGAAATGGTGACTTTTGTGTGCAATATCCTGTTTGGCCTGCGATATGAGGAAGAAACATATTATGTGAATGTGAAACTTGTTTGAGCACACAGGGAAACCCTGGGTATCTAGGTGGGCGGACTAGAACTAGTGTGCTAGTGAGCCGGATGGGTGTTGTCCCTGTTTCACTTAGCTGGATTGATGATTGCAACACTAACTAAACATGATATCTGAGGGTCGTGGCCTTCTAAGCCACGTGTTCTGAGGTTCGTGGCCTTCGAAGCCACGTTTTCTGAGGGTCGTGGCCTTCTAAGCCACGTTTCACCGAGACACGAGGTTTTAGGGTCCCACGCGAGCTAGATGAACCTTAGGGGTTTTACCCATAGTGCTCTACCATCTCTGGCGTGGTGCCTTCCGTCGGCATACGGGGGACCACTTGGGTGTGAGTGTGTGCGTGTGTGAGTATGTGTGTGTGTGTGTGAGTGTGTGAGTGTGTGCGTGTGCCCATGGTTATTGCTGATAACTTCTGGTTTATTTTTTACTTGCACTTGGTTTTTCCTTGCCTGTTTACTTCTACTTGCACTTGCTTTCTTTCCTGCTTGATTACTTTCAGTTCTTCTTTACCGCTTGTACTGGTTGCTTTGCGAAAATGGTTTTCAAATAAAAATGCGTTTTTCTCTTGTGTAGTAAAACTGAAAGTGTAACGCTTCTTTATCGTTCAGAACGAATTTAAAATCAATGAAAATAAATTCAACTTTTAAAAAGGAATAAGGGTGATGGATTGTGTTTAGTTTTTTTTTAAGTGAAACATTGTAAAAGCATACTTTTATACATTGTAGTTCAAACCTGGAATAGGTAGATTCTTTATTTACTGGCAGTGCATTGGGATTTGTTGTGGGGCTTACCTACTGAGTACTTTTGTGCTCACGCCTATCTTTTACCTTTTTAGTTGCAGGTTCCTTGTGTTCAGGTTTTCCTGGATTGAGTCGCTCAGTGTGGGAGCGACGTTGGTTGTAGTTGGGTGGTGACCCGCGAGGTCACATGGAGGTATGTCGTGGTATAGTTTGTTTATGTCTTTAGTGTTTGTTTGTTGGTTTAAGTTGTATTCATTCTTTCGATCCTGTTTTTAGCTTGGGCCGAAATCGTTCCCAACGATCAATTTTTAGTGCCCGACACTTGTTGCCATCCCGGGGGGATCGGGAACGCTCCTCAGGACTTGCTGCGGACCGGCTCGGGTGACCGGTTCAGGGTTGACCCGGGCTGGTTCGTGACAAAATGGTATCAGAGGTGGTTCTTGTTATTTGGGTTGTTCGGTAGAATGAGATTAGGACTGTCGGAACTCGAGGGGTAGGTACGGGAAGAGCGTCGCGAACTCTTGCTCGCACTGATCTTCGAGTTACCAGGGGTAGTTCGGGAATTGTGTCCTTGTCTTTTCTGGTTTGTCTTGGATTGAGAGATGACAATGGAGGTAAGCCGACGTTACGTCGTAATTTCACATGGAGTAGTGACCCATGCGGAGTTCGAGTACGTGGTTTGAATTCCTCCTAGTGGTCGACGCTGACTTGGGACATGGCCCACTACCATGTCGCTAGGTTGAGCGTGACTACTGGTCCCTCATTTCAGTGATTGATGCAAATTTGGATGTTGTTTCCGTTTTGGTCTGTGTGAGTGCGTAGTTGGAAATGAAAAAGGGTTTTTTTGAAAATTTGACTGGTTTCTTTTAAAGGATTTTAAATGTATAAAATGGGTTTTGAAACTGAAATCTCTTGATTTGAAAATCTGTTGTTTGCTTGGAATTGAATAAGAATGATTTGGGTTGAAACCTCGGTTCCTCTTTATGAACGTTTGCACATGTGTGAGAATGCATGGAAAGTGTGTGTTGATGCACGTATGAATGGAATGTGGATAAAGACATGTGCAACGGGTCATGAGAGTACCTGGGTGTGTATTTGAAGTTAAAGGCTTGAATTTGTTTTCTAAATTGGTTTTAAAGGGGGAAACAGTTTTGAAAAGTTTTGGTTTGAAAGTGAATTGGTTTTTTTTGAAAGTGGTCTTGAAAAAGGGTGGTTTTGAAATCAAAAATGAAAAGGGAATTTTAAAGAGGAGATTTTGTTTTGGGTTGTGTTGTATTTGATTGGTCCTTGTGCTGACTGTTTTTGATGAAGGCGCTTTTATTGATGTTGCTTCGATTTGATGTTGGTTTTGGCTTTGAGTTTTATATATCGCTCAGGAAATGCCGCCCAGAAAGGTCTCTAAGGATTCGGATATGTCATGCCCAGTTTTTGGTCCTCCTCAGACTTTGCCTATTCTCCATGGTGATCAAGGTCCGTTAGAAGCAGTGAAATAGCTCGAGGAAGTGGAACGTGTCTTTAGAATGTTGGGAACTCCCGATAGTGTTAAGGTCCGTGCAATTATGGAGTTGTTTGAGGGTCCAGCTCTGGACCAGTGGAATATGGTTACCCCACCGTCAACGCAAGGTAAAATGACGTGGGATGTCTTTAAAACTGTTTTCATCCAATGGATTGTACCTGAGGAAGTGAAGCTGGAGAAAAGAGAGAGCTTGTGAATATTCAACAAGGCCAACGGACGGTGAAGGCATATGTTGACCATTTCAAGGAACTGATTCCCTTTTCTCCAGAGGTAGCGTCGCATGAGCTCATGAAGGCCTCTCTTTTCACTGGGGGTCTTCATCCAGAGATCAAGGAGCGAGTCCTCGCTTCTAAAGACCTTTGTTTCGAGAAGCTGGTGGAGGAAGCTTTCTTGGCTGAGTTAGTTTCTGGTGTGCAGGTGGTTAATCCTTCAGCGTCCCCTGTCGTTCGTAAGAGTTCCCCCTCTGGTGAGGAAAAGGCGCCAGAGATACCTGTTCCTAAGGAGTTATCCCCTTTGGTCCCTGTTCCTAGTTCATCAGATCGTTTAATGGTGTGCTATCAGTGTGGTCGTTTTGGGCATTTAAAGCCGTCGTGTCGCAACCCTCCGAAGACGTGTCATCGCTGTGGTTGTCTGTGTCATCTGGAGAAGTTTTGCAAGAAGCGTCGCTTGAAGAGGAAGCTGTGATGGGAGAATGTCAGTACCTGACTGTGAGGCAGAAGATGCTTCAGCCATCAGAGCCCCAGCCACAAGTCTCGGGGTGAAGCTCGCGCACAGTCAGGAGTCCCCAGGGTTGTGAAGCCTTGGTCCAAGTTCTGTCTTCCCTGTTGACGGTGAAACAATTAGAAACCTCTTCCATACTTGTTTTCCTGCTACTGAAGTTTCAACAGCGTTGTAAATGCGTAGCTTTTCTATAAAGTGATGATAGACTGGTTCTATGATAATCTAAGCAGACTTGTCGTGTGGAGGTGATATTCTAAATCGTGTATCTTTCGAAAGGTGTGTTTGACCCTCGTGTGGGTTGACCTTGTTTTAGTTATGTTGTTGATGTGGTTATGTTTTATGGACTTCAATGGATCATGTATCCAATCTGATGTTGGTTAAATGATTTCCATGGGTTTTCCCCCTAGTGTTGAAGGTAGTTGATTTTGGTCGAGGGTTCAAGGTTTCGACAGAGGTGTGGTAGTAATCGTGTTATAAGAGTTGGTTTGAATTGGTTGGGAGTTCCCGCGTCGCCCCCCCCCCCCCTTCCCGGGGCTTTCTTTTTAAATGGTCATCTTTTCTGCACTAGTTAAGTTCTTGTGGTGGGGAGAACCCCTTCGTGTTCTCCCCTCAATCTCGGACCTCAGTTTCCTCTTAAATCGGTCGGGTGTGACCTGTGTGGAGTAAGGTCATCCCCGAGATTCTCAATCCTCTCTGGTTCCTTTAGTTATGTTTGGGCATAGACTTGGTTTTTAGTTGACTTGCGGCCTGGTGACTTTCTGGGGGCATAAAGTGTCTGTGGTGGGGGGAATTGTCACACCCCGACCGCGGACGTCCGTAATTTTTCTCTTTTCTTGGTCCCGATTTAAATTTTTCGAAGATTAATTGTGATTGGTGGTTTCGCGCCGGTGCGTGGTCATCGCATCACTAGCGATGGTCGTGCATTCGGCCCGGGGGACGATGTGTCCACCCGGCGTTTTAAATATTAAAGTTTTTACATTGACCTTTTATTATTATTATTATTTGAGTTGCGTTATTATTATAATTAACTAACTTTTATTTACTTTAATTATTTTATTGTTATGATTATTATTATAAAGTATTATTAATATTATTATGAAGGTTTGTTCTTATTATTATAAAGTGATTATTATTATCACAACATTTTATTATTTTTATTATTATAAGTTTTATTTTTATTATATAAGTTTTATTGTTATTAATATTATATGTTTTATTATCATTATTTTAATTATAATTATTTTTTTTTATCATATATATATATATATATATACCTAAAACCTACTCTAACCCTACCCCCTATCCCTCTTATCTCCCGCAGCTGCCACCTCCCTCTTCCCCGTTTCTTTTTCTTTCTTCTTCTCCTCGTTTTCTTCTTCCTTCTTCCCTACCCGCACCGTTTCCTGCTCCCCGCTGCACCGCCTCGCTCCGGCCAGCCCCGCTGCCCCGCTTCACCCGCGAACCCCCTGCTTCCCTTTCCCTCGCCGCACCCAGAAGCCGCGCCGCCTCCAGCCGTCGCCGTCCAGCGACCCCGCCGGCACCCCTCCAGCTCTCCCACTGCACGCAGCGCCCCCGGCCGCGCTCTCCTGCTCCGCACCCCCCCTCCGGACCTCCGCCTCGCCTCCTGCTCTCCCCCTCACCTCCCTCCGCCTGTCCCAACTCCTGTCCCAACCCCTGTCCCGCACCTCCTCTGCGCCGCCCTCTCCATTCCCTCTCCCTCACCGCGGCCTGCCCACACCCTTCCCTCCTGCGCGCTCCGCCTCCTCCCGGCGTCCCGCCCGGCCTCCGGCCCTCCTCCTCCTGTCCGTCCCTGCTCCCGCTCGGCCCTCCCTGTCCCGGCCTCCTCCCCGCGCCCCGGCGACGCCCTCGCCCCTGCCGACGCCCCAGCCTCACATCGGCTCCGCACGACCCCCCCTGGCCTCCGCCTTCCCCTGCTGATCGTCCCGGCTCCCCCGCGCAACCCCCGGCCTCCGCCGGCCTCCCCGTCCCAGCGTCCCGACTTCTCTGCCGACCTCCGCTCGGCCTCCGGCCTGCGCCGGCCAACCCCGGACCCCGCCGCGGCTCCCTCTGGCTCACCCCCCTCCCACGGTGAGTTTTATTTTTTTTTTTTATTTTATTTTGTTTTTATTTTGTTTTATTTTATCTTTTGTTTTTATTTTGTTTTATATATATAATGTTTTAATATTTTTATCATGTTAATAATCTTATAATTATTTTATTATTACTAGGTTATTATTATTATTATATTATTATTATTTATTATTAATATTATTATGTTACCATTATTATTATTATACTATTATTATTATTGTTATTATTATGTTAATAATATCATTTATATTATTATATCATTATTAAAATTATTATTATGTTATTATTATTAATACTATATTATGATTATTATTATTATTATTATTATTATAAATATATTATTGTTTTAATTATTATTATATTATGTTGTTATTTTTATTATTATATTATGTTAATATTACTATTTTTATTATTATCATGTTATTATTATTATTATTATTATTATTGTTACTATTATAATTATCATTGCGCTATTATACTTATTATTGTTCTTGTTAGTATTATGTCATTATAATTATTCTTATTAATATGTTAATACTATTGTTATGATATTATTGTCACTCTTATTATTATTATTATATTTTTATTATGTCAAAATAATAATAATTATTATTATTATTATGACATTATTATTACTACATTTTGGTTATTATCACGTTATTATTATTATTATTAGTATGTTGTCATTAATGAGCCTGCTTAACGGCCTGTTGTTTTAGGATTGGGTTGGTGCGGTACGGTGCGACCATTACGCAACGGGAGTCTTGCGCCGTGTCCTTTTTCGTTCCGAGCTGCGTCTTGAGGTAGGTCTCCCTATGCACTTGCCTCTAAATTAAGAATTTCTTTATTCCTTGTCCTTTTATTAAATTTCAGTAAATTTAAGAAAATAATATTAAGTAGTTTTTATAGTGTGGTGATTTGCTGATAATGCAAACTGTTTAATTCTAGCATTTCATTAAAAGTGTCTTCTTGGTTTCAATTATGGGATTTCATAGTAATGTCGCCAAATGGTTTTTCCTGAGTAACGAAAGACATGTTGAATTGGGTTTTGAAATTTTTTTGGCGTGTGTAAATTAGTAAATGTACTGTTTATGAAAAATGGTGTTTTCCTTATAACCTTGATTAGAGAAAACGTCGTGTGACCTTTTGAAACTGTTTTTGGAAACTTTACGTGTGGTTCTTGGTTGACGAAAGATGTTTTCCCTTATTGTGTTATTAAAAATAATGTTTTCTAGGTTGTGAAAGTTGGTTATGTTCTTGTTTGAGTGTTTCAAAGAAAGGGGTTTTTGCGAAAAGATTGGGTAATGACATTTATATTTCTAGAAAGGTATTTTTGGCGTGCGTGAGTTTGAGATATTGTTTGGGTGTGGAAATGGTGACTTTTGTGTGCAATATCCTGTTTGGCCTGCGATATGAGGAAGAAACATATTATGTGAATGTGAAACTTGTTTGAGCACACAGGGAAACCCTGGGTATCTAGGTGGGCGGACTAGAACTAGTGTGCTAGTGAGCCGGATGGGTGTTGTCCCTGTTTCACTTAGCTGGATTGACGATTGCAACACTAACTAAACATGATATCTGAGGGTTGTGGCCTTCTAAGCCATGTGTTCTGAGGGTCGTGGCCTTCTAAGCCACGTTTTCTGAGGGTCGTGGCCTTCTAAGCCACGTTTCACCGAGACACGAGGTTCTAGGGTCCCACGCGAGCTAGATGAACCTTAGGGGTTTTACCCATAGTGCTCTACCATCTCTGGCGTGGTGCCTTCCGTCGTCATACGGGGGACCACTTGGGTGTGAGTGTGTGCGTGTGTGAGTATGTGTGTGTGTGTGTGTGAGTGTGTGAGTGTGTGCGTGTGCCCATGGTTATTGCTGATAACTTCTGGTTTATTTTTTACTTGCACTTGGTTTTTCCTTGCCTGTTTACTTCTACTTGCACTTGCTTTCTTTCCTGCTTGATTACTTTCAGTTCTTCTTTACCGCTTGTACTGGTTGCTTTGCGAAAATGGTTTTCAAATAAAAATGCGTTTTTCTCTTGTGTAGTAAAACTGAAAGTGTAACGCTTCTTTATCGTTCAGAACGAATTTAAAATCAATGAAAAGAAATTCAACTTTTAAAAAGGAATAAGGGTGATGGCTTGTGTTTAGTTTTTTTTTAAGTGAAACATTGTAAAAGCATACTTTTATACATTGTAGTTCAAACCTAGAATAGGTAGATTCTTTATTTACTGGCAGTTCATTGGGATTTGTTGTGGGGCTTACCTACTGAGTACTTTTGTGCTCACGCCTATCTTTTACCTTTTCAGTTGCAGGTTCCTTGTGTTCAGGTTTTCCTGGCTTGAGTCGCTCAGTGTGGGAGCGACGTTGGTTGTAGTTGGGTGGTGACCCGCGAGGTCACATGGAGGTATGTCGTGGTATAGTTTGTTTATGTCTTTAGTGTTTGTTTGTTGGTTTAAGTTGTATTCATTCTTTCGATCCTGTTTTTAGCTTGGGCCGAAATCGTTCCCAACGATCAATTTTTAGTGCCCGACACTTGTTGCCATCCCGGGGGGATCGGGAACACTCCTCGGGACTTGCCGCGGACCGGCTCGGGTGACCGGTTCAGGGTTGACCCGGGCTGGTTCGTGACACATATTTATAACACTCTTACAAACATTTATATTACTTACTATATACTAAACCATCATTCAAATTGGCATGTATCTTCTTGTACCCCAACAAAATCAATCATAATATTTTATTGGAATTACAATTTAAATATATATGATCATTTAATTTGGAAGTAAGTATTTCAACAATTGTAGCAACTCTATAAAACTATTGTCATTCCCTATATTTTTCACCATTAAGTTAATCAATATTAACATAAATGATAAAACCATAAATTCCATACAACCTATATATAATGGATTTTCTTCATCATCATATAGATACTCAATTATCGGTTATTTTAAATTGCTTCTAATTCAATATCATGAATCATCTCTTCAATTTGATCAGACATATCATCTTGAAAATAATTATAATCAATAGATCTATAATTATTCCAATCTTCTCCATGCCAAATACAAAGGCTTTAACTTGGATTAAAATCATGAAAAATTAAATAATCTTTGATTTCTATAATTTTCAAATTATTTATATTCAAACATTTCAAGAATGGAAAAAAACAAGTTATTTATTGAAAAATCTCATTTAGAAATTTACCAAAAAAACATTGATTCCTTCCTCATAATCATCACTTGATCGTAGTGTATTAATCCCACTATGATAAATTATTACCTATAAAAATATCATTATTTTAAAATTATTTTTTATATTTTGAAATTTAATTTAAAATTTAGTTTTATAAATAACAATAAAAAATTATCATAAATCTTTACAAAAATAAAATAAATAGAACCTATGTGTCAAAAAATATCACTATGAATATATTTAATTACAATTGTTACATAAAAAAACCTAAACATATATTTAAATCATCATGATCACCTAAATATATTCAAACTACATAATCCATTATAAATTTAAAACACTCATTCCAATGTAGAAAAAAATAAATTAGACACATATTAATCAATAAATTAAAATTATTTACAATAGGAATCCATCAAATAATCATTTAATCAAACCTTAATCTCAAACAAATCATACCTAAATTAAAAAAACACCTCAGATGCATGAATAGTCAAAACAAAGAATAAAAATAGTGAAGATATGAAAAATATTAGCGGTGTCAGATATTATTTAAGAAATAATGCTCAAAATAAAATTCATCAATTAAAACATACCATGATGCCTGGAAAATTGAAATAATAATGATAAACTAAAAATACATATTGGATGAGAGATAAATGAAAATTCAATTGTAAAAAAATATGGTGCATAGAGATAGAAAGTGGCAATTTATGATAAATGACTATGGAAAATAATTTTAATACCAAATGAATGATATTAGAGTCTATAGGATCTAATAACAAAGTGTTAGGGTTCACCACGTGAGAGAAAAAATATAGTTTTCATGAGAAAGGATGACCCCAAAATTATTTTACTCATTATTTGATAAAAATTTAAAAGGTATATCACATCATTTATTAAATAAATGATGTGAAAAAATAGTTTTCATGTTTATTAGTAAATAACTGTTGTGGTAAACCACATTTTCAATGTTTATTATTATATAACAGTCATTGAAAACAAATGCTTCATTTGTTCAGATCATTTGTAAAATAACAGATGAGAAAAATATTTTATTACATTGGCTATAAATAATTAAAATGAAAAATGTGTCATGATAAATATATTTTGTATTAGTGTATATACAAAATAAACCATAAAACAGGAAAAAATGACCTCGGGTTTGACTAAACCAATTTCTGAAATATTTAATGAGAAATCTCAAAATGAATGAAGGATGATAAAAGATGAGTCAGTACCTAGGGGATTAAAACCTAAAACTACAATAAATTTGGTGTGATAAGTTATTTTGGGGGTGGTTTTTTCAAGGGTTGTGTGATGGAAGTCATTGTGTAGAGGTGAAGAAAACTGGGGTAGGATGGCAGAGTAAAGCATTCAAGTGATTTTAATTAAATTTTATTTGTGATGGGTTAGCAGTGATAGATTCTCTTTCACTAAAAATAATTGGGGAAATCCTTTTTCAATGGATAATTATATCTGTCACTTTTAATATTTATGTGAGGGATAATAGCAATGAATTATATAGTCTATCTATATTATTCATCATAAGAAGATTTATTTCTTATAGTTAATATTATCTTTCAAAAAAACCTACATATTATTGATTATTTGTGATGGATAGATATTTTTCACAAATAACTCATCACAAATCTACATTTTTCTAGTAGTGAAAGTGGATTTGGTTTTATCATATATGCACCCAGGGGTAATCACCCTGAAAAAGGATGGTTGAGAATTAACTCAATATTAACTCTAGTTCACGTGGAGTGGTCATAATATTACACACCTAGACAGACACTCCCTTGGTATATTAATTGGACAATCATATTCTCTTTACAAGACATTATGATGTATTTATTTCCTAATAAATTTATGGGAGTTTTATTAGAAATATGAGAGAACACAACTTAAAGTAACCTAAGAAGAACTAAGAGAGATATAGGATGAACCAAGTTTGGCATAATTGAAAAATTGTATCATAGGTTGAATTGAAGGCATCATTATAGAATATATCTTCGGACTGAGCTTTCATAAAATGAATCTAAGAAAGGTATGTATCTATAAATCCCAATGTTTTATAACCAAATAAGGTGTCATACTTAAATCGTTGGGAGTCTTAGTATATTTTTTTTTATTATAGAAAATGTGAGTATCCTAGTCTTAACAAAGTTAGTGAGGACAATATCTTAATAGAAATTAATTCTTGATACTTTTATCTATTTTTATTAATGAGCGATATTTATTAATGGTATTCTAGTATATTATAAAATTTATGAGTACTATGTAACACATCTAAGTATTTTTTTTCTATATTTCTACTTTAAATGTTTCGAAACATGTATTAAATGGTATCCATAAACTTGAAAAGTGATTTTATGACGAGGTTATATTTTTTATGATAAATATTTAATAACACATAAATAAGATTTTTATAAATCTTAGATTTAAAAGTGTGATTTATTTTGAGAAGATTAAGATAATATTAATAAACAAAGAATTGACTATTAATACATATTATATTTTGTTAAGACTTTCTCATTTTTAGGATTATGATATATTTATTGACTAGTGTGTAACTTTATGATTCAATGGGTAATACCATTTGAGGATTAAATATAGAGTTAATTTTTTGAGGAATATATGATTTTTTTATTATTTAACAACCTAGATATTCAAATGGTTTTAGAAAAGGTATGTTATGTGAAATATATTATTAGGGTATATATATACTTGGATATATAATTGTATGAAATATTAATGTTTTTTTAGGAAGGATAAGTAACTTATATCCTGGATGATGATTATGTTAGTAATATGCTCACCAATATTCATCAATGAGTAATAATTAAAATTCTCAAGATGAAATTTATTTAATGAGGGTACAATGAAATGGCGGAAGATTTCACAATGTATTTTCCTTAAATAAATATTTTGTTCGATAGCCTTCTTCACACACAACATCAAAATAAAATGATATGTGACATATTAGATGAATATTATTAAGAAAATATAAGAATAATAAAACCTCTATAAAATAAATACATCGTAATCAATTATAAATTCAGACAAAATAAGATTAATTACACCTAAAGTTTTGAAAGGGAATTTTTCAATAAAAGAAATTTTTATTTATATATTATATTTTAATCTAAAATTTAATTTTATAAATTCATGAATTTTAAATTTTTAAATTTAATTTAATTTTTAAATTTATCATATAAAAATTAGCCTAAGATTAATTTTTTAATTTTTATAAAATAATTGATTTTTTAATTGAATAGTTAATATTACAATTAATACCAAAATTGTAAATTTAATGAATTTATCAATATACAAGAGAGACCTAGAAGTTTATAAAAAAAAATCATTATTTAAATATTTATTTAGGGAGTCAAACTATGTATTTAAAATATCATTTTGAACTTATAAAACCTATATTGAACATTTTAGAGAAAAACAAACACTTTTATTCTAATTTAAAAATTGCTTTTAGTTTTTTATTTTAACTAAATAATTTAATGGTAATATTAAGTTTTGGATTGATTTTGAATCCAATTAGTACAAATAAATGTTAATCTTAAAACACACTTTTTATAAAAATGACATTTAAGGGTTAGGTGTGCTAATATTAAAATTAAATTTTCTAAATATTAGAAATTTATTTCGATAAAATGATTTTAATATTTTTAATAATAATTTTTATATTATTTATTAAGTTTGAATTCATTATTTAGACATAAAATTATGTTATCAAGGTAAATATTAGTTACCCTGATAAAATGGTTATTTTTCAATGCATGATACTTTTCTAAATATTATGTTTTCTTAAATTGAATGTATGTATTTTAAATGAATACAATAATAGTATTCTTAAACATATATCAAAATTAATTAACACTCATATAATCACTAATAAATGTTAAATATGATTAATAACACTAATTGATTAATACTACTATGTTCTAAAAAAAGTTTTTTCAACACATTGTATGTTACATTTTAAAGTTAATTTTATCATATTTAGAAATTTAATTTGACTAAATTATGTTCCTATATGGATTCATAATGTTAAAATTTTGAAAAAATGGTTATCTAATATTTTTAGTGATAAAATAATTACCATGGTTAAAATTTAATCAAGATCAATAAGTGTTAAAATGGGTTATCTAATATGGCTCTAATTTTACTAAATCAATTTGAAACTTAGACATTATAGAATATGTTTTATAGGTTTTAAATTCATACAAACATGTATTACAAAAATATTACCACCAAAATCTCCTTAATATCATGAAATTCCATTCTTACCCTACACTTAACATTCTTTTCCAAATATTTCCCCCTTATTTTCACCTATAAAAGGATCTGAATAACACCCTTTTCAATCCACACATCTTGTTAAAAATACCCATGAAAATATGAACATTTTACTTATCCTAGATCCCCTATACATGTTTTTAATCCCCAATCCTCAACAAGGTGTCCCAAATATTTCACTTCAAAAGTATACATCAATAGAATATCTAAATTCTCGACGTAAGTATTACTTACCCTTTTACTTTATTTATTTACCCTTACCATTCACTCACCTCTAAACCATTATAACCACATATATATAATCAAATCAATATGAATAATATACTTAAATGTTATTATATTGATGGTATAACTATTATTTATTCCCCTCCCATTCAATCAAAAATATTAAAATGTTACTCAGGCATGTGTGTGAACTACCACCCCCATAAACAACATGTTTCATTTTTTATCACCACCTATCAGGGATGTTTATATAAATTAGTTTAGTGAACGTATACTATACTTATTTTTTGATTTATATTCTAGAAATATAAATTCAACATTCTATAAGTAATATTAGCAATAAGTAGTCATTGTAAAACTAATCACTTAAAATGAACACGGCAAGAGGAAAAGTGATTTATTTATAAGTATAAAATTATTTTTTAATTACCTTATTATTTATATAATTAAAATTATGACTCATCACCTTAATAACATCTAAATATTGTCATTATACTTTTGTGATAATGATATTATAATTAAAAAATATCTTCCATATCCCTACTCACACATAGATTGTAGCATGATCTTGTTGGTTTGGAAACTTCATATTGGATATTAATAATCATATAATGATATTTTTTTGTTTTTTAATAGTAATATAAACATTTATAATCATTATTAAATACAACACCATTTTTCTGCTATAAATTATTGAAATAAGCTCATCACCGACTTCATCATCCTGAATAATAATTAAAATATTTATGAAATGAAATTATAATAATATAAATAATTAAAAATCAGAAATTATAGTACCTTTTATGATCTCATAATGATTAACCTTAGAATAAGAATTAATAATAATGCTTTAATTACAGAACTAGTTCAAAATATTCATGATTACTCACACCTTATATTAAAAATATATTATAAATAAATAATATACATGAGGATAATAATTATAAATAAATTTTATAAATTTATATATATATATATATATATTTATATATATATATATTAAAATGGTTCTAAAATAGGTGATTAAGATATTTATGTTTTTTATATAGGATATTAGAGTGAATTCTACTAAGCGAAGAAATAAGGTAAGGGTTTTTCATTTCAAATTCCTTTATTCAAGACACATTTATGTCATACACCATGTTTTTAATTTTATAGTGTATATAATACCCATGAATATATATTTATTTCAAGTTTTTATATTCATTTTAAATACAAATCCAAATCGTTTTCTTTTCATCAGATGTCATTTGACCTGATTTTTACCCTAGTTTCAAGGATTGTTATTAACTCAGTTTTCATTCATTAAGTTATAAAGTTTCATATTAAACTTTTTTTAGGTTATTCTACCCTAATATTTTAGTATATGGAATTTTATATCCTTATTTTTGAAAGTGAAGTTTTAATACAAATGAATTTTTTAATATGTGCGTCTTTAATAAAGGTATTTTCAAAGTATTAAAAAGGATTATTTCCTTTCATTATCAAATGTTTTATCTTAGGATCCACATATCCTGTAGAAAAAATTTATGTAATTTTTAAATATACATTATTGGAGATTATTTTTAATAGTAAAAGTTTCTAAAATCATTCACCTCAACTTTTGAAAATAACTTTTGGAAGGGCCCCTAACTTCATCTATTGCAATAATATTAAAAAATTAAAATATTAATTTAAGTTTTATTTTATGTGGACACATATTCCTTATACCTTTGTCATTTTATATGAAAAATTATCTCAACATGTTAATGGTTCCTAAAATAATTTATTTTTTACCTAGTTTTATAAAATATTTATTTTAAAATTCTTTCAAAAGATCAAGGATATTTCTTATTTCCAAAGTGAATTTTTTAAAACTCCAAAAAATACTTTTCATATGAGTAATTTTCCTTTGATAAATCTTATTCTTCATCAATGATATTCTTAAAATGTTAACATCTACTTTATTTCTTTGGATGGATTATTTAATGTTATTTTATATCAAATATATGATCATTCATTGCCTTTTTATGTTAACCATCCATCGTGAATATGTATAACTTTTCTTTCAATGGATTTTCTCTGTGGACACTCTATATTTTGTTCCCCTGATTAAAGGGTGTTCGCCTAGATTATATTCATTTATTTATTATAGAAATTATTTTCTAAATTAGATACCCTTTATCAATATAGTTTAAACACCATATTCTTTCTTATCTTGATTGAATTGCATTTACCTAGAAATGTATTGAATATATTTGGTTGTGCATTTGTTTCTGAAGGTTCTTTATAATGTATTTAATGAAACCCATTTTATTTCCATGGTTTAATTATTCTATAAAAATAGAATGATTTTCAATGGAAAGTTTTTTAAAACTCATTATTTTTCCAAAATTGTAATGATGTGTTGATTATATGTATTCTTGTGGCACACATGTGAATGGTTAATCTTTAAGAGATGGGTAGACCCAATATAGCCATCCAATGAATTGTGTAAGGGTTTAAATTTAATGAGATAATATTTGAATGTGTAGTTTTTTTCAATCCAAAATGGTAAATAGTTTTCAATCCTAATCCTCGATAGACAATTTGTGAGTGACACCTTTACAATAAGAGAAATATGTGAGGAAATCAGGATACACTAAGGGAAACATGTTGTGACAACTTATCCATAATTTTATGATCTCTATTCTTATGGATGTTCCAAAATTATCAATTATTCCTTTTTATATGATATGTTTCATTTTCATGAAGTATTATTATGTTATTAAATGATTTATGATATATTATTTATTGGGTATAACTTTCTTATATATCCTAATTACACCCATATTTTTTTCTTAAGCTCAGTTATGGTGATTGATTTTTATCACATATATTTACCCCTACTGGGAATTTGAGATCGCACATTTATTATTTTTCAATTTCCCCATGTTATAAAGATAAGAAAAATAAGAAATTTATATAATGGAATCTTATGTGTAGAATTAGCGGGATATATTGAATACTTGTCATAGATTAATAAATTTCATATATAGTGGGAAAATGTTCATTAGTAGAAAAATACAAGAGTTGTGTTATTTAATGTTTTTCCATAATTCATTAAAACTATAGACCAAAAAGTATGTAGGAATTTATTTCAATGAAATATTTACTTTATGTCATGTAATTTAATGGTTACGTATGTGGGTCTCCAAATTTGTGCTTCAATGGGCATGTATACATGATTATTCTTGATATAGATAAATAGAAGACATCATTATTTTTCAATGGGGAGTCAAAAAAAATTAAATAGGTTATATTAAAATAGATAGTCTCTCATGGTTTAACCATTTTATTTTTTTCAGTATATATCTTGCTTATTTTATTTAAGGTTGAATCGTTTTAAAAAAATTGGTTTATTTTATTAAATTTTTAAAAAAATTATTTGAATCTAAGGAATTATTATATAAGTATATATCATTTATGGGGTTAATCTAAATGGAAATTATTTTGTAGGGTTTCATTTATCCCTCATTAATTTTTATATACATTTGAATATTATGGGTTGTGTATGAGGCCATGTGGAATCATATCCTATGTGTCAGGATTTGAGCTCCCAGGTTAGGGTGTTAAAAAATAGTATCAGATCATTTTTCTTATTATAGTATTGAGAATTTGGATAGGCACGGAGAATAGGATATTTGGGGCATGAAATATTCCTATAAAAATCTGTATCTACATTTTTTATAATGAACAATAAACTAACAGTAAGTTTGGGTAATAAATATGTTGGTGATAACCTTGTAGGATTGTAGTTGTGTCATGTTAACCCATGAGGGTATCAAATAGGAAAGAGTTCATACATCATGGTAGTCATGGTATGAGATAAATCACATGAAGTTTTTTTTAAAAAATATATATATTTTCCTTCATGAAAACTTATTTTTGATTACTCTATGGATTTTATCTTTCAAAATGGTTTTTGAAATGATGTTGGTTTTGAAATATGATTAAAATATTGAGATAAAGTAGTTAGAAAAAAATTTCCAAGGGAATAGGATTCCACTTATTCATTATAAAAAAATTAATTTTTATGATGATGAATGATGGAGGGAAATGTGGATTTAATAATATCATTTTTATTGTGTAGAATATGTCACCTATAAGAGATCCATTTGGGTGTGAATTAGTAATGGAATCAAAAAATTGTTATCATACAGACCCTCGATTGGTTGGAATTATTATATAGGATATCCAAGTTATTGGTAGGTTCACTAATCAAGATTATAAAAGAGATAGGGATAATACCTCTAGGTTTGTGAAGAAAAAACCTTCATTATTTCGAGGTAATATAGGTCCAGATAATTTAGAATATATTATGGAGAAAATTAATCATATATTCAGGTTTTTATGAACATTTGAGAATTTAAAGGTTGGGTTCAGATCTTTTCTTCTGGAGGGGCTAGATTATAGGTGGCAGGAAGTGGTTAAGGGAGTGATAAATGATAAAATTCATGAATAGAATAGAGTAAACATAAAAAATTGAACTGTTAAAGTATGTGTTATAGCTAGTGATAAATGAAGGGATCAATGGCATAGATTTTTAATATGTAATTAAAAAAATATTTTGTTGAGGATTATTCCTCTAAATCTTTCAACCTATATGGAGGTGGTTATTATGGAAACTTTAGTAAAGGTGAATATAGTGGACACAAGAAAATATGTTTTTTTATTCCATATTTAGGTGGAGGAGATGTAACACCCCGAGCTTCCACGATACGCTTCTCTTTCAATAATGTAATAGCTTGCATTGTACGCAAGTTCGAGATTCTAACGCACCGTGACCAATCAAAATAGCCATTATGAATAGTAATACCCAGTTTTTGAAATTACATATATTTTATATTTCAAAATTGACTTCATTTGTGGATTCAAAATATCGAAATTAGCCTATGTTGAATTTTTTATATTTTTCTGAGAACTTCCAATTTTTTATGAATAGTGAAAAATACATAAAAACAACTTTTTTAATAAAAATAATTTATAGTGATAAATTATACTATTGAGTGGTTTTAAAGTATAATTAGAATATATTTTACCATTTTATACAATGTTGGTCATTATAATTAATTTCACTTTAAAATTGGACACAAACAATTGTCAATCTTTTGATATATATTATTTCTTAAAAACACGCTATTTGTTGTGACAGCGAGAATTAATTATAAAATTAATTAATGAAACTTATATGTTTGGAATTTTGTAAAATAGACATCATTTTTGAATTTGGAATATCAATTATAGATTAGGGTGAAATTTTGTCATTGTTCTGAAAAACTTCAATTTTTGATGAATAGTGAAACCACTAAGTAATAGTTAAAAACTGATTTTTCGTTTAAATGAAACATTACCACTTCTGTGATTTGATTTTCAAAAATCAGACATACATGGTTTTCATTAGTAATTAAAATGTTGTTCAATGGAATTAAAATAATTTTTTGGTGAATAGTAATTTTTATGTTTAATTAATCGCGATTAAAGGTAATTAGTGAAATTTAAAGTAAAAATGATATTATAAAAATATGAAAATACCCTTACACTTGTACTATCATTATTTAATGAGTCATGGACGACCAAGAAAATCTATGGGTCAACTTGGGGACCCCATGAAGCCACTTGGATAAGAAAATGACAATAATAACTTTTTATTTAAGGTAAAAATAAAATTGTCACAAACATGTGTTGTTTTACTAAAACAATTATTACATGGGGTTATATAAGTTAACTTTTAGACTATAAATATTAATTGGAAATATAAAGATATTTAATACATCATGATATTTTTTTATAATTTTTAGACATTAAATAAAATAAATTTTTTATGACATCATGATGATGCAGCAATTACCTCATTAATTAACAATTTAAATAAAATGAAACGATAATATAAAATCTAAGAATTACACTTGTCAAAAACCTATTGTATGAGTATATTTATAACCCTTATCACCTTAGCTTCAAAATATATAAGTTTGGGACCTTTAAAATCCGAAACTCATTATATAATAAAGTAACATTTCATTACTTTCCAAGAGTACCCCTCCTCTCCTCTTATAAAAGGCCCCCACCTCTACCACCTTATTCACACATTCAAGCCATTTTTCTCGGACAACCTCTACCCAAATACTCTCTCAACTTCCCTATCTTACTCCTAGAAGCATCACTTTGTGCAGAAGTCTTCCCAAGGAAGCCTTTGGCTCAAATCAAAAAGAGTTACCCGATTTTAAGTTAATGTCTTCTCTAATGTTGTTTTGTTTTATTTTTCTTCTCCAACCCCCTAAACTCTTTTTATTATTTTATTTTGTAACAAAACCAGTATCCTCAATATACTAGGATGTTTTTATGATAATTATTTTATTTAGACTTACACACACCTTCGTCTAATGGTTAAAGAACATACTGTTTCTGTGGGTGGCGAAATACTGCCTCACGAAACGATGATTGTTTAATATTCTTTTAACACCTCTAATGGTGGCCATTTTGATGACACTATTTTCATATATGATATATATATTATTTTTATTTTTTCCTTATGCTTCTTTATTTTTCATTTATTTCATACTTTTTGATTTCCATTATGGGTAAACGGGATAATTTCATTTTAGGAAGTGCGGACTACCGCCCCCTCAAAGTGATTTGAATCCTTAATGACATATGTGGGACGTATAAAGGATGGATTAAATGATATTATATATGATATTATACTGTAATTATAATACAACTTTATACCATTATGATTTCATTCCATTAAATATGAAATAGAAATGAAAGTAGCGTTCATGCATACGTACGGCTTACCGTCTCCATGAACGGTGCATTTCATTTCTTACCTCTAAATGTTATGTAATATTATGAATGAATGTATATACTGGATATATATGATATATATGATATCTACATCATGGATATACTTATGGATATAATGGATATTTTACCAAATGAAAAACTTGTAATTATAAGAAGTTTATTTTTGACTCAAGTACCGAAGATCGACAAAACGACCGTTATTAACATAAATAATTACATAATGTTCATAACATGGTAATAAGTGATATAAAAGGAATAATAAACTTGAAAAATGTTCTTAAGAAATTATAAATTAACACTATTTTATTATTCTGGAGTTTAAAGAATGGTCGAGTCAAGTCGGACACCAGGTAAGGGAACTTCTTAACCCAATTTCCGTTCTTTGGGTTAATCTCCTACTTTCAAATTATGTAATGATATTATTATGTCCCATCTGGTATTTATACATTATTTTTGTGTAAATATGGTGAATACACATAATAGATCTATTTTAGTTAAAAAATGATCTTTTTAATGGACTTCGTCTCAATCTCCTTTCATTGAGGCATATTTTGTTTTATACACAACTTTCTTTTATACGCTGTATAAACCCCTTTGACTTTTATGTTTTTTTAAAAAGGAATATTTTTATACAAAGCGTTTTACTAAATGAAAAAAGGGATTTTTTTTGTCGTACGCATGAGGCGACAATGACTTCTCCGCCGTCGTGACCATTATTTGAGCTTCGGCTTCCTCTACAAGCCATAACTTTTTTTTTAAATGAAAAATAAATAAAAAGTTTTAATTTTCTTTTATTTTGGTATTCAAAATGGTTTTGATAATGTTTTTATTATATCAATGTGTTGTATTGATATCTTGCAATTGAAATGTGGAAATGTTATGTTTCCTTTATACATGTTTTATGTGATATGATTATGTTATTGTTTATGATATATTTAAATCTATTCATATGAGGAATGCATTTGACTTAATAAGTGACGGGTGGAGCACGCTATAGCTCCTCGATGCATCGGCGGGTCTCATGAGACAAACTACTGTCTTGGCACGAGGCCTTGACAAAATCTTATTTGTGGTCTTGGAACGAGGCCTTGGCTACGTGGTTATGATAGTCTGGCATTATGCATTCCATCATTATGAAAGTGGTTATTGATATTGCATGTGATTATTCGACCAGTACAATATCCATGTGAATAAGTAAATGGAATTATCTCATTTTAATTTTGCCATATTGTGTTGAAGTTCAAGTTTAAAAGGATTTTGTTTTAGCTATACATTGCATCAAATTTTTATGTTTATTTATGAAAGATTTCGCTATATTGTTATCTTTACTGAGCATCTAAGCTCACCCCTTTCAGTGTTTTATTTTTTCCAGGATGTGAAGAAATATTTTATGACTAACCTACAGGGATAGTCTGAAGGGGATAGAAGTGTGGACTATGGAGACTATGTTATTGTGATTTTTCACTTTATGATGTAATGTAACATTTATGAATGTATCTAGTGTTTCCAAGGCTACTAAACTAATCGGACTTTCGAGACTTGATCTTTTGTGATCATGCCAATGTTACGCAATAATGCAGCAACTCTGGGTAACTGGGGTCGAGGCGTTAGAGTTGGTATCAGAGGCAGTTTAGTACTAACCTTGGAAGCTAGATTTAGATAAACTCGGATTAGAGCACAAAGCCCTAAGATAGAATTTGAGGATTATTATAGAAGAACTTCCTAGAATTTTGGTATTTTAGAGATTTTATGAGATTTTAGAGCAATACATCCCTGTCTGGATACGAGTAGGTAGAGGCGGCTCTGGCACAGATGTACCTAGGGGTAAAACCTGAAAACACCACTTTGAGCTAGACTCGAACGAAAACTGGTGCACGACAACGGGCCTTGCTGCACTCTTGGTTACGACACTCCCGGGGGGATATGCTTAGGATAATTCTCATTTTCTTTACAAACCATTATGAAGGGTTTATGAGTATATACTTCCTCAAAGAAAACATTTCTCTTTATGATTATGGATTATATCCATAAATTGTTCAATTTATGTTAAGTTTTTTACAATATGGAATTATGTATTTTGATTCATAAACTAATCTAGTTTATTCCATTGTTTAGAAATGGCGCCTAGTGGGAGGAATGGAAACCGTATAAATTCACGCAATCCATGTAGGGATTTCCCTCCTGCTCAAGATAATTATTGTGGAGATGGAGATACAACTGGTGCTAATCAACTTATAACCATACTGGGACAACTCACTCAGGTTATGAATAATAACCTTACTCGTATGGAGAACCCTGATCCACAATGTAAAGGATCAATGTTAGACCGCTTCATGAGGAAAAAACCGCCAACATTTAATGGGGGTACGAATCCATTAGTAGCTGAGCAATGGATAAAGTCCTTAGAGAAAATATTCCACGCCTTGGGGAGTAGAGAAAGGGAGAAAGTTGTCATGGCAGTTTACTGGCTCACTGGAGATCCCGATCAATGGTGGTCGCTAATTCAAAACACGAAAGAAGATAAAGAAGTATCTAATATGGAATGATGGGAGTTAAAAGAGCTTTTCTTAGAAAAATACTTCCCTCATGACCATCGATCAGATATGGAAAGGCAATTTCTAAGTCTGAGACAAAAGTAGGATGAGAATGTCGCAAAGTATGAGGCCAACTTTACAAGGTTAGCGAGGTATGCTGCAGATTATATACGTAACCCCATAAGTAAGATTGATCGTTTCTTTGATGGGTTAAAACTATTTCTCCATCGAGCTTTAGTATCAAAATCCTTCTCATCGTACAAAGATATTGTCTCATGTGATATCAAGACAGAAAAGGAATTATCTAAATCTTATGACAATAAAGTAAAGTAAGAGAAGAAGAGAATGGTGGAACAAGAGATAGATAAAGGGAAAAAGGGAAAGAATAATTTTCCATTATGTGATAATTTCGGGGAGAATCACCCCGTTACATGCCTAAAAGGAATGGGAGTTTGTTATAAATGTGGAGAAAAAGGTCACCAGGCTTATGATTGCAAGGGAAAGAAAGAGGCTATCAATGTTGAATGCTATAATTGTAGGGAAATAGGGCATTATGTAAATGAATGTCCTAAGCATCAGGGAAACTTACTTCAGAAAAGGCCAAGGGATTAAGGAGAATCTTATGTTGTTACTACAGTTGAAGTGGAAGAATTAATGTATTGGTGCTTTTAGACTCAAGGATTATATTATGGTTATAAGAATAATGTGATATATATAAGGATTGTACTGCAGTACTTGCATCATCCGGGTCATGAGGAGGTTTGGGTTCAGTGATGTTTTTTGCGATATTTTCTTCAGATGTTATTCTTCTCCGTGGATCTCCATTGCCTTGATGGGAAAAACTGTTGGCTTCTTCAAGACTATCTGTGGGGTTCGTCAAGGGGACCCCATGTCCCCATTCCTCTTTGTTCTCGCCCAGGATGCGCTTTTAAGAAATTTGAAACATGGGATGGATACAGGCCTTATGCTTCCCTTCCGCAGAAGGAACAGAGTTACCATCTCCCATCTGATGTTTGCGGATGATATCCTAATCTTTATCAATGGAAGGAAAAGGTCGTTGAAGGCTCTCATGGATTCCTTATCCACCTACGGCAGATGGAGCGGGAAGAGTGTCAACTCGGCTAAAAGCCATTTCTCCACTTCTGACAAATGCCCGGTTTCCAGGCACAAGGAGATCCAAAAGATCCTGGTTTGTTGTAGGATGCCGTTTCCCATTTCTTACCTTGGGGTTCCGATCTCCTATGGTCGCATTAAGAAGGTGCATTTCTCTGCGACCCTTGATCGCATTCTGGGTAGAATCTACAACTGGAAGAATAAGCTACTCTCCTTCGGTGGACGGATCACGTTGATCAACAGTGTCCTCACGTCCATCCCCATGCACGTGTTCTCGGTGATCCACCCTCCTAAGGGTACTGTGGAGAGGATGGAACTTATCCTTAATTGTTTCCTGTGGGATGCCAAGGAGGAGGGCAGATTTTACCGGGCTTCCTGGAAGCGTCTGTCCAGACCAGTGGAGGGAGGAGGAGTTGGCCTCCGTGATATTCAGGGTACACTTCAAAGTCTTCAGGCTCGACTCGCTTGGGAAATTATCGTCGGGGATTTTATGTGGGTGAAGTTTTTTAAATCACACTACCTGGGGCTTGAAGCATGAGGCCTCTATAGTTCCACGAGGCTGGGAAGGTGTATGTTCTCCTTCATTGACACGTTGTCAGGTCATGCGAGGTGGATCATCGGTGTTGGAAATATCAGTTTTTGGGAAACCAGTTGGTCAGGGGAGCCCTTGCGATATCCCGACTTCCCTTTTCCAGATATCAACATCAGTAGTGCATGCGAGGAGTTCGACTTGATCAATACCTCTTTGAATGATAATCAGATGTCGGTGTTCGAGAATATTGTCATGAGTGAGGAATCTGATAGATGTTGCTACTCGGCCATAAGCTCAGGAAGGTTTACCTCGCAAGGCTTCAGGAGTATCGTTCAGCTAGGTAGCACCACCAACGCTTGGGCTCCAGCACTCTGGTGCAATGACATCCCCATTAGAATGAACTTTTTACTATGGAGAATCAGAAATAGGGCATTACCTACAGAGGACAGTATCCAACACCGGGGTGTTGCTTTGGCCTCTAGGTGTTACTGTTGCTCTAAGCACACGTGTGAATCGGCAAAACACCTGTTCTTTCAAAGTCAGTGGGTGCTTCATATTTGGTCCCTGTTCACATATAATCCATGCAGATCGGTTGGAGATTATTCAATTCAGGAATACGTGGAGTGTTGATTTTCTGGCTCGGGGTTTTCTGGCCAGGAGCAGATGGTTAGAACGATCATCTTTGTGGCTTTGTGTTGGGTGCTTTGGGATGCTCGCAACCAGGTTCGGAGGGGTGAAAGACGTTCGTTGTTGTTCCTCCAGGATAGCCTCAAGTCCCTCATCTTCGAGATTGCCTCTCAGATCAAAGGTGGTTCGACGTCAACTGCGGTTAATAATCTGCTTAATCATCCCTGTTTTCTGAGAAAGGGGACTGGTCAGTGGGTTAAGTGGCGCCCGCCGGTCATGGGACTCAAACTCAACGTTGATGGATCATGCATGGGGGGATCATGAGGGGGGGAGGCGTTCTGTGAGACTCCTCAGGCTCGGTTCTCATCGCCTTTAGTGCCTTTTATGGGCCAGTAAATTCTCTGAGTGAGGAGGTCCATGCACTGGCTTCGGGCCTGTCGGTGTGTAGAAGGAGGAAGTTGACAGCGTTTGAAATCGAGACGGACTCAGATACTCTTGCGAAGATCATGAAAGGGACGAGTGGGGTTCCTTAAGAGCTCACTTAAATTATCAGAAGGTGCAAGATCAGAACCTCACATGGGAAACTTATCCATCACAGTTGGAGGGAGGCTAATTTCACGGCGGATTCCCTTGCTCGCTTGGGTAGGCTGGACGAGCCTCTCATCATTTATGACTATCTCCTTTCCCTTCCTCTAGAATGTGCCTCTTTTGTGCTGGGGGATGCTCTGGGGCTCCACCATTTCCGACCCCCTTGAGGAGTCTTGTATCCCTTGTCCTTTTCTTTTTGAATAAAAAAATAAACTACTACTACTACTACTACAATACTTGTTGTTTTCATTAAGGTTTTAATATGATGAAGCTAATAATATTTTTAGTATGTGACAATAAGAGAAACTTTACCATTTTGGTGGAATCTGATGAATTGATTTTGGAATTTAGAGACCTTTTAGATAAAGTCTGGACATAGGTATTTTGGATAACTATAAAGGTTGGAATGGATTAAGTTGAACCTTGGATATTATTGTTTAAGGTTAAAACATTTCTGAAGATTATTTTTGGAATATTATAATACTATAGTTGTAGGAAAAATACAACCTGCAGGTTGGGGGATAACCCGTCATGTCGGACAAAGCTGCAGGAATCGAACCCACAACCATAGTGCGACGGGCCTTTATTACCTACCACTAGCCTACAGGAAGTCCCTGGTTATTACAAAATAGTTTTCCTAATCTAAATGGTATGTGGTAATATTTGGAACCTTATACAATTAGGATAAATAGAATATTTTTGAGTTTTGTTACCATTTGGAGTGAAAGATGGGTTCGTGGTAAAAATTTATTAAAGAATGAAAGCCTACATGACAAGTAAGTATATTTCATTACATTCTTAGTAAATCTCTTAAATAAATTCCTCAACTTTATGAAAGGAAACTTAAAACAAAAACATTGTCGGTTAACTTTTCCAACTGGGGATTCAATGACCGTTTAACCAATCGCAAGTTTGTGATTTTATTGTGGTTAAATTTCTCATAATCCTATTTTTTACAACTCTCCATCAGACCTTGATGGTTTGTTTTTCCTCCATATCCATATTTTCATATAATCCTAGTATGGGCCATCTCGGGTGACCTTTGTAACTCTCTTTCTTTCTTTTAATGTTATATTTTTATTAACCCTATTTCCGATGTGGGTTTTCCACAAAGGTTTTTTCTACTTTTAACCTTTTATTTTCAAAGAAAAATTTCAAATTGTGACTAATCAATTTATTGAAGGAGGGGAGAATGTAACACCCCGAGCTTCCACGATACGCTTCTCTTTCAATAATTGAATAGCTTGCATTGTATGCAAGTTCGAGATTCTAACGCACCGCAACCAATCAAAATAGACATTATGAATAGTAATACCCACTTTTTGAAATTACATATATTTTATATTTCAAAATTGACTTCATTTGTGGATTCATAATATCTAAATTAGCCTATGTTGAATTTTTTGTATTTTTCTGAGAACTTCCAATTTTTTATGAATAGTGAAAAATACATAAAAAAAACTTTTTTAATCAAAATAATTTATAGTGATAAATTATACTATTGAGTGGTTTTAAATTATAATTAGAACATATTTTTACCATTTTATCTAATGGTGGTCATTAGAATTAATTTCACTTTGAAATTGGACATAAACAATTGTCAATCTTTTGATATATATCTAATACCTTGAGACTACTAAACTTCATAACCTGGGCATTTTGATCTATATATACTATTACCATTATAATAAATGACTAGCAACTCTGGCTCACTAGAGTCAGGGAGGTTTTATAATTGATGCTTTACTTGGTGAGAGAAATGAGAAAATATTCAAGCACCTATCTTACTCTCCCAGGATTAGTGATATGGAAATACCATGGTATGTTATATTCCTTGATATGGGGTCATATGATATGATCATCGAGATATATTTTCTAATTGAAGAATTAAATCAACTATTATAGTTGATAAGTTATTTTTTTGATTTAAATGGGATTATCCATGATTTTAGGAGAGATTAATAAATTCATAAAAGCCATGTGGGTCCATTAGAAATAGATTTTGGGTCCTTATCTTGTATGTTAGTTGGTATAGTTCTTGGGTTCATAGAAGGGAAGATTCCACATCAATTTCTTATAGTGTTGGATTGATATCATGATGCCTTCCTAGAGAATTTATCTAGATTACCACTAATAAGAGAAGAAAAAAATTTATTTAGTTTTTAGGAAAAATATTATTTAATATCCATATTATTGAATGGGATGAGCATAATTCCAAGAATTGATTTTGAAGTTATATGAGCTTGACTTGGAGGTATTAATTTGAAGGAGTCTTTCCCCTTGGTCAATGTCAATTTTGTTTACCAATTTAATGTTAGATTGAGGTTATTCAATATATATCAACATTAAAACTAATTGATGATGAAAAACGTATAGAATTTACCTTGAATTGATGATATATTTAACTAACTGAAGAGATCTCATTCGTTTTCCATGATCGGGATTCAGTTTGGTTATCATAATTAATGGTTAAGAAGATAATATTTTCAAAACAATATTTTATTATAAATATATCCATTATTTATTAATAGTCAAACCTTTTTATGTTACCAATGAAATTCTGATCTTTATGGATTAAATGGAAGTAATTTTCTATAGGTACCTAGATTATTTTATGGTGGTATTTTTGGATGAAAACATTATTTATTATCAGGAAGAGGAAGATCAAGAGAGGCACCTTGATATAATTTTGGAGACATTTTCTAAGAATATTCATTATAATAAGAACTCTAAATTTTATCTTTGGATTCAATAGGTAATGTTTCATAACAGGAAAATGACCATTTCACGGCAACTTTATTTTGGAAATGGTTGCGGTTTAAACCTCCGCCATATGATTCTGTAGTGGTTTCAAAAAACCACTGCTAAAGTGTGTGTCGGTATAAAATACATGGAGGTTTCCTCGATTTAGAGGCGGTTTATGGTAACTGTCTTAGTGGGTATATTTAGAGGCAGTTTCTATGGTTTTAGTGTCAGTTTCCCTGGTGAAAATGTATTTTTAGCAGTGGTTATAACCATTGCTAAAACAAAGTTAACCGGCGCAAAATAATAAAGGAATATGAAAACTGTGTATTTGCGGTTGAAACCACCATGGATAGAAAATTACCGTAATTATAGAATCGGTTAAAACCACTGCTAAATATATTATATTTATTTTATGGCAGTTAAAACCACTGCTAAATCAAAATTTACAAAAAAAAGTAACTGATACTGTTGGTCCATTACCAATGCTCTAAATAACCATTCCAATTGATATAACATATAACATGAAGATGATACTATGAGATTTGAGATGAGAGGATCTATATATGAATGTGAAATGATGAGGCTAATGATACCTGATGATTTATAAATATGGTATTGAGATATTTGAGTAAAGGGAATAGAAAAAATGAGATTTATAGGGTTTCATAGAAAGAACACTAACATATCTCACCACATCACCAAAAGGTTTTACAATTGCCTCCACGATTATTTCCACCTATAAATTCACTACACCGCATAAACAAGACATGCCCACAAAACACATTTCATCTTTATTTTTAATCCAACCAATTTACATATTTTATCATTATCAACCATATTCATTCGATAAGAATATTCATTTCATGTTTAAAGATGATCACTTTAACCACACTTTTTACTTTAATTATATGAGTTCATTAATCATTCCATCCCATTATATTTCATTTCCCATGTTAACATTATGATATTTTTCTATAGTTATCGAGAAACTGCATAATAAAACATGCAATAAACCATCCATCCATTCTAAAAAAAATCACCTCACAACCACCCCACATCACCACCACCACATATCATAACCACAACACATCTCAACCACCCCATATCACAACCACCCCACATCACAAACACCCCACATCACCACCACCACACATCATAACCACTACGCATCACAACCACCATGCATAATTTAGTTTCAATAAGGGTTTTTGTCGTAATTACTAAATTATTATGAAGGGTATTCACACAAAAATACAATATTGCATGGGAAAACAATTTAATAGTTCGATATATATTCTTAGTCATTTTCATATGTGGTGAGGTTATAAAAACATACATAGAAAGTTTTATAAAAACCAAGACAACTCACTATCTCAAAATAAGTCATAATTAGAAAACCAAGTAAGTGTGACAATATAAGAATAAATAACAAGAATAAGTAAAAATCATGTGATTTATCCCATCCCCTTAAAATTCAATTAAGCTTGTTCATTATCTTTATTAAGATGATATGTACCATTTAACCAAATAAATACAAAATCATGATATTTCTAAATGTACATATAAAGAAGGGGAGATGAAGGATCCCAAACCTTGACTGAATCTTCAAGGAGAAATGAACAAGAACCAAGGATATAACACCACTGATCCCAAGTGAATCACTATTGAATCTAAGGAATAATAAGACTTTGTCAAAACCCACCCAAAAAAGAGGAGAATTACCACCATAATGAACTCTTTAATATAATATAAAGATAATAAATGAGTAATGTGGAAAGTGAGGGATACCATGAATCAAATAACTTCAATCTAAATGATCCAATATGATCTAAGTGGTTTAGAACACCAAGGGAGGTGACTGGGGAAGGGGAGGATGAGTAAGGGTCAACCAATAATTGAGGGAAAGTTTAAAATTCAAAATAAGGAGTTAATAAAACTTCTATTTATAAGTGAATCACACTAGAATCTACCAAAACTTGGTTAATATCCAAAACTCATGTGGTGGGTTTGGTAAAATTGTGATCTAGAACCCTCATTGTTGTTTTCTCTTTTTTCCCATTTTGAAATAGAATTTAGCCTCCCACAAATCCTAGAAGAGGTAGTGGTATAAGACATAGTGGTTCTTATATATTCTTCCATGTATATAATCCAAGACCTAGTTTCTATTTCTTAACCATTTTACCCTCATCTTGACCAAGGCTACAATGTGGTGAGCTTGGGTTTTCTATTTTGGACAGGTGTTCCTCCAAGATTCCATGCCCACCCAAGGGAATTTCAAGATTCTCATGGTGCATAGGAAAACCACTAGGACAACATTCATAGCACCATGTGATCCCCAAGTCATGGTTATATATCCCATTTTACATAATATCATGCCCAACATAAAACTACCTCCTTCATATCCCGACAAGTCATTGCACAAGTCGTGGCGGACTTCAAAAGGCTAAAACACCACCTAAAACCTCAAAATCACCACAAAACTCTCCCTAAACATCCCCAAGACTTGATAATTCACAAAGGGAAGTTTATAAAGGGTATTTACCATTGCACTAATTCTATTTATTTTGGTTTCCCTATTATTTCTCAATTCTAAGTCAAGGTGATCATATTTTCCTCAAAATTATAAGAACTATGTGTGGATTGATTCCTATTTTCATGGGATACATAGTGATTCCTATATCTCCTATCTAAAACCCAAACAAAAAACCAATATCAAATCCCCCACTTTATCTTAGTGATTGGTTTCTTCATTCACATTGGTTTTCCATCTATAGGGTCGGCATCAAGACAAGTTCATTTCATTTTAAACATGAGTTTAAACTATATAAAACCTCATATAATAAGGTATTTTTCATATGATCTTAAACTATAGATTATTTTAGTCATTTTAATATGATGTTAAACTATGTGATGCATGGTCTATCTTATAATATTTAAAACTTCTTAGAACATTCTAACTAGTAATACTTGTCTTCCACTACATATTATCCAAATATACATAAGGATACTTAGCATGTGGTTCTTTATCCATAAATCTATGTTATGAAAAAAATGACTCTTACCCTAGGAAAGAGCCTAATATGCATAGGGGTATTATATAAAAACTATATGTGGACTAATTCATGATGTTTCAATATATGTAATGATGTTGGGATCTTCTATAATATGCCTTGGTGAAAATTATAATCACACTAGTTATACACTAAAGAAGATACCCTTCCTCATTCACATCAATTTTTTTTATTTCTTTCCCACATAATGGTTCCCATACATCTCATCCATGTCCTCCTATACATGAGACAAATTTTTATAGAGGACTTTTTCCAAGAACTATGAATGGATTGATTCATGTTACTATAGAATATGTTTGTGATCGTTCATCCTTGGGTAACAAACCTAGTAAATTTAGGAAAAATGAATCATAAAAAATATTCATAACAGTAAATAATTGACATATATGGTGCAAAACACACTTAAGAAATCAAGACATAAAAGGAAACATCATAAATAAATAAAATACATAAAAGGAAACATAAGAAATCAAGAAAATGTTTGGTCATGAAAATGTTTGGTGGAAACTATGTGCCATACAAGATACATATACAAACTGACTGTTACTATATTTTTCCAACATATCAACAAAACAAATAATCATGATCTGATGATCAACACAACTCGTCACCCTCTCCACTCCATTACTACTTCTTGCTACCACCTGAAAGAACATTATATTGAAAATTAAATATTGTTGTATATTTATATTTAAACTTAAAACAAATAAAAGTTTTCAAACAAAATGATTTTTATTTTTTGTTATTTACCTTCTCACCACCAATCAACGCAATACCACTGGGGGTAGATTCGGTCTTCTTCTGATATAAATCAATCAACACTTTCTACAAAGCGGATATCTAAGCCCCCTGGTCTTGAATTGTGTTTCATAGAGAAACAATCTCTCTATGAGTATCTCGGGGTATGGACTGACTAAAACCAAGAGTATATGAAATTGAAATCTATGGTGTCCTAAAAAAGACCTCAGATGATATGAGTCTCAAACCCATCCTATGCACTCTACCAGGATGCTCTTTCCCAAGGACTTTAGCAACTGGGTCATCCTGGGAGACCGAGAAGGACTGCGCGGGATTGGCATCCCACAATTATTTAATTTTTACCTATAAATAAAATAGAATCCATATTAGAATAAATATATATTAACATAGTAACAACTGATAATAAGTTATTATAATGAAAAAAGAGTTCATATCCCAACTTCTTTGGTAGGCTCATTAACAAGACTTCCATCATATTTTTGGTGAACATTCAACCACACTTCTGCTAAGGATGATTTTTGCCCTAAACTATGTGACTACATCAAACAAACATAAATCAAAAATTTAATATATTAAACAAATAATATTTTCTTATAAATATTTAAACTAATGAAAATATTACCAGAGCATATTAGCTTCTAGAAAAACTCTTTGACCCCGCAGTGTGAGGGATGACCTTCTTAGCCCGTCTTGATGCATTATTTCTTGAAAGATCCTAAAATAAATAAAATGAAATTTAATATTAATTTATTCAATGTAATATCCTCTTCATATACATGTATAAATGAAAAATGATATTATTATAGTAATATATACTTAAATACAATCTACTTCCCAACATGATGTCTGTCAACGAAAACTTTCCATTTCTCTTTGGGTACCCCATTGGGTAGCTTGTTATACATCTGTTGAGAAGTCAACAAAGTATCATGGACATCTCCCCACAATCTCCATTTAAAGTCTTTCCATTTTTTGCCAAGATTTTTCAATGTCCACTTTCGTGCTATCACGTTAGAAATTGTAAAGTGAAAAAACATTTGTACACAGAAATTCATTTTGAAAATATTAATAACATGATATTCAATTACACCATAATGTATTAAAATTACCTTTATTTGGGAATCAAAAAATTACTTTCAGGCATATGTCTCTAATCATAATATGAAATAGGAAGAAAAACGGGCTCTATGGCCAGCTGGCCTAAAATCTGGCCAAGTAATCCTACGGCGTCATCCGTAGGGACCCCATATGGTCAAATGGGACAACTATCTTCTCTCTGGTAAGATTCCATACAAATGAACTTTTTATATTTTTCTCCACACTTGAATTTTTTTCATCTTTAATGAACAAACAGTTAGTATAAAAAGTGAAATAAATTTATTCATATCAAAATTTGTACCTATAAAAGTCACCCTCCAGTATCCCCGCGAAGAACTAGAATTGGCACGCTGCTCCTCCACTACTGAGGCTCCTGAAGCGGGAGGCGACAACTGAGCTACTGAAGGGACACTCATAGAGGGTGTGAGAGATGGTGTAGGGGGAGACGGTGCAAGGGGGAAAGCGGATGGTGGATCAGATATCGTAGGGAGGGAGACAGATGGATCGTCATCTATCGCAGTGGTCGATGAAATAGTATATCACTTCCTCTTTGTCATTCTTATCATTTAATCAAATAAAATTAAGTTCAAAACATATATTTAAAAAAATTTATGCAGAAAAAAAAATTAAAAAGATAACAGATGCATAGTACTAAGAAACAAATATACATAACAATGATAATGAATGATTGCACAAACGAAATAATTGGTTGTTAAATGAATGCATAACTATAAATACAATCATTTTCTCCTTCAATCATGTCAGTTTCCTCCTCCATTACTTCATCCAATTCATTCATCCTTGCTAGAATAAAATTTTCAATACCATGGGGGAAAATTATTTTTGATTCATGTTGTTGATGAGATTTAATGTCAGAGGTCAAATCTTCCACTTCATCATCCATATCATACAAATCTCTTTATTTTATGTGATAAACTACACTCCATCATTCATACACAACATCATTCACATAATATACCATTTTTTCTTTCAATGATAAGATATATGGATCATGTAGTTCATGATCACCAACATCTTTTAAGCGAGAGAAATTCATAGAAGTAAATTGCAAGGATTCTCTTTTAACACCTCTGATAATATTGACCCAATTTCATTTGAATAAAACAACTGAAAATGATCGTGGTAGTCTAATTAGATAATATCGTTCAGATTTCCATAGTATCCAACTTCAGAAAATGTAAATATACCACTATTCTGTGTTTCCAAACCCTCTTCTCGACCGATTGTATGAAATCTAAACCCATTCACGTTGTAAGCATGGAACTTTCTAACTTGTTTTAGATGAACTCAAGCAAGAAATTTAAAATATTCTGAAAACTCTACTTGAGTATCAGAATTCATGATCTAAAAAAAGAAATATACTTTACTAGAATTACAAAATATATGTGTCAACCTAATATTCATATTTATTGAAATATTTAGAAACATACACATCGTGCAAACCATTATACAAGCTCTTTATTAAAATATTTCTTTATATCTTTCTCATTTCATGTTTGTGCTATCATTACTCTATTTAATTGTATCCTAAAATATTCAATAAATGGATCTGAAATTTCACTATTCAGTAACACATATCTATGTGCCTGTAATAATTCCATTTTTGTCAGTGTAACATTTGAGGTCCTCCCAACTGATCAGCCAATAATAGGAAATATTTTTGATTTCCCATGTATTTGAGATTGAGTCGATGTGTCATCAACACGTACAACTCAATTAAATCTTATCTCAACATCATCCAAGTATCTAGAACAACTGGTAATACAATCCTCTTCCAAATAGCATTCAGCAATAGAGCCTTATGTTTGATATTTATTTCTTACGTATGATTTCAAATGCCCAAGATATCTATGAAATAAAATAAAAATAATTATTATTCATTTAATTAAGTGCCAAAAATTGTTTACATAAATGAAAAACATATAAATAAAGTAACTCTCAATTGGATACATCCATCAATAATGAATGGGGCCTTTTAATTTAGTTTCCTCAACCAAATGCATAGTTAAATGCATTATGATAGTAAAAAATGGTGGAGGAATGATCATCTCTATCACACAAAGTGTCAATAAAAACCTCTCCTGAAGGTTTTAAAGATCAAATGGATGTAGATATTTCTCACATATTTGTCTAAAAAATGTGCATAATTGGAGTACAACAGTAGTAAATTTTTCAGGTAATAATGTACACAATTCTAATGGTAGTAACTACTGTAACAAAATATGTGAATCATGACTTTTCAATTCATGTAACTTATGCATGTTTAAGTAAACACACCTAGAGATGTTACTTAAATACCAATCAGATACATTCACAAGATTTAAAATTCAAAGTAATGTATCTTTATCCTTATTTTTCATTGCAAAAATTGTCGGAGCATACTTTTCATTCCCATCTGGCCAGAGATCACTTTTTATGTTCATTACTTGTAAGTATTTTCAAGAATTGTGATGATCCTTAGACTTTCCATGATCATTAAGCAATGTGAAGATCAAATTTTCATAGACATTCTTCTCAATATGCATCACATCAAGATTATTCCCTAACAAATTAAATTCCCAATATGAAAGTTTGAAGAATATACTTTTTTTCTTCCATTGTTGCATTCCGATTTCACTTGACGATGCACTTAGAACCTGTTTCCCACTATCATTCAAATGATAAACCTTCTCAAATTCTATTTCCACTTTTCCAAGTTGTTTCAATAGTTCAAAACCAATTAACAACTTTTTAGTGGGTCTACAATCAATGAAACCATTAAATTTTGATCTGTTCAGCCGAAATCTATGAGATTCATCGAGAAATCTTTGATGGCACAAGAAGCATCATTTTCTAATATGAGGTAGTCGTTCGAGATCAAAATCAATTTTAAAAATAGGACAATCCAAACCTGTGTAAGTGTTCCAACCATATAAATTCTCAATCCAAGGGAAGTCACTAATAGTCCACATTAAAGAAGTTTGCATTTTGAACGTTGTTTTAGAAGAAGCATCAAATGTCTCAACATAATTGCTCCATAAATCCTATAATTCTTCAATTAAAGGCTGAAAGTATACATAAATATCATTTCTAGGCATTTGTTTTCAAGGAATAATCATTGAAATGATAAAATAATTTTTTTGCATACACATCTATGGAGGCAGATTGTAAGGGATAAAAACAATTCGCCAAATGTTATAACTGGTACTCAAAGTCCCATATGGGTTGAATCCATCGACATCCAATCTCAATGAAACATTCCTAGGAATAGCTGAGAAATCTGGATGTAATGAATCAAATGTTTTACATGATTTTGAATCTCGTGGATGTCACATTAACCCATCATTTTTATTATATACAGAATGTCACTTCATGTGTTTGGCGGTTTTCAATTATATAAATAATATTTACAATCGAGGATTTAAAGTAAAGTAATGCAAAACCTTTTCAGTTGTGTTCCTTTTCTTCTTCTTCATGGTAGTATTTTGATTTAGACTTCCAACATCACCCATTGACTGCCATCTAGAAGAAGAATATATTTCGTAATCCTGTCTACTTGAATCCTCTCTCCAATAAAGCAAACAATCATTGGGACATGCATGTTTTTCTTGAATAATTCAAACCAATCATGTTAACAACCTTTTTAATATCATAAAAAGACTCGGGGATGTTTGCTTCAAGAAATCCATCATTCTAAATTTCCAATATCATGGACATTGACTTATTTGTAATTCCACATAGACATTTGATATGGTACAACTTTATCAGAAAAGAAAGTTTTGAGTATTTCATACATCCACTATAAAACTCTTTATTTCCATCATCAACTAAATCATAAAACATATTTTCCTCAATGAAGTTTTCTCTTACATTAGTCTCCACATAATCAGGAGGCGGATCCACTGATATGTTATAATCTTCATCTGGTTGTCCTAAAGTCTCAAAAATATCACTTGTCATGTTGTTATTTGTAGCACCCTTATCTAGTTGTTCTGATATTTTTTTATGTTGATGGTGGTGTCTTGTAGTGTAAAATGCATCATTTATAAGGTTTCTCATTTCATTTCCCATTTTTTGATGAAGTTGGGAGCTCATTCTGTGGATTGGAATTAGTGTTAATCCTTTCTGTAACGTTTAATTATCCGTGCCAAATCCAACACAAATATTGACTAGGGAATTTCTTCAATATTAAATTTCCATACACTTCATATCTCTTCAACCATCATGTAAATTTACATTTAGGACATGGACATCGTATTCTCCCTTCAACAGATTGATTGGAAATTGAAAAATCTAAAAACTCTTCCAAAACCTTAACATACTGAGTTGTGTTCCTCGGTAATGTGATCTAGCTTTTATCCATATATATCATAATTTTCCTACACAGTATTAAAAAAAATTAAAAGACATAACTATTAATAAATAGGGAAAGAGATTCATATATACTAGTTGAAAAAATATATAAACATGTTAAATATTTTGAAAACGTCTAGTATTATATCAAAATAATCCACAAAGACATTTTTTTCCCAATATCCCAGGGTAACTTAAGGAACTTTAAGATGATATTTGGCCAAGAAATTTCTCATAATATACCTATTAAGTCTCAAAAATACTATCTCATGTCTACCAAGACATCCCAAACTATATAGAAATTTCAAAGAAGAGGCATGAATGCCTTTAAAACCAATTTGTCACAAACCAACCTAGATAACCTATCTAAGCGGCACATAATCTAGTTTTTACATATCCCAGTGGGTGTTCCCAATCCCCAAATACTGGTGACTAGTTTCTAGAAATCAAAACAAACCATAGTGAATGATTTCACCCTAAGTAAAACTAATCAAGAAAAGTTAAAGAATATAAAATGAAAAATAGTTGGTATTCCAAACACTCCATGAGGGATAAAATCACAAGTAAACAGATACAATTCTAAAAAATGGTATATTTCATAAATTCAACCATTAATATGACAACCCAAAAACACCATGTAACAAGTGGATTGCACATTCCACCAGTCACCACTAACTCCCTAGGTCGCTCTAATTAAGAACATCCACCACCTCTGAGTGGCTCTTTCCATATTCTTGGACCATGAATAATAAAATATATAAATTACTAAAGGAAAAGGTAGGGTGTGATAAAGAATATCATAAGGATATCACCAAGCATTTCATAATCAACCTCTAATAAATAAACCAAATTTTGTCATTTTTAAATAAAATATAGCATGGAAATATTTTTTCAATTTGAATAAAAACATGCTTGATAAAACATTTCAATTTCTAAGATAAAACATGTTTCAAAGTGAATTTCCATAAAATTAGGGAGACATAATCATCTACATCAAAATAATAATGAAAAATCATTTCTATAAAAACTGACATGATTAAATAATTTCAATCAATAATTGTCATGTATAAATAATTTTACATCATTTTAAATAATAGGACAATGGTGATAACATCTAGGGTTAGTACTAGTCATAAGGCTTCACAAAATATCAGTGAAATATTCCTCTAGGTGTACACACACTCCTTATATCCACATGATTAGGAGGAATATAATAACACCCCAGAGAATGAACTACCTTTCCTCAAGTAGTTTTGTTTCATTTTAATCATCAAGTCGAAGTAAGATATCAATTTACCTAGAATTAATATTCTTTCTCCTAACTACCTTTAATCCCATGTACTTCAAGGAAATTTGTCATAATTTTGGATATCATTCAATAAAATCAATAATTCAATCAATCAAATAAATAGTCCGTAAGTTAAAGTTTCAAAACATGCCTTTCATTTCCTAAACCAATATCAAACATATTTTATCAGAAACTCATGCCTTTACTTTAAAATAATTTATTTTCAAAACATGAAACATTTTATGATTTTATATCTCATTAAATCATGCTTCAAATCATTCATTTCAAATCAATATCATATTTTCTAAAATTTACACTTTATTTCATTCCATTTCTATTATTTTTTCAATATCCTTAACTCAAGATTTACAAATCAATTGGAAAACCGATATGAATTAAAAATTATTAAAGGTTTCTATTGATATAGATTACCTTATAAAACCACCTACCACAATCAAGATCTATAACCACCCATATGAGATCCACTAATGGAGAGTCAATGGATAGAACAATCAACATAGAATATTAAACTGCACCTCCAACCTACCAAAATGTCAGCAAGGAGGTGAGGCAAAGATGCGGCAAGGATCTAGGGATTCACGGGTCGCCAGGGGGGTCCTGTGAGGGTTGGGGGGAGAAGTAACAGTATTGAAAAAAAATTAGCAGTGGTTTATTAAAAACTACTGCTAAATCTTTTATAAAAAAATTAGCAGTGTTTTAGTAAACCGCCACTAAAAAAACGCCACAAAAGGCTATTAATGTTGTAGTGTTTCTCAGTCATTTTGTTTCAGAGAAAGTAATTTCAATGAACATGGATAAGGTCATGGTAGTGATGTATTGAGAGATAATAACTTGTCTGAGATTCATATTTTCATATGTTTTTTTGGATATTATCAAAGATTAATATAGGTATTTTTAAAATTAGATTTACCTATTAAATATTTAACTAAGAAGGGAGAAAATTTATAATGATATAGGAAAAATCATAAGGTGTTTAAGGATTTTAATAGGATATTACCTTTAACAGAAATTCTGATTCTCCCAAAATCAGCAGTTAGTAAGGAATTTTATTATAAAATATCGGAATTGGGTTTTCTATGTTTTTTTTTCAATACATTAAGGTCATCACATGTACATATATATGTAATTAAGGCCTTATAAAAATTGTTTTCTAGACCAAAAAATTGAATGAGTTGTTATTTTCATTCTTTGAAGATATGAAGGCATTAGTTTTTAAAAAAAAATATTGGTCCATAGAAATTATAATAATGTGAAGTATATTTTCTTAAAATAATTGTCTTAAATTGAAGAAATTATTGTGGGTGTAATATCTTTAAACCTTTTATTTCAATATTATATAAACACCAACAAATAAAATTTTTTAGTGGATTATTTGAGTAGAAAAATTCAAATTATGGCAGTGAATAAATCTAAGGGCAAGTGGTAGATAATGGGTTTATTTGTGGGTTTTAACATAGAGGTGATGGGGGTGATATATGGAGTAGTTCTCTATAGCCTCAATTTGATTTCTTTGTTGGTTGAGAAAGTGAAGGATTGGAAGTTTTCTACTAAAAACTACAGGAGGATATATGATTCCCTATATTATGGGGAGACCACCAAGGGGTTTTCAGTTGAAATGAATTTAGTACTTCGTTTAAGAGGGTGAATGGTTGTTCCTATATAGCTCATAAAGGATGTTATGAAATCTTATCATAATCTAAGATTGGTATTATATCTTATAGCTACTAAGATGTATCATGACATAAAATTATAGCTATGATGTCTAGGAATGAAAATTGATGTTGCTAAGCTTGTTTATTTTTGTTTGGATTTTAAATAGGTGGAGGTAAAATAGTTAAAATCATTAGGTACATTGCATCCATTACTAATTATAACATTTAAACAGGAGGAAATTTCAATTAATTTAGTGATTATGTTATAGAGATCACAGTGGAATCATTATAGAACTTAACTAATTGTGGATTAGCTCATAAAATTGGCACATTTATTTCTTGTATAAGATATATTTTCAATTAATGAGCTTGGTAATATTTATATAATGGATAAAGTTAGAATTTGTAGAATTAGAAACACAATAATCTCATAAAGGGACCATCATTGGACATCAAGATTGTTGTGGGAAATCCATAACACTATAGAGATATAGTTAAAAAATATTATAGTGTATCACCCTCAAATAGAGAAGATTAATTAGATTTTAAAAGATATGATTCAATTGTATATTTTTAATTTTAAAAGATCTTGGGATGTACATATTCTATTAGTGTAATTCATTTATAATAATAGTTATTAGTAATCAACTAAAATACCACAATTGGAGGGGTTCTATTGTTGATCATGTTAGCCACTGTTGTGTTGGGATGATATGAGTGAAAGGGATTTTATGGGACTCAACTTTCTATATGAGCTAGTGGATCAAATTAAATGTATTAAAAAGTGTATTATTTCATATTAGAGTTAACATAAGTCATATGTTGACCACCAAGGAAAACCTTTAAGATTTTATGTCATAGATTCCATGTTTTCTAATTGATTACTATATTAAGGTTTAAATTTATTGGGAAACAATGGAAATGGATATCATGACATGTGTGGCCTTTTTATATCATTGATTATATTTGAAAGATGGTATATATATTAGATTTTATATAGTTTTATATAGTATTTCATAATATTTTCCATGATTTATAGATGAATAATTATCAACTAGACCGAACTCATATTTTTTGGTGGGAGGTAGTTGAGTTGGAACTCAATGTTTCTTATATGGAGAAACCAATTAGGGATTAGGATTATAGAGAGAAGATCCTTCAGAAAAGTAAAATTATATTATTTTGGTTTTCTTGGTAGCACGAGTCAAATTAAAAATGAGATATGGGAGATCAAGAGATGAGGAAGTAATGGGAAAAGTCATTCATGGTGAATAAAGACTAATAAATTTGTAGGTATGAAAAAAACCTATGGTGGGGAGAATTATAATTCCTTATATTTAGAAAGTATGTTTCCTTTGAGGTTTTAGGAGTTTCTGGGTGAAAATGTAAGATTATTGAGTAGGAATAAAAGTATGGTTATATGTATAGTTAAAATAAGTTTTCATACTAACTGTGTGAAGCTAAAAATTTATCTAGTAGGTTTTCATGATAAGAAAACCATGTGAAATAATTGCATGAAATGTTTTTCAACCTAGTTAGAGGATAATACCTTGCTTAACCATGTGATCTAACCTCTTGTATCAAGTATAATGATGTGGATATGGTTTTGGATAGCTTATTTAACTCTCAAAACCTATATTATCACTCTATATCAGTCTTAGAGGTTTATAAGGATCCTTTTAGTATAAATTGGGGCTTATCCATCAATAAAAAAACATTTCCATTTAATGATTTATTGGGTCAAGACAAAATCAAATGTTAGGGTTAAATGATTATCTTTAGTTCTTAAATTTCCCTTCCTCCCTCTTGAATTATTTTATTATATTAAATTAATATATTTTGATGCAAAAATTGTGATTTCTTGGTCATGGAACAAAGTATTTTTTATCATGTTTAGGGATTAAAATATTCTATCACATCAGTGTTATTTTTAGATTTGAAAATTTATGGATTTTCAAAAATGATACAGAGAGGTAGGTGGATCAGATCTATTCTATTAATTTGATAATATCTTTTGTGTTGTTAGTTGATTATGGAATATTGATGGATAATTTTTTTTATTTATATAAAATTGTGATTTATATAAAAATGGATATTTTTTGGCATAATTGGTTTTTTATAGAAAATTGCTAGTTTTATATCCTTTATCTTTTGAAGTGTATTTTACAACTATAAAAAATCCTATTTCCACAGTTCAAAACTGTCACAATAGTTTCCAAAAACATGGATTTATCCTATGGCCACGGTTTTGGTCAACCGTGGCCGCTATCGTTGTGGTAGTAGGTCCTAACCTACCGTCATGCTTTTGATCGTGGCAATAGCTGCCTATTGCCAAAGTTTTCAAAATCATGGGAATAGGCCTCCAAACAGGACACCATGGTGATTGACCTATAGCCACGGTTTAAACCGTGGCTATAGCCTTAGAAAACCATGGCAATAGCATAAATATAAAATGCAACCAGCGAGTTTCGATCCTTGTACCTCCCCTTTAAAAACCAGCATACTTACCACTACACCGCACAACACTTTGGGTTTGTGTCTATATATATATATATATATATTATGATATATATTAATATAAATTTTGGGAATAGCCTCAAAACCATGGTGGTAGGTCTTCCCACCAAATGTTTGGCGGGAAAAATTTTTCCCGCGGAAGGGCGGGAACTCTATTGCCATGGTTTTGGAAAACCATGGCAATACGACATCAAAAAATTTGGCATATAGCCATGGTTTTAAAACCGTGGCTATAGGCCACAAAACCATGGATATAGCCACAACATATAGCCACGATTTTTAAAACTGTGGCAATAGGCCCTAGAAAACAAACCTATAGCCATGGTTTTAAAACTATGGCTATAGGCCATAGAACCGTGGCTATAGCCAGCTATAGCCATAGTTTTAAAACTGTGGATATAGTTCTGTGTTAGTAGCGTCATTTTCTAGTAGTGTTTGAAAATTTAAAACAATTTTAATCAATTTATAAAATTTAATTTATTTTAGATTTTGAAAATGAATTTTTTCAAAATGAAATTGGAATCTTAATTTGGAAATTGAAACATACATTTTTATGGTTAATTTATTGGTTTGTAAGTATTGATTTTAATAAAGTTTATAGAATTTTGTGTTAAATAGATTTGTTAAAAAAATATTTGATAGGTATTTTCCTTGGGATTAATGATCATATATTTTTGGGATTTTTACACTGGTTGTGTGTGCTTTCTAAACAAACTAGTGAGACCTTGTTTTGAAACCACAAAGTTATATCTATAGAGATGGGTGACTTTGAGAATTTTTATTAAGTAAATTAATAGTTTTGATAAATTTGGATGAAAGGATACACTCACTAGGGTGTGAGCATGGGATATATAAATATAGATTCATAGTTTGGAAAATCTAATTAGTGATAAAATACAGAAAATAGGGATTTCCCATTATGTTATACTCAGAAAATTCTTAGCATTAGGAATTGATTTTTAGGAAATTAGCATTTTACATAGAAATTTGTAAAATGGGGATTTTTAATCACTATAATGATCTAAGTTTTCACATGGGAAATCCTTAGCGTGGTTTGTAGTTTTAGAGCCCTATGCATTTTTTGAAGGGTAAAACTATCATCTTTCTTTGGAGAACAACCTTAGAATAAAAACATATGGTTTCATTAACTTTGGAATGTGGTGTTTACCCTATGGATGGAATTTATAAAGATTCTAAGAATGGTAATTTTTTTGGGATATTTAATATTTAATAAAATAAATCTTATTTTTTCTCATGTATTTAGAGTTTAGTATCTCTTAAATCATGATTGGGATGGTAATTATAACATCTTGGTTGGATATTAAGCCTAGGGTTTTACCAAGGCATGGTATAATCTCAATTTGGGTTTTGGACCTCGATTAGGCCCATTTAATAGGTTTTCCTTTTTAATTTATTATGGTTTTAATTACCCATAGTCCCCTCCCCTCTCCCCAACTTCATGATCGAGGGAAAACACTCCTCATTACTTATTGATGATGTAGAGATAAGTGGATGTGATAGAGGAAGAAATATCCATCTAGGGATGATTTGAGCATGGATATAAATGAAGAAATCATAGTTTTAGGAACTAAGGAATTTGATCTTGAAGATTCAGTGATCTTATATGAGGTAAGAGTCATTATTTAAGATTTCTCCTTATTATGATTTTATTTTTGTTAATTAATTTTGTTATGGTAACTATATTAAATATTTTTTTCCTTTCCTTGAACATTGGATCAAATCCAATGAGTTTTTGGAAAAAATGAGTTTTTTACAATGTTCTTTGTCTAGAATTTCAAATGACATGGCTTGTAGTATCAAGAACAAACACAATGTAGATTTTTTGTGCATATCAGTTTAGAGATAAGGTTCACATGTTGTGCAGGATAGTTTTGCATGCCGAGTAGAACCCTAGGGAACATGTCTCGGTGTCTAGACATGTATACAATAAGACAGCCATGTGTATCACATGGAGTGTACAAGGATATACCATGTTTGGAAACATAGCATGGCCTGGGTTAGGGTGCACAGTGTGGGATCATGTTTCCTACACCCAATATAGTTTAGTAACACCTCATGTACTAAGGAAGTACACATTAATTTTTACTAGGGTACATTCCCAAGGCTATGTGTTTTAGATTTCACACCATTTTCTCTAAGTACACATTGTTTATAGCTCTATTTTCTAGGTTTTTAAAAATTTATAACCCTATAGAAAGATTTGGACATAAAGGGAGTACAATATGAGTATCATCCCATGTGGAGTGAGATTTTTGGGTCCTCTACACTATTATAGGTTGTTGGAAAGATATTTTCAGATTGGTTGAAAATTTTAATCCCTTGGTGATGATGATAGGGTTTAGATGTTAGAGTAGACTAGGTGTGGGGTTTATAGACTGCCTATAGCACAATTTGATGTTGGTAATGGTACCCTTTCATGTATTCAGAGGTCAATACCCTCTAATAGTTTTTGGTGGATTTGAATATCTTAGAGAATGGAATTTCACATATGTCCATGTTTGGCCAGGTGTGAGAAGTACTCATTTCATAGTAGAGTAGTTAAGTGGGTTTAATATGTTTGAAAAACTCATAAATAAGTCTATCCTCCTCCCCATTAACCCTGAATTTCATTTTGTTATGTGTTACTTGGATTCAAGGATGAATGAGTTATACCTTCAATCCTTGGTCAATAATTCCTCCATGGTGAGTCTTCATTTTCGTTTTATATGTATTCCCTATTTTTCATTTCATATCAAGTGAAGATCAAAGGAGATAGAATAGCATTATATATCATACATAATGTTCCCTTTTCCATCGGACCATCTGAGTCTATGCCAATAGAGTGGTAATGGTGTAGAATCTGGATTTTGATACTTTCTTTGAGCCTTTGTGCTAGGTCAAAGAGTGATTAATTCCATTTGGTGGATGGATTTGGCATCACCCTATATAGTGCGGTGTGGGTCCTCCATGCTAAGATATGATTTCTTATATCCCCCTATTATGAGGCATGATCATTTATTTCATGGATGGTGATGGTAATCATGATATCTAATATCTCCCCTTGGCTTAAATTTTTACCCCTGATGTGGTTGCAATGTTGGATCAGTGTTTTTATCGATTACTCAATTGTGACGGATCAATGTCTGGGGTTAGTACCCCCTTAGCTAGGTTGTGTATACCAGTGAGGCATGGGTCACTCATAATGGTTTCATATTTCATGGGTTGGTGATGAAGATTGTTGGACTATTTGGATGTTACATACATGCATAGGCTTCTAGAGTATAGGGTGATTCAGTTATGCCCCTCTCAGTTTTCTTTATATTGAAGAGTGATTTATGAAAGTGGTTACTTTTATAATGAATCTATTCATTTAAACCTTGAGTTTTTCAGGACACTAAGTTCATATCTTTTGTTTTGTTCAGATGAGGCGTTCATTTCCCTCTATATTACCATAAGTATGGCCTTCCCTTTGATGTTTTGATAGCACCAGGTATTATCATATGTAGTTTTTTTGTGATATTGTTGTAGCAAAGGGCCTCATTCAAGGAATAAAAACATGTCTCTAGTTTTTGTTACTCGACTTGTGTGTCGGTGTCAAGTATAGTGAGAACTCTATAGTTCAGGGTTTTAAAAACCTTTTTAGATTTGGGATCTCATCAAATCCACTAGGGTGTGTTGATTTCCTTATATAGTGTTTTCCTATCCTGGTAAAGTTAATTTGGTATTCTATAGTAGACATTATGCAAGGTGTTTTTTTCCTCTAAGATGAGGGACCTATTTGGTTTGACCTTATGGTGATATTGAGTGAGCAGTTGAGTTTTCTAGGGTTTCCCCTATCAAATGTTTTGGTGATTTTATGTGGGATTCAATTAATATATTCTCCCCGACTTGGCACTCCCTTTGTTTGTGTTGGGTGTTTGTATTGTTTGTCCCTTCTTATGTTCTAGTCTTCGTCTATGTTTCTCTTTTTTTTTCAAGGAATCCTAGAGGGTATTTTTATACTCACCCATATATGGTCCTTGTTTACCACACTTGGTTTGTCTATTATGATGGTGTGCAGGTCAGCGGTATCTACTGAGAATATGAGACTATCATAGAAGTTTCATCTAGTGGATCCAAGGAATAAGAGTGTCTAAAGAGGTTCATTTCATATGATACCCACAGAAAAGGATGGAATGGTATGGTTATCTCTCCTTCTCCTAATAGTAGTGGACTATTGTACCTCAGTTTTCTAGGCCTTGTAATATTTCCCATTATATTGAATTTGTGTTTTATGTATTTATTATGGTTAATAGCTATATTTATGCATATATTATCTTTCTATCAATAATTTTATATCATTCATGATTGTGGTTATTCTTTTTTATTGTTGTTTTCTTTTGATTTCAATATGTTTAGGATAAGGTCTCCCATATGATTTTTTCCTTATTAGTGCAAGTTGCTAGCCCATGGCCTATTATAAAAGGGCTTTGGGTGACCCTCTTATCCAACCATAAGAACAGTTGGGGACCTAGTGGGATAGGTGATCAAAATCAGGTTGTGAAAATTGGGATTTTTCATTAAAATTGTAGAAATTTTTGTTTATTGGGTTTTGATTTTTGAGAAGAAAGCATGAATTTTATGAATTTTTCAGATTTCTTTTGATGAACCATCTTTGAAAATTGTGTATTTATTTTTAAAATAATGTTTTTGTTTTTAACAGTTTTAAATAAATAAATTTTTTTAATATTAAACTATTTTTGAATTCTCATGGTTTACTAGAATTGAAAATGAAATTTCCCATGCATGTAATTGCATTTAGATATTAATGGAATTATACTAAGTTTATATTTAACCCCAAAATATGAGATTCAGTGGATATTTAGACATGATTATATGTGATGAAGGTAAAGGAAAGACATAACTTATTTTCAATGGTGCACCATACTTCCAGGATGAGGTTATAAAAAATGAAATGGTGGGTCTTTTTTTAATAGATTATACTGGTGTCAATATTTTTCATTTTTACTTTACTTAATGTAAGATTCTTTTTAAATAATTTGTTTCTAGTGTTAAATTTTATTTAAAACATTTTTATTTTAAGGAAGTTATACATGATAATATATCATTTAAAATTTTATTCTCAAGGGAAAATTGTTCCTCCTAGTTTCATTTATGCCTCATATACTTTCAACAGCCTCTAGAAATCATTGGCCATGCTTAAGGTCATGTGTTATTCAGATTAAAATATAAGGATTCAGGATCCTAGGTCGATGTGTTATATTATCTTTCAATTTTCTATCATTTTCAACTCGGTTTCTTCTTGAATTTCATTCTTCCTTTCCCACAAAACCCTATGTTTCTTTTTCCTCTTTTATTTCCTTGTTTTATGTTAGTATATTTACCAATGGTTCAAGAGTCTCATGTATATGGCTGGAAAGGGAAAGAGATATTTATAGAATTACCATTTTAACCTATTGTTTACAAAATAAATAATATATGACTTGAAAAACCAATAATTTCAAGAAGTATTATAGACTTTTTTAGGCATAAAACTTCCATATTTAATTGAAGAGTCTTAATTTCTACCTGAAGATGTGTTATTTATTTGAACTACCATTAAGGTATTTTATTTATACCTATTTTGTTATATAATTATATTTAAACTTTATTTTTTATCATTAATATGATTTAAACAGGAATAGAACCACCTTTAATGTCTTGTTATACACTTTTAACACTCTTCAAATTGTGAGTTATTTGGTAACCTCTCACTCCAAATCATCTATGTTTACCCAAGGATAATTATTGAAAGATTATTTCTTTGATCTAAGTTTTTCCCTTGATTTTATCATCATGAAATCAGATTATACTTTTTTACTGATGAACCAACTTACTCCTCACCATAAAATTATTGAATAGGCCACCCAAACTATTATTTACCCTTAGTTGAGTGATCATGACATCATAAAATAAATTGGCATATATTTCTTTTTTTCATAACTCGGTATATAAATTTCAATATAATACATTTTTTCATCGAGGAACAATGTTATTTATAATCTATGTCAAACAAAGGTGTTAAAATTTGGTGATTTTATCTCCAATATAACTCATCATTTTTATATTAATTTTTAGGGATCCTTGGTTGAACTTTCATCAAAGAAAAATACCATTAATAGATATTTATGTAACGGATGTATGTTCATTTACATCCAAGGCACCAATATTGGATAAGGAATTAGTGGAGGTAGAAGAGGTGATAAAATAAGAGGAATAAGAAGAAGCTGAAGGGAAATGTGACAAGTCATTCATAGAATATGAGGATTAGGATGAGGAGGAGTGATCTCATAATTTTAGTGGATATATACATGATATTCCCACTGCATACCGTAGAATTATTCTTGATCCACTTTTTTATGAAATTCAATAACCCGAATACCATTTGGATGAGATAATCACTTTGATTAAGGGTTTACTAATAGATACAGACTTTTTAGCATGCTCAGTGCTTAATCTTCTTCCTCACTAAATCTCCTGACATCCCCCACTCATAATACTTGGGTTTGAATACATGTTTTTGTGACTTGTTATGTTTTATTTCAATTTTGGTAACTTCTGGTTCACAGTTTTTTTGTGAATTTTACTAGATTACATTTTATTTATACACCTATTTCCTTTTCATCATTAATTACTTATATTTTATTTTTATTTTTTAATCTAGTTAATTGTTTTATATTATGTTTGGTTAAAAATTGTAAAAAAATTAATACTTATTGATAATCAAAAATGGGAGAATGTATACATACACATATTAAATATCTTGAAAATTTTAAATTTGGTGTTAATTTTTTATATTGATGCCATATTTTTTAAATTCTTTCAAATTACTATTAAATTTCAAAAATATTCTAAGTTGATTTTAGTTTGATTTGAATTTATTAGTAATAAATTCCTAATTTATTTAATATTATTTAAAAAAAATTGGATTATTTATATATATTAAATTTAAATTTGTCCTTGTATATTATATATTTTGAATTTAAAATTAATTTCATCAAATAATCTTGTTTATGATGAATTTAGGAATTCTTTTTTTTTAATATATTTTGGTATATTTGATAATATTAATATTTTTTACTCAAAATTTTATTTTTTGGGGCCTTCTAAGAACCACTGATTACCCAGAACTAAACCCCCAATAATATGATATCCAAAAAATAAAGAACCCCATTGTTCTCACAATGGAGTACTCACTGGTGTTGTATCAAGTACTCAATGGTGGAATTAGACTTAATTAAAAGTCTTTCAAGGTATTGAGTTATTTTATTTATAACACTATCCCTAATTAATTTCTCATGATCCAAAACTCTCCCTCGGTTCTACAAACCTATATCTCATCCTTTACTTCGATTTTATCCTTTGGGTAAGGTTCCTTCTTCCTTTATTCATCTCATATTCACAGTTTCTCTTAATTATATCTATCTTTCTTCTATAATCTCATTGTTCATGCACGATAAACCTTAGGTTACTTTTTATTATTTTATTTTTCTATTTTATCTTATTCTTTCTTTTTTTGGATTGAAAGTATCATGCATCTAGATCAAAAGGGAAAGAGAAATTTGCAGAATCACCTCTTTAATATCCCACTACCAAGATAGAAAATATATGACTTGAAAAAATCAAAATTCAAGGAAACATTATCAACATTTAGTGGTATAATAACTCTCATATTTAATTTAATATGGTTATTTTATAAAAAAATATGATTCCCTTATTTGAAATATCATTAAGTTATGTCATTTATCCCTCTTTATTTGGATAATTTTATGTCAACTTCCTTTTAATCATAATGATGTTTTTTACACCGTTAACACCACTTTGAATGGTTTTTCTTAATCTTTTACCTATATTGATATTGTGAATTATTTGGGAATATCTCACTCAATATTATACATGTTTACCAAAATATAATTCTCAAAATATTCTTCCTTGATCTTAATTTTTTCCCTGAGATTCTAACTGGAAAATCATATTATTCTTTGATAAAGGTGAACCAACATACTCCTAACCATGAAATTATTGAATATTTCATCCAAGCATTGGTCAAGAATTAGTTGGGTGATAATTAAACCATAAAATAAATTTGAATATATTTATATAATTTTTTTCATAACTCGGGTAATACACTTGAGTCTCATCGGTTTTGTTTTCCATACTATGAATTCTACTTCTTTTGGTTTACAACAATCAAATTCATTTCTGTTTGTTCATTTTATCTCCCATATCATAAATCAAATTTATGTGAAGTTGAAAAGATACTTGGTTTATGTTTCAACTAAGTAAAACACCATTAATAACATTTTTATTCAATATATTTATATTTTTTGGAACCAATGAAGCCAAAAATGGATTTATGATCAACTAGGTCTACTAAAGAGGTTTTTACCTCATATTAACATAAATATACCCAAGATTGATATTCCTATCACCATGTAAATGGGAAATACCATGGAGGGGGAATTATGGGAGGTGTAATATAAATAGTAATAAGTGGTAGAATAAGAAGAATAAGTTGAAGAATAAGGTAACAAGGAATCCAAATAAGAAGTAAAAAAATAAGAAAAAGAGCATCATCTCATTAGTGGGGATATAAATGGGACACTTGATGTTTCATGAGGAGTTAAACTTGATTCACTTTCTTTTAAAATTCATCAACTATGATATCATGTGGATAAGAGACAAACTCATATTAAAGTTGTAATGAAGGAGACACACTTTTTATTACACTTGATGATTGATCATCATGCTTGCCATCATCAACTGATACCCCGTAATATTTCTTAGGATTACATTGTCACAATCAGCATCTACTATAAAACCATCCTTTTCATGAAGTGAAGATGAGAGTTTCCCTCAAATACCGCCTCCAATAGGTCCTAAGTTAGTGATTATCACCAAGGGTATAAAACATAAAAATGAGAGGCATTATCCAAATATATCCTAGGAAAATAATAGGGAATATATATGGTAATTCCATAATATAAAACTAAAAAATCTTAGAATAAACCATAATGCATGATATGATAAGAAAATATAAGTATCCAAATAAAATACCATGAAGACTTATAGATAGTGACTATGACCATATCTATAAGATCTGGGCTATTACTATCATGCTTAGTATCCAAACTATCCTCAGAAACCTAAAAAAACATATACATATATGAGTGAGCATAAGATGTATACTTTTTATGATCATGATCAAGACCAATAATGAAAATTTGGAATATGAAAACTAATAATTTAGTGTAAAAAAAGCAACTAGAACCTACATAGGTAAACTACCTCCTACCTCATCAAAACCCACCAACTAAATATCACAACCAAGTATAGTAAGATTATATCAAGCATATAAAAAAAGGGTACCTGAAAAATACTTACCCACTAGTTTTCCACTCTCATGCCCCAATATCAATAATCATGTGATTACATTCCTTATATATATATATATTTATATATATGTGATTTGGTTTGTTTCATAACCCTACTTACCCAAACCTCTCATATGGTCCAACATCTCATGTTAGCATCCATCTAACCATACCACCTAGCATTACCATATCATCCACATTATCCCATATCTACTTCCATATATCACATCTAATCTACATATCATATATCCATGTATATCATAGTATGGTATAATAAATATGAAGGATCTCAACCTTGTTTCATCATTTTTCAACGAATAACTCACACTATATACTAATACCACTATATACAATTCCTGAAAGGAAATTGGGGAAGAGGGGTATCCATCCATCCGTCCTTGACAACCTAGATGTTGGGGAATACATATATAACCCCAAAAAATGGGCATCTATAAGGTTATCTGACTTGGGTGAGGTTTGTAAAGAAATTATAAGAAAACACTTTGTATATATACATATCCACCCATAATCCCAACCTAGTAGTTTCACAATAGAACAACACCATCACTGTCCACCATCATCATCACAATACCATCACCACACACTAACACCACTGTCATCTATCACAACATAAATTAGTCTACTTTTCTATAAAAAAACAGCTACAATGAGTTTTCAAAATTTCAAAATTAAACATTCTATTACAAATTTTTTATATTTAATATTTAATAACTAGTTGACATTCATTACCCCCATTCATTTTTATATTTAATGATAAGTCAATTTTAGATAATAATGACATTAATTCCATACATTTCCCATTTAACTTCATGCATCATTATCCCATTTATGTTTATCGTTCTATTTAATTCCAACCACACCCATTTTAGTTTCATTACTGCCAGTTATATTTCACTATTACTGAGTAAATAAAAAAACCACAACAACCAATAATATCATCATCCCATGAAAATATATTCAATCATTCTTTCTAACAGAAGTAAGGAAACTATAACCCCATTATAAAATATATAGTATTATCCCAACCAACATCAATTAACCACTACAAAACCAGCCTGAAATGCATCCCATTACTAATGGAAAAAAACTTTTAATGTTGGATTTTTTACCTTTCAAAGTTAGGTTATACCCAACTTTAATCTATGTGACATTGAAAGTGTAATTTTTCTTGTCAGATTTCATAAATTGAGGTTAAAATCCCTTCTTATGGGAGGGGGAGCATTTCAATTTTTTATACAACCAACACAGAAATATTCCCAAGAGGGCTTTCAACATCTGTTTTATAAAATAACTTACATCGAAAGGAATGCTAGGAAGTTTTAAATGTTAGTTTTACAAAAAAACTGATGTTGAAATACTATCGACATCAAAAAGGATTTTAACATCAATTTTATAAAAATGCATCATGGAAATCTACCCTGGCATGCTTTCAACGTCGGTTTTAAGTAAAATCCAACACTAAAATTTGAACTTTTTTATAAAAAAATATTATAAATTACATAGTCCAACTCCTATAATCTAAAAATTTAGGACCAAAAACATCAAAAAAATATCATAAATAACACCATAATATCATAACTGGTTGAGAGTGTTTACAATAATTTTTTAAAATATACAACTAAATGAAACTAAATATCAAAATTACTCAAACTTATAAAATATTGTGCAAATAAATTTTGAAGGTGTTTTAAGTCGTTTCATGTATATTAATAAAAATCATTAAAACATAAAAAATAAAGTGGTACAAATTTAAAAGATAACATATTTGTTTAAATTATAGGTGTTGTAATGAAACTAACCTTTACAAAAAAATATTCTTCTGGTCATAATTATCTCATAAATGAATAATAAAACATAATATCTATAATCAACATACCCTTATTAACAGTGATATTGTGTTAATGAAATAATATTTAAATGATAAAAAATCATATATATAAGAAAAATAAAATATTCACTGAATATAAAAGATATTCACTTAAAATTTCACATAATCAATTTTTTCTGGCTCCACTATTGGATAGTGAGCCCTATTGAACTCATTTAACGACCGGTTGCAATTTTAAATATTAATTATCCAAACTAATGTAAAATAAAAAAATTACAATTAAATAACTAAAATAATGGAATAAAACTTAATAATTTAACATTTTTATAAATATTCTTTGAACACAACCTAATAAAGATCATAACCAATGTCCTCTATATTATTTTAGAAAAAAATCACATAACATCCCATGTCCATTAAAAAAATAAAATATCCAGCGTTAATAATAGTACAATGAATAGTTTTTATTATTATATATTTTTTATTACACATCAAGGAATGAAAAAAACTAACATGTGGTCTTTATGTTTTTTGGTCTTTAAGATACATAAGAAATTTTGGTTTCATGGTTAAAATATTTTACTTTTGCTAAAATGTTTTATAGGTTGATAAAACAATAAAAAAAATTGAAATCATATTGAATGAAAACACTATGTGTATTCCTAATTAAAAAATAATTAATTAATTTAACATAAAATATGTTATATAATAAAAATAAATTACTATATGAAATTTACATTTATGGAAAGAAAATGAAACACTGGTACACTGAGATAATCTCCATTATCAACATCCATGATGTCATTTTTAAAATTATTTAATGTATTATATCACCCCCATATATGAGTACTCATTGTAAAATTATAATAATTATCTGATATTGTAAAAACATGTGGTAACTTTGTTACCCAATCAGCTTCTTAAAGAATATATTATGGTAGTAGAACCTGAAATTTTCCTTTCCTTTACTAGGGTTCCTTCAATATAAAATACTCTTATTTAAGGTAAGTTTAAGAAAATATTAAAAGCAATTTTGAATTAAATGATAACTAAAAAATGAAAATAAACTCATACCTCATATTTTATCTAATAGTAATGATAATTTGGATAAATTAAAAAAAAGGTCAATACTCTATCCAACTATGGAAACCTACTCAGTGGGCAGTGGAACTAGAGTAGTTTGATCAATATCATCATGTACTTATACCCTTAGATATCCCAACTACATTAGTTGATGATGTAGAGAATCCCCAATAGGATGTACAATTTCTTATTCTATAATGTGTTCAGGGGGACCCCCAACATGAAACTCACAGTACATGGTCAGGTCTTAATAATGAGGTGAGAGATCTAGGTAGGAAGGTTTCATAGGCTACATTTGTCTCATCACTTATGCAAGCACATAAAATTTTGGTTATTTAATCATATCCTCTATCAAATCATTTAAGTGTCATAGCTCATCCTTAAAAGATTCTATTTCTCCTGATATTCTTTCCCTATCGATGTTTCACTAAGGGTGTGGCCAAAAACTTTTTTTAATTTAATAACCACCTTATACCCTCTGGCTTGTCCATGGTGTTTATGATTTCCTAAAGCATCTATAAAAATATCCTTGATACCCTCATGGATAAAGTTCCCCTATATCATTTTATCCTAAATGATGTCCTGAAGTAATATTTCCAAATATAATATTTTTCAGATAAATTTACTAAATAGTGATATTGATGAAAAGTAACAATTAATTACTTATAATCTTATCATCTACTTCCATTTATGGATCAGTAATAGACATTACCATTTTTGAAATTCTCACCCTTTTCTATTTTTCATGAAAAGTGGAAAGAGAGGGAGGGTCGACTGGAGATTCTTCAGAGATGCTACTTAACTTGACTCTTAATTCACTGTGTTTTTTCAGAAATCATATGTTCCTATAATAAATTTTACCTTCCTCATGATAATTTATTAGGGTATAAATTGTGAGATTGTATCTCTTTATGAGTTTTCCTAGAGTCTTGTTACATTAGAAAAAATAAATAATCCATAAAGTAATTAAAATTAATTAAACAAATAAATTTTAAAAATGACAAAAACATATTATAAAAGCATCCTCCAGCTTACTGGATACAAACCTATGTCATGTATCTCTATCTATAAACTCATATTTAAGGAATGTATCTTTATATTTTTTACTCCCAAAAATATAAGTTTAATTTAAATTTATCTTAAAATATCTCTATATTTTTTCCACAAAGGATAGACACTTTATTTAATTCCTTTTGTCTCTTGAAAGATAAATGTATTCTGTAATTGAATAAATAAGATATTAAGAAATTTATAATACTTAAACCATTATAAAAATAAATAAATAAGCTTAAAAATTTAATGTTAGGGACTCCCATAAAATTTATTTTACCTAATAGTCAACGCTCCTCCAATTAGGGTATAAGATAATTATCCTACAATGACTCTATATAGCTAGGTATTTCCTAAACTGTGTGGCATTTAGTCCAGTAGGAAAGTTGTTCTCATCAAAGTTAATTATCACCCTTTTCTCTCCATGTACAAGTGAAAGTTTTGCTAAACAAGTAATCTCATGCCTACCATATTTAGGTACCATCCTCAATTGTGAATAAGAAGAGATAAAAATAATTTTAAGAAATATAAGTTTAGTTTAATTAAATAGTTTAATTACAATAGATAATATTTAAATAAAAAAACATAAATACATCAATTCCCCTGCCTCAGTGTCTGTCATTTTAAAAGATTTGTGATAATTGGTATATCTTTTAGATAGTAAAAATAATTAATTTGGGTGATTAAGATGATGATACTATTATGGATTTATATGAGGTTTCTTCATCTATTACATGATTTCTAGATGATAATCATCATGTTCCACACCACTGTTACTATCAATCCATTTACACTTAAACACTATTACTTAAAATTTAGTATAATCAATTTCCCATATATCATCAAGAACTCAAAAATATGTTGTTAAGGTATAAAATTGGGTTTTTATCTTTTTCACTTGAAAAAGGAAGTTCTTCAGCAACAACCATTACACTACTATTTTTAATAGTTCTCTTATCATCTAGATTTTTTATGTGAAATGTATAATCATTAATATCCTAATCAGACCATGTTATCACAATAAGATATAGTCCCCTTTCCAACCATTTCAATGTTGTTGAGGAAAAAAATTTGTGTTAACTTTCTCTGTAAACCATGAAACAAATGCCTTTTTTTCCTAATCATCAACCATCTTTTATTTATTTTTGGGTATCATACCTTTAATATAGAAATATGTGATAATATATATGGTTTAACTTCATCTATGTTTTTTAGAATGTATAAATGTGTCAGTATCACTTCATCGCATGGAATGAAGATTAATTTAAGCCCTGAACCCCGCTACCTTCACTATCTTCTATCAAATTTTGAGATATAGGGAGACCAATATACTCCACTTTATATAAATAATCAGTAAAAAACTCAATCACCTCCTCCAATACATAATTTTTAACAATATATGCCCTCAGTCATTAAGGGATTTTAACATATCCCTTTAATGATTTAATATATATTTCAAAAGGATGCATCCAATATAAAAAAATAGGCCCACATATTTTTATCTCATACACCAAATAAATAAAAAACTGCACCATTATATCAAAAAACATTTGTGGGTAATATATTTCTAGTTGATAAAGTTTTATTGAAACTTCATTATCCAACACATATAACAAATTTGGATCAATGACTTTTCTAAAAATGGATTTGAAAAAATAACATAACCTGGTGATAGTCTTTCTTAAATGTGTCAGAAATATATCCCACAATGTGATGGATAGAAATTTTTTCATCAATACATGTCAAACATAATATTCCATACCTATTAATTTAAAATCCTTCTATAAAACCAAATTATCCACATTTGAATAATGTCCATTGGGTACTTTAATACCATGTAGAAACTAATAAAAATTCATCTTAACAATCTTTATTCATTTATGACAAGCTAGAGGTAAATATGTTTTGCTTCATTTTATAGTGGTAGATAATTCCAAAAGTATTCCCGGGGATATCAAATCCAAACTATCATGAAATTCATATTTTTTCATTTCCTTTTATGTCTAACAATGTTCCATTCAAATTTTCACATGTGGTTTTCTAAACATACATAATATGAATGTTATATTTTATCACTAAAAAATATAATAAGGTAGTTTGAATAATATAGATTGTTTCTTCAATATATTTTTTTGATGACTATAACTATATATACCCTATAATTTTACACATATTATCACCTGATTTTAAGAATAATTGCAAACTAAGGATCGTAAAGTCTAGTGTCTTTGGAAAACTAGGTGCACAATTAGAAATAAAGAATCAAAAATAAAGATATATTTTATTTAAAATCCATAATGATCTCTTAAATTAAATTTACCTCTAAAATATAAATAGGATAACCTAGGGAATACATAAAAAAAAGTGTTGATCAAAAAATCACAATAAGGAAATAAACATAGGAATAAATAATATCACATGAGTTAAAACTCATAACCTCGTGACATAAAAAGGAATGGAACAAGAATAAACATATGGAATCATAACATATAGAACATGGAATAATTTAATCCTAGCTACATAGGAATGTTTAAGAAACATATAACATTAAATAAACATGATTCAAGGTTAACTGCTAACACCATATCACATGGTGTATAAAGTCCTATAAAGGAATTAGGTTAACTCCTTATCACAACATGATGTCTCATTAGACTAAAAATTACCCAATCCATTGGAAAACTATCTGAGTGTACCCATCATAACATGTTCATGAATATGTTTTCCACATAAATAACAAAATTTTGGGAATAAACATAAGAGCTACCCATGGAAGGAAATGGGTATCGTAATCATGTCATAAGTCATAACCAAAGGGTGTATCATAATGGTATCTATAGAATAATTTATTTAAATAATAAATGGACATTAATAAGATAAAATCAGAATATATCATGATAAATTATTCCCCAAATAAGTGAAAACATTAAAAAATAGTTTTTAAGAAGATTTATAAATGAGACACTTTAGTGTGGAAAAAGAAAAATATTGAAGAGTCTTTAAGGAGGACAAAGGCATAATTTTTGTATAAAAAAACAAAAAAACTAAGATAGTTTTTCATGATAAAATGGTATATTTTTGAAAAATAATGGTGGATTAAAATAGATTATTTAGTGTACTTTAAAATGGGTAAGAAATTTGGAAGTCCCCTTTAATCGGGTTTGCTTATTAGGCGAAATTAAAAATGGAAACCTTATAAAACATGTATTTCCCCATAAAATAAAGAATAATTGATCTAGGTATATATTTTTTGAACATATGCACATAATTTATTAGGAGTACATAATAATAATTAATAATTACATTGTGTAAAGAGAGATAAACTGTAACCTTAAGGAAAAAAATGGAGGTTCAAAGAGAATCCCTTACCTTATGTCTGAAAGTGGTCTGCACTTGCACTTAATGTATTGTATAATCAAATTAGATTCATTAATAATTTAATTAAGAACCTATTATACATTTATTTGATTTATTATAATTTTATTAATTTCACTTGTGACCATTTCTATTGGTTATAATGTTTAATTTTGTTATTTTGGGTGCATTCATTTCATGGTTTTATGATCGGTTCCCTTGAGTTTAATTATAGGGGTTCTTATAGAATGGAATAAAAACTCTATAAGTGGGACTATATGATATTGATACACATATATAATTTTAAATACACCCATATATCCTTTTTTCTTTATGTTATAAGGATGATTCATTATATAGAACATTAATGATAAATGTTTAGTTTTTTTTGGTGGTTTTTTGATCATCGCGAGCTAGATTTGTTATATTATTCAATATTGTGAATATATATTTTTCATAGAACATAAAAAAAGTTTTAATATACATTTTAAAATCTTTTTTAACTATTATAATGGTTTTATGACCATCCATAAAGGTGGTAACGGAAAACAAAAACTCATCGTCCCTATAGGCGGTGAATTGACACCCCACGGATGATGTATTCATTTTTAGAAAAAAAAAAGAGAGAAGAATAGATTTCATTATGGATATTACATTAACACAATATAATTACATTATATATATTATATTTGAGTTATTCCTTTATTTTTTATAGGGGTGAGGGAAGGATGATAAAATAAAAGAAAATAAAAGATAAATAATAAGGATTTTACCTCTTGAATGTCATTTCCTTGAGAACCTCCTTAAGAAACTTGGGTTTGGTCTTTTGGTGAGACCAAAAATACCAAGAAGTAGGTAATAGGTTTGGGAGAGTTATTGGGTAGAATATAAGTAAGCTCCAAATCTTATAATATGTGTGGATAAGAGGTGATGAGGGGTGGTATTTATAACGGGATGAGAGGGGTGTTTCTAATTATTTTATTAAAATTTTTACTATTTTGGCTCAAGAATATCAATAATATATATTCTTATGAAAACTTAAAGTAAATATTTCGTGCTATTATGAACTAATTGGTGTTTACATCATGCTTTACTCAAATATTCATGTATTTGTCTTAAAATATTTAATACCATAAATTACCATATTTCACTATTCACAAAAAAATCAACTATTTTAGAAAATACCAGAAAAAAATACCCCAACCATTTTTTGAAAATTATATTTCAAAAATTTAATCCTTTTTATGAAAATAATGCTCTAAATATGATAAATTTAATTTTTAATTAAAATAATCATTTATTTGAAACATACCAATTTTAAAATTATAACTGATTTTATGACACTTTGAAAAGTTAATTAAGGACTCATAAAAATATATTATAATAATAAGACAACACAATATTAATTTATGAATCTGTTTATAAAAAAACATTTTATTTTTAAATCATTATGTTAATTATAAAATTGTAAATAAACATTTAAGTTTCACAAAAAATTTAACACTTAATTTATCATTTTTAAAAAAATTATTTACTTATTCATTGATATAAATACATCATGTTTTAATTTATAATATGCCTAAATTTTATTTATAATTTTATAGTGGGGTTACTATTCTAAATACTAGATTACTATTTCTAATGGTCATACTACTATTCCAATGGTTAGGTTACTATTCCATTGGTATAGGTGCCATAATTTATATAAATACCACGTATTTCATTCTTAATTTACGAGAATGATTTTTTATTGGGTTATCTATGTGATTTATGTGTTTTATACTATATAAAATAATTATAAGAAGGGAAATTTCATTGATAAATTTTGGGGTCACTAAATTATTTCTCCCTTTAGAAATTTCTCCCTTGAAATTTTGTTTTACATACTAATGTAAAAATATTTGAGGGTATTTCTCCTTAATTTCTTCCTTCAGTTCCCATGATTCCTCTTCGTACTTATGATTCCCCTAAAATACTTTTACAAGATGAGTTTTCTTGTTGTGTTGGAATTTGTCTCTATGATCCAAGATCTTCACTAGATTCTCTTCATAAGAGAAGTTGTTCTCCAGTGGTGTCACCTCTGGATTCAGTACATGTGAGGGGTAAGGTATGTACTTTCTTAGGAGAGATACATGGAACACATCATTAACTTGATCCATATTTGGTGTATGTTTAAGTAGAAAGACACTTCTCTTATGCTATTAAGTATCTCAAAGGGTCTAATGTACCTTGGGCTAAGCTTCCCTTTTTTTCCAAACTGCATGAATCTCTTCCATAGTGATATTCAAAGGAAGACTTTATCTCCAAAATCGAACTCCAAATACCTTCAAAATTTATTAGAATATCTCTTTTGATAACTTTGAGTATCTTTTATATGTTTTTGGATGGATCCAACCTTCTATGTAATCTCTTTCACAGGATCATATCCAAGTAACTTTTGTTCACCAACTTCACCCAACAGGTTAGAGTTCTACATTATTTCCCATATAGTGCTTTATATGGAGACATCTGAATACTCAAGCGAAAACTGTTATTGTATGAAAACTCAACCAATGGGAGATACTAATCCCATCCAACTTTAAATTCCACTAAGAAGGATCTCAGCATGTTCTCAAGAGTATGAATAGTTCTTTATGATTGGCCATCAGTTTGGGGGTGATAGGTCATGCTAAAATTCAATTCAGTACTCAAATCATGTTGAAGACTTCTCCATAATTTATATGTTAACCTTGGATCATGATTAGAGATTATCAAAAGTGGAACCCCATGTATCCTCACCACTTCCTTCACATAAATCTTGGCAAGTTCTTCAAGTTAGAGATCTTCCTGAATAGTAGTAAAGTTGGAAATCTTGGTGAGTTGATCCACCACAACCCATATCAAAAATTTTTCCTTTAGATGTTTCTGGGATACTAGTAGAAATGTCCATAGTGACATTATCCCATTTCAATGTTGGTATAGTAAATGGTTTCATCATCCCTTTTGACTTCTATCACTCTAATTTAACTTTATGATGTAATAAACACCTTGAGACAGACTTTGAAATACCCTTTTTTATACTGTCCTACTAGAGGTGTTCTTGAAGATCATGTTACATCTTAGTACTTCTAGGATGGGTTTATAAAGATGATCTATGTGAATTATTCATTATCTTCTTATTTTTCTCAGGTGAAGAAGGCACACAAATCCTAGTACCAAACTGAATCACACCATCATCATCAATTTGGAACTCAGGTAGCATCCAATGCTTTCTTACTTTTACCTTCTTTTATATCTCTAGATCACCCCTTTGTGCCTCCATGATCTTCTCTTGGAAATATTTTTGAGAAATAATTTGGGAAATGTAGTATTTATTCCCTATTGTTATGTTTTCCAAATCCATCCTTTGCATTTCCATGAATATGGGGTCTTTCTCAATCTACATCATAGATAGAGTAGAGGGTTCATTTTGCTAAGAGAATTAGCTACCTTGTTTTCCTTACCATGATGATAGTGAATATAGAAATCATAGTCCTTGATTAGCTCTAGCCATATCCTTTGAAACATGTTAATCTCTTTTTGTGTGAATATATACTTTAGGGTCTTATGATAAGTATATATTTCACTAATCTCACTATAGTGCTAGTGCAGCCATATTTTCAAGGAAAAAATCATAGCTACTAGCTCCAGATCATGTGTGTGGTAATTATTCTCATGGATCTTCAACTATCATGGGGTGTATCCTGTCACTTTATCATTCTTCATGAGTATACAACCAAATCCTTTCTTTTAAGCATCATTATATATCACAAAACCTTCTCCACTTATTAGTAGTGTGAGTATAGGTGAATTTATTATCTTCTTCTTGATATCCTTGAATCATTCCTAAAATTATTCTATTGAGGCATACTTTACCCCTTTTTATGAAAACTTAGTTAGTGGTTTATACAATCATGATAAATTCCTCACAAAAATTCTATAGTAACCAGCTAATCCAAGAAAGATATGGATCTCCATTACAAATGTTGTCATGGCACACTCTTCGATTTCTTTTATCATAGAATGGTCCACAGATATTCCTTTATTAGTGATAACATTTCCCAAGAATTATACTTCCCCCATCCTGAAATCAAATTTATTGTACTTTTTATTTAGTTTATCCCTTCACAAATTCATTAGTACAGTATTAAAATTATCCTCATTTTCCTCCTTTCTCTAAGATTATATCATAATATCATCAATAAGGACTACCAAAATTTTATTTAGGTAATCTCTAAATACTCTATTAATTAAGTTCATAAAAATTGTTGAAGCATTATTGAGTTTAAAGGGCATCACTATGAACTCAAAGTGTCCATAACTCATTAGAAAGGTAGTCTTGGGAATATCTTAATTCTTCACCTTTAATTGGTGATATCCCAACTAAAGGTACACCATAGAGAAATACTTGGCCCTGCATAGCTGATCAAACAATTCATCTATCCATGGAAGTTGATATTTGTTCATTATCATTATTTTTTTAGCTCATGGTAATCAATGTAGAGGCACATTGACATATCCTAATTCTTGATGAAGAGGACTGGCGTACCCCATGGTGAAGCACTTTATTGTATAAAACCCTTGTCCAGATTATCTTGTAACTACTTCTTCAGGTATTCCAACTCAATAGTGGCCATTTTTTAAGGATTCTTTGATATAGGAAGATATCCAGGAATATATTCAGTCAAAAACTAAACTTATTGGTTAGGAGGAAGACCGAGAAGTTCTTCAGGGAACACATCAGTGTAGTCCCTCAAAATGGTCATGTATTTGAGCATGATTATCTACTTTTTTTCAATAATTTGAGTAATATATTCTTGATCATAAGGCAATAATATCCAAAATTGAGATAATTATTTTGAAGAAGATTCATCCTCCTCCTTACAATTGTACAGAATTGGAGGATTCCTTAGGATGTGAAGATTGGTCTTTGTTTCTCAAAAATTAATGTTGTAATTTTATAAAGATATCCAATTGATGAGAAATATAACATAAAACTCCACCAAATGTAGTAAGATAAGATTTTATAAGAGGTTCATCCGGAAAAAAAATATCTAGGGAAGAGTTATATACTTTGGATGCAATAAGTTCCCCATTTTCTATTCTTAGAGATAACTACACCTCCATATTTTGTGGTGGCGTTTGAATAGTTCTACTAAACTTTCAATATATGAAAGAATTACTTGAAACAGAATCAAATAATATGTCTGATATTCTTGAATTAATGACTAGTTTACCTTTCACCACATCATTTTCAGGATCCACCTCAGTAGTAGTGATATTATAATCCCTTCTTTGTTTCCTTGGAGTTTATTTTTTTTTTGATTTCCTCTGACAATCCTTGGCTTAGGGAATTGGATCACATAATTCCCTTATTCATTGTATTTGAAACACTGCACTATAGGATAGTTGTTGGTAACAACTTTCCTTTATTCTTACACATTTCTGGGATTTTATATATCACTTCGGTAATAATTAGCTTGATTTCCCTCTCTTCCACATTTTAAGAATCTCATGGATCCCTTTATACAATTCCTATAATGATTCTTCCCACACTTTTGACATGTGGGATGTTGGGTTTTCTTTAAATCATGGGATTTATCTATTGATCCTCCCATGTTAAACTAAATTTTCCTCTTTTTATATCTAATACCATGAGACCACTGAGAGTCTTTGATATCCATTTTAACCTTAAGGGAACAATGTATAATCTTATAATAGTTGTAAAAGTCTTTAATATCCAAGGATTATCATATAAAAGTTTTTAGTCCACTAAATAAGTGAACCAGTTTTATTTTAGTGTTCATGAAAAATCTGAATTCATATCATTAAAGCATTTTAAAGTTTTCCTCGTACGTCCTAATGGACTCACCTTCCTTTTTCTTCAGTCTGAGGAACTCCCTCTCCATTTTAAGATGTAGTATTTAGGAAAAATATTTATTTAAAAAAATTCTTGAATGATTCATATTCCATGGAATCAATTCCCTCCTTTTAATTTTCTTTTTTGATCAGTTTCAACCATTGATCAGCTTCTATATCAAAATGATAGACTTCTAGTTTGAATTTCTATTTTTCTTAGCACTATAGGACATATAATATCTTTTCAATTAAGTTAATCTATTCTTCTGTGATGAGGGGATCATAATATCCACTAAATATAAGAGGCATTTTTCTCATAAAGGTTTCAACCTCAAATTTATCTTCCTTAGGTTGAGGGTGTTCCACATGATTCAAGTTATTATTTGTAACTTGAGCTAGTTTTGTTAGTACTATCATGAATTTTTTATCTCCCATTCCCATTTGATTTGTAATTTCATTAGGGAAATCATCACATTTCCTATGACATTTATTGTTGGAATGGGTTATCCTATTTCCAACCATTAACTAAGAAAAATAAATTTCGATTAGGGGGGTCTTGAATACTTAGATAACAAAAATAATAAAAGGAAACATTGAACATTTAAGGATGAACTTTTAGATGAAAATTATATCCTATCTTTTGATTCCCTATGTTTCAATATAGGTTATCCATGGTGATAGAATTATCCCTAGGGTTATTAATCATGTTTTATAGTCCTAATATAAAAAATAACTAGACCACCATTTGATACCAATAGTTAAAAAACTCTATCCTTTTACACATATTATTACATGATTTTAAACATAATTAACCATAAAATACAAACCAAGGATCAAAAAATCTAGGGATTTTAGAAGACTAGGTACATAAATTTAAAGCATGAAAACAAAATAAAGAAATATTATATTTAAACCCCATAATGATATCCTAGATTTATTTTATCACTTAAATATTCATAGGATAACCTAGGGAATATATGAACAAGGGTATGATCTAAAAATCCCATTAAGGAAATAAACATAGAAATAAATAATAACACATGAGTTAGAAGGCATAACATGATGAACAAAAAAGGCATGGCACAAGAATAAACATATGGAAGAATAACATATAAAACATGGGATCATGTAATCATCACTACATAGGAATGTTTAAGAAATATATAATATGACATAAACATGAATCAAGGATAACTTACAATAATATATCACATGGTGGACAAAATCCTAAAAAGGAATTAGGTTTTCTCTTTATCCCAAAATTACATCTCATGAGACTAAACTTTACCCAATGAATTAGAGTTTTATCTAGGAACACCCATTATAACATTTTCATACATATGTGTTACACATAAATAATTAAATATAGGGAATAAACATAATATTTACCCATGGAAAGAAATGGGTTTCATAATCATGTCATAAGGCATAACCAAATGGTGTATCATAATGGTATCAATGAAAGAATGTATTTAAATCATTTATGGAAATTAAAAATATAAATTAATCGTATATAATGATAAATTATTTCCAAATAAAGTTAAAACATGCAAAAATATTGTTGAAGAAACTTTAGAAATGAGACACTTTAGTGTGGTTTAAGGAAAATATTAAAGAGTCTTTAAAGAGGACAAAGACATAATTTTGGTATAAAACTAAAAATTAAATAATATATTTTTTCATGATAAAATGATTTATTTTATAAAAATAATGGTGTATTAAAATATATAATGTAGTGTACTTGAAAATGGTTATGAAATTGGGAAGTTCCCTTTAACCGGGTTTGTTATTAGGAGGAATTAAAAAAGGAACCTTATAAAACATGTATTTCCTCATAAAGGAAATAATAATTGAGCTAGGAACATATGTTTGGAACATACACATAGAATATATGAGGAGTAAATAAGAATAATTAATAATTTCATTGGGTAAAATAGAGTGACAGTGTAACCCAAAGGAAAAAAATGGAGGTTTAGAGAGAATCTCTTACCTTATGTCTGAGAGTGGTCTTCACTTGCACTCAATGTACTAGATAATAAAATTATATTGATTAATAATTTAATTAAGAACCTATTATATATTTATTTGATTTATTATAATTTTATTAAGTTCACTTATGACCATTTGAATGGGTTATAATTTTTAATTTCATTATTTCAGGTGTGTTGGTTTCATGATTTTATGATTGGTTTCCTTGAGTTTAATTATAGGAGTTCTTGTCAAATGGAATAAAAATATAGAATTATAATTATATGATATTGATGAACCAATATAATTTTAAATGGTTCCATATATCTTTTTTTCTTTCATGTATGAGGATGATTCATTAGATAGAACGTTAATGATAAACGTTTAGTTTGTTTTGACATTTTTTCAATCATCACGAGCTAGTTTTGTTTTATTATTCAAAATTATGAATATATATTAGTTATAGATCATAAAAAAAGTTTTAATATACATTTTAAAATATTTTTTAACCATTATAATGGTTTTATGACCATCCATGAAGGAAATAATGGAAAACAAAAACTCATCATCCATGAAGGTGGTGAAGTGACACCCCACGGATGATGTTTTCATTTTTAGAAAAAAAGGATATAAAATATATTTTATGATTAATATTCCATTAACAAGATAAAATTATAGTATATATATTATAATGGATTTATTATACTATTTTGTAAAGGGTATTTGAGGGAATTATAATAAAAGAAAAGAAAATAAAATAGAAAGAAGGAGGATTTTAACTCTTGAATGTTGTTTCTTTGAGAGCCTCCTTAGGCACTTTGGTTTGGTATTTTGATGAGACTAAAAAGACCACTACAGGGGGAATAGTTTTTGGATAGTAATTGGTTTTAATATAAGAAATATTCAATGCTTATAATGTAGTCAGAGAAGAGGTGGTGAGGGTGGTATTTATTATGGGAGGAGAGGGGTGTTTTTTAATATTTTATTCATTTTATTATTATTTTGGCTTAGGACTATGAATAGTGTTGATTCTTGTGACTAAGTATGGTAACTAGTACATTTGAGTTTGAAATAATGGTTTCTTACATCAACCATGACTCAAAAATTCATGTATTTGGCTAAAAATGCTTAATACTATAAATTACGGTATTTCACTATTCACCAAATATTCAACTAGTTTTGAAAAAACCCAAAAAAAATTACCCCAACCATTTTTATGTGTTTAAATTTAAAAAATGGACTCCATTTTATGAAAATAATTTTTTAAATATGAGAAATTTAATTTTTAATTAAAATAATCATTTTATTCCAAAAATAATCATTTTAATAATATAACTGATTTTATGACAATTTTAAAAATTAATTAATGTCTCAAAAAATTATATTATAATAATAATAAAACAAAAATATTAATTTAGGAATTTTTTATTAAAATAAATTTTATTTTAAATCATTATATTAATTATAAAATTGTAAATAAACATTTACTTTTTACAAAAATTCCAACACTTGATTTATCATTTTTAAAATGTTTATTTACTTATTCTTTGATATAAATATATAATGTTTTCATTTATAAGATATATAAATTTTATTTATACTTTCACAGGGTAGGTTTCTTTTTTAACATCCAGATTACTATTCCTAATTTTCATATTACTATTCTAATGGTTAGGTTATTATTCCATTGGTATATATGGATTAATTTTTATAAATACCACTTATTTCATTCTTAAATTCTAAGAATTATGTTTTATCGGTTTCTATATGTGATTTATGTGTTTTATATTATATAACATAATTATAATAAGGTAAATTTTATTGATAAAATTTTGGTTTGTTATAAGAATTTTCTTTCCAAATGTGAAATCAATATTTTCACCTTGTCATAATATTATTCAGCTGAAAATAGTTGTGGGGGGTTATATTCTCGTAAACTGTTAAATTATTTTTTCAATATATGATAAGGATGATCAATTTTAAAAAAATCATCAATGTCCCAAGTACAATATCTTCTTACATTATTCTATTGATAATATAAAGTAACTTTTTCACAAATTAGACATGTTTTATGTCCCAAAACACTATATCTAGATAATTATCTATATGCATGAAATTTGTTTATAGTGAAAATTATCATATAACAAAAAATAAAATAATCTTTCTTGTATACATTAAAAATTATAACACATTTCTCCCATAAAATCTTCAAATCATCAATCATTGGTGAAAGATACACATCAATTTTGTTTCGTGGTTGTTTTGGTCCAGAAATCATCAAGCTTATCATAACATATTTTTTATACTTACATATTTGTGGCGAAAAGTTGTAAAATAATAAAAAATATACCATGAACTAAGTTTTCTACTGAGGATATGATATAGATTCATTCCATATATGAAAAATCCCATTCTGATATTTCTAATTTCACTTCCAAAATCATGAATTTTGTTATTAAATCTCTTTCACTAGAGTGAATCAGCAGGGTGATGTAAGTTTCCATCAGAGATGAACTCATCTATATACTATATTAACCTTTTTTCATTATTCTAATTTTCAAATATATGATTCAAGTAAGGATTTATTAGAAGGTTCCAAATTTCAATAGTAAGAGGTTTGTTGCTAGTATATGAGAATGAATCAGAGTTGAATCTTTCACCCATATTATGTCATGATTTCAAACATTTAGTACATTTTAATAAAAATTCATATTCCTTCCTATAACACACACTATCATTGTGGTAAGAATGTAACTTTTTATACTGTAGTCCCATTGGTCTTTTTTTGCATCATAATTCGAATCTAAAATCCCATTTCCTCCTGCAAGTAAATCTTTAAAAGTCTAAGAAATTTAGAAAAACTTTTATCACTCCACCCATTTATTTTTTTCAAGTTAACTAATCTTAAAACCTTTTATAATAGTGTAAATTTAGTCTAACCTCATAATAGTGGTTTCTCATAATCTCTATATAATTGATCAATAGTTTTCTTTTTTTGATGGTTTCAATGCCTACATCATAAATTAATTATTCAATATAATCCTCTGTCACATCAAAAATATATTCATCAACATTATATATTGAATTTTCTATTATGTCACAATGTCATATCCAATGTGTATAATTAGTTTTAAAACTATAGAAAATGAGATAATCTTGGATTTCTTTGGAATTTAACTTCCTCATATTAAACAATTCACACATGGATAGAAAATCAAATATTTTTTTAAGATTTAATTTATAAAATTCTAATAAATTCTCAACTCCATTTTCATATTCATAAATTTGTATTCATAAATTTATCCATTTATGATCCATTAATTACCTAAGATCCCAATTTAAAAGGTGAATATACTAAAAGATATAAAAATTCAAAAATATATATAAACATATAAATTTTAAACATAAAAAACATATAATCAAAATAATTAATTATTGGTAACTATTTGATCGTAACCAATAATTATAAATAATAATCAAAACATATTAATGAAAATTTTAAATATAAGTTATTATGGATATATAAATATAGATAATTTAATCATACATAAATTTTCAACAAATAATTTATGTTTTAAAAACAATTTAAAGTATGAAAAAAATTTATAATAAAAAAACTAATAAAAAGTCATTATATCAAAAAAAATCTAAAAGTAAATAAAAATATTGAAGAGAAAAAAATATTTCAAATATAAAAAAATTATACTAATAAAAAATTTATAAATACAAACAATTATAAATAAAAAATTTATAAAAAAATAAACTACACTAAAAAAATTACAATTATTAAAAATTTATAACATTAAACAAATTTTAACAAAAAAAATTATAATTCATAATAAAATGAAAAATAATTAATGAATGAATCGAATTTAAAACTAAAATATAAATAATTTATTATTAAAAATAAAAATATAACTTACAAAATTCAGAGTTTTATAATGAAAAAATGATCTTGAATTTGAAATAACTCACTTGAATTAAGTGACAACAATGTGAACACTAAAATATTGAAGAAAAATGAGTGAAAAATGAAGTAAAAAAAGAAAAAATAAGAAACTTAAATCGTGGTTTCTTGTTAACCAGAATAGCTTGAGGATCTTTAAAGAAGGATAAAGGATATAATATTTAGGATAAAAAATGTGAAAATATAATTAAAATCATCTATAATAGAAGATCAATGGATGTTGAGGATTATCAAGTGTCATCATGTGCTATCATTCGTTGAGAGAATAGGGTTTTAAGTGAAAAAAAATGAGGGTTTTGGGTGGTCAAGATTTTGTAAAACACTTTTAACATAATTTTTCAATAAATACAATGTAAAAGATTCCTTTTATGACTTTTAACATTAGTTTTTATAAATCTTACTTTTAAAGTTTTCCACAACACTTTTAACATCGATTTTTTACTAACAGATGTAAAAACCTTGATGTCGAAGCCTCTATTTTTACTAGTGAAAACTAACTAATTGAATTCATGATTCCTTAATACACACTAATATCCCACCTATAACACTCACAAAACAATCATTATATCTCCAACTAAATGCATCCCCCACTACCCTACACATCCCATCTCAAACCAGCCTAAAAAAATACTAAAAAAATATACACAACAACAATAATACCATAACTTCAAAATTCAGTAGAAAAAACTACTAAAGACTTTTTATTTTGTAAGAAAGATCGTTATGATATCAAATTTCCATGAAACTAGTTAAGTAACCATCTTTAATTAATTTCCCTTTTATGAGAGTTTATTCCAAAAGATAGATCATAGTGTCAACACACACAATTCTCACTAACATAATGATTTTTAGTAATAGAAGTGAATAGGAATCAAACATAAGAATAATAGCATAAAAATCATATAACCAAATTTTATTCAACTTAATCCTCTCATTTATTTAGTCTAGTTAATTATTTTATTAATCCAATCCATACTATCCAACCAATGAAATAAAAAAATGTTAATTCCATCTTATAGACCAAAATAAAGAGAGTTATAAAATCCCTTACCTCAACAATATATTTGATAATAAAAATGAATTCACAAGTAAGATGAGATATAACCTCAAGACAAATAACACAATGAAACATCAAAAACCTAGAACATTTCAATATTTATCAAAATCATGAACAAAAATCACTAAAATCAACACCAAACCACTCCCAAAAAATTTTAGGGATGAAGGATAGAGATTAAAATAAGAATAAAAGAGGGCTAACTCACCTTAAATGGAAGATTTTTCGATATATTAACCCAATGATCAAAATACATTGAATGTGGTAAGGAGTATCCAAAAATAATCCTATTATCTCCATCAGTTTGAGATAATTCTATGTAAAATAGGGAAAACTGAATGGGATTCTAATTTATACCTGGATGAAAAAAGGCTAGGTCATAGTGTAATAAGGTATTGTCTCACCATAATCAATTCGAATTAAACTACTCATAGGAATCATGCTATGAATCCTCCATTATATCCATCAATCAAGGAACATTAAACTTTTCAAATTGAAACAACTAAAGAATCAACATGTCTCAACCCACATCACTATGTCGTGATGTTACTATAGGTAGAATCACTAAATCATATCATGCGTTTTCTATGGAATAGAAAGAACGACTACACTGTGAAGTTTATTTAGTGGAAAACTCCACCAATTCCAAGACACATGTATTGTCCTGACCCAACTTACCACTAAACTAGTAGCTGGACCGGTAGTTTCATGGTCTCAAGTGTGCCTCCTTGTATCTCAGAGGCTACTGACTAGTAGTGAGGGTCTATTGATGGTATGTTGGGGATATTATACCCTCTAGATCAGATTATCATAGTGGTTTATAAGATAATAAATAATAGACAAATGTAGAAGTAGTAATAAAATAAATGCAAACATTAAAGGAATAATATAATATCTTAATAAAAATTTCCAACACCAATTTATAAGAATTCATGTATGGAAGATGATGCTACAAGTGAAAGAAGTATGAATTACAATAGAAATAAAATGTAATAAAATAAATCTACTCAACGACTAGATCCATGAGTATCCCGAGATCTGGCTCATTCATGTTCTCCTAACTCCCAGGTACAAGCTAAAAAGCACAAGCAGTCAACTAAGATCTTCCAAAGATAAGTTCTACTTGGGTACCTCAGTATAATGGCAGCCCGAGCAGGGTGTGAGATAATAATATTAATAGGATTCCAGCCACGGTGTTTAGCCCAATCCATTGATTGATATGTAATGTAAATTAGTGAGTAGGTATAAGAAGAAAAGTAAACAAGCAATGCTAAAAAATAAATAACAACCCACCCGGGTTCCTAAGGAACACCTAGTGGCTATACCTACTTCAGCTCCCTTCCAGGTATCTACGTCTGTAGGTAGATCCTCTTACATTGGGGTGGGTCATCCAAATCAGTGGCATATTCTTTTATTGAGGATAAATGTATCATAATATACTATAAACACACTACCTCTTCCCTTAGGGTAACCAAAATCTCTCCCTCTTCCATAACTATAATCTCACCCTCAGGCATCGTGTGACTATACATGTAGCCCTCATGAATCTAACATACTCATATAATTTTCCATCAGGTTTTCAGTACTAGTGAACCTAGACCTTAGGTGGTACAAAAACATTCACCAAACCCCCAATCATCAACACCAATCATGAGTCCTATCCAGAAAAACTCAACATTCCATCAGCATCAAACCCTCAGGTATAAATCACATTGATATCACCTAATATCAAAATCTAATCAAGAAAAATCACATGTCTAGTATCAAATATACCATATTTATCATCATAAGACACAATGATCAATTTATAAAAATTACCATGTGTCAAACCAAATCATTTAATTAATCCAGGTTCCTAATTATCATCATTAAAATATCAAATTTGTTTAATTAATCATTTGACCCAAAGGTCATTAATATATCAATTAACCAAAATTATCCAAGGTGATTATTGCACAAGTAATCACACAAATTTATTATTATGCCAATTCAAAATTTTAATCTAGTAATCAATCAAATTATCCAATTTATTTTTGGGATCAAAAGTCAAACATACTAGGTCCCAATTAAATCCAAGGATAGCACACCTATCGGGTGGCTTTAGGTCTATGTCTCCTTGCCTATGTATGAAAAGGGATTCGATGTAAGTTTATAAAAAATATATTATAGTTTAATAGGGATTATCTAATTTATCATGTCATGCCCGTGGAATGCCAACATGATCACACAAATTGTAATTACTATAAATAATTGTATCAGATAAAAAAGTATTTATTTTAGACCACCCAAATAAATTATTTTCTAGGCATGAATTCGCCATGAAGCATTTCATTGAATATATTCAAGTCATATTATTTAAATATTTTACTTAAACCATGCTTAATTAATTATAACAATAGGCATGGTTATACCACTATAATAAGTTCCATTTAAATAAATTCATTTAAAACACCAAGGAAAATAGGCCATCTTGAACATTCTAATAAAGTTGAGGCATAACATTTAAACATTTAAAGAATTAAATCCATCATGTCAAGACATTAAATTATAAAAGTCAAGGAAAATCATAAAGTAACATTAATTCCATAAGGAAAATCATGATTTGAACAACCAATCGCCACTTTTAGTTTAGAAGATAGCACACCTCATTCGAGGGGTTTTATTATAAAATCATGACATTGTTTATAAAGCAATTAATTTGATCACTTAATCATCACATCCAATTATCACAAGGAAAATCATTTTAGAATACTATTATAAATGTAAAATCATTAAATATAGGTGTAAAGAGTGATCAATTAACTAATTCATTCTTAAATTTAAGGGTCCATGGAAAGGAATCCCACCTCAAAGAGGAGAGAACCAAGATAAACACATAAGCTCTTGACACTTTTATCGGTGACTACTTGAATCTAATCCTTCCCACCTCTAAGCATATGAACCTTTTCATATACATAAAGACATATTTCCCCAATTTAAATATTCACATGGCCTTGAATATTTACAAGGTAATCCTTACATATATGCTTATATATGTATACACCTGTTTCCACTTACACCCATATGATTTTTTCATATTATACATAATCACACCTAGCCCCATATATATATTCACTTCCATGGTTGAATATACATATAATGGTGGAACCTACATATATATATATATATATATATATATATATATGCCTACCTATGCATATGTGGGTAAGTCTCCCTTGAAAACAGCAACACAAAACCAACGCGGCAAGGTACAACATACTAAAGAAAATTACTGGAAACTCGTAAACTATAAAAAACCCAAAGAATAGAAATTGAGATACAATGAAGTATGGTGGAAGAACTACCTGAAATTGATAACGGTAAGAACAAAATGATCTGAACCACTTATCCTCTGATGGTGGATTCCAAAACACGCATGAAGGAGTCTTGATAGATTCTCCATTTTCCCTAACAATGGAAGAAAACCCAAAATAAGGATTAGAATTAACCCTCAGGTTGGGCCGCACAATAGAGGGTAATGGGAGAAGAGAAAAACACCCAATGAATGGATGAGAAGGAATAGGAGACTTAACTTAGAGGATTGAGTGAGAAACTGGTGGATATCTGGTGGAAATCGCTACATGAATGAGTACCTTAGGAGGGGGGTGCGTCGCACATGGTTGGAGAACCCCAGGAGGAGTGCGTCCTATGAAATGGATGGGGAGAGGTTAGAGAGCCCTCTTTGAGGGTTTTATAAAAAAATAACTTAATAATATAAATAATCTTCATTATCATCATAATCATAATAATCATCATCATCATCACCATAATAATATTATTATTATCATTAAAACATCCCATTATTTTTTATTTTCCATTTAATATCATTTGATTTATTTTTATTTTTATTTTATTTTAATTAATTTAATTTATTTAAAAATATACAACACAGTGTTACAAATCATGAAATTAAGTACAAAATATCGATTTTAAAACCAACCCATTCAGTAAGAGAAAAATTTAATTTTCTTTGGATTTTCATCCAGTTCAAAAACAAGGGTCCTTACAAACTCTCCACCTTAAAAATTATCTTCCTTGAGAAGCATTCATAGAGAAAAAAACATAAACCAACCTAAAAGTTTCATGAAGTATCATTCAAATGGTCTTGTTTCATTTCCAAATGACCAACACACCTAGAATCACTTCTTAAGAATATGGAACTTAACCAATAAAAACAGATCCAATGCTCTATTTTGGATTAAAAAATGAAACAGTACTTACCTAGTCCCATTAAGCTAGAGACATGATCACTTCATTGTCTCTATAGGCACTTAACTGATGGTGCTTCACAAGATAGGTCTCAACATTAGAAATGGGAAAAATCTGATCCACAACACCTCCTACCATCTGAATTGCCTACACAGCACACCCTTAAGCATTCTAGCAATGCTCCTAGAATGTTTCCTTTAATGGGGTGAACTCGATTACATATAAGACCATAATAGTAACCTCACTATCAAGGTATGGTTGAATTCCCACAAACCCAATTTGTCCATGTTGAGCCAGATTCTCATGAAAATCGTTGTTCAACACAAATACACTTCTCTCCACCTGATGACGTGCAGGAAACGATCTTACACTGAACACTTCATTGAAAAAAAAAAGAAAACAAGTTGAGAAACTCTAGACAACTTATCTCAAAGGTTCCTAAATTAGACATTCGGCACATTTAAAATTGAACTGCAATGCCTTTTGATAAGGAATCTTGCATTTACAACAAGGAAGTTCACTAAAGTCCTAACCTGACTTTCAATGACGTTCCCTGGTCAAAACATCACCTTACCATTTAAACTTTCATGCCTAGGCATGAACAATGGTGTACTCTATATCCTTCCCACTGGAATCATTACCCTTTTAAGAATTACCTTTGAGCTTAAATACTAGTATGGGGTAACCTAGGATTCATATAACTGAAGTCTAAGGGACAATTCCAAGGTATTCCACACTCTGTAGTTACATGTAAAATGTTGGTATAAGGCCAAATGTCCACTTCGACACATTGACTGAGCCCATAGAGACATCCTCCTCGCGATCAAGTCAAAGGAAAGAATGGTTGGTGTTCAAGAGTCCATACAAGGTATTCCTAAATTGGAACCCAAGTGTCACTTAGGACTAACTGAGCCTCAAATAAAACCAAACACAATCATGCAACACCGAGAAAATAACTGAAACAATCCCAACAACTTTTAAAACTTCAATGAGGTATAAGACCAATGCTCTCTTAGTTCATCAAGGATGATTTCAAGATAAGGGAAATTTTCATCACTTATTATAATACACTAAATGGATTTGTGCAGTTTCAGTCAACACAACCAACCACTATAAAGAAGAATAGTCGAACCATAATTGCTCAACTTCTGTTGAAAGAAACTCAACTTCACCTACTGACGTACCATCATTAACTGAGCCACGATGCCTGCACCACCTAAATAATTCCATGATAATTCATTATTAACCAACAAAACTCTTACAAGCCAACATTATTTCTTGAAGGTTGTGCACACATCCAACCTCATCAGTATCATGCTACTAAATAAGCACTGATATTCACAAAACCCAAAATCCTCAATGGCTTCAAGTAAGAAAAACCATTTCCAAAGGTCCTATTTGGTTGTTTTCCTTCTACGTGGAAGGATATGTTTAATTATAACTGACTTAAAAGTTAACACCATAGGAGTGTATTAGTCATCGAAAGAAGGGATAGACTAGCCACTCATAAGAGCACTAGTTCAGTTCGACTTAGAAGAAAATGTAAGGCATTCAACATGAAAACCAAACCAATATGGTCGTCATGTCAAAACACCCACATATCTTGGATATCATCTTGACCATTGGGATGATCTTGATTCCATTAACTCCAAGGTCACTCTACTCCATAGATTTCCATAGAATTCACTCAATATTCCAAGGATCAACAATTTAATTGAACTCAATTAATTCCTTACATCATTTAGAAACTCGATGATTACCCTGTATATCAACACATACTACCCATAGGTTTTAAAAGTTAAACAACACATATAAAATAATATCCATAGTTTTCCTCCAAATGCATTCAAGTGTCTAATAGAATTCATAGAAAAATAAAAAAACCATTCTATATTAAATTACTATAAAACATATTGATGACCTCAGAGTCACCCAGGGGAAAAGAAATTAGGTCATAAGAAATATGAAGTGGTTTACCATTACCTCATCATGTCTAACCTATTGAAATTGAGCATCACATGGTGCTCACACTTGTAACCAAGGTCAAAAGAAAACATGAAAACCTATTTGAACAATGTTTTAATTTAGAAATAAAGATTTCTACTAAGTAAAATGGAACATGAATAGAACCAAGCATCATAAATCTCACATTATTTAGAAGGCATTTAAACTCTGGGGTGCTACATACCATGGGTTATCCCCTTATGAAATAAAAAATGTCAACCTTAACACTAGGTCACACCCAAAAAAATCACTAGGATCCAAATCTGATCATCTAAGTCATTTACAAAAAGGTGAAAGCCTATAGAAAATGCCTAATGTTCCATTTCAAGGCAACTCAAATAAAAGGAGAAAATGAAACTACCATTACATTAGGGTATAAACATAGGATACCACCTAGGGTTCCATTTTAAGGCCATTTCATTAATTCACATTTAAATCTTTAAAAATATAAAAGATTTAATTCAAAACATCAAGTACCCATTTTAAAAATAAAATCACTAGGCACTATATTTTAATAATCAAATCAAAGAAAAATAGGGAAGTGTCATTAAACTTCCTTTTTAAACATTTAACATTTATTAAAATCCCATCATAATTAGTCAATTAATCATATAAATTCATTTTTAAGTCATACAAGTTAAGGAAACTTATGAGGGTCCCATTAAGCCAACATAGGTTCATTAGAAATTAACACAATAGCATTTGCTTAATTTTTTTAAGATTCCAAACAATCAAATAGGTCATCTCTTAACAAACATGCCCCAACTGACCTACTTGGGCCCAGTTGTGAATTTAGGAAATTTAACCAATTCAATTTATATTAAAATTAAATTTCCCTTAAATTCACAAGAATTTGAAAATACACGATGGTTATATACAAAATGATTTAATTACATTGGTTTCCACCACCCCAATCTATAAAATGCTTATACACTTTATTGAACGGGGTCTAGCTTCTATTTAATCAATAAAAATTTCACTTTAGAATTTTAATTTTATCATCCTTTTTACATTTTAAAAATATTTATAAACATATAAATCTCAAGGATGGTTTAAGTATAGAGGTTACCTTTTCCAAATTATAAGGTGCTCATACACCTTAAAATTGAAAACAGGTTCTCATTTAATCACAACCAATTAATTTAACACATGCATCAATTTATATCAAAAAAATGATCTTGTTATCATAAGCGATAAAAAATTAGAAACATGCTATAAATATAGAACTATGGAATATAAATAGGGAAGGCACACTGTATAAACACAAGTATGGTATATCACCCAAGGCACACAATCAAAACAGTAAACAACCTACATATGAAACTACATGGAATAGAATATGCATGGCATGTGAATTATCTATGTGCCTAATATGATTCATGTAATGCTTTATCCTTGTCATACCATACCAAGGGTAAAATTACATAAATTCATAAATCTATATGCAATAGAAAGTACACCATTCACTCAAGGTGAAATCATATCAATAGTAACATCGAATAGTATAAACAACAATCTTAGCCCTGGCCACATGGTCATTTCTCTATGGGTGTGGTGATCAATCTCAGGAACATATATTTACCAAACACCAACACATTAATAGTCTCATTTTTACCAACCCAAAATATTAAGACAAAGGAAAATAAACCTATTCTACCACATTATAACATCCCAGCCCAACTTACCACAAAATCGGTAGTTAGACCGGTCGCCACATGGCCTCAAGTGCACCTCCTCATACGCCAGAGGCTACTAACTAGCAATGAGGGTCTATTAATGGTACGGTGGGGAGACTATACACTCTAGATTGGAGTAGCATAGTTTTTTATCAGATAATAAATAATATGAAAATTTGTAAACAGTAATTAAAGAAATAAAAATAGTGGAAGAATAATATAACATCTGAATAAAAATGGCCAACACTAATTTACAAGAATGAATGTATGACAGATGATGCTACAAGTGAAAGCAGTATGAATTAAAATAGAAATATAATGTAATAAAAGAAAACTTCCTAACAACTACCTCCATAATCATCCCAATATCCAGCTTGATCTTATGCTTTTAACTCCCATGAACATGCTAAACAACACAACTAATTAGCCAAGGTCCTACAAATAAGGTCTACTTGAGTACCCCAATGAAATGGAGGTCTGAGTAGGGTGTGAGAAAATAATCTTAGTAGGTTGGAACCCAAGGTGTCTAGCCTAATCCATTCCTTAATATGTAATATAAAGCAGTGAGTAGGTATAAGTAGAAAAATAAACAAGTAGTTATGAATAAATAAACAACAACCCACCCAGGTTCCTAAGGGACACATAGTGGTTATACTTACTTCGGTGTGTTGCCAGGTATCTATGTCTATGGGTAGATCCTCCTACATCAGGATGGATCACCCAAATCAGTGGCATATTCTCCTTCCAAGGATGAATCACTCAAAATATACCATAAACACATGACCACTACCATTAGGAAAACCAAAATATCACCCTCGGGAATAACAATAATCTTTCCCTCCTACATCGTGTGACTAGGAATCTATCCCTAAAGCATCCAACAAAGTCATATACTTTTTCCTTATCCATTTAGTACCAATGAACCTATCCCTCAGGTGATACGAAAACATGCACCAAGCCCTCAGGTGTCAACACAAATCACGAGTCATATCTAGACAAACTCAACATTACATCAGCATCAAACCCTTAGGTATCAATCACATCGATATCACATAAGCTCAAATCTAAGTAAGAAAAATACCAAGTCTAGTATCAAACATATCAGATTTATCATCATAAGACACAATGATCAATTTATAATAATTACTATATGTCAAACCAAATACTTTAATTAATCTAGGTTTCAAATTATCATCATAATTATATTAAACTTGTTTAATTAATCATTTTACGCTAAGGTCGTTAATATATCAATTAGCCAAAATTATCCAAGGTGATTCTTCCAGAAGAAATCACAAAATTTTATTATTATTCCAATTCAAAATTCTAACCTAGAAATCAATAAAATTATTTAAGTTATTATAGGGATCAAAAGTCAAATAGACTAGGACACAATTAAATCCAAGGCTGGCACGCCTATCAGGTGGCTACGAGTCAAGGCCTCCTTGCCTATGAACCTATAGGGATTTAATGGTGGTTTAAAAATAAATTATTATAGCTTGATAGGGATTATATAATTTATATGTTCATTATTACGGCATACCAGCGCGATCACACATATCGAAATTACTATAAATAATTATATCAGATAAAAAAGGGATTTAGTTTAGATCACCCAAATCAATTCCTTTCAAGTCATGAAACCGCCATGAAGTATGTCTTTGAATATATTCAAGTCATATCATTGAAACATTTTACATAAATCATGCATATTTTTTTATAATATGAGGCAAGGTTATACCACCCTAATAAGTTCCATTTAAATAAATTAATTTAAAATTTCAATGAATGAAGGGCATCTTAAACATTATAATCAAGTCAAGGAATAACATTTAAACATTTAAAGAATGAAATCCATCATGTCAAGCCATTTAATTATACATGTTAAGGATAAAATAATAAAGAAACCCCAACTTCATAAGGCCAAGAATTATTTAAACAACCAATCACCACTTTTAGTTTAGAAGATAGTTCACCTAATTCAATGGGTTTTGTTATAAAATCATGACTTTGTTTATAAAACAATTTGTTTGATTAGTTAATAATCACATACAATTATCACACACAAAAATCATTTTATAAGACTACCATACATGCCAAATCATTAAATAAAGGTGTGATGGGTGAGAAATTAGTTAATTAATTCTTAAATTCAAGGAGGTAATGGAAAGGGATCCTACCAAAAATAGGAGAGAATAAAGTCAAACACTTAGTCTTTTGAGGCTTTTATCAGTGACCACTCAAAGTTACTCCTTCCCTTCTCTGAGTATATGCACCTTCAAATATACATAAGGACACCTAGACCCTATTTACATATTTGTATGGCCTTAATATGTACAATGGGATCCTTATATATATTCTTATATATGAATATACCTATTTCCACTTGTGCCTGTAGGAATTTTTCATATAATATGTAAGCACACCTAGCCCCATATATATATTCACTGTCATGGGTGAATATACATATAGTGGGAGAACTTAAATATATATATGCCTAACTATGAATATATGAGTAAGTATCCCTTGACAATTGTAACCCAAAACCAATGTGTCAAGGTTCAATATACAAAAGAAAAATACCAACAACTAAGAAACTACAACAACCTCAAATAGAAATTGAAGAATAATGAAGGATGGTGGAAGACCTACCCGAAATTGATTATGGGAAGATCAAAATGATCCAAACCACTTCACCTCTAGTGATGGTTGTCGAAATATGCAAGAAGGAGTCTCATGAGATGCACCAAGTCCCTTCAAAATGGAAGAAAATCAAAAAAATAATATTATCCCTAGCCATAGGGTTCATCCAAACAAGAGGGGTGACTGAAGAGAAAAACACCCAATAGAGGGAGGAGGAAGGAAGATAAGGCTTAGCTTGGAGTATCTATCAAGAAACTAGGGGATATCTTGTGGAAATCACTACATGAAATAGTTCATTAGGATAGGGGAGGCATCACGTGTGGCTAAAGAACCCCTAGGTGGTGTCGCGTGAAATGGAGGGGGATAGGGGAGAGACCCCTCTTTGAGGGTTTCATTAAAAAAACTAAACTTAATAATAATAATCATAATCATAATCATAATAATCATAACAATCATAATCATCATAATAATATTATAATTATTATTACTAAAAAATCTCTTTATTTTTTTCATTTTCCATTTAATCTCATTTAATTTATTTTTATTTTAATTTTTATTAAATTAAATTCATTTCTTTAAAAAAATTCATCGCGGTGTTCCAACCATTGAAATTATGTCCTAAAGATCAGTTTGTAAAATGGATCATCTAGTAAACTAAAAATTCAATTTCTTTTGGATTTTCATCCAATTCAAAAACACAGGTTGTTACAACACATGAAACTCATAACTCACATTGTGACAAAGAAATTAGAAGAGGGAAATTCATAATATTATTTCCCTTCTTCATAAGATTAATACCTTTTTGATATTCCACCTTCATAAGAGTTTTTTCATTATTCGTGTATTAGACGTGAATTTCCATAATCCTTAGTCATATAGTAGTGGGGTGTATCATATCATGGTGGATTTTAAAGAGTATTTTAGAAAAGATATGACTCTTACAAAGAAAGGAATGACTACTATAAAGAAATAAATGACTCTTATGAATTTCCATTTGTTTATTTTTAGTCTTGGTGTGAGGGAAGAGTTTCATGACATGATTTTTCTTGGAAGTGGTAGAGTTTTTTCATGGAATTGATTTAAAAAGTGGTCATACATTACGCAACATGGATCCTAGAGGCTAGGATTTTATGGTTCTTCCTATAAAAGTGTCACAGAAAGGTGATGTGGGTTATAGAATGATAATTCTTCAGTTGTATCTATTTGGAAATTTTATTGAAACTTTTATGGGTGAGATAAGATAGGATTCATGGATTGATTATAGAGAGAATTTTAGTTTGACCTAGTTATAGTACAACCAAATCTTATCACACCATGAATTATCCTTTTTCCATCCAGGTATAAATTGGTATCTTCTTTGGTTTTACCAAATTTTTCCTTAAATTATCTTGAAGTTTTTATAATCAAAGGTATATTTTTTGAATAATTTTTAATCCCATTTGGTGTCTTTTTATCCTTGGATTCACAAATTGAGAATTCTTCCATCTAAGGTGTGTTTTAAAAATTTTCTCCTTTTTCCCTCTCTGTCTTTCATCTAGAGATGGTTTTGGTGATGGTTTGGTAATGTTTTTGGATATAACAATTCATTATTTTTATGGGGATTATATTTTTCTAGGTTTTTCAGGTTCCCTTTAAATATTTAGGCCTTGAGGTTATCTCTTATCTGAGCTGGGATTTCACAATGATCCTTGAATCTCTGGTTGAGGTAGGGGATTCAGTAACACTCTTTATTTTGGTGTATAGAGTGGAATTATCATGACATATATTTCATTGGGTGGGTGTTATGAATTGGATTAATGAATATAATAAACATAACTAAATAAATGAGGGGAGTAGATTTGATCACATGTGGTTATATGCTTTCCATGATGTTGTTATTATAATTGATTTTTGTTTTACACTATTGAAGAAAATAATTTTGTGATGGATAATTGTGTGTATTTATTTTGTGATATTGCTATTTGAATCACCTATCATAAAATTTTGATTTCTAAAATATGGTAACTAAGCCAATTATGTGCAAATTTTATATCTGAATTATGTTTCTTGAAAAAATAAAGAGGATATAGTAGTGGTTATTGCTAAACTTTTCTATTATATTCTTATTTTTATTATGTGGATTTTTTGAGAATTTTTTATAGCTTATTTGAGAGGAAAAGAGTTGGGAATTAGGTTTTTGTTTGGTTAGTTTGAGTAGTGATAGTTTTTGGTGAATTTACTTAAGGCATTTGAGTTTTATTTTTTGTCAATAAGCATGCAAATAGATCCATGGGATATATTGGGAGATGTATTGAGTATCCACCCAAAAAAATTAATATAATCCCATAATAAATGGAAAAGTAAGTTCTTCCTTTGAATAGATGGATGTATATATTCAATTGGGCATCTCAGACATCAGATAATTGTAAAAAATGTTCAAATGTAAAAGAGAAGTTTTGGAGTTTGTAGTAGAAAAATAAACAACTTGTTACAAGTGAAGGATGAGTGGATAAATTGTATGTTGAACCTAGTACTAGATTGATTGTATAGATTTTATTAAAAATGTTAAAAATAGGTTCAAATGTTTAAGTAAGATAGCTTAAATATTAGATAAACCATCCATGTGTAAGTGAGCATGAATATAAGGCCCCAGCCTTAAACCTTACTTAATCTTGAGTTATTACAAGATTACACATTGAGGATCTTTTCAGGTTTTTAGTTTTAGAGAATTAGATCATAAAACATGCATTACATTCCACATTTAAACAAAGTGGTAACATAAAAGATAGTATTCATTTTTCCCATCAACGGAAAACTATTTAAAATAAAACATGGATTCTTTCTTGACACTTCCTTAACACTATCATCATATCATGTACCCTTCCCTTGACCTGTGAAAAACATTTCAAAAACTTGGGACGAGCATAAAAATCTCAGTAAGGGATATAAAAATATGGAAAGGAAACACGAGTACATGTATACATAAGAATGAAATCATACTTTACCAATAAAACATAAGCACTTTAACATACCTCATAAAATCATGAATAAATCATAGAAATCATAAGACATAAAGGTAACTTGATGCATTCATAACATTCTTACGTAAGGAGTAACCCTCTTGGTTACGTTTGGAATACCCATCACAGTATATTCCCTAAATCTCTTCGGAGAAACCTTAATGTTTAACCCCTTCGCATTACCCAATGCATTGGAGAGCTATATCGGGCTCACCCGCCCTTAGTTTATCACGGAACCACACGTCTTCATAATAAATCCCAAGAACCATAACATAATCGTATCACATAAAACATGCATAAAGGAAAGATAACAATTCCACTTTTCAATCACAAGATATCAATACAACACATTGATATAAAAAAATTATGAAAACCATTTTCAATACCAAAATAAAAGAAAAGTAAAACATGGTATTTATTTTTCTTTTAAAAAAAGGTATGGCTTGTAGAGGAAGCCGAAACTCGAATAATGGTCACGGCGGCGGAGAAGTTGTTGTCACCGCATACGTATGACAAAAACATTCCCTTTTGTCGTTTAGTAAAATGATTTGTATAAAAAAGATTACTTTCGGATAAACGTAAAAGTCAAAGGGGTTTATACACCGTATAAAAGAAGGTTGTGTATAAAACAAAATATGCCTCAATGAAAGGAGATTGAGACGAAGTCCCATACAAAGACGGTATCCTTGGATTAAGGATAAATCAATTACATAATTATGTGTGACAAAATAATACACCAAATATAAGTGGATATTAAGTGTAAAACAATCAGAGGTTATTCGAACATATTCATAGAACGACATATTCAAGGAGTACAAGCTTATCCCAAAGAATCAAAATTGGGTTAAGAAGTTCCCTTGCAAAAATTTGACAGCCTAATGGCATCACTACAAAATTCAGAAAATGAGTTGATGAGAGATAAAAAGGGTATCTCATCACTTGGACATAAAATTTAAATCAATAAGGATATAGAATAACATATCCCAACCTAATGTTATGTGAATTAAAAGACATAACAAAAGAAGTCTTTTAAAAAGAGGAGGGTGAAAGGTTCCCTTACCGACATGGCTATCTTTCAAAACATACACCCCGTGAAAGAAAGACAATACAACATTGATGTAAATACGCATAAATGAAATTATATTACACAATGAGTAAAATAATGGGAATTCATACACCACTCAAAGGAAATTGTGTCAAATGTAGCATAAATCTCACGGGAATAAAAGTGAGATGAAAAATACCTTACGAAAACTCGGCAGCCTAACGGCGCCACTTAAAACTTACAAAAATGGATTGATGAGATCAAATAGGGTCTCTAATCATATTAAAATAAAGTTTACAGCAAGAGGAATATAAAATAACATCCCCCATCATAACAAATAGGAGCTTAAAAGAAGTGACATAAAGGAGAGTACTTAAAAAGAAAGAGAGAGGTTAGATCTCTTACGAAAATTCGGCAGCCTAACGGTGCCACTCAAAACTTCCAAAATGGATTGATGAGAGAGAATAGGGTCTCTCATCATATGAACATAAAAATTACAGTAAGATTAATATAAAAAAACATCCCAATCACAAGAAATATGAGCTTAAAAGGAATGACATAAAATAGTGTACTTAAAAAGAAAGAGTGGAGTAGGATCCCTTACCTTGGGTCCGACTTGACTCGATCGTTCTTTAACGTCCTGAATAATAAACTTGAGTTAATTTAAACTTTATTAAGAACCTTTTTAAAGTTAATTATTACTTTTATATCACTAATTTCCATGTTATAAACATTATGTAATCATTTAAGTTAATAATGTTTGTTTTGTCGATATTTGGTTCTTAAGTCGAAAGTGGACTTCTTACAATTACATGTTGTTCGTGTGGTCAAAGGTTCATTATATCCAGAATGATATTAATGTTTTTTATATCATATATATCATATATATCCAGAATATACATGTATTTATAATATTACATAATCATTTAGAGGTAAGAAATGAAATGCATCGTTCATGGAGACGGTAAGCCGTACGTACGCATGAACGCTACTTTCATTTCTATGTCATATTAATGGAATTAAAACCAAATGAGAGGTATGTATATTTTAATTCCAGAATTATATTCATCATTTATATGTAACATACATCATATATAATAACTTTAAATCCATCCTTTATACATCCCACATATGGCATTAACGAATCAAATCACTTTGAGGGGGTGGTAGTCCGCACTTCCTAAAATGAAATTATCGTGTTTACCCACAATGGAAACCGTAAAGGTATGCCACAAAGAAAAATATAGAAGCTTAAGTAAAACATATAAATATTATATATAATATATAAATATAATTACATCTTAATGGCCACCTTTTAAGGTGTTATATGAGTGTTGAACAATCATCGTTTCGTGAGGCAGGAATTTGCCATCCACAGAAACAGTATGTTCTTTAACCATTTGATGTAGGTGTGTGTAAGTGTAGCTCATATGCTTCATATAACAGCATACTAGTATATAGAAGATACTGTAGTTGTTACAAAATAAATGAATAAAAAGAATTTAGGTGGGGTTGGAGAAGAAAAATAAAACAAAAGAACAAAAGTGAAGACATTACCTTAAAATCGGGTAACTCTTTTTGATTTGAGCTCAAAGGCTTCCTTGGGAAGACTTCTGCCCAAAGTGAGGCTTTTAGGAGTAAGATAGGGATTTGGAGAGACAAAATGGGCAGATCTTGGCCAAACCAAAGGCTTTAGAGGTGTGGGTAAGGTGATAGTGGTGGGGGCCTTTTATAAGAGGAGAGGAGGGGTACTCTTGGAAAGTAAAGAAATGTTACTTTATTTTAAAATGAGTTTCGGATTTAAAAGGTCCCACATTGATATAATTCGAGGATAAGGTGATAAGGGTCCGAAATATACCCATCCAATATGTTTTTGACAAGTTTAGGTTTTAGTTTTTACATTATCTTTTCATTTTATTTAAATCGTTAAATAATGAGGTAATCGCTGCATCATCATGATGTCATAAATAATTTAATTTATTTGATGTCTAAAAATTATAAAAAAAATAATATAATGTAGGAAAACTTTTATCTTTCCAATGACTATTTATAGTCAAAAATCTGACTTGTATAACCCCATTTAAAAATTGTTTTAGTAAAACAACTCATGTTTGTGTCATTTTTACTTTTACATTAAATAAAAAGATTATAATGTCATTTTCCTTCCAAAGTGGCTCCATGGGGTCCCCAAGTTGACCCATGGATTGTCTTGGTCGTCCATGAAACATCCAATAAGGTTAGGACATGTTTCAAGCTCATCTCATATTATTAAAACATTATTTTCACCTTAAATTACACTAATTACCTCCAATCGCGATTAAAAACTTAAAAGTTACTATTCACCAAAAATTATTTTTATTCCATTGAACCACATTTTACTTCTTAATTACAACCATGTATGTTGGATTTTTGAAATTCAAAACACAGAGGTGGTAAAATTTCATTTAAACGGAAAATCAGTTTTTATAAGTACCACTTTGTGGTTTCACTATTCATCAAAAATTGAAGTTCTTCAGAAAAATACCAAAACTTCACCCTAAGCTATATTTGATATTCCAAATTCAAAAATGAAGTCTATTTTAAAAAATTAAAAACATATAAGTTGAATTAATTAATTTAATAATTAATTCTAGCTGTCATAGCAAATAGCGTGTTTTTTGAAACAATAAGTATCAAAAGATTGACACTAGTTTAAGTCCGATTTCAAAGTGAAATTAATTCCAATGACCACAATTGGATTAAATGATAAAAATATATTCTAATTGAACTTTAAAACCAATTCAAAATATAATATAATCATATAAATAAATTATATTAAAAAGTGGTTTTGAATTAAAATACAACATTTTTCACTATTCATTAAAAAAATGAACTTTATCGGAAAAATACCAAAAATTTACACAAAGTAAATTTTGATGTCCCGATTCTAAAGAATAATTTTATTTTGTCAAATATAACACATAAAATTATTAAAAAGTGGATTTAAAAGAGGTTCGCCATCAAAAGGTGGTTAATCAACCTTTTAAAGAATATTATAATGTTTATGTTTAAAAATTGGATCCATTCGCATTTTTAATCCTCTAACATTTATTGTAAAGAGTAAAAATATTTGACAAACATATATAATCATTTTTTAGTTAGTTCTGTTCATTCCCACCATTACAATGGCTAGGCGTTAACTACCATTTAAAATAATATTATTTTATTATTAGAGTGCAACGTAAGATTCCCAAGAAACTCGTTGTTGAGTATTGGGTATGCCATCGAGTATAGCGTCCCATTTAAAGTAATATTAATATTTTATTCACAAATATGGATAAATATAAAAATGGCATATTCTTTATTTACCTGGGGTGTTACAATGAAGGTTGATAAAAGTGAGTAAATATACTTTAATAAAGGTTTATAAAGTCTAATCTCATGTATGGGTTAATGAGGAAGTAAAGTATATTTAAATACATCCATTTTATTATCTATCATGTTTTTAAGTACTTTAGATAATTATAAAGAGATTTGGAGTTATTTATATAATTCCTAAAATAATCTGATATTGTTCTTAAGTGATCTGAGTTGGGAATAATTTAATTTAATTTAATTTTGAGACCATTTTAGTTAAATATATAAAAATGGATATATTCATACTCATGTAAGAGGACCCATACATAATGGTATCTTTATATGTTGATTCATATAAGTGCTTTGGTAGTATATTCATTGATTAAATGGGATTCACAAATGAGTATTCAATATAATAGTGACCATATAAGACTTTGGAACTATGTATATGGATCCATGTAAGGATGGATCTCAATGTAAGATTCTTTCAACCATCTATATAGATCAATGTAAGGGGATCCATATCATGCATGAGGATTCAAATAAGGATGGATATTGACATATGTTTCATCCAAACATGTATGGGGATCGATGTAAGAGTGGTGGTTAATGTATGAAGATCAATGTATGGGGATCGATGTAAGAGTGGTGGTTAATGTGTGAAGACATTACCTTAAAATCGGGTAACTCTTTTTGATTTGAGCTCAAAGGCTTCCTTGGGAAGACTTCTGCCCAAAGTGAGGCTTTTAGGAGTAAGATAGGGATTTGGAGAGACAAAATGGGCAGATCTTGGCCAAACCAAAGGCTTTATAGGTGTGGGTAAGGTGATAGTGGTGGGGGCCTTTTATAAGAGGAGAGGAGGGGTACTCTTGGAAAGTAAAGAAATGTTACTTTATTTTAAAATGAGTTTCGGATTTAAAAGGTCCCACATTGATATAATTCGAGGATAAGGTGATAAGGGTCCGAAATATACCTATCCAATAGGTTTTTGACAAGTGTAGGTTTTAGTTTTTACATTATCTTTTCATTTTATTTAAATCGTTAAATAATGAGGTAATCGCTGCATCATCATGATGTCATAAATAATTTAATTTATTTAATGTCTAAAAATTATAAAAAATAATATAATGTAGGAAAACTTTTGAGCTTTCCAATTACTATTTATAGTCAAATATCTTACTTGTATAACCCCATTTCAAAAAAAATTTAGTAAAACAACTCATGTTTGTGTCATTTTTACTTTTACGTTAAATAAAAAGATAATAATGTCATTTTCCTTCCAAAGTGGCTCCATGGGGTCCCCAAGTTGACCCATGGATTGTCTTGGTCGGCCTTGACACATCCAATAAGGTTAGGACATGTTTAAAGCTCATCTAATATTATTAAAACATTATTTTCACCTTAAATTACACTAATTACCTCTAATCGCGATTAAAAACTTAAAAGTTACTATTCACCAAAAAATTATTTTAATTCCATTGAACCACATTTTACTTCTTAATGACAACCATGTATGTCGGATTTTTGAAATTCAAAACACAGAGGTGGTAAAATTTCATTTAAACGGAAAATCAGTTTTTATACGTACCACTTAGTGGTTTCACTATTCATCAAAAATTGAAGTTCTTCAGAAAAATACCAAAACGTCACCCAAAGCTATATTTGATATTAAAAATTCATAAATGATTTATATTTTAAAAAATTAAAAACATATAAGTTGCATTAATTAATTTAATAATTAATTCCCACTGTCAAAGCAAATAGCGTGTTTTTATGAAACAATAAGTATCAAAAGATTGATACTAGTTTAAATCCGATTTCAAAGTGAAATTAATTCCAATGACTACAATTGGATTAAATGGTAAAAATATATTCTAATTGAACTTTAAAACCAATTCAAAATATAATCTAATCATATAAATAAATGAGATTAATAAGTGGTTTTGAATTAAAATACAACATTTTTAACTATTTATTAAAAAAATGAACTTTATCGGAAAAATACCAAAAATTTACACAAAGTAAATTTTGGTGTCCCGATTTTAAAGAAGAATTTTATTTTGTCAAATATAACACATTAAATTGTTAAAAAGTGGATTTAAAAGAGGTTCGCCATCGAAAGGCGGTTAATCGACCTTTTAAAGAATATTAGAATGTTTATGCTTAAAAATTGGATTCATTCTCATTTTTAATCCTCTAACATTTATTCTAAAGAGTAAAAATATTTGACAAACATATATAATCATTTTCTAGTTAGTTCTGTTCATTCCCGCCATTACAACGGCTAGGCGTTAACTATCATTTAAAATAATATTGTTTTATTATTAGAGTGCAATGTAAGATTCCCAAGAAACTCGTTGTTGCGTATTGGGTATGCCATCGAGCATAGCGTCCCCTTTAAAGTAATATTAATATTTTATTCAAAAATATGGATAAATGTAAAAATTTAATATTCTTTATTTACCTGGGGTGTTACATCCTTCCCCCCTTTTGTGAATTGCATCCTCGCAATTTTAAAATTGGGCTTGGAAACATCCTTAAAAGTCCCACATCGGAACAAGAGTCGGTAAAACAATCACTTTAAAATAAAGAAAGAGAAGTACAGAGGTCACCCGAGTTAACCCATACAAGGATTCCATGTAGGAAAACATGGACATGGAGGAGAAAACATAGGTTCATGTTCTGATAGAGAGTGATAGAAAACATGTTTAGGAGAAAGTTAACCACAAGAAAATGACAAACTTGTGATAGGTTAAACGGTATTCGATTCCCCAGTAGGAAAAGTTAATAGACAACATTTTTTTTTAAGTTTCTTTTTATTGAGGAATTTATTCATAAGGAAACATAATCACTTATCATGTTGACTTCCAACTTTTATTATATTTCTTACACAAACTCATATTTTCTCCAAAACATGAGTATTTAGGATGTTCACATTAAGAGTACTATAATCAACTTCTAGAGAATCACCTAATCCGCAAAAGAGAACTATATACTTCCCATGTCTTTAGACTTTAACCAAAACCAAAACCAAAATGGTTAGTACAAGATTAGATAATCTAGAAAAGGATAACCCTTTATAAAAAGAAAATCTATTCTTAATCTCCAAAATTTGTCCAACAAAACCCAAAGTTCAACGAGGACCATTCGATAAACAATTTGTTCATAAAATTCTTCAAAGTAAAAAAACTAAGATTGAAACCCAAATATTTGAAGGATTTAGTCACATAGTCTTCCAAGTTAAATCGTAACATTTATCTCCAAACAACATCAGTTGCTCTTAAAGTCTCGTATTGAAGAGTAATTAACCTAATCACATATCCTCCATGATAGGTTAATAAATTTCCATAGATAACCCAAAATCAACTTAATATTATTTCATAAAATCATCTAACTAAAAAGAATCAGTCAAACTAACCAGGGACTTCACGTAGTCCAGTGGTAGGCGATAAATACCAGTTGCACTTTGGTTGTGGGTTCGATTCCCGCAGCTTTGTCCGACGTGACGGGTTGTCACACGGTCTACGTGTTGTCCTTTTTATAAAACTCCAAAAATAACCCTAACATGTTTTAATCTCAATAGTTTCCTTATAACTCTCATTTTCATCCAAATTCATTACGATCTCAACATCTTAATTCTTGAAGTATTATTTCACCACCATAAGATAAAATAAGACGATTCCCAAAATGAATAATAGCATACCTTGATCATGGCGTCCACTCGGTTTCATCATCATCTTGTTCACGTAGGTAGACGTCTCATGCATTACAACAATGATTTAGAGATCCTTCAAAATCATTTGCTTCCTCTATCCAAATACACCTTGTACAACATGGGTCATATGGGTGTTCACAGAAAAACAGATTTGGAAAATAATCATGTATGACATATAATTCCAAAACATCTGATAAAACATGATTTCTATAAAATAGTCGGACAGAATTTGATTTGAAACTTTATATTATTGGTCCTTTTAAAATACCATAAGTATGTGCTGAGAGACTATATTTTAAAAGAAAATATAAATAGGTTGCGCAAGGGTCTCCTTCCTCAGCACCATTTTTAAAATCATAATATGCTTCAAATTCTTGTGATAAGGTAAAATATTTGAAAATACCTTGATAATATTGACCTTTCTTGAAAATATGAGAATATTGTGAAAATAGTATTTTTCTAAAAACAACCCATGATCCACGATGATAACGAGGTATAGAGGAGGTTTTTGATATCTCAAACAACTCCTTACAAGTGAGTTGTATGCTAGAAAAATTTTCACAATCATCCGTGCATGACTTTGCAATAATTATTGCAAGCATTTCATCAGGAAGAGATAGGAATGTCATTTGAGATCCTTCTCCTTCCATTCGTAACTGACTTTACTTGTCCTGAAAAAAAGTTATAAAATAAGGATTTAACTGAAATAATAGATATAGGGACTAACCATGTGTCTAACAAAAACTCCTAATCCCTAAAGTTGTCTAAACCGACCTCTGATACCAACTATGAGGCCCAAGCCTTAAACCTTACTTAATCTTGAGTTATTACTAGATTACACATTGAGGATATTTTCAGGTTTAGTGTTTTAGAGAATTAGATCATAAAACTTGCATTACATTCCACAATTAAAAAAAGTGGTTACATAAAAGATTGTATTCATTTTTTCCATCAACGGAAACATATTTAAAATAAAACATGGATTCTTTCTTGACACTTCCTTGAAACTATCATCATATCATGTACCCTTCCCTTGACCTGTGAAAAACATTTCAAAAACTTGGGATGAGCATAAAAAGCTCAGTAAGGGATATAAAAATATGGAAAGGAAACACGAGTACATGTATACATAAGAATGAAATCATACTTTACCCATAAAACATAAGCACTTTAACATACCTCATAAAATCATGAATAAATCATAGAAATCATAATACATAAAGGTAACTTGAGGCATTCATAACATTCTTATGTAGGGAGTAACCCTCTTAGTTACGTTTAGAATACCCATCTATAGCATCCCATCTTTTTATAACATAACTTTCATTTCATTACACGGAACTGAGGATCGTTAAGGTTTAGTGTCTTGGAAAGAAGGAACATAATACATGAAAACAACATAAAACATTCTTATTAAACACTTGAAAGGCTTCTCCTTAAGTTCATCCTAGGTTCATTACTGTATCTCATAACCTGGGGACATACATCAAAAGAAAGGGTGAGCAGAAGGCCCAGTAAGGGAAACAAGAGAAACATTTTACATGTGAACTTGAGATACTTCAATAAGGACATGAAAAGAACTTTAAGGCATGAGAAAGAAATCATGAGATACATCATAATAAAAATAACATTTTTTATAACTTGAAGATGTGGCTGCAACATTTAATATTCACAACCGTTTCGTTTCACCAAGGTCCATCCTCAAGGTGTCGTTAAAAATTACCAAGGTTATTCACCAAGGCGTCGTTAAAATGGTCATCTCTAGAGATTAAGTCTTTACCCAATGCATTGGAGCGCTATCAGGGCGCACCCTTAAATTTGCCTTTATTATCATGTGAGCCATATATATCATCATAAATAATTTCATAAACAACCCATATAGCATAACAGAAATGGGTTTCATTTCATAATCATAACGTTTTAAAAACTGCTTTAAAGACATGATCTTTATGTCACTTTAAACCCATGGAAAGGGAAAGAGGGTTTCATGTATGTAAATCCCAGAATTTAAAATAGAACATTTTGATATATGTGTGAATACCCCTTTAGAAATAAGAGCTTTGAGTATTCACTTTATAACATAAAATAATTTTGAGAAAAGAGATAGGTACTTTGAGACGAAAATTCTGCAGCATAACGGCTATATTTCGGGGTTTTAGAAAACATTGAAAAGAGAGGGGACATGGGTCGAACAATCATAATTGACCCATAAAACAGTAGAGGGACAGAATAAGAAGGATATATGGACATGGTGATGCAATTTCAAGGACATACCATTTGAAATGAAAAACATGGAAAGAAGACAAAAATTAGATTTATGAAAATTCGGCAGCCTAACGGTGTCACTTAAAACTTCAAAATACTGAATTGAAGAGATCAAATGGGGTCTCTCATCATTAGATCATAAAAGATCAGTATGATAAATATAGAGATCATACCCCAACATAATAAAAAGGAACTTGAAAGACTTGACATGAAAGTAGAACTTTGAAAAGAATGAGGAGGGTGAAAGAACCCCTTAAAAATTCGGCAGCCTAACGGCGCCACTTAAAACTTCATAAAATGAAATGATGAGAGTAAGAGGGGGTCTCTCATCATATGAGCATAAAATGGAAAGTATAATTAATATAAAATAACATCCTCCAACATAAGAACATGGAGTATAAAAGAATTGACATAAAAGAGATCACTTGAAAAGAAAGAGAGGGGTCGGATCCCTTACCTTAAAACATGACCCTTGGAACTCAAAGGTTTGGACCTTGAGGGCTTGGGGGCACCTTGGGATGACTCCTTGGGAGGTAAGGAGACCAGAAGTTTGTAGATAATGGTTTTTGATTCTAAAGGATGAGAGGAGGGCTTGGTATTTATAGGGAAAGTGAGGGGACAAGTCATTAATGGCCAAGGGACACCTCACAAGTGCTTTTCTCAAACCCATGTGATCTCTCATGATATTTTCCATAATGTTAGGCCACATGGGGCCCCCAAAACAATACTTCATCACCCTTGGCCGAAAAACCCTTAAAATACCTCATGAAATCATCATGACACAGTTATGATGTCATTAAACATACCGAAACCCTAAAACTGCATTTTTACTATTCACTGAAAAATTCATCTTTCTCAGAAAAATCCCAAAATTTCACCTTAACTAAATATCGATGCTCTAATTACATTTATGAACTCCATTTTATAAAAATAGATTTCTAAATATTTTTAATTTAATTTTTAAATAAAAACACTATTCATCAAGAATTCATTTTTTTCAGAAAAAATCTCCAAAAATTACCATAACATAATATCGATGCTCTGAGTTCAAAAATAAAGTCCTTTTTATAAAAATAATTTTCTAATTATTTTTAATTAAATTTTTACTTAAAAAACACTATTCACCCAAAACAAACTAATACTTGACTAATAATTTATGAAACCGTTATTTACCCATTTTATTGAATCACATTACTTAATCAATGTGTCTAAATTATATTAAAACTTTCTTTGAGTGAAATTACTAATCCATTTGGTCACATTACTAATCCTAAGCGTAAAATCACTATTCATAATTTACTATTCATCAAAATTTAAGTTGATCTTATTAGACTCCAAATTCCTTACTGAAAACTTTTGTAGAAGACCATTTTTTGAAAATCATTACACATCATTAATTATTTAAGGTTTACATAAATGTTTTTAAAATATCCCTTTTTCACAAATTCATCAATAAAATATATCCTACAATTATCCGGACAAAAGAAATTCCACAAACATCACTAAAGGAAGAGATCTCAATTTATTCACCCGAAAGGATTACACAAGGAAGCTAGGGTCTCGTCACATAGCCCCTTATAACACCGGCATAAGACCTAAGTGTAAGGTGTGCTATGGTGAGAGAATCTGAGGGAGGCTCAGATAACATTGCCCAAGTAGTAATCTCTATTAACTTGAACTTCTCCCATAGGCGTTTCCGTTCAAGCTTGACACGCTGGAGTTCGGCTTGGGCTTGGTCCAAAGCGAATCCCACAGATGCTACCTCCTTCCCAAGCTCTGATAAGTGGGCTTTATAAGGGTCGAGTCTACTGGATGAAGCCATCGACTCCTCTTTCTGCATTAACCATTAACATCTTATTAAATCATTAAGAGTAAGTTAATATACTACTCAAAATATTGGGTCGTTATATTCTTCCCCCCTTAAGAAATTTCATCCCCAAAATTTATACTTGAGGCCTAGTCGAAAAGGTGAGGGTACTTTTGCTTCATTGTTCCCTCAGGATCCCAAGTCGCTTCTTCATATTTATGGTTCCTCCACAACACTTTCACAAGGTGGGTAGTCTTGTTTCATAGGACCTTGTCTCTACGGTCCAAGATCTCCATTGGCTGCTCCTCATAAGAGAGGTCATGTTTCAGTTGTACCACTTCTGGGTTCAGTACATGCGAAGGGTCGGGTATGTACTTCCTCAAGAGAGATACATGGAAGACATTATGAACTTGAGCTAGGTTCGGTGGAAGTGCTAGATGATAGGCCACTGCTCCTATGCGATCAAGGATTTCATAGGGGCCAATGTACCTAGGGCTGAGCTTCCCTTTATTCCCAAACTGCATAACTCTCTTCCAGGGAGAAATTCGAAGGAAGACTTTGTCACCAACACCAAACTCCAAGTCCCTTCGACGATTGTCAGCATAGCTCTTTTGCCAACTCTGATCAGGCTTTATGTGTTATTGGATGGCATGAACCTGTTCCGTCATCTCTTGCACAAGATCAGGCCCAAGAAGCTTCCTCTCACCAGTTTCATCCCAACAAGTAGGAGTTCTACACCGCTTCCCATACAGAGCTTCATAGGGTGCCATCTGAATACTCGCATGGAAGCTGTTGTTATAGGAGAACTCCACTAATGGGAGGTGTTGATCCCATCCACCTTTAAATTCCATTGAGCATAATCTCAACATGTCTTCGAGTGTCTGAATAGTCCTTTCAGATTGGCCATCAGTTTGAGGATGATAGGTCGTACTAAAATTCAATTCAGTATTCAGAGCATGTTGAAGACTTCTCCAGAATTTTGATGTGAATCTTGGATCACGATTGGACACAATGGATAGTGGTACCCCATGCAGCCTTACCACTTCCTTCACATATATCTTGGAAAGCTGATCCAGAGAGAAATCTTCCCGAATAGAGATAAAATGGGTTGTCTTGGCGAGACGGTCCACAATAACCCATATCGCATTGTTTCCTTTGGATGTTTTTGGGAAACCAGTTACAAAGTCCATAGTGATATTATCCCACTTCCATACTTGTATGGGTAGTGGTTGTAATACCCCCTTAGGAAGTTGTCTTTCTGCCTTTACTTGCTGACACACCAGGCACCTTGTAGTGTAATCAGCAATCTCCCTCTTCATGTTATCCCACCAATAATGATCACGAAGGTCTCTATACATATTAGTGCTTCCCGGATGTATAGAGAAAGTAGAGATATTAGCTTCATCCATCAGTTCTTTATTTATCTCCGGAATAGATGGGACACATAGTCTTGTACGAAATTTCAATACACCTTCTTGATCAATATTGAAGTCAGAGAACTTCCTATCCTTTACAGCCTCAAATTCTCCTGCAGCAAAGGATATTCTTTTTTATCCTTCTTGATCTTCTCTAGTAATGAAGGTTGAGAAATCATTTGGGATAGGGTTGATTATGTCCCTTTCCTTATAATCCCCATGTCCAGTTTTACTAGATCTTTAATCAAGGGATCTCCTAGGATCCTCATTGTTGCCAGAACAACAGGGTCTTTCCTGCTTAATGCATCTGCGACTTTATTTGCTCTTCCAGGGTGATAATGAATTGAACAATCATAGTCTTTAATAAGCTCCAACCATCTCCTTTGTCTCACGTTCAATTCTTTCTATGTGAAAATATACTTTAGACTTTGGTGGTCAGTGTATATATCACATTTCTCCCCATAAAGATAGTGCCTCCATATCTTTAGAGCAAAAACGACTGCCGCCAGCTCTAGATCATGTGTAAGATAATTCTGCTCATGAATCTTCAACTGTCGAGATTCATAAGCAATTACCTTGTCATTTTTCATGAGGACGCACCCAAGCCCTTTCAGATATGCATCGCTAAAAATAACGAATCCTTCTCCGATAGAGGGTAGTGTTAACACAGGTGCAGTAACCAATCTCTTCTTCAACTCTTGGAAACTTTCCTCGCATTCCTTTGTCTAGATGAACTTAACCCCTTTTCGAGTCAACTTAGTTAGTGGATTAGAAAGTCATGAAAAGTTTTTCACAAACCTCCTATAATATCCCGCTAAACCAAGGAAACTACGAATCTCAGTTACTGTTGTGGGTTGAGGCCACTCCTCCACAACTATTGTCTTTGCAGGGTCAACCGAGATTCCTTCATTGGTTACGATGTGCCCCAAGAAAGCCACTTGTTGTAACCAAAACTCACACTTGTTGAACTTCCCAAAGAGCCTCTCCTTCCTCATAGTTTTCAATATAAACCTTAGATGATCTTCATGCTCCTCATGAATTTTTGAATATATAAAAATATCATCAATAAAAACTACCACAAAGTTATCAAGGTCGTCCTTAAAGACACTATTCATCAAATCCATGAAAATAGCAGGAGCATTAGTCAAGACGAAAGGCATAACAGTAAACTCATAATGCCCATATCTTGATCGGAAGGAAGTCTTTGGAATATCTTCCTTCTTCACCCTTAGTTGATGATAATCAGATCGAAGGTCAATCTTAGAGAAGAATTGAGCCCCACGAAGTTGGTCAAATAAATCATCAATTCTTGGAAGAGGGTATCTGTTCTTCACTGTGATCCCATTTAGTTCTCTATAATCAATGCATAGCCGCATTAATCCATCCTTCTTCTTCACAAAGAGAATTGGTGCTCCCCAAGGAGACACACTCGGTCGGATAAACCCCTTCTCCAATAAGTCTTGGAGTTGTTTCTTTAACTCTTCTAGCTCCACATTTTCCATTATATACGGAGTCTTTGATATCGGTTGAGACCCAGGTATGAGTTCAATAGAGAACTCTACCTCTCTTTCTGGGGGAGGTCCAGGTAACTCCTCAGGAAATACATCCATGTATTCCTGAAAAATCGGAACATCTTCTATTTGTATGCTCCCTTTTCCTTCTTCATCATCACCAATTAACTCCATAAAGAAAACTATAGGAGGTGCTTCTAGATAGGGATCAGTTCGGGATATCTCTCCTCAGAAGATAACTGTAGGTCGTTCATTCAAGACTACTGAGATTTCCTTACTTCTGCATTTGATCTTAGCATTATACTTTGAGAGCCAGTCCATCCCTAGTATAATGTCGAATTCCATCATGGGAATGACTACTAGATTTGCGATAAGATTGTTCTCACCAAAGTAAACACTAGAGTCTCTAAACACTGTTGATGCAAGGATAATCCCACTTGGAGTCTTGATTGACAACTCTACCTCAAGCAGTTCAGGGATTGATTCTATATTCCTTGCAAACTTGGAGGAAATAAAGGAATGCGTAGAACCAGAATCAAATAAAGTACTTGCTAGTTTTGAGAGGACAACAAGAGTACCTGCTACCACATCGTTCGGAACTTCAACTTCAGTTGTTGTGATAGCGAAAGCACGACCTTGCTCCTTTGGTCTCTGCTGAGGTTGATGGTGATTCCCCTCCACCGCCCTCGGATGTGGACATTGATTAACAAAGTGCCCAATCTATCCACACTTGAAGAATGTGACTTCGGGTAGGGACAAAACCATCTTTCCTCTGTCGTTAGTGTTGGGAAGCTGAGGCTTCACCTCACTATGACAATTCCGAGCAATATGGCCTCCTCTCCCACACTTGTAGCACTTGCCACTTCCGTTCAAGCAGTTCCCCAGATGATTCTTCCCACATTTATTGCATGTGGTAAGTTTCATTTCCTTTCCACCTCTTCCCTGATCAAAAGACTTCCCTAAACTGGGCTCCAATGATCTCTTCTTTTCATTTGATTTATGAGACCACTGTGTCTCACCAAACTCGAGCTCGACTTTCATAGCACTACGAACTATTTCTTCATAGCTATCATAGTCTCTGTTGGATAGATTCTTTCGCAGATGAGGTCGTATTCCACCAAAGAATCTATCAACCTTCCCATTAGGGTCCATAACAAAGCTTGAGGTATAACGGGAAATCCTTGTGAAGTTCATCTCATAGATTTCGACAGATTCGTTCTCCTTCTGCTTCAGCTCGAGAAACTCTTTCTCCATTCTCGTTCTCATGGAACGAGGGAAATACTTGTTAAAGAATATTCCCCGGAATTATTCCCACTCCATAGCTTTCATCTCTCCTCGTGACTTCGTGTTTTTGATCAGTGACCACCACTGATCAGCTTCTCCCTCTAGGCGGTAAATAGCAAGGGTGACTTTTTCTTGTTCCGAACAATGAAGTACATAAAATATCTTTTCAATTGAGCTTATCCATTGTTCCACAACCAATGGGTCAGTAGATCCACTGAATGTTGGCGGTCGTTGACGCATAAAGGATTCAACAGAAAGTTGCTCCCTTTGTGGTGAGATCGGCCTCTCAGCTTGATTCAAGTTATTACTCATAACTTGAGTCAGTTGGTTCATCATTCGCATGAATGTTTCCATTCCATCTTCCATCAGAGGGCCGTTAACACATGGTGCATTGCGATCACCATCTGCACGGTTCCTCCTATTGCCCTCCATTTTCTAAAAGAATAAAACCTTGGTGAGAAACTTATTTCATTTATGAATCTTTTAACTAAGACTTCATGCTTAGACAATTACACTTCTCTACAATTCCTTCATAATGATTCATAAAAAGATTGTGATTAACCAAACATATCCCCCGGGAGTGTCATAACCAAGAGTGCAACAAGGCCCATTATCGTGCACCAGTTCCCGTTCGAGTCTAGCTCAAAGAGGTGTTTTCGGGTTTTACCCCTATATACATCTGTGCCAGAGCCGCCTCTACCTGCTCGTATCCAGACAGGGATGTATTTGTTTGATAAACCACTTACTCAATACTTACCAAAAATACCAGGAAGTTTTCCTATATTTAAACTTTTCTATAGGTTTCTTCCTAAAGTTTTTATATCCTAATCTCCACAAATAACTAAACCATCCTTTTATACCAACTATAGCATCCCGTCTTTTTATAACATAACTTTCATTTCATTACACGGAACTGAGGATCGTTAAGGTTTAGTGTCTTGGAAACAAGGAACATAATACATGAAAACAACATAAAACATTCTTCTTAAACACTTCAAAGGCTTCTCCTTAAGTTCATCCTAGGTTCATTACTTCATCTCATAACCTGGGGACATACATCAAAAGAAATGGTGAGCAGAAGGCCCAGTAAGGGAAACAAGAGAAACATTTTACATGTGAACTTGAGATACTTCAATAAGGACATGAAAAGAACTTTAAGGCATGAGAAAGAAATCATGAGATACATCATAATAAAAATAACATTTTTCATAACTTGAATATGTGTCTGCAACATTTAATATTGACAATCGTTTCGTTTCACCAAGGTCCATCCCCAAGGTGTCGTTAAAAATTACCAAGGTTATTCACCAAGGTGTCGTTAAAATGGTCATCTCTAGAGATTAAGTCTTTACCCAATGCATTGGAGTGCTATCAGGGCGCACCTTTAAATTTGAATTTATTATCATGTGAGCCACATATATCATCATCAATCATTTCATAAACAACCCATATAGTATAAAATAAATGGGTTTCATTTCATAATCATAACGTTTTAAAAACTACTTTAAAGACATGATCTTTATGTCACTTTAAACCCACGGAAATGGAAAGAGGGTTTCATGTATGTAAATCCCAGAATTTAAAATAGAACATTTTGATATATGTGTGAATACCCCTGTAGAAATAAGATCTTTGAGTATTCACTTTATAACATAAAATAATTTTGAGAAAAGAGAGAGGTACTTTGAGACGAAAATTCTACAGCATAACGGCTATATTTCGGGGTTTTAGAAAACATTGAAAAGAGAGGGGACATGGGTCGAACAATCATAATTGACCCATAAAACAGTAGAGGGACATAATAAGAAGTATATATGGACATGTTGATGCAATTTCAAGGACATACCATTTGAAATGAAAAACATGGAAGGAAGACAAAAATTAGATTTATGAAAATTCGGCAGCCTAACGGCGTCACTTAAAATTTCAAAATACTGAATTGAAGAGATCAAATGGGGTCTCTCATCATTAGATCATAAAAGATCAGTATTATAAATATAGAGATCATAACCCAACATAATAAAAAGGAACTTGATAGACTTGACATGAAAGTAGAACTTTGAAAAGAATGAGGAGGGTGAAAGAACCCCTTAAAAATTCGGCAGCCTAACGGTGCCACTTAAAACTTCATAAAATGAAATAATGAGAGTAAGAGGGGGTCTCTCATCATATGAGCATAAAATGGACAGTATAATTAATATAAAAGAACATCCTCCAACATAAGAACATGGAGTATAAAAGAATTGACATAAAAGAGATCACTTGAAAAGAAAGAGAGGGGTCGGATCCCTTACCTTAAAACGTGACTCTTGGAACTCAAAGGTTTGGACCTTGAGGGCTTGGGGGAAACTTGGGAGGACTCCTTGGGAGGTAAGGAGAGCATAACGTCGTTGAGAATGGTTTTTTAGTCGAAAGGATGAGAGGAGGGATTGGTATTTATAGGGAAAGTGAGGGGACAAGTCATTAATGGCCAAGGGACACCTCACAAGTGCTTTTCTCAAACCCATGTGCTCTCTCATGATATTTTCCATAAAGTTAGGCCACATGGGGCCCCCAAAACAATAATTCATCACCCTTGGCCGGAAAACCCTTAAAATACCTCATGACATCATCATGACATAGTTATGATGTCATTAAACATACCGAAACCCTAAAACTGCATTTTTACTATTCACCGAAAAATTCATCTTTCTCAGAAAAATCCCAAAATTTCACCTTAACTAAATATCGATGCTCTAATTACATTTATGAACTCCATTTTATAAAAATAATTTTCTAAATATTTTTAATTTAATTTTTAAATAAAAACACTGTTCATCGAGAATTCATTTTTTTCAGAAAAATCCCCAAAAATTACCATAACATAATATCGATGCTCTGAGTTCAAAAATAAAGTCCTTTTTATAAAAATAATTTTCTAATTATTTTTAATTAAATTTTTACTTAAAAAACACTATTCACCCAAAACAAACTAATACTTGACTAATAATTTATGAAACCGTTATTTACCCATTTTATTGAATCACATTACTTAATCAATGTGTCTAAATTATATTAAAACTTTCTTTGAGTGAAATTACTAATCCATTTGGTCACATTACTAATACTAAGCGTAAAATCACTATTCATAATTTACTATTCATCAAAATTTAAGTTGATCTTATTAGACTCCAAATTCCTTACTGAAAACTTTTGTAGAAGACCATTTTTTGAAAATCATTACACATCATTAATTATTTAAGGTTTACATAAATGTTTTTAAAATATCCCTTTTTCAAAAATTCATCAATAAAATATATCCTACAATTATCCGGACAAAGGAAATTCCACAAACATCACTAAAGGAAGAGATCTCAATTTATTCACCCAAAAGGATTACACAAGGAAGCTAGGGTCTCGTCACATAGCCCCTTATAACACCGGCATAAGACCAAAGTGTAAGGTGTGCTATGGTGAGAGAATCTGAGGGAGGCTCAGATAACATTGCCCTAGTAGTAATCTCTACTAACTTGAACTTCTCCCGTAGGCGTTTCCATTCAAGCTTGACACACTGGAGTTCGGCTTGGGCTTGGTCCAAAGCGAATCCCACAGATGCTAACTCCTTCCCAAGCTCTGATAAGTGGGCTTCATAAGGGTCGAGTCTACTGGATGAAGCCATCGACTCCTCTTTCTGCATTAACCATTAACATCTTATTAAATCATTAAGAGTAAGTTAATATACTACTCAAAAGATTGGGTCATTACACCATCACAGTATATTCCCTAAATCTCTTCGGAGAAACCTTAACGTTTAACCCCTTTGCGTTACCCAATGCATTGGAGAGCTATATCGGGCTCACCTGCCCTTAGTTTATCATGGAACCACCCGTCTTCATAATAATTCCCAAGAACCATAACATAATCGTATCACATAAAACATGCATAAAGAAAACATAACATTTCCACTTTTCAATCACAAGATATCAATACAACACATTGATATAAAAACATTATGAAAACCATTTTCAATACCAAAATAAAAGAAAAGTAAAACATGGTATTTATTTTTCTTTTAAAAAAAAGGTATGGCTTGTAGAGGAAGCCGAAACTCGAATAATGGTCACGGCGGCGGAGAAGTCGTTGTCACCGCATACGTACGAAAAAAACATTCCCTTTTGTCGTTTAGTAAAATGATTTGTATAAAAAAGATTCCTTTCGGATAAATGTAAAATTCAAAGGGGTTTATACACCATATAAAAGAAGGTTGTGTATAAAACAAAATATGTCTCATTGAACAGAGATTGAGATGAAGTCCCATACAAAGATGGTATCCTTGGATTAAGGATAAATCAATTACATAATTATGTGTGACAAACTAATACACCAAATATAAGTGGATATTAAGTGTAAAAAAATCAGAGGTTATTCACACATATTAATAGAATGACATATTCAAGGAGTACAACCTTATCCCAAAGAATCAAAATTGGGTTAAGAAGTTCCCTTGCAAAAATTTGACAGCCTAACGGCATCACTACAAAATTCAGAAAATGAGTTGATGAGAGACAAAAAGGGTATCTCATCACTTGGACATAAAATTTAAATCACTAAGGATATATAAGAACATATACCAACATAATTTTATGTCAATTAAAAGACATAACAAAAGAAGTCTTTTAAAAAGAGGAGGGTGAAAGGTTCCCTTACCGACATGGCTATCTTTTGAAACATACACCCCGTGAAAGAAGGACAATACAACATTGATGTAAATACTCATAAATGAAATTATATTACAAAATGAGTAAAATAATGGGCAGTACATACACCACTCAAAGGAAATTTTGGCAAATGTATCATAAATCTCACTGGAATAAAAGTGAGATGAAAAATCCCTTACGAAAACTCGACAGCCTAACGGCACCACTTAAAGCTTACAAAAATGGATTGATGAGATCAAATAGGGTCTCTCATCATATTAACCTAAATTTTACAGCAATAGGAATATAAAATAACATCCCCCAACATAACAAAGAGGAGCTTAAAATAAGTGACATAAAGGAGAGTACTTAAAAAGAAAGAGAGAGGTTAGATCTCTTACGAAAATTCGGCAGCCTAACGGCGCCACTCAAAACTTCCAAAATGGATTGATGAGAGAGAATAGGGTCTCTCATCATATGAACATAAAAATTACAGTAAGATTAATATAAAAGAACATCCCAATCACAAGAAAGATGAGCTTAAAAGGAATGACATAAAAGAGTGTACTTAAAAAGAAAGAGAGGAGTAGGATCCCTTACCTCGGGTCCGACTTGACTCGATCGTTCTTTAACGTCCTGAATAATAAACTTGAGTTAATTTATAATTTATTAAGAACCTTTTTCAAGTTAATTATTACTTTTATATCACTTATTTCCATGTTATAAACATTATTTAATCATTTAAGTTAATAATGTTTGTTTTTTCGATATTTGGTTCTTAAGTCGAAAGTGGACTTCTTACAATTACATGTTGTTCGTGTGGTCAAAGGTTCATTATATCCAGAATGATATTCATGATTTGGATATCATATATATAATATATATCCAGAATATACATTTATTTATAATATTACATAATCATTTAGAGGTAAGAAATGAAATGCACCGTTCATGGAGACGGTAAGCCGTACGTACGCATGAACGCTACTTTCATTTCTATGTCATATAAATGGAATTAAAACCAAATGATATGTATGTATATTTTAATTAAAGAATTATATTCATCATTTATATGTAACATACATAATATATAATAACTTTAAATCCATCATTTATACATCCCATATATGGCATTAACGAATCAAATCACTTTGAGGGGCGGTAGTCCGCACTTCCTAAAATGAAATTATCGTGTTTACCCACAATGGAAACCATAAAGGTATGCCACAAAGAAAAATACATAAGATTAAGTAAAAAATAAACATATTATATATCATATATAAATATATTGACATCTTAATGGCCACATTTTAAGGTGTTATATGAGTGTTGAACAATCATCGTTTTGTGAGGCAGAAATTCACCATCCACAGAAAGAGTATATTCTTTAACCATTTGATGTAGGTGTGTGTAAGTGTAGCTTGAATTCTTCTTATAATAACATCCTAGTATATTGAAGATACTGTATTTGTTAAAAAATAAATGAATAAAAAGAGTTTATTGGGGGTTGGAGAAGCAAAATAAAACAAAAGAACACAAGTGAAGACATTACCTTAAAATCAGGTAACTCTTTTTGATTTGAGCTTAAAGGCTTACTTGGGAAGACTTTTACCCAAAGTGAGGCTTATAGGAGTAATAGAGGGATGTGGAGAGATAAAATGGGTAGAGATTGGCCGAACCAAATGCTTGAGATGTGTGGGTAAGGTGATAGTGGTGGGGGCCTTTTATAAGAGAAGAGGAGGGGCACTCTTGGAAAGTAAAGAAATGTTACTTTATTTTAAAATAGGTTTCGGATTTAAAAGGTCCCACATTGATATAATTCGAGGATAAGGTGATAAGGGTCCGAAATATACCCATCCAATAGGTTTTTGACAAGTGTAGGTTTTAGTTTTTACATTATCTTTTCATTTTATTTAAATCGTTAAATAAGGAGGTAATCGTTGCATCATCATGATGTCATAAATAATTTAATTTATTTGATGTCTAAAAATTATAAAAAAAATTATATAATGTAGGAAAACTTTTATCTTTCCAATTACTATTTATAGTCAAAAATCTGACTTGTATAACCCCATTTAAAAATTGTTTTAGTAAAACAACTCATGTTTGTGTCATTTTTACTTTTACATTAAATAAAAAGATTATAATGTCATTTTCCTTCCAAAGTGGCTCCATGGGGTCCCCAAGTTGACCCATGGATTGTCTTGGTCGTCCATGACACATCCAATAAGGTTAGGACATGTGTAAAGCTCATCTCATATTATTAAAACATTATTTTCACCTTAAATTACACTAATTACCTCTAATCGCGATTAAAAACTTAAAAGTTACTATTCACCAAAAATTATTTTTATTCCATTGAACCACATTTTCCTTCTTAATTAAAACCATGTATGTTGGGTTTTTGAAATTCAAAACACAGAGGTGGTAAAATTTCATTTAAACGGAAAATCATTTTTTATAAGTACCACTTTGTGGTTTCACTATTCATCAAAAATTGAAGTTCTTCAGAAAAATACCAAAACTTCACCCTAAGCTATATTTGATATTCCAAATTCAAAAATGAAGTCTATTTTAAAAAATTAAAAACATATAAGTTGAATTAATTAATTTAATAATTAATTCTAGCTGTCATAGCAAATAGCGTGTTTTTTGAAACAATAAGTATCAAAAGATTGACACTAGTTTAAGTCCGATTTCAAAGTGAAATTAATTCCAATGACCACAATTGGATTAAATGATAAAAATATATTCTAATTGAACTTTAAAACCAATTCAAAATATAATCTAATCATATAAATAAATTATATTAAAAAGTGGTTTTGAATTAAAATACAACATTTTTCACTATTCATTAAAAAAATGAACTTTATCGGAAAAATACCAAAAATTTACACAAAGTAAATTTTGATGTCCCGATTCTAAAGAATAATTTTATTTTTTCAAATATAACACATAAAATTATTAAAAAGTGGATTTAAAAGAGGTTCGCCATCAAAAGTTGGTTAATCAACCTTTTAAAGAATATTATAATGTTTATGTTTAAAAATTGGATTCATTCGCATTTTTAATCCTCTAACATTTATTGTAAAGAGTAAAAATATTTGACAAACATATATAATCATTTTTTAGTTAGTTCTGTTCATTCCCACCATTACAATGGCTAGGCGTTAACTACCATTTAAAATAATATTATTTTATTATTAGAGTGCAACGTAAGATTCCCAAGAAACTCGTTGTTGAGTATTGGGTATGCCATCGAGTATAGCGTCCCATTTAAAGTAATATTAATATTTTATTCACAAATATGGATAAATATAAAAATGGCATATTCTTTATTTACCTGGGGTGTTACAATGAAGGTTGATAAAAGTGAGTAAATATACTTTAATAAAGGTTTATAAAGTCTAATCTCATGTATGGGTTAATGAGGAAGTAAAGTATATTTAAATACATCCATTTTATTATCTATCATGTTTTTAAGTACTTTAGATAATTATAAAGAGATTTGGAGTTATTTATATAATTCCTAAAATAATCTGATATTGTTCTTAAGTGATCTGAGTTGGGAATAATTTAATTTAATTTAATTTTGATACCATTTTAGTTAAATATATAAAAATGGATATATTCATACTCATGTAAGAGGACCCATACATAATGGTATCTTTATATGTTGATTCATATAAGTGCTTTGGTAGTATATTCATTGATTAAATGGGATTCACAAATGAGTATTCAATATAATAGTGACCATATAAGACTTTGGAACTATGTATATGGATCCATGTAAGGATGGATCTCAATGTAAGATTCTTTCAACCATCTATATAGATCAATGTAAGGGGATCCATATCATGCATGAGGATTCAAATAAGGATGGATATTGACATATGTTTCATCCAAACATGTATGGGGATCGATGTAAGAGTGGTGGTTAATGTATGAAGATCAATGTATGGGTCATTAGTGTAATATTCCACTCCACATATGGATAATCTTATCCTTGTATCCTGGATAAAAATCTAGAGATTCCAGAATTGATTTTTCTAAAGATAAAATTACTTAGGATGATTCCAAAACTATTCATTCATATTTAAAAGATCATAAAGCTATATTTATCCATGATCTACGCTTAAGATAAATAATATTAAGGTAGAAGGAAAGTGTTATATTTATTTTTTAATTTCAAATGATAATATTTTAAATTCAATATTGATGAAACGAATAGAAGGAAAATCATATTATGAAAAGGCTGAACTTTAGTCTGCTAAACATCAAAAAATTTATAGTGATAAAAGCCTATTTGAGTGATAGAGATATGTATTTGAGATGGAAGGATAGGAGTTTATTATATCTTGAAATTAATAACATAAAAATAAATATAACTTTAAATTATACATGAATATATTTGGGCTGATATTTGTGATTTAAATATCATAAATTCTTTTTGATTCATATTTTATAAGAAGGTTAGTATATAAGATGGTTTCTAAAGTTTAATGCTTAATATTAGAATCTATGCTATTTTTTATTAAATCACTCTTGCAAATAATAATATGTTCCAAGTTGTAAGTTGTTATTTTATATGTATACAACCTTAAAAATTGATTAATGTGTATTTTTTAGTGATATATTTTTAATATGAAAGAACTCATTCCAAGTGTAGTTTATTAATAATATTTTTTCATATGAGAATTAAAATGAGAAAGAAAAATAAAATTTTATTTTTATAATGTCACTGGAAATAAGAAGTTGATATAATTGTGGGGACACTCCCCCATAAATCAGTAAATAAAAGAGATCTTATAGATCATGGAGATCATTAAGATTAGACATTTACATGTGGTTGCTGGTTTATTTTTTAATGCATGTTACTTTTAAAATGTTTCCATTTATATAAATTTTAAAATGAACTGAAATAATAAATATCCACATTTATAGTAAATTATTTAATATAGGGAAAAAATATTTGAAAATAGGAGGAAAAAATAAGGATGGGAAGCTACTAAAAAAAGTGGTGAGAGTAAGAAACGTGAGAATCCAAGAGAATCAGAACCTATCAAGGAATATTAATAAAATATGATATATTATTATAGAAAAAATTCCATTTGGGTGTCAAAGAAGAAGAAAACGAGAAGAAGAATAAAATTATAACATCTGTAAGAGTCTTCTAGTAGTGAGAAAAGGTAGACTCATGGTTTATTTCTTTCATTATCAGGTAAGATCCTAGAGCTGTGTTATTTAGTGTATACATGACAAATAATAATTTCCTTGTTTTTTTATTAAATATTGATTTATGAGAAGCTAGAGAACATATTTGATGTAAAACTAGTAAGTTATACAAGGTTTTTATAAGACAGGTTCTAAATTTAACTTTTGAACAGAAGAATGCAGTTGAAGACACTCTGAGTGAGGAAGAAAATTGATTTATGGATGAAATGACATTCCTAGAAATATTTTGTTATCTAATTCAATAATCCTATAAGATTATAATAACTAGTGAGGTTCCAGTATAAAGTCATGTAGTGGGATGTTGTTCTTGTTCACTTGTGTAATATACTGAACAAACTCACCTATGTAATATCATGAGAGAGTATATCATGATGCATACCCTAAACCATTATACTATGATGATAATATTTATAGTGTATAATCTATGACTTTATGAAACTAGATCATAGAAAGGTGTTAGTTTCCTATATTGAGGACAAAACTTGTAAATATACTAATAACATGTTTTACTACTTTTCTTTTATTTCATGTGGTGTTTGTAATTAGGTAGAGAATAATAGATACATTCATCATAATAGGTGAAATAGTTTCAAATACTAATGGGGTTAAATATTATAAGATAATTTATAATTTTGTAAAAGGTACGATAACACTTGATTCACCCCCCCCCCCTCTAAGGTGTCTCCACTAGTCCATTGGGACTAAAAATTGGAATCAGATCATAAGACTCTCTTTGATTGTATCTATTTTTAAGAACCATTTTTTTTACTTGAATACATGAAGTGTATATTTTAAATGGAAGTACCTTAGATGTAAAAAACATATTATATCTCTATTAATACATATTTGGAGGCTTCATCTAAAACATTGAGAATCAGAAGAAAAAAAGCGGCCAAGAATCTAGGGGAAAAAGAAAATTACTAATAGGAACACCCATTACCTGAAGGTACTCATAATGGTGAGTGTGTTGACAAATCATTTGTAGATCATTCCTCAGATAATACAAGTACAGCCTATAAGGAAGATGATCCTAATGAATCACTTAGTTACTTTTATACTAAATTCAAGGTTTAGATGAAAAATGATCTATAAAACTTATCATATATATACTTTCACATATTAAGGAACATAATGATGTGAAGTCACAGTTAGAGAATTTAATTGATGCAATGGAAGATGTATCAATTAATAAAGTTACCAGATGAAAAACACTCACAAAAATAGTTGATGAAAAAGAGAAATCTATTTTTCATTATAATGGATTTTTTTATTGGAAAAGATATGAAAAGGACTATATGTGATAAATAATTAATTAAAAATTTATTAAGTAGGTGATCCATTAATTCAAAAATCTCTATAAAGTTTAAATAGATATTAAAAATACTCAGCAGGAAATCAAGACAAACAGAGTGAAAGAGATTAAAAACCAGTTTCAAGTTGAAAATGGAATGCATGAGGATAAAATGATGATATTAAAGAAATATTTTGAATAAATTCTAATTAAACTATAACATAAAAAATATATTCTTGATATGTAATGTCAAGGGTTGGATATGGAATTAAAAAATATAGAAAACACTTAAACTAGATCTTCACAACCTATTGAGAAAATAAGTACTACCACACAAACTTCATAGAAGGATCTTCCCTCTATAAAGACTCAAAATGTTGGAAAAATATATATTAATCATCTCTTAATAAAACCATAACTAGATTATATAATAAGGTAACCTAATTTACATTTAAATTTGTGAGCACTAATTTTATTTTGATGACTAGTTCATGGAAAAAGTAAAAAACTATATAAATTTGGAGAGATAGAATTGTTAAAAAATCACTACATCATCTAGGGTGAATTTATTCATGTCTATAAAAATATAATCCCTGAAGAAAATTCAAAAAAGTTTTGTTACAATTAAAAACCAACATGAAACCCAATCTATATGGTTTTTATGTACAAGAAAAAGTAAGAGGTTTGTAGGACACTATTAGTGTTATTTGAGGTTCAGTCACATGGTTATTGATTTCTTACACAACATTATAATAAATGGTAATTTAATAGAACCTAAAGATAGGTGAGAAGATCTAAAATAAAGAATAAACCTCCTATAAAAAATCACTTTAAAAACATTGGTGGAATCTATCTTCTAAATATAGATTAGATAATTTTGATAACTTCTATGAATATATCAATGTAACTGGTCACAATTATGAATAATGTAAGTATTTAATAATATAAAAGAGTTATTATATTGATGTGAAGAGGAGAACATATTTAAAAAAATGTAGGTGAATTTTTTTGGCAAGCCTTTCTTAGGAAGTAATCAAGTGAATAAAAGTTCTAAGAAAAAAAATATTGAGAAAGATACTACCAAGAAGAACGGTGAATTTTATATAAAAATAAAGTGGATTTTCTTCTATTTTAGTAATAAAATTCACACCATAGACCATTAAAATAGACCTAAATTTTAATATAAAAGGAATAAATTTAGACCCAAAATAAGGATGGATTCAATAAAGGTACAGCAGAATTAGTTTAGTTTTTTACATACAAGAATAAGAATATAAATTTCATGAGAGGTTACCAATGAAAGGTAACATGAAATATATGAATGTTCTCTAATAGGTAAAGTTAATAAATTTGTTCCAACTAATGGAAATGATTAAAATTTAAGGAAAAATCTAATTCCCAAAAGATAATAGATCTGAAAATCCAAATAAAATGAAAGCATCAAGAGGTATAGACATTTTATCGCTTCAAAAAATGGGTTTCTGGGTTGAAAGACAAATTCAACCTTATTTATAAAATTAAAGAGCTAATGTAAGTCCTCTTTATTCCTATATCTTTATTTTTTGTGTATATTGGAAGAGATAATTTAAGTTAAATCATAGAAAATGAGAAATGATGAAAGTTTTAATCCTTATATTGCATGAAATAATTTTCCATCAAGATCATTCAAAATTGGTATCTTGGTGTCTCGTTGAAACACATTACTTGTTAAATATCAATTGTTATAAACATATCAACTAGTATAAATAATTCTTAGAGATTTTTTTTAAAGATAAAATCAATCATGGTTATGTATGGAGAGAATACCTAGAGAAGGATCTATCTAAAAAGTCCAAGATACCATTGATTCATTATTTTGTAATAAATTTAGAATTCTGGATAGTCTTGAGAAAAATGGATTTTAAGGTATTACTCTCACTATATAAATTATTTTTATGATCAATATAAAAAATAATAATAAAATGGGTGATTATTTAATTAAATGTGGAATGAAAAAAACCAAAACGTGAAAAAAAATTCCATGTTTGTTTAAGGGAAGTGATGGTAAGCATCTTATAAATTTGTTTGAATAAACCTTAGAGAATGAATAAAAGGTTGGTATCACATTATAGATATATTATCGATATATTTTTTATCTAAGTAGATCACCATTTTTTCTACATTAGGTTATCCCAAGTATACTTAAATTTGGTTAGTTGATGGAACATTGTTAAGAAAAAAATGTGGTTTCTTCCATCTCTCAAGAACAGTACTTGAATTTCTAAAAAAAGGAGGAGAACATTGATGGAGGAAAAACCAAAGAGGAAAATATGTTACCTTGAGATGAGATGATCCTCCCTTATAATTTTTGATATTATATTTTTTCATAAGAATAATTTTAATCATTACCTACAAGGGGGAGAATAAATTTACTCTTGTTTAAATTATTTTCAATAATGGGAGGTGAAAAGAGAACTTCTATTGACATGATTTTTTGTGAGGTAGTTCAAAGTGTTAAAAATAAGAATAAGAGGGGATATTGAAGTTCCCTAAGGTATGTTTTTGTATTTTATATAAATAAGAATGTCAAAAGATCCATGAGATTTCTTGGGTAATGGATTGAGTATCAACCCAGAGGAAGTGATGATACTTCCATAATAAATGGAAAAGGAATTGTTTCCCTTGAATAGTTTTCTGGGTAGATTCAAGTTAAAATACAAGTGTTTAAGTTTGGAGTATAATTTTCTATACCATGTTATAAGTGAAGGATGAGTGTATAAGTTGGTTTCTGAACATAAAACTGGATAGCTTGTACAATTATTGTTAAAAAAGTTAAAATAAGGTTCAAAGCTTGAAGAAAGCTAGATTAAAGATTTCATATACCATCCCTATGTAAGTGAGAAATAGTTTTGTTGAAAACATGGAATAAATACAATTGTACAAACTTTTATGAAGGAAAATTTCACGTATGGAATAATAAGGCAGTGATGTATATTGAAATAATCTAATTTAAATATTTAACATGTTAGTAAGTAATTTGAATAAATCTAAAGATATTAGTAATATTTTTTATAATTCCTAAAATTAATTGACTTTGTTCCTGAGTAATTTGAGTCGGGTCAAAGTTTATTTGAAATTATTTTGAGGAAATTTGAATTAAATATAGAAAAATAGATAAGTACAAACTCACATAAGGGGGACCACAAGTAAGGGTATCCACATATGGAGATTTACATATTGGAATAATGCAAAAAATCATCGATGTAAGGGGATTCAAAATTGATTCGTTGACATAAGTGTGGCCACGTAAGAGTCTAGAACCACATATGTAGACCCATTTAAGGATGGATTTTGGTGTATGAGTCATGAAACCACGTTTGTGTATTGACACAAAGGGATCTACATCATGTATGGGTATCCATGTAAGGATGGAGATTGGTGAAAGAGACATCCAAAAATGTATGGGGATTTTCATAAGAGTGGTGGCCAACATATAGAGATCGATATGTGTGAAATCGATATAAGAGTTCTCTATGTGTAAGTATAATCTTATCCTTGAATATTGGATGAAATTTTGGAGTTTCTAGAATTGATTTTTTTTTTTTTAAAAATTAGGTGGATTCCAAAGATCTTTATTCAAGTTAAAAATTTCATGAAGATATATTTATCCATGATACAAGCATAATATAAATAAGATCTAGGTTTATTTTTTAATTTAAAATGGGAATATATTAAATTAAATATTGATTATCAAAATAGATGAAAAAGTTAGAGGATTAAAAGTCTGGATATTATTGTTCTCAACATCACAAAATTAGTTGTGATCTAATCTTGTTTGAGTGATAAAGAGATGGATTTGATACAGAAGTATAGGAATTTACTATAAAATTAAATTAAGAACTTCCAGATAAAAAGATATAGAAATTAAACATGAAGATTTTTGTATTTAACTTTAGTGATTTAAATATCACTAATTATTTTTAGTTCAAGTTGTATAAAAAGATGAATGTGATAAGATTCTTAATGAAGTTTATATATTCAAAATAAAATCTGCATAGTTTTTTATTAAATCTTTCATGTTGAGAATGATATATTCCAATACATAAGATATTGTTTTATATGTATGTAGCCTTGAAGATTAATTAAATATGGATTTTTTTAGTGGTATATTTTTTAGGTGAAAGAACTGGATATTGATATAGTTTATTTGGAACATCTATTCATATGAGAATACAAAATGACAAATAAAAAAAATATTTTTGTAATACCACAGGAAACATGCAGTTTTGATAATCATAGAGATTCTCCCATGTGAAGAAGTTGAAAATGAGATCTTAAAGATCATGAAGATCATAAATATGGAAGAGTTTCATGTCATTGGTAATTTATTTTTTCCTTTAATTTATTACTTCTAAAATATTTCCATTTTTTAAAATGTAAAGGAGTCCTAAAATAAAAAAATAGTCACATCTACAGTAAATCAATGAAGGGATAGATAACTCTTTGATATGAGAAGATAAAAATAAGGATAGTAAGCTATTGAAAAAAAATTGGTGAGAGTGAATAGTGTGAAGAAAATATTATATTTGTGTTAAAGAAGAATAAGAGAATAATAATAGAAGCAGTATACCTTCAAGGGCCTACTTACAGTGAGTGAGAACAAACTCATGGTTCAATATTTTCCTCATCATTATAGATTCTAGATTTGTGTTATTTAGTTTATATTATGGGTTGTGTTCTTGAAGAATTTATTGTGAGAAGTCAACAATAATATTTTAAGAAGATCTAGTAAAATGTCTAGAGTTCTTAAAGGCCAAGTTTATTTCTTAGCTCTTGAAGAAAATAAAAAATTTAAAGATACTTTGAGTGAGGAAGAATATTAGTTATTGTATGTAGTTGCATCCCTATAAAAATTAGTGCTCTATTTTAATAAGGTTGTAAGATGAGAAAAAACCAGTTGTATTTCATTGTAAAGTAGTGTAGTCAGATTTTTTGCTAGTTCACTTGTATAATATAGTGAATGAAATCACCTATATAATATAGTGCGAGGGTGTTGGATAATCATTTCCCTAAAATACCATAAATTATTAATTTACTTTAATTACATGTAGTGTATATGATTAGGTAAAGAAGAATAGATCCATTCATCCTAATGGGTGATCGAGGTTCAAATACAAAAGGGGGTTAACTATTAAAATAGAATTTGGAATTTGGTAAAAATTATATCAACAACTAATTAACCCATCTCCCCATAGTGTCTATACTAATCCAATAGGATGAATATCTGGTGTGTGATGGTTAGGCTATTGGTGTGGATTGGGTAAGTGGGGATGAGATTGGTGATCATGGGATTCATTATGGGCTAGTTCTATAGGGGTTAGTCGATGTTATTATGTATATTAGTTTGGGTTGTATAGCAGGGCTATGGTTTCCATTATTTAGTTAGAAAGAGGGAATTCATAGATTATTATGGGGTGATGGAATGGCTTGTTTTTATGGTGTTTTTTTAGTTTCCTTGTAGTTATGGAATATAACTGGTAATGATGAACATGAAATGGGTGTGTCCAGAATTGTATTAAACCATGGTTGTAAATGAAATAACAATGTATTAAATGAAATGGTAAATGGATATAATTAAACTTAGTATATGATGAAATTATCCAACCATTAAATATGTAAATAAATAGAATAATGAATGTAAATCAGTTGATAAATAGTAAATACTGAAATAATGTAACGGCGTGTATAATTGGGAAATTTTGAATGATTGTTTTGGATTATTTTTATGGAAAAGTGGGATACTTTGTTTTATAATAGATGGTAGTGGTGGAATTGTGTGGTGTGTTAGTGCGGTGATGATGGAATTTGTGATGTTTTTGTTTTGGTGTGAATATAAGACCAAAGATTCAACTATAGTAAATAAATAATTCATCATAAAAACTATTTCATAATTCACATTTAATTATTTCATCATAATTATACAACACATAATACAGTACATGGCCAAAAAATTACATTTACAATAATGGTTACAACTAGGGTGATAGAACACATATCAATATGAGGCACCAACCCAATCTTGAACTCTAAAGGAACATACTCTAAAATGAATGATAATTATATAAGATACATTGGTATTATAAAAATACTAATAAGAAATGGAATAAAATGGTAAAAGAACTAATAAAAGTATATGATTAATCTTAGTATGTTAGAATGAAGTTTATATATAAGGGGTAATATGCTCGTTGGAATCTCTCAATTGGAAACTAACTATTGGTAATTTAATCATTGTAATAGTTATGCAACATTTATTCATTAAAGTGTCTAAAAAATGTATAAAATCATATGAAAATGATATGATAAATAACTATTAAAAAACTATATTAATCAATTAATAGTAATATAATTACTCACATAATATTTGAAACAAAAATAGGATTTACTAGAAGAAAGAGTTTCAAAAAAATTTGCATCAAACACATGATTTGGAAATACAACAAGAGTTTTATTTAAAAATTAAACATATTATATATAGAAAATTATTTTCATAGCAAGGACTTTAATTTTAAAATTTATACATCAAAATTATCCAATGATAAACTTTTCATAATCTTATAAGATAGCTAAATTCTTTGGTAAATAGTAAAGTATGGTAAGCATGTACTGTAAGTATTATGACATAATTATGATATATTAATTAATATAAGTGAATCCATGACCAAAAATAAATTTTTTTATTAATATAATATATTTTAATGATCTAAAATTATTTTATAAAACTATAAATAACTTTCTAAAGTATAAAATGGAAATTGAGGCTCTAAAAATAAATATTTTGTATAAAAATGATTATTCCAAGAAAAAGTAATATAAATAATGGTTTTCATCACTCAAGATTAAAAATTAAAAAAAATTATTTCAAAAACCATGAGAAAAAACCATGGGTAAGGAGATATTTTTTCATTTTTTATAAGTTAGATTTCAAAGACCTATTTTTAGAAATTAATGATCTAATTTCCCTCATTTTATATAAATACCCACCCATCCACCCATTTCTCATCACTCTAAAATTAGTAAGAAAGTTTTTTCTCTCATTTTCTCTCCTTATAACGCCTTTAAGAATTTTCTAAGGTCTTAAGGTGTTCCTCCTCAATTCTTAAGAAGCCACGTTTCATGGTAAGGGTTCAAAATCCTCATCTTTCCTTTTCAATTACAATCCTTTTGTGATAATATCATTTCAAATGCTTTTTTCATATTTGATAATGCTTGAAATTACATGGTATTATGATACATTTGATATATTTTTAGTAAGATATTAATTACTCCATCTAATTATAAGCCTTTTCCTAAGACATTATTATGTCTATGTAACGATCTTTAATCCCTTTTTATCCTTTATTTGTGTAATCCTTTCAAGTTCATTTTCATTTTAATGTGAAATGTTATTATGCTTCATTTTTATAAATTACTTGTCATATTATCAACGATATATCACCATTACTTCTCATTTTACTACCTTTATAAGCCATTATAATGCAAAATAATTAGTAGAAATCTAAGGTATAAATCTAAATATAGGAAATCTTCCTAAAAATTTGGTAGAGTAAAGAGTATGTTGTTTATTGGAAATTAAATATATATCTAGTTATTATAAGTGGATGCAAGATCGATCCCAAATTCACTTAGGGGTAATAACCCTAAAAATGGTTTTTTGGGTATCAACTCAATCTTTACTCAGTGCACAACAAGTGGGCCTAATTTTACACCTATTTTAACACACTCGGGCGAAATGATTTGGATGATATTAAAGATCTTTAAGACCCATAATAAAGGATTTGAATATATTGTTTTGGTTTTGTAATAGATTTTAAATTTATGTTTCTAATGTATGTATGTATTACACCAGATCAAAAAGGGTGGGTCTAGGGGTGATTTTTCTATCATTTATTTGGTCTCATAACATTGAAAAATATTTAACTCAATAATCATTTTCTATTGATATCCTTGTACCCTAAAATTATTCTACATTATTATTTCATTATAAATCCATTGATAAAGGTACTTTATATTACATTATAAATATCCTATATTTTCTAAGTTTATTTTTGGATATTCACCTAGATACCATATTATTCCATTAAATAAGGAAATATTTAAATTTAATACATCCTTTAATTCTATTTTGATACCTATTGATTACCTATACATGATTACATATTAGGTTCCATAAGTAACATTATGATATGTATTGTTTCCTATATTATTCATATGATGGTTTCATTAGACTTATTAGGTGATAGGTGGGAGTTGGATTTTCATATCCCCTTAATGCATTAGTGGGTCTCATTAGGAAAACTAGTTGGGTATCTAGTTTATGACTTACCCATTTATATATGATGTCTTAGAATGTGGATTTTTTGGTATGTTTAAGATGTTTGGAATTATACATTTTTTCATTATGATGTCAGTTATTATTATCCATGTAATTTATTTTCCACTATTATGTTATCCATGGGTATATTATGCTCATTTTATCACTCATATGGATCTTATTTGATTATTTATTCCTACCATATTATGTATTCCATGCTTATGTTATATTATATTCCATTGTATGTTACCTCTTACTAATTGTATAAGATCACACATTCATATTATATCCCATTTCCCCAAGAAACAATAAAGACTACTATGTGTCACATATGGATTTTCAAGGAGAAATAATAATGTTTCATGATTCCAAATGATGTATCTTTGGTTTCTTATTTCATTTAATGTTCATTTGTATATAAATATTTCTAATTCTTCTAAACTATTTGATACCATAATATATGTATTTTGTACCAATTTAATAAAATAAACACCAACTCTAGGTTAACAGACTATAGATGTAATAGTTGGTATGAGAGAAAGTTTAGTAGAAATATTATGAACTAGATTTAGAAGAACATAGTTAGAGAGAATAACCCCATGACAACCCTATAAAAAATTCTAGAAATATTTCTAGATAAAATGACATTCATTTGTAAAAAAATAATATAAATTATATACAATTATTAATAATTCATATTTTTTTTTCATGAACTAATTAAGTATATTATATTGTTTATAAATAGAATCTAATGGTAGGAAGAGAAATGGTGTCAATACCCGTAATCATTATAGATATTAACCTCCCAATAAATTAAATTAATCAAGTCTTGGATTTAAACATATTATGAATATATTATGAAAGATAACATAGGTTATGAATAATAACCTTGAATATATAGAACAACCTATTGAACCTCAATATAGTTTAACCACGTTGGATCAATTCATACAGTAGAAAACTACAAATTTTAATGGAATAAATAAACCATTATTGGTAATGAAACAGATTCAGTATTTAAATATGATATTCCTTTCTTTGGGATGTGGTGAAAAATATAATTTTATTCTATATGTATATCATCTAAATGTAGATGTTGATAAATGGGGGCCTTTGATTCAAAACACAATGGAGGAAGAGATAGAAATCATAGGGTGGAATTATTTTAAAGTGATATTGTAAGAGAAATGTTTTACTCATGAGAAAAGAGCTAATATGTAAAAGAAAATACTAAATTTATGATAAAAGGAAGAGGTGTTTTTGGTTGGGTATGAAGATAACTTTACAAGGTTATAAACTCACATTATGAATTATGTATGCAAACCTGAAAGAAAAATTGATTACTTATATCTTGGATTAAAGTAAATACTCTGAAGGGTATTAGTATCTTAAAAAATTATCTTATGAGGAGATTATGAAAATAATAATTAATACTGATAAGTAGTTATTCAATTGTTATATTTTCAAAGGAAATCAGGGAAGAGAAGGGTAGTTTAGTTCCATGTTGAATAAAATTTGGCTAATTAAAATAAGGGAAGTGTAGAATTCACCACTTGTAACAATTGTGGGAAGAAACATCTAGTATAATAGTTGAAGTAATTGGGAGTTTTATTTAAGTATAGAGATAAATTCCATTAATATCCCAAGTTAAATATAAATAGAGAATCCGTTAATGTCCAATGATTCAACTATAATGATATGGGACACTATTGAAATCAATTCCCTAATAGGTAAGGGAATATACACTAGAGGAGACCAAGTTAGAAAGCTCGGGCTTATAAAATCATGATATTAGAGGTTAAGTTCCCAAATGATTTCATAGAAAATAATTTGATCAAAAAATAAAATTTCACTAATACATTATATGGTCTTATATCTAGCCACTCATTCATATCTTACAAGTATTTTAAAAACATTGAATAATCCCCTGGTGCATTAGGGATGGAGTTGTCAGTTATAACTTCAAGTGAAAGTCTTATAAAAACAAAATTATATCATATCATATCTATTAAAATTCATGGAGGTTCATTAATTAAAAATTTGGTTGTTATACCAATGGGTGACTTTAATATAATCCTGGGATGGATTGGCTCACAGTATATAATGAAAGAATTTATTAATGAGAGAAGTAGATTGCAGACTATAGGGATGGAATAAAATCTATAGTTTTTAGAGTATAAACATTATTAATATATTCTTGTTTGGAAAAACCACCAATAGATCATCTTAATGAATTATTCGAGAAGGTTAACCAAAAAATGAGAAGGAAATCCTTAGAATAGAAAATGTATCTATTTTAATAGATTATATTAATTTATTTTCTGAGAAATTACCAAGATATACATAAAATCATAAATATTAATTCTATATTGACCTTATCCTATATAGAAAACCCATATTTAAGCATATATATAGAATTTTTATAGTGTAATTTGTGGAATTAAATAAATAACTACATGATTTTTTTTTATAAGGGATTTATGCACTCTAGTGTTTCACCTCAGGGAGAAATTGTCTCATTTATAAAGAAGAAGGATAGGTCTATAAGGTTATGTAGTGACTATACAGAAATCAATTACATTAATATTAAGAACAGGTATCCTTTACATAGATTTAATGATTGTTTTGATCAACTTTACAAATATCAATACTTCTCAAAGTGTGATCTCCATTTTGGTTATCAAAAATTAAAAAACAATAATGATAATATATCAAAGACATATTTTCACACAAAGTATGGGAATTATGTGTTCATAGTAATTCTATTTGGGTTAAAAAATGAACCATCTCTATTTATGGGTCTAACTAATATAATATTGAATGATTATCTTGATAATTTTTTTATGGTTTTTATGGTTTTTATTGATGGTATATTGATATACTCTAGGTTATATGAAGAGAATGAATACCATTTATAGATTATCCTTGATACTTTAAGGGAGAAGGACCTATATGGAAAATTTATTAAGGGTGAATTTTTGAATTATTAAGTTTCTTTTCATGGATATATTATCTCCAAGGATGGAATATTTTTGGTTCCCGCAAAGACAAAGGTGGTTAAAAATGGCCTACACCAATAAATATAATTTAGATATGTAGTTTATTTATATTATCTCATTACTCTTGGTGATTTTTTGAAACATTTACCTAATTGTATAATCTTTTAACCAAGTTGGAGGGAAAAGGGGTCAAATTCACATGGTTAAAGGAATGAAAATAAATATTTAAGGAACTCAAAAATAGATTAATAAATACACCATTATTGACCTTGCATCCTAGAAAATAGGGATTTATTATTATTGTGATACATCAAATAATGGACTAGGTTGTGTCCTTATAAAAAATTATAGATTTTTTCTTATGCATCATAGTAATTAAAGAACCTAGAAAAAAACTATCCAACTCATGATATTGATCTTGAAATTTTAATCATTTTAATAAAGATTTTTAGATACTATCTTTATGGTGAAACATGTGATTTATATCTGGATCATAAGAGTTTGAATCATATATTCACACAAAAAGAGATCAACATGAGATTAAAGAGATTGATATAACTTCTCAATGACTATGACTATGAAATACACTAATATAGTGGGAAGGAAAATAAATTGGGTGATGAATTTAGTAGGAAGTATCATAAAATTCTATCCATGATGAGGATATACAAGGATCCAATTTTTAAGGATTTAGTAAAATTGGAAATGGAAATTATAGAGGAATGGAAAACATCATTTATTTTCTATATAATTTCCAAAAACTATTTGTTAGAGAAGATAAATAAGTATCAACAATATTAAAAGGTTTTACAAAAGAAAATAAATTCCATGAAATGTGGTAGATTCACAGACATCACTGACTGAAAATTAACTTTTTTATTATCAAAACACTTTTAAGGAAAAAGTGAGAAACCAAGATGTCCAAAAATAGTGAAAGACCAACCATAATATGAAAACCCATAAAAAACTGAATCGGTTCCTCCCCAACCATTGTACCATGATGACAACACCCCAACAAAGCATGGCCTTTTAGCAATTAGTCTCGTGCAGAAGTGCGAGCACAGAATTGATGGCAAAGCCATACCCTCTCAGCATCCAAATCCAAAATGCATGCTCTGATGAAGACTTCATGCTATGAACCCCATCTGAAGCTGATCTAGGCAGAGTGCTGGATACGAATCACAAAAGGTTGATCAAAAAAATAGAGAGCTTAACCAATGCAGGCCACAAACTTAAACCGAGTCACTAAAGATTAACTTGAGGTTCTCAAAATCCACTTCTCGAAACAGTTTCTAATATAGGGAATAGACTATTTTGTGTTGATGTATGGAAAGAGACTATTTGTACCATCAGTTCCTAATCCAAATAGGGAATTTCTAGATTAATATCATATTCGAAACTTATTTATAAACCCAAGTAACACCAATATGTATAGGAATATAATTAAAAACTTCTTATGGAAAAACATGAAGTGGGTAATTGATAAATATGTGTCAAGATACTTATTATGACAGTAAGTAAATTCTAAGAGAGAGAATACAAAGGGTTTCATGAAACCTATCCCTATACCAATGTGGATGTGTGGTGATATCACACTATCCTTTGTTATTGTACTGGTTAATAAATCTAATATGAATAATGTTATATGCTTTGTTATGGATCTTCTTGCCAATTTTTCACATTTTCTTTCAATAAGGGAGGATCTAACCCTTAAATTTCTTGAACGACTCAATATCAATGATGTTTTGAGATTTCATGCTTCACTTTTATCAATTTTGTCTCATAATGACCCTTTATTCACATAAATTTTTAGAGGATTCTTCAAAATACATGGAACACTGAGATACATTTGATAACTACTTATCATCCTCAAACTAATGGGAATTATAAATAAACCATCCAAAACTTATATAATAGGATGAGTTTATGATCACCTAACTTATAAGGAACATGAGATCAATACCTACCTCTTGTGGAATTTCTATAAAAAAAATAGTTTCTATTTGTGTATAAAAATTGAACCATATGAGGCCTTATATAAGAAAATATTACAAACTCTAACCTATTTGGATTTATTTGGAGAAATTATGCCAGTAGGTCCAGAAATATTTGAGAAGTCAAATAAAAAATTGTGAGTTATCCAAAATCATATCATGGTAGCTCAAAGTTGATAGAAAATATGTATTGATAATTGAAGTAAAGACTTGTAATTTCAATTGGGTATCATGTCTTCCTGAAAGTATCACCATGGAAGGGGGTTGTAAGTTTTGGTAAGAATGGGAATCTAAGTCTAAGGTATATTGGGCCTTTTGAGATTTTAGAGAGAATTAGAGTGGTGTATTGTTATTTTTTATTTTCCAAACAAACTCTCTATAATGCATGGTGTATCCCATGTTTTTATGATGAGTAAGTACATTCCAAACCTAATGCATGAACTCACTACTAAATAAATATATATGTAGCTAGAATTTTCATATAATGAAGATCATGTCCAAATTATTGATACTAGAGAGCTAGTGTTATGGAATCTAACAACCCAACTAGTGAAAGTACTTTGGAGTAATCACAAGTTATAGAAAGAAAAATGGGATCTTAAGGAATAAATGATAAATAATTACCCACATTTGTTTATATATTTATGAGCACCCTAAATTTTGAGGATAAATTATTTAAGGAGGGAGAATGTAAGACTCGAGATTCAATTATAATAATAAATACTCCATCACAAAAAACTATCACACAATGAACATTTTATTATTTCATCATAATTTTACATCACATAGTACATCAAAAAACAAGAAAATTATATTCATAATAAAGCATAGAACTAGTGGTACATAACACATAATAATATAATACACATCTAAATTCTTTAAATCTGGAGTATCATGCTCTAAAATGAATGAAAAATATATAAAACACATTTCTATTATGAAAAAAATGATAAGAAATGGAATGAAAATGGTAAAATAACTAATATATGGATATGAATGATCTTATTATATTACAATGATGTGCATATATAAGTTATAATATGATCAAAGTAATTGAACCGTTGGAATCAGACCATTGGAATCTGATCTTTGGGAATCAGACCATTGTAATAGTAATACAATAGTTATTCATATTATTGTCTACTAAAATGAATAAAATCATTTGATAATAATACAATTATTAATTATTAAAAAATATTAATCAATGAATGGTAATATAATTACACGCCCATGACATGGAACAAAAATAAGATTATTAGAAGAAAGAGTGTGTAAATTTTTTTCTCCAAACACATGAATTTAAAATATAAAAATATTTTTATTTAAAAATTAAAATTTTCACATATAGAAAATTATTTTTCCATGAAAGTACATTAAATTTTAAATCATCATATAAAATTATCCAATGGTGAGTTTTTCATAATTTACTGAGATGGTGAAATTTTTCAAAAAAGTGTATAATATTGTAAGAATATATTATAATTATTATGATATAAATATGATTTAAATGATGTAATAATTAATATAAGTGAATCCATGATCAAAAAAAAGTTTTTTTATTATTATAAAGTAATTTAAATAATTAAACTGGTTTTTCAAACCTATAAATAACCTTTAAAAGTCCAAAATAAAAATTACAGTTTTAAAAAATAAATATTGTTGAAAATGATTACTCTATGTACAAAGTAATATAAAACAATGTATTTTGGTTCTCAACATTAAAAATGTTAAAAATCAAGTATTATAATTCAAAAACCATGAGATAAAACAATGGTTAATCCAATGTTTTTTTTATTTTCCACAAGCTAGATTTCAAAGGCCTATGTTTAATAAATTACTCTCTCTTAATTGTTGTAAACAATAAACCATACAACCCTTACTCTTCACTCAAAAATTATTGAGAATAGTTCTACTCTCATTTTCCATAACTAGAGTCCCTAAAATTATTTTATAAGCTTATATGGTTTTACTCCTCAACCTTTAATAAGCTACTTTGAAAGGTAAGAATTCTCATTCCTTTTTTCCTTTTCAATTGCAATCATTTTGTTATAATATCATTTAAAATTAATTTTCCATATATTATCATGCTTGGAATTAAATGATATTATAATCCATTTGATATATTGTTTATGATATATTTTTTATTACCTCTAACTTTAATATTTATCCTGAGAAGTTATTATACAAATATAAGGATCCCTAATCAATTTTTATCATTTATTTGTGTAATCCTTTCTGATTCATTTTCATTTTAATGTGAAATGTTAGTATGTTTCATTTTATAAATTACATATCATATTATCAATGAGAGATCTCCAATCCCTCTCATTATACTGTATTTATAATCCATTATAATGCTTAAAAATTAGTATAAACCCAAGGCATAAATCTAAATATATGAAACCATACTATAATTTTAGTAATGTAAAGAGTATGTGGTTTCCAAGAAATCGCATCCCTATCTGGATACTATAAGTGGATGTATGCTCTATAATATATGAACCTTGGGGTAATAACCTTGAAAAAAGGTTAGTTGGGTATTAACTTGATCTCCACTTAGTGAAAAACAATTAAACCTAATTGCACACCTAGTTTGTCATTCCCAAAGGATATGCTTTGGATGACTCGTAAGATATTTATGAACTATAATGAAGGATTAAAATATATTATTATGGAATTGTAATAAATTTTCAATTTATGTATCTAAATTATGTTAGTGTTGCACCAGATCTAGAATTGTGAGTCTGGGGTGATTTTTCTATCATTGATTTAGACTCTTACCATTGAAAACTATTAAACTAAATGACTACTTCCTATTGATATCTTTGTACCATGAAAATACCTATAAAACCCCAGGAATCTTCTAATATGTGGTCCTATTTAATTTTTTATAAAAAACCCTATTTTTCTCTTATGTTAAATGTTTTGGGGCCATGAATGGATTGAAGAGAGTTGCGGGAGGGTCAGAAAGGTCAACAATAAAAAAAATATACATAATATAGCCATTCATGTCATGAAATAATGTGTCAAGTTATGAAAGGGTCGGGTAGAGGGTAGGGTCCCCTATCTAAACTATTTCATAGTGTAAACCACATGTTCATGCCATGAATTAGGCCAGGAAGGTTTTTTTAAGTTTAATTGGTTAATTAACGGAAATGGGATTTTAAAATTTAAAGTAAGTGTTCTCTATTTAACAGTATGCAATGCACACTATTACAAAACACACTTTTAACAATTCTATTTTTTGGCATTAACATCTCTTGCAAAGCATAGTCTATAAAATAAAGGTTAAAATTTGACCTTTATTAGTGCTTGAAAAAAGCACTGATAAAGGAAATCATTAACAAATCTAAAAAAATGATGACAATGGGGGCCTTTATCAGCGCTTTTTTTATCACTTTTTAAGTGTTCCTTTATCATCGCTAAAAAATATATTGATAAAGGCCCCTTTTATCAGCGCTAAAAAAATGTTGACAAAGGACCCCATTATCGGTTCTTTTTTTAAGCTCTATTAAAGGGGGGAAATTATTCATAACTCTCACCACCACCAGTGCTCCACCTATCAATGCTTGATTTACAAGAACTCGCATTCCCCCATTTAACAGTGATTCTCCCCAAACTTTAATGATGCTTTAGGAAATTCCATCCCTCCTATGTGTGCCTGGATTTGAACCTTAGACCTCCCTTTAAGATCCGAATGACTTTACCACTGTACCATCTTGTTTTATTATATCTTCTACGATATTTCTATTTATTTATATATATTTATACATGCATATTTTTTATTCATATATTTATTTAATTATTTTTAAATAAATTTATAAAATATATGTTATATGTGATATATATATATACTTATGTTTATTTAAATATATTATTTACTAATATTAATTTACATATACAAGATTCTAATAAAAATATATATCCATTTTTTAATACAAACTTATATGTATATATAAACATTATATATTTATTTTTATAATTATATATATATATTCATATATTTTTATAATGTAAATAAATTGTTAGATGTTTTTTAAATACATTTTTAGAATATGTCTATATATATATAAACACTAGTTGTATAGATATATATATAAATATTAATTCATTTTTATAAGTTAAATAAAATTAATAATTTTTTAATTTTAAAAAATAAATATTAAATATTTATTTTATATATTTAAAAGTACATTTCTATGTAAATATGTTGATATATGTATTTATACAATTGATTTATTATAAGTAAATATAATAAAATATACATATATTTAATTATAAATAAAAATACATTATGAAAAATGATAAAATTTAAAATCCATAATATAAATATGAATGTAATACCTGGTAATAAATGCAGTCCCCATTGAAAATGGGAAAAAATGCCCCATTAAATGAGGCTGAAATTCCATCGAATGTTAAAAAATTGGGATACCCCAACTAAAAGCTTAGTTTTAGAGGACTTATGAGAATTTGTTCCATTAATAAATGTGAATGGGGATTTAATCAGGTCACTAGTGCGTAGATCTCATCACAGACTTTTATTTGATATATGGTAGAGCCTAAATGTACACTCAAATAAAAATTTATGGCAGTTTGAAATATAATTCAAGTTTTCAACTTATCTTACCTCATTCATTAATTCATTTAATTTTAATGTCATCCAACTATTATTAAATGACTATTACTTGATAATAATTATAAAATTATTAAGTAATAATATTTTTGTAATTATTCAATAATCCATTTTCACTAAACATCTTATATATTAAATGTAAATGCCTATTTAGACTTATCTAAAACATATTTAAGAAATATATATTATATTTATATCAATATAAATATTTTTATATATTAATATACTATTTTAAGTGAAATATAATTCTTTTATGAAATATACTCATTATCAGTGCAAGAAAAAAATGTTGATAAAGGGGGACTTTATCAGCGCTTGTAAAAAAGCACTCATAAAGGCCCCTATTTTATCATCACTTTTTTTAGCACTGATAAATTTCCCCCTTTTTCAGCTCTTTTTTACAAGAAATGATAAAGGGACCCCTTTATCAGTGCTTTTCTATTACCTTTCATAAAGGGGGCCTTAATCATCACTTATAAAAAACAACTGATAAGGGGGGTCTTTTATCACCACTGGAACAAAAAGTGCGGATAAATCGAGGGCCTTTGTCAGTGCTTTTAGCTAGCATTGTTAAATCCCAGCACTATTAAAGGTCGAATATGTAGTAGTGGAACTTACCATTAACCTTTGTATTTCTCCTTTACAATAATATTTATCCCTCATTTCACCATGGAATCAGACATCTTTCATTGTGATTGGAATATGGAGATGAGATTATTCTTCTTCCCCCTTAATTTTTTATTCTCTATTTCTTCCCAAAAAGTTATTTTTGTTTATGGTCATTTTTCCTTATTTTCATGTTTTTTTATCTGATTTTATGATTCTCTCTATTTGAGACTCAATTAATGGATGGAATTAGATAAGTAATAATTTATGAGTATAAGGTAGTTGGTTCCTAGATTTATCCTAATTTATGCATGTGTTATGTAATGTGTGGTAAATAGACATGAGTGGGCAAGTATGGGTGAGAGTGGTTATGAAATTCTTAGGGTTTTTATAGTTTATATAATATTTCATAGGGTAGTCACATGTTTTATATAGTGTTATTAATATTGGTATGGAATATAAGATGTGATGTGTGGTTTATTGATTAGTTTAGAAAGATGATATTGGTTATATAAATTATTTTAATGACATAGTGGAAAATTTGGTTTCATGGTAGAATGTTGGGCATGTATCAGGTGACTGTGGGGTAGTTTGATCATCATAAGTGAGTTTATGTGTTTTATAGGATGAATCATATGGTGTTTTCCATTTTCATGGAAGACGTGATTATCGGGAGGCGATAGAGTTTCACTAGATGTGTGTCCTGGGTTGTCGGTGATGCCACTCACTATAGGTGGTTTAGATAGTTTTTGGGGTCATGTACGCATAGGATAGGACCCATGAGGTGGTGTTGATCACTTCTTATGGGTGTTGGAATATAAATAACAATAGGTATAGGGGATAGTGTAATGACAAGAACTTTTGTAAATGAAATTACCTTTTTAATGAACAAATACATTATTAAATAATATAGTTATGGAAAACACGTGCACCAATTTGGTTATTTTAGACTGTTATATTATCTATTAGATTTAAAAGATAGTTAAACATTATAATCATTGATAGTATATCCATTATAAAGTAATCATATTTTTATTATATATATAGGGTTATTTTAAATACAATTTAAAAACATAAAGGAAGTGATAGCCTTGACTAGTAGGATCATACCCTATGAATCTCATTTATCAGATATTATAAGAGAGATATTATCACTAGTATTTTCTCTCGACCATTACCAAATTGATATTCAATAACTAAAGAATGAGTGAAACAATTAATGGGATAAGTTCAAGCTCATTGAGATCACAACTCAAATGATGTTTGTCAAACCACCCTAAGAAAATATCACTATTGCACACCTTACCCTTAGGGTTATATATCTAGACCCTAATGGTATAAATTTTTATATTTGTATTTTTAATAAAATAATGATTATATTTATCTTTCATTACTTTAAAATGGTTAAATAATAAAGTTTTATAAAAATTATATTTTGATATGTTGAATCAAAAATTATATTTTAGGGAAATATATAGTTTTAATCAAGAAACTCTTTTTGATGAATTTAATAATTTTTTAAATAAATTATATTTTAATTAAATATTATTATCAAAAAATATTTATTAAATATAAATTATAATATAATTTTATGAAGTAAATGTAATTTTTATAAGGGTCAGAAAACTGTTATTGTCAAAAAAACTAGTATTTTTCAATAAATATGGGTTTTTTAGTTAAAAGAGTAAATTGTCATATTTAGAGAATTATTTTGATAAAATAAACACTATTTTTGAAATCATAACAATGAAATTATCCAATGGTGAATTTTTCATAAATTTTTGAGATAATTTAATTTTTGGGAAAAAATTAAATACAATATGAATATATAGTATGTATTATGAAATTATAAAATAAAAAAGTGATGTAATAAATACTATAAAGAGTATAAGAAACTAAAATTTTGTTTACCATTTAAAATAATATTTTTTTGAAATTATTTTATTAATTTTATAAACCCTTAAGGAATCTTCTGAAACCTATATTATATTTTAAGGTTTTAAAATAAATTATTTATAAACATGACTCACTTCCACATCACCAAGGGTATTATTGAAATGAGTTCAGTCCTTGGACTTATAAAATAATTAAATACACTTCTATTTTGAAGTAACTATAGGAAAACCCCATGGGATGGTTTTATTTGGATTAATTTATCATTTAGATTCCAAAGCCTAAGTTTAAAAATTAATAAAGAATTATCCTCTATTTTTCTTTTAAAAAATCAAACAAAAACCCATTAATCTTCACTCAAAACCATTTGAGAAGAAATTTAATATGTCCTTCTATCTTTGGATCCCTCCCAAGGTTCCCCCAAGCTCTTAATAATCTCCTCCTAAGATTTTAGAAGCGCCCTCTCAAGGTAAGGGATCACTCCTTCTCCTCTTTATTCAGGCACCTTATTTATAATATGCATTTTTATTTATAATTTTTCATGTTTGGATATGTTTTCAAATATAACTCTTACTTTTATTATGATTTCCAAAGTTATTGGAGGCTCATTTCACTCTCATTAAACCCTGCTATGAATCTTTATATACCCTCGTTATGCTACCAAAATTATCCTGTGATTTTTCTATGCCAAACATTTGTGTAGTGAATAACCATCTCTATTTCCACTCAAGATAATTAGAATATATCTCCCTATACTTCATTTATTAGGTAATTATGTGTATGTAACCCACACTCTTTTTTTGTGGGATTAAAAGTGATGAAATATATCATTATATTTTATGATATTTTTGGCACACATATTCATGTACATGGTATGAATGTAACGGGTTAGCCCAAAATTATATAGCTCTCCAATACATTGAGTAATGTTTTTGTCTCATAAGATGCTATTTATGGGATTAGGGAGTGAACCTAATCCATTATGGTAATTTTTATTCAATGTGATTTTGTTTTGGTAGTTAACCTTAACTTATGTTTATGTCATGTTTTATGTTGTTACTTCATTCCCATGTTGCCTTTATGTCAACATTTTATATTGATATTAGATGCTCAAGTTTATGATTATCATACCTTTTATATAACCTTGATATGAATCTTGACTAACTTGTATTACATTCAACATTTTATGATTTTATTATTCCATTACTAGGCTTTATAGCTCACATCTTCCTTATATACGTCCCAAGGTTATCCCAAGAAATTTTATAAGATCAAGGAAATTTAAGGGCATGTATAGAGTTTTAGTTTATATATTCGTATCCCAATTTTAGGTTGTTATTATATGTACATAATTACCCAAATACACTAGGCCTTGTGATCTTATGGTGTTTTATTAAGTGTAACTTTATAAAATAAATCATAAATTAATGTGTATTAAAATATGGGTTGTCATAGTTGGTATGATAGAAAATCCTACATATTTTTTAGGATTGGGATTATAAAAATATAGTGAAAACCTTAGGGATAAAACAAAACATATTAAAATATCCCCAAATTTTGGTAAATTATATAGTAATTGGATTCTGAGAAAATACATAATTGTCTATATACTATAAGAGGATGTAGATCTGGTATAGTTGTACCAAGGGGTAATAACCCTGAAAAGGGTGCATTAATTTTGACTCGATCATCACCTAGTACAAGATAAAGAGGAATTATTATACACTTCGTTTGAAAATCCTAGGTGATATTCTTTAGTAAATTTTCAATCTCATTACAAACCATTATAAAGGGGAAAAATTTTCCAAAAGACTTTTTGTTGGGAAATAGATCATAGATAACTTAGGTTGAAACCCAGGAATTCATAGGTTAAGGAATATATGTCATTTTTGAGTTATCCCTTAAATGTTCATAGTTTATCTTTTATGTGTTTAATAATTTGAAAATTCTCATCCCTAAGTTTATTTTAGATGAATTAAATGATTAGAACTAGAATAAAATAGTGAAAGGTAGGCTTATTATCCATTCATGAACATCAAATATCCTATATGAATATATTTTTTCACATTATTTCATATCCCACAAGTTAAGTAGAAATATTCAAACACCATAAAAAACATGGAAGTGGAGTTGTATGTGAAAACAGAAAATGGGTAAATTATCACATCCCAAGTATAAAACTCCTCTCCTATTCATATTGTTTTGTTGAACTTCTCAGTGAACCTTGGGATTATCCTTTATTAAAATTCAATATTATTCTAGTAATGGATTATATTTCCTTTTATATATCCAAGATAATTAAATCACCCTATATATCACAAATTTCCCTCTAATTCTATACAAGTTCAAAGAGGAGGATGGATATCCTTTGGTATCATCATCTCAAGTATAGATATTATTGTCGTATGAGTAAGTGTGTCTAGATAAAATGATTAAGACTGAGGAAAAGATCATACTTGAAGAGATGCCTGTTATAAGGGAAAATGTTCCTCAAAGAATGGTATGTTAACAAGAGGTTGAGTTATCAATCAAACTTATACCTAAAATAGGTAACATTAATGGTTCATGTTATCACTAGCAAAGGGATATATGTGGATCCTTCAAAAACTAAGGAAATTGAAGGATGTTTAAGACCAACATCTATGAAATAAATCTATATTTTCCTTTGATTATTTGGTTACTATCAGTGATTTATAAGAAAATTATCATGATTTTAAATCCCAGTAACCAAGATAAATCAGAAGGGAGTTAAGATTTTTTGGACTGGTGAATTTGAAGAGATATTTAAAGTGTTGAAAAAGTGGCTAATCACTGCACATTTTCTCAAATTACCCACTAGTGGGGAAGGATTTTTTATCTCTAGTGATACATAAAAATAATAATTGTTTTGTGTACTCATGCAAGATGATAAATTGATAGTATATTCCTCATTCTAATTAAAGATCAATGAGTATAACTACTTAACAAATTCTCTAGAATTAGCTACTGTTATCTTTTCAATGATGATTTTGTGATGTTACCACTATAGAGAAAAGTGAGACATATATATAGATAATAAAATCCTCAAGTATATATTCACATAAAAGGATCTTAATGTGCGCAAAACAAGTTAGTTAAATCTAATCAAGGATTATTATTTTTCAATCCATTCCTATCCTAAGAAGGAAAAAAGTGACATACGGGTTGAGTAAAAAAGATCTTCAAACCTTATCCATGATGTAGATTAAAAGGGATCCAATCTTCTTAGACATAAAATTGATGGATATGTGAATAATAAAAGGGTCTTCATCCTACCTTTCTCAAATATCTACTCAAACATATATTATATACAGGATTAAGGAGTCATAAAAAATTGATGAGGTACTATAGAAAAACATAGTTAATATTCCATAGTTAAAATTTTATAAAGATTGAGTTATAAGGTTTGGAACTTAGATATATGTCCCATCAGATCCAGAACTAAAGAGGGAACTTCTAGGTGATACACATAACTCATCCTTTTCTATTCATCCAGGAATAACTAAGATGTATGATTATTTGAATAAAAAAAATTAGTGGGATAACATGAAGGGGAAGATTGAATAATTTGTATCATGTTGATTGGTATACCAAAAATTCAAGGTTGAATGATAATAGTATAAGGGTATGATGAAACCATTTCCCATACCAGTGTGAAAATGGAAAAACATAACCATGGATTTCATTGTAGGACTCCCCAGGACCCCTAAAGTCAATAACACCATATGTGTGGTAGTTGATCACCTTACCAAATTAGTGAATTTTATTTATATTAAGGAATATTTATCTCTTTTAAAACAATACAAGATATACATAAGGTAATTTTAAAGACTGCATGGAGTTTCACTCTCTATTATATCTAATCGAGATATGAAGTTTACCTTGAGGTTATCGAGAAGACTTCAGTAAGTTTTTGATATAGAATGAAGCTTCAAACTAATTATCACCATTATATGGATGATTAGTCTTATAGAAACATTAGAACTCTAGAGGATATTATGATATCGTGTTCAATGTATTTCCAAGGATGTTGGGATCAACACCTTCTCCTAGTGGAGTTATCATATAACATCAGTTTTCATTCTAGAATTCAAATGGAACCTTATGAGGCTCTATATGAGAATTGGTGTCAAACTTTGACATGTTGGGATGAATTTGGAGAGTGAAATTTTATGGGACTTGATCTTATCCAAGATATTGCAATGAATATTCAAATATTTATGCATCATATGAAATATGTGTAATGTTGATAGAAAATTTATGCATATAATGGTTGATGAGACCTGGAGTTTCAAATTTGGGATAAATTATTCCTTTATATATCATCATGGAAGAAATTATCGAGGTTTAAGATGAAGGGAAGGCATAGTCTAAGATGAGTAATCCTCTTCACGGTCCTTGATCGCATTTAAGCGTTGGACTATCGACTATCACCCCCACCTAACTTTTCTCAAGTACATTATGTGTTCCATATATCCATATTGATGAAGTATATATCATAACCCTCACATGTACTTAATATATAGATGGTACCATTGTATAATGACCTTTCATACAAAGAGTAGTGGGTGAAGATCTTAGATCTTATAGATAAATTACTAAATAACAAGACAACTCATCGGGTAAAAGTGTTGTGACAAAACCATAAGTTTGAACAAGAAACATGTAAATTGGAATATGTGATGAAATAGAATTACCCTTATATATTTAGTGTGTGAAATGAAATTTTTTAGGCAGAAATTTTCAAAGGGGGGATAATTTAATGGCCTGAACTTTTATAAATGAAATTCCATTTTTGAATGAATAAATGCATTAATAAGTAATACAGTTATAGAAAAAACATACACTATTTTAGTTATTTTGGACTATTATATAGTTTTTCAGATTTAAAAGACCATTAAGAATCATAAACATTGATAATATAACCATTTTTAAGTGATCATATGATTAGTATATATATAGGGTTATGATAAATCCTATTGACACAGACAAAGGAAGCAATGGCCTTAACTAGTTGGATCGTACTCTATGAATCCCATTTATCAGAGCTTCCAAGGGAAATAGAATCAATAGGATTTTCTCATGAAAAATCCCAACAAGATATTCAATAATAAAATCATGAGAAAAACCATTTACGGGATAAGTTCAATCTCATTTTGGTCACAGACCAAACCATGTTCACCGAACCATCGCAAGAAAATATCACCATTGCACACCTTACCCTTTGGGCATTTACTGGTATAATAAAGAGAAATATATCTGGACCATAAAAATATGGATTTATATATTTTTATTTTTAATAAAATAATAATTATATTTATCTGTTATTACTTTATAATGTTTAAATAATAAATTTTGATAAAAATTAGATTCTGATATGATGAAACAAAAATGTTATTTTTGGAAAATATATTGTTTCAATTAAGAAGCTATTTTTAATGAATTAAATATTTTTTGAAATAAATTATATTTTAATAAAATGTTATTATTAAATAATATTTATTAAATATAATATATAATTTAATTTAATGAATTTGAATGAAATTTTTATAAGGGTCAAAAAATTGTTATTGTAAAAAATAGTATTTTTCAAGAAATGGGGATTTTTTATTTAAAACCATGAATTCTCATATTTATATAATTTTATTTTATAAAATAAACATTATTTTTCAAATCATCACATCACAATTATGAAATGTTGAATTTTTCAAAATTTTCTTAGACAGTATAATTCTTGGGAAAAATTAAATATTGTATAATTATACAGTATGTATTATGACATCATAATTTCCCAAAAGTGATGTAATAAATACTATAAATATTATCCATGACCAAAATTATGTTTCCCTTTTAAATTAATGTGTTTTTTAAGTTGTTATATTAATTTTATAAACCTGTAATGAATCATCCAAAACCTATATTATATTTTAATATTTTAAAATCAATTCTTTATAAACATGAATCACTTCTAAATCACCAAGGGTGTTATTATAATAATTTAGGTTCTTGTAATTCTAAAATAATGAAATCCACACCTCATTAGAAGAAACCATTGTATGGTTTTTGGATTGTATTAATTTATCATATAGAATCCAAAACCAAAGTTTAGAAATTAATAAAGAATTATCCTCTCTTTTTCTATAAAAAAATCACACAACCTCCCATTCATATTCACTAAAAGCCATTGTATCACACATGTTCTCTATACTTACCTATCTATATCCATCCCAAGGTTCCCTCAAGAACTTAAGAATCTCATCCCAAGCTTTTAGAAGCTCCCTCTAAAGGTATGGTATCTTCTCCTTCTCCTCTTTATTCAAGAAACTTCTTTATAATATACCTTTTTATTTCCAATTTTTTATGTTGGGATATCTATTAAAACATCCCTATTACTATTCTTATGATTTAAAAATTATGAGAGGCCCATTTCACTCTAATTAAACCATTCTATGAATCTTTTTTTACCCCCCTTATGCTGTTAAAATTATCCTATGATTTTTCTATGCCAAACATTTTTGAAGTGAATACTCATAAATATTTCCACTAAAGGTTATTAAGCTAGGTGTTAACATACTTAATTTATTGGTTAAATCCATGTATATAACCCACACACTTTTATCATGGGATTAAAATTGATTAAATACATATTTATGTTTTATGATCTCTCTGGCACACTTATGCATGAACATGATATGACTGTAACAATTGAGCCCAAAATTATATATCCCTCCAATACATTGGGTAATGTTTTTATCTCATGAAAAAATATTTATAGGATTATGGAGTGAACCTAATCCATGAAGGGAATCTATCCACCATGTTATGTTGTCTAGGAAGTTAACATTGAATTATTCTTATGTCATGTTTTATATTGTTTCTATATTCCCATGTTGCTTTTATATCACCATCTAATATCATAGTTTGATGTTGAAATTTATGATTTCCAGCCCTTTTATGTCATTGGGATATACCTCCTTACTAACATTTATTACATTCATCATGTTTTAATTTTATTATTCTCTTACTGGGATTTATAGATTCCCCCTTTCTTATTTACGTCCACAGGTTATCCCGTATAGTTTAATAATATTAGGGGAATTTAAGGGCATATTATAATGTTTTATTTTACATATTTTTATTTCTATTTCAAGTTGTTATGATATGTTCCTAATTACCTAAAGGAATTATACCTTATAATATTCTGAGTTTTTATTATGTGTATCTCAATGAAATAAATCATGAATTAATGCATATTAAAATATGAGTTGTCATATATGGTATTGACCATAGATAAGGAGGGTGTTCTCACTAGATAAGGATATGGTAGGTGGTAGTTGAGATCATCAGTTGGGATAAAGAGGATGTCTATTTATATTAGAGCCACTGGGTCAATATCATTGAAGTACAGGTATCATCGTGCCTTGGGTTCATTGGGATTCTCAGTCGGTGGTTAGATGGAGGAAGTATAAGTCCTTGGGAATTGTGATAAGTATTATGGAAGTTCCCTTGGGGAATTAAGTAGACTCAGAATAATTATGTGGGAATTGTGTCATGTGGTTCCATATAGTATGTGGTGATGGTTGGAATTCTTAGTTGTTTGATATGGAAATGGTTAAAATCTCAATGTATATTCAGCACTGGATGTGGTGGGTAAAGGTACACTCAGGGGTGGTAGAGCATGATTGGAGTAGGTTATAAGATATGTGATGATTTATGTTTATTTATGTTTTTTCATACACAGGTATATGTATGGATCTAATTTATTTTCATCGTTGGTTGTTTTAGTCTGATTTTATTCTCACACTCTGCATGGACCCTCCAAGATACATGAAACCTTTATGGTTATGAGTATGTGTTAGGGGAAAATCTTAGTTTTAGGAGTTTACTAAGAAGGGACATGCAAATTGTGTATGGGCATGATGATGTGATTTTTTGGAAGTCGTGATGGATGGTTCTTCTAGGTAAGGATGATGATCTTTTTTTTGTTCTTTTTATCATGTATATATATAATAATATCATGGGAAATACTATTTATTCTTAAATAAATAGTGTGACATGTGGATATTATTTGGATTATAGCATGTGTATTTTGGATCATTATTTACATTGTTTTATAATTTCTTTAGTTGTGTTTTATTAATCACTTCCTCAGTGTTCATGTTATTATTATTATTTCAAAAGGGTATAGTCTCACAACTATCACCCAAAAAACCCTCACTACTACTTGGAAACCTTTGGAATATATGGACGCATGCTTAAGGTCTTATAGAATACCATTATACCAGGAACCATTCGAGTGGTTGTGGGGTGGTGGGGGTTAACCAAGTGGTATCAGAGCTTGAGTGTCAAATTTTAGTACATGATCAATTTGTTTACAAATTGTTAGAAATTTTTGGTTGTTTCTAGTTGGAATTGAAGATGATATATTTAAAAAAAATTGTTACTTGGGTTGTGGTGGAGTGTGAGTCTTAAAATGTGTTGGAATTGGGATGGAGGTTATGTTGTGTTTATGGATAACACCTTCATGAGTTGAAGTAAAATTTACTATAAGAAATGGTATTTTTGTTCTTATTTCATGGTTATAGTTGAGTTATTTGATTTTTTGAATTTTTATATGATTTTATTTACTTTTATTTCGAACTCTTAGCCCCAAGAGGAAATAGGTGGCTCTCATGCATCATATTAGGAATGTATGGATCACATAAAATTAGTGTTTTCTTATTATTGTTTCTTGGAAAGAAGAATAAAATAAAGGGAAGATCTATTTAAAGTGTCAAAAAAACTAAACAGTGTTTTATTATATAGTCTATTGTTGGAATTTTACTCAAATACCCTAGGAAAGATAGTGGATTCATAAAATAATAAACCAGGCTATGCTATTTAAAGTGTTAGAAACAACCTATAAAATGTTTTCATATATAGATTATTGGTGTAATTCTACTCATCCATCCCCGGTATGTGATTCTGGATTTAATATGTGTTTATATCCTATGTGTTTATGGTGTATGTGGTGCATGAATCTCATATAGGTATTCATGGGTGCATGAGGCTAAATGATATAAAAAATATGTGTGTTGGGGGTGTGTAAGGGTAGTGATATGTGCTTCCTATTATATCTTTTCCAATTTATGATATCTAGGATTCCATTTTTTTATCATGGTGTTTGGTTCTCAATGAGATGCCACATAGACAACCTCTGATGGACTATCGGGAGGGTGGAGATGCGGTGCTTCTAGGTGGTGCACGGGATGGATCCTTTGAGGGTGGAAGTGATATGAGCTATAAGTGGAGGTACCAAGGTGGGAAGGATAGCCATAGTGGGTAGAGGGGTTAGGTAAGTGACTAAATAGATGGCTTGAGGATAGGTTAGTGAGGTTTATTCCAAGCATTGACCAAGATCTCGAGGATTAGAGCTTCCTATGGCATATTTGATGTGGTATTCCCAGTCTCATTAACCTCTTTTATTCCAGGGATAGGGTGGATAAAAGGAGATAGAGTTTTGGATAGAGTAAGTGTACACTATATCTGATTATATTGAGACACCCCATGGGTGGAGGGTGAATTTAGCCACATATATTCTCAAGGGATTAGATAAGCACTGGTGGGATGTATAGGTGTTGGTAGGAAAATATGAAGGGCTCACATGTAAGTAATTCAAGGAAATGTTTTCAAGAAATTTTTCCCTAAGACACTATGTGAAGATTGATCTTGTAATTTTATGCACTTGTAGTAAGGAGATACCTTGATTATGAAATATGTTGGGAGGTTCATAGACTTGTTTCATTTAAAATTAATAATGTAATGAGATGACATCACCATGGTACTATGGTTTGAGGATAGTTTATGGAATGTTATCAAGGTGTAGGTAAATATTTTCAGGTTACCCTAATTCTCAAATTTAGTGAACTAGGAATATATATCTAAGTGGAACATGAAATATGGGACTATACCTATATGAAAAATGTTGTCAAGTGAGATAGGTAGTGGATCCCAAATCTAGAATCATGGTAATGAGGAAATATAGTAGGGTGATCAAAGGATAGACTTGAGGATTCCATCATGGTGTAGATCTTAAATGGCATCTTTCCAGTGTGGTAAAATGGGGAATGTACAGGATCAGTGAGATAGGACACCAAAAGAGTATCAAGCATGTGTCCATATTTTAAATCTTGGGAGGTTTTGTTTAAGGAACTCATAGATACTTGGGAGTCATAGACTAGGTCACACTTAGAGATTTAAGGTAGGACCAAAAGTGTAACTATGATATGGTATCTGGGATATGATGACATGTGTAGGATATAACATATATAGAGATACATGGTATTTGGGTTAGTGTTCAATAGGGAGTATAGCTATGCAAGGAGTAAAATCATTAGGCATATGGGCTTCAGGGAAACTGCATGTAGTTAGGAATACATATATGAAGTAGGCTGGAGAATTGATGATGGTCAAAGGTACTCCAAGAGGGTAGTCATGGTTTTTTGTTTTTCATCAAAAATATTTATGCAGAAGGTACATGTGTGATAAGTGAATTAACCTAGTGGTGGTTAATATATAGGGATTGGGTGAGATGTTGGATTTATGTGGGCATCATATGCGATGTAGGATTTTTGAGAGTGTCAGGAGTGATGTGGGATTTATGTGGGCATCAGATACGGTGAAGGTTTTTTTGTGGGAATCAGATGAAATATGGGATTTATGTGGGTATCAGGTTTGATATGGTATTTTTGTGAGAATTGAGTGCAATTTTGGATTGTATAGTTATCATGTATAATGTGATTATAAAATGAGTGACTGATGGGATGTGGGGAAGATGGTGTATGGCTATTGGAATGTGGGTGTTCTAGGGTGATGGTTAGTGTGATACCATTAGGATATTGAGAAATTGGGTCAAGAGTGACCAGGTAGGTAATTACTATAGTGGGGAGTTCCCATGAAAGGAATCATTTTATTGTTTTTTGTAGTCAGGGAATTATGTCTATAGAGACCCATAATTTTCATACATAATTATACATCTTATTAGATGAATATTATATCATAACATAATGATCCCCACCAAAATATTATAGGTTTATTGTCTTTGGAAACTTGGATGCATAAAAAATATTCCTGATAGATCTACATTATCTCCCTCTAATTTCTTCATAACTAGAATCCTTCTTAAACATATCATGCTTAAAACATTTCTTTATAACTTGGGGAAAAAATATAATAAAGGGTGAGCTCATATTCACAGTAATAGTAAACAATGGATATATCAATGATCACTTAATTATATAATTAGGATAAGGGTTTGAGAACATGTGCATAATATTTTAACACCATACCCAACTTATCATATATCATAATCAATAGTCATGGAATAAATCTTGGTAGTTTATATGACATGAATCATAAAGGAATAAAATAACATTATCCATGAGAGCACAAAATTGGCATAAGACATAAGTTTTTGGAATACATATAAACATAGAAAATAATTTCCTTAATAAAGTCGCACTTCCAATAGTATCATAGTGGATTGGGTTTACTCCTCACTCCATTATATCCTCATTTAAGGATCACTCCCAAGACTATCATAGTGGACAGAGTCCCTTACTGAACTGGGTTCACTTCTCATTCAAGTTCTTATTATGTCATGAGATATCCATCTTTACCCAATCCATTAGAGGGATATATTATTCTAGTCCCACCCATCATATAATAAAAATCATAAATATGTGTCTCACAAAATCATAAAATAGTCATCATATCATAACTCATGGAAAAGAGTCGGGTTTTATAAACATTTCATCATTTCATCATAGTATAACTTGTGGAAAAAAATGGGCTTCAAAGAATCATCCTTAAGTAAACATCAAAATAATCCATCTAAAGAATTAAAGTGTATTATATCATTGATTCATATACCTAATAAATAATAATTAACATCAAAGGATGTTATCATAGAAGAAATATGCCTTTAAAATATCACTGGAACATTTCTTGAGGAAAATAACCTTTTTACTTTGAAATCACTTATTCAAAATCTAAAAGGAATCCCAAAACATTAAGGAAAAATTTTTATTTGAAAATAACCTTAGAAATTTATAAATTAATCTTCAAATCATTGAGCGGTCATGATATTGGGAAATTACATCCATTCCATGTAAGTTAAAACAAATATTATTTTCACATTTTTAGTAAAAAATTCAAAAGTACTTCATTTAGAAAATGACCACAATATTACTTTTAAACCTTTTTTGTAAAAATAAAATCATGAGAAAAAATTACATTAATATCATATTAAAATATAAAAAACATTTTTAGAGAGCATGGATATATAAGAAAAATTATTTTCAACCAAAGAGATAGATAAACTCAGTTTTCCTTAAAAACATTATTTCGGTCTCTTACATTATTAAGAAGATGAAAATGAAAGGAAAATAAGTATTATTTTGAAATAACCAAATAATAAGAAAATTCAAGTAATTATTTAGAGATTGGTCATAAAATTTTATCATCAGAAACTTAATCATAAATAATCATGATAAATAATGATATTGTAACATAAATCTCTTACCTCAAGTTTACATTTCTTTGAAAAAGATTTAATATCCTACATAATAAATTTGAATTTATTATATTTATATAAAAAATAATTTATATATTTATAATATCATATATGATCCACTTATAACATTTCTACACCCATTTATTAATAATTCTTTATTAAAATCATTGTTTTTGGGTGTTAACTGTTTTATTTTTCATGAGAATTTTGGTTGGGTATTTTGGTTATTGTACTTTGATCATGGCTCCATTATATATTAAATGTTAATATTTATATAAATATAACATATATTCATTATATATATATATATATATTAATATTTATCTATAAAAACTAGATATAGAAAAATGAATTAAATTGTTCATGGAGATGGTATGTCATACGTATGCATGAACGCTGCTTTCACTTTTTGACAGGTTGAATGAAAAAAAGGTAAATAATAATTCACCTTTATAGAATAATTAATATATAACTTATATATAATATATATTCATTAAATGTTTCTTTTTATCATACATGTAAAGAGGAAACAAAAAAGTGAATTGCATTGCCTAATGGAGGTGGTAGTCTACACGTTTGTATGAGTGATGTTATCATTTCCAATGGACTGGAAGGTAATATGATACATATGATATTATAATTAAAATAGAATAATTATTTCATAAATAACATATATAAACTTTAAACCCATCATAATAACCATCCACTAAATATGGTTATGGAAAATGAATTGCATCGCTATGTGGAAGCGGTAGTCCACACGTACACACAAGCGATACTTTCACTAACTGTTTGACGGAAAAGAGGGTGGGTAATGATGTTTAAATAATAATAATAAATTTTCATCATATATAGGATAATTAAGTAATTATTTTATGATTAATTCCATATATTTATAGGAGATATAAGAATAAACAATTTGAAAGAGGTCGGGTAAGACGGTTTCCCCTTATTCGGTCGGCATCCTTTAGATCCCTTTTTAATGGTCCTTTGAAGGTCTTTTAAGAAGACCAGAACCTATAATCCATTGATAGTGTAGTTGAGAATATATTTGGGTAGGTTTTGGTTAATATAGATTTCTCAAATTGGTGAAAATAAGATAAATAAAGGGTGTCCTTTTATAAGTTAGGGAGAGGGCGCACTTGGAATTTCTTAAAAGATTAAAATATAATAATGTCATACTCCATCTAAATACTTATAAATAGAAAAAAGATTAAAATTTGGGATATTATAAGGAATTAATATGGCCATAAAATATTATTTAGACAATTTTAATTAAAAAACCTACTCTTATTTCTTAGGTTACCCCCCCCCCCCCCCGGTAAACCAGTTTTAACCTTAAACGCGGTAATAAATTTTTATTGTTTTTACTATTCATTATGACCAAAAATTAAGTTTGACTTATTACATAATATTAATTATTGAGATTTAAAATATTTAATTAATTTTATCAATTTAAATTAATATAAGTGGAAGAATTTAATTTTAAATTAAACCTGCAAAATGCGATGATAAGCAATTTTCCAGAAAAAAAAATTCTTAAATATAAAAAGTTCTTATACCAAGATCCATCATAAAATTGATTAAAATTACATTAGTTGGGTTATTAATAATAAAAATTAACTAATATTACATTTAAAATATTTTAAAACAAAATAAAAAAATTTAAATTATTGAAATGAAGAGACAGTTTTCAATAAAAATAAAAAAAATCATTATTCATTGAAAAATCAATTTATTCATAAAATTTTAAAAATTTCACTCTAATATAATTTTGAAATTATTATTTCAAAAATGAATTTAATTTTTTCAAATAAATTTTTAAAATTTATAAAAATAAATAAATATATTATTTTCTCACAAAAAATAATTAAACCCATTTTTGAGGAAAAATATATTTTAGAAGCATATAAAGACTTTACTAAAAAACCAGTACTTATTTTACAATATATTTTATTTATCTAAAACAATTATAAATAATTTAAAAAATATTCTTACTCATATTCACTTCACTAATTTAACAACTAGGTTATAACGATATACTATAGTATAGTTCATTTGGACTCAAATTTTCATGTATCATAATCTATCAAAGAAATTAAATTTATTTGAAGCGAAATATATCATAAAATATCAGGATGTTATATTATAAACCCCCTATATAAAATCAATTTTTGAAATTATATAAAAACATATAAGGATATATATATTTCATCACATTCTTGGGTTCCCATATAACTTCTTCAAGATTTTGATTCCTCCAAAAAACTTTAACCAAGTGAGTAGTCTTATTCCATAGTATTTTATCTCTAAGATCCAAGATTTATATAAATTTTATTTGAAATAAAGATAGTGATCCAATGGTACAGCCTCTAAGTTAATTAAATTTGAAAGATCAGGTATGCACTTTCACATGAGAGATACATGGAACACATCATGAATTTGAGAGAGGTTCAATTGAAACACCAAGGGATAATCTACCATTACTACTTGATCAAGAATATTGAATGGTAAAATATACCTAGGGCTCATATTTCCCTTATTTATGAATCTCATAACCTTCCTCCATGGGAAATTCATATAAATACCTTCTCAATAACTTCAAATTCTAGATTTCACAGATGGTTCTCAAAATAACTTTTATATCAACTCTAAGATGACTTGATGTGTTGCTGAATGGATTTGACTTTCTCTTTCATTTCCTCATCTAACTCTAGTCCTAATAGCTTTATTTCTCTGACTTTATACCAACCTTTTATACTTATACACTTATTTTCATATAATACTTCATAAGTATCCATCTAAATACTTTATTAAAAGCTATTGTTATAAGAGAATTCGACAAGAGGAAGGTGTTGATCCCAAATAACTTTAAAAAACAAAGATAAATACCTCGACATATACTTCGGGGTTTGAATGGTTATCTCAAATTGAACATTTTCCTAAGGATAATAAAAAATACTAAAACATAACTATAAATCCAAATCCTTCTAAATACTTTTCCAGAACATCAAGGTAAACCTATAATCTCGATCAGATACAATAGAATATAGTACTCTATGAAACCTTACCACTTTCTTAATGTATATTCAGGAAAGTTGATCAAGAGATAAATCCTCTCTGATCAATGAAGTATTATGACTTTGAATGGTGGTCAACTACAACCCAAATATCATTATGGTCTTTATATGTTTTAGGGATTACTATTATAAAATACATTATGATGATTTCCCATTTTCATTCTGATATGGGAAATGGTTGTAATGACCCCGTATAATTTTATCTCTAATTCTTAACTTGATAACATACCAAGCACTGATATACATACTCTATAATATATCTCTTAATTTTATCCCACTATAAATACTCTTTCATATCTCTATAAATATTTTTACTTCTAAAATGAATTGATAATGATGAACTATGCTCTTCATCCAATATATCCTTTTTCAAATCTAGTATGAATAGAACACATACACGATTCCTAAAACTTATTATTCTATCATAATCAATGTTGAACTTAGGAACATTTCTTAACTTCTTTTGTAACTCTGCTTCTTCGTTATACACCTATTTAATCTTTATTAGTATAAATGGTTGAACACTCTTTTGAGAAAGATAATATTTCTCTACTTCCTTAAAGATTTTCTTATCTGTCCTTTTAAAATCCAAAAATATTATATCTTTCTTTATCCTCATCAAAGATAAGTTATCATGATCCTTTTGAATCAAATCATTGGTCAACTTGTTTACTTTTCTAGGTTGGTAATGTATTGATCAGTCATAATATTTAATCAACTACAGCCATATTCTATGGAACATATTCAACTCTTTCTGGGTGAATACATACTGTAAACTTTTATGATTGGTATATATGTCACACCTTTCACTATAAATATAATACCTCTATATATTTTATGCAAAAAATCATATCTAAATCCAAATCATGAGTTGGTAAATTTATCACACGAACCTTAAATTATTGTGAGGAATAGGCTATCACCAAATCATTTCAAATGAGAAAGAATCTAGGTCCCTTCATTGATGAATCGCTAATGATCAAAAACTATTTTCCACTATAAGGTAGTGTAATCACAAGCGCACTAACTATAATTTTTTTTAGTTCCTTAAAATTTTCCTCACATTCATTTATCTGACATTAATTGGTTCCCTTACAAGTTAACATGGTGAGTGGATTAGATATCCATGATAGTTTTTTTCAAAAAGCGTTGAAATTATCTATCCAAAGTAAGATAACTATGGATAACAGTCATAGTGGTCTATTTGGTCCAAAATTCAATAACTTCCATCTTTGAGGGATCCAAAAATATACCCTTTCTTGAGAATATATGACCTAAAAAGAAACTTTTTATATCCAAAATTCACACTTGGTAAATTTTTCATATAGTTTATCCTTCCTTATGGTCTTCCGTACAATCCTCAAGTGATCTTTATGCTCTTCCTTACTCTTGGAATATATAATAATATCATCTATAAAGACTACCTCAAACTGGTCAAGGTAATCTATAAAGACTCTATTCATTAAATCCACAAATATATCAAGGGAATTAGTAAAACCAAATGGCATCACTCTAAATTCATAATGTACATACCTAATATGGAAGGTTTTCTTGGGTATGAATTCAATTTTTACCCTCAACTGATAATATCCAAATCAAATATCAATCTTTTAAAAATATTTAGTTCCTCATAATTGATTGTAAAAATCATCAATATGGGTATATAATACTTATTATTGATTGTGATCTTATTAAGTTATCAATAATCAATATAGAGTCATATTGACATATCTCTCTTCTTAACAAAAATAACAGGTGCACCTCATAATGATGCATTTAGGTTAATTAATCCCTTGTCAGGATTCTCTTGAAGTTTCTTCTTCAATTCCTACAACTTAATTGGGGCCATTCTATATAGAGTATTTAAAATTGGTGTAGCACCAGGTATGAGTTCTATTGAAAAATCAACTTCACTATTCGGTAGAAGATTGGGAAAATATTCTAGAAAAAATATAAAAAAATCTTATACAATAAGAATATCTTTGATTTTCAATTTCTCCCCATCCATATGAGAAAAATAATCTTTTTTAATAAGAATCAAGACCCATACAATGGATACAAATTCCATCAAAATTTCATATTTATCATATCGCTAATAGACAATCATAGGTTGGTTTTTAATATAAAACATGACTTCCCTTCCTAGAAAATTGATTTTTGGTTTCTGTAAATAAATCTAATTCACGCCTAAGATAACATCAAATTCAACTGTAGGGAGAATAATGATAATTTCAAGAAGTAAATTCCCAAAAACTTCAATTAGATAATAATCATAGACTTAAGATATTATTATCATACCATTAGGAATTTTTACTACTAATTTAACATATAATTGTTGGGATGGTGTTATGATACCCTTATAAAATTATTCATATATAAAAAAATAGTGGGTAGATCCATAATCAAATAAGACATTAGAAGTCATTGAGTGTATGGTAACTACAACTTTCACCACTTTGTTATCATACCCCTGATCAGAAATAGTGATTGGATGAGATTTCCCTTTATCTATGGGATTTAGAGGCTTTTGGAATTCATAATTTTCTTTAATATTTATAGTTTAAAAGTGGTTAACATAATTTCTATACTCCTTGCATTTGAAACACTGGAGTGTGGGTGCTATTTTTTACGATTTTTTCTCTCCATAATTAGCTAACTTCTTCTTCCTGTCACTTCAACATTTGATTACCTCATGGACCTTATTTTCACACTTAAAACATTTACCAATCCCCATAAGATAATTTCCTCCATGTTTCCTTATACACTTTGATAGTAAATGAAAGTTAATCATCTTATCTTCATGGTTTTTATTATTATAATTTCCTTTGATTTATATCTTTCTTTTCTTATCAAAACTATAAAATTTAGGGGGAAATCTAATCTTCATTTCTACCATGATATCACAAAAAAATATTCATATCTTTTGAAGTCTCTTATGTTGAAAACTCTTTGGAGACTTGGTTTTAATCTATTGAATAATTGATCAATATTACTTTTAGGTTGGATGATAATATCAGAAGCTTACATCATAAGTCTTGTAAAATTTTCCTCATAATTACTAATGGATTCATTATCCTTATAATTTATCTCAAGGAATTACTTATCCATTTTCATATGAATAATATAACAAAATTACTTATTGAAAGATAAAATTTTAACTCATCCCACTCTATAGAGTCAATTTCTTCTCATTACCTCATGTTATTTACAAGAGTCCACCATTGATTTGATTCACCTTCTAAGAGATATACAACCAAAATAACCTTTTCATGTTATGAAAACTCGACAATGGAAAATGTATTTTCAGTGTTATTGATCCATTTCTCAGAAACTATTATATTAGAAAACCCACTAAAATAAGGTGGATGTTGCCTTATGAAGGACTCAAAAGAACATCGTTCCCTTCTGTTCTCATTTATAAGCTTAGCATATTTAATTTATAGAGAAATATGTGTAAGTATATAAATTATATTTTTCATTATATAACCCATAAAATTTGGTTGTTTGAGAGTAAAATTAGTGTATTTTCCATCACATTCAGCATTAACATGATTCTTCTAAGTTCTATCCTTTGAATTTAACCAAAAAACATAGTGTAAGTAATAATAATCATAGTGGGAAACCACATAATCATTAAAAATATATTTATAGTATGTATAAACCATGACACCTTCTTTTCAATATATGACACCAAAGGTTTAGTCCAGGTCATTCATGGTTATCATATATTCAAATCCATCATAATTGTTCATAAATAAATGTGAATTAACCCAATAATATCCCCTCATACAGTAAAAATAGGTTCTTAGTAAGGGCACACTCACCGTGCACAAAAATAATGGTTGAGATACACTAAATCAACTTTTTCAGGTTTATTACCCATAGATGCATCTATTATAAAACCATGTTCACTTATATTATACAGATAGGGATGTTTGTTTAGGAAAACCACACCCTATTATTTACTATAACTTATGAAATTCTCATATATATAGTATTATCCTAAGGGTTCTTACTAAATTTTTCTCATCCTAGTTTCCAAAGGTAACTAAACCATACTATGATACCAAATATAGTGACCCGTAGTTTTTATACATAAATATTTTATCTTATTTGATGAATATTCAATACATAACAAACTGATCCATGCCAAAATAATATATATTTAGTATCATTGGAAACTTGGATACATAAATAAATTTTTCATGATATATCTACATCATATCCCTCTAAGTTCTTTATAACTAGTATCCTTCTTAAACATATCATACTTAAAACCTTTCTTTATAACTTGGGGAAATAAAACATAAGAAAGGGTGAGCTCATATTCATAGTAAGGGTAAAATAGAGAGATATCAAGGATCACTTAAGTATATCATGAGAATTAGGGTATGAGAACAAGATCTTAATATTTTAAAACCACACCAATATTATCATAGATCATAATCAAGATTCATGTCATAAAGTGTGGAAGTTCATAATAAATGAATCATAAAGAAATCAAAGAACATGAGCCATGATATCATAACATTGGCATAGGATATAAGTTTTTGGTATAAATATAAGTATATAAAATCATTTTCTTATTCAATGATTTCTTCCAAGACTATCATAGTGGATTGGTTTCACACCCCATTCAATAATATACTTTGTCAAAGTTCACTCCCATGACTATCATAGTGGACAGACTCCCTTACTGAACTGGTTTCACTCCCCATTTCATTCCTTATTATCTCATGAGATATCCATATTTACAAAATTCATTAGAGGGATATATAATTATGTTCCCACACATCATAAAATGAAAATAATACCTATGTGTGCCAAAATATTATAAAACATTAATCATATCATAACCCATTAAAAATAAATCAGTTTCATAAACATTTCATCATTTCATCATAGTACAACCCATGGATAATAATTTGGTTTCCTAAAGGTTTTGTCATAACTTAATTAACACAAGGAAAAGAAATAGGTTTTATAGATTCATCCTTAAATCATCATCATCATAAGTAAAATAAATAATAAAATTGTATGGTATCATTGGATCATATCCACAATAAAGCATAAGTAACATCAAATTATGTTATCATAGATGAAAAATTCCTTTAAAATATCACTGAAACATTTATTGAGGAAAATAACATTTTAAATTTGAAATCACTTATTTAAAATATAAAAAAAATACCCAAATATTAAGGAAAAAATTTAATTTTAAAAATACATTATAAAATTTTAAATTAATATTAAAAATATTAAGTGGACATTATGGTGTTAAATTCTATCCATGTCATGTATGTTAAAATAAAAATTCCTTTCACATTTTTTTTGTAAAGAGTCAAAAGTAACTCATTTAGAAAAAGACGAGGAGATTAATTTTAATATATTTTTTAAAAATAAAATCATGATAAAAAATACATTAAAAAATTATAGTAAAATATAATAAAAATTATTAAAAACATTTATAGAAAACTTGGATGTGGAATAAAAAGGATTTTCGACCAAAGAGAGAGATAAAGTCTGTTTTCTGTAAAAAAAATCTTCCAATATCTTGAATTCTTAAAGAGAGTAAAATGAATTTAAAATAATAAATCTATAGATATAACTAGAGGATAAGTAAATTTATGTAATTCTTGAGATATAGGTCATAAAATTTCATCATTGTAAACTTAACCATAAATAATCCTGATAAACAATGAGATTGTAACATAAATCTCTCGCCTAAAGTTTGAATTACTTATAAATCACTCTAATATCCTATATAATAAATTAAAATTTATTATAATTTTATACCAAAATAATTTTCATACTTATAATATCATATATGATCCACTTATAATATTTCAACACCCGTTTAATAATAATTTCTTATTAAAATCATTGTTTCTGAGTGTTAATTGATTCGTTTTTCATGGGAATTTTGGTTTGGTAGTTTTAGTCCTTGAAGTTTTATCATTGTTATATCATCTCAAAAATTTTAATCATGATATAAATATCATATATTTTAATTATATATTCATTTATATTCATCCATAAAAGTTAGATATAGAAAAAAAAATGAATTACAAAGTTCTTGGAGACGGTAGGTCATATGTATGAATGAATGTTGTTTTTACATTTCGAAGGATGGAATAAATTAAATTAAAATAATAATTAACCTTTATATAATAATTAAAATATCATATATATTCATTAAATATATCCTTTTTAACATATGTTTAAAGAGAAAATGAAAAAACAATCACATCGCTTTGTGGATGTGGTTGTCCACACGTACACATGAGCGATGTTATCATTTTACAATGGATTATAAAGGTAAGAAGGTAGGTATAATATTATAATTATAGAAGAATAATTATTTCATAAATATAATATATAAAATTTAAATCCATAATAACAACCATCCATGAAATACTGTGATGGAAAATGAATTGTATCATTATGTGGAGGTCGTAGTCCACACATACACACGAGCAATACTTTCACTTACAATTTGATGGAAAATAATGTGAATAATGGTGGTTAAATAATAATAATATAATTTTATTATATTTATGATTTTAAATTTATTAAATACCATGTATTTATATGAGGTACAATAATAAATAATTTGAAAGAGGTTGAGTAAGATGATTACCTCTTCTTCGATAGGACTACTTTAAATCTCTTATTAAGGATCCTTGGAATGGTCTTTTAAGATAAAAAAACCACTAATATACTTATAGGAATGTTTATAATATAATTGGGTAGTTTTTTTCAATATATATTGATCAATATGGTGTAAATAAGAGAAAGGATGTGTGTCCTTTTATAAATGGGGGTGGGGATACACTAGGAATTTCTTAAAACATTAAAATGTAATAATTTCATACTCAATAAAAATGAATCAAAATGGAAATATATTATAATTTAGGATAATATGAGGTATAAATATTTATATTAAATAAGATTTAGTCCATTTTAATTGATAAAAATTCCCTTATCTCTTTGTTTAACCCCCTCTGTGAACCTGTTTTAACCATAACTACGGTGGTGACTTTTTACTATTTTTACTATTAATTATGACAAAAAAATTAAGTTAAAATTATAATATAATATTCATTATATTGATTCAAAATATTCAATTAATTTTTTAAAATTTAATTAATAAGAGTGGCATAATTGTTTTTAAAATTAAACTCAAAAAACGCAATGACAAGCAGTTTTCCAAAAAAATGTCTTCTTAAGTATAAAAAGTTTTTATACCAAAATATAACACAAAAATTAATTCTAATGAAATTAATTGGATTATTCATAATATAAATGAAATAATTTTACATTTAAATTTATTTAAAACAAAATAAAATTTTTTATATTCTTGAAATGAAGAGACAATTTTCAATAAAAATTGGCATTTTTCAATATTCATTGAAAAATAAATTTTTCGTAAAAGTTATAAAAATTTCATTATAAGATAATTTTGACATTAAAATTTCAAAAATGAAGTTAATTTTTTCAAATAAATTTTTTATAAGTGTAAAAAATTAATTATATTATTTACTCACAAAAAGAAATAAAAACCATTTTTGAGTAAAAATGTATTTCTAAAGCATATAAAGACTTTACTAAATAATGAGTACTTATTTATCAATATATTTATTTTATCAAAATCCTATATAATAATTTTAAAAATTTAGGTATTCATATTCAATCCTCTAATTTAATGGCTAGGTTATGATGGTATACTATATTATTGTTCATTTAGACTTAGGTTTGAGTGTATAGCATGTTGTCAAAGAAATTAAATTTATTTAAATAGAAATATATCAAAAAATATCATGTTGTTACACATGGTATATAGGAATGAGAGGTATGAATTCAAAATCACCTCAGTTTTTTGGAAGTTAGAGTTTTATGCTATATTTTCTTGAAATATTGGTCAATGTATGGCTAGAATAGCTCAGGGACGAGCTGTTATATAGTAGGGAGGATGTAAAACACAGGACATATTATAATGTGTGTACCTATTTAATATTTTTTTTAAATAATTTATTTTTACTTGTGTTAAATTTTTTAGGGTTTGGAATGGCTCTTCAAGATTTTAGGGAGGATTGGAAAGGTCTGTAGATAAAAAATCTACAAACTATGGGCATTTACATCATGACACTAGGTGTAGTAGTGTGAAATGGTCGGGAGGATGGGAGGATCCCTTGAATCAATTGATTCATGGACCAAATATATTTTCATATCATGAATCATGTCAAGAAGGTTTCGTTAATTTTAATTAATTAATTAATGGAAATGGGGTTTTAAAATTTGAAGTGGATTTCTTCCATGTCCAGTATACAACGCGCTACCCCTTCCCCTTTAGTGTTATCTCTTCCAAGAAGAGTTATCCCTAATTTATTTATAGAATTATCTATTGTTCATTGTGATTGAAATCTATAGGTGATTATATTCTTTCTATCTATTTCTTTCTTGGTCTCTTTCGCTTCCTAATGATTTCTTGATGTTTATGGTCGGTTTTCCTTATTTTATGGGTTTTTTATCAACTTTTATGATTCTCATCATTTGAGACCAAATAAAAAATAAAAATTCAATTATTTTGAGTATACAAGAATATGGTAGGTGAAAATTATATTTCTCCTAATTTATGTGTGTGTTATGTGATTTTTGGTAAATAGGCATGAGTGGGGTGGTCCTAGTGAGACATTTTATGAACTTCTTATGGTTTTTATAGTTATTAAGTGATTCTAGAGGGTAGTCTCATATGTGATATGGTATTATGGTCCTGGAATGGAATATTAGGTTTGATTTATGGTTTCTTGATTTATTTTGAAAGATTATGTCGTTTATGGAAATGTTTTTAAGGGTGTGGTGGATGTGTTGGTTTCATGGGAGTGTGTTGGGCATGTCTTGGGTGACTGTGTCAGAGCTTGATCATCATAAGTGAGGTGATGTGTTCTCTAGGATGAATAATATGTTTTTGAACATTGATGTGTTTGGAAGACATGGTTTTCATGTGCTGGAAGAGGTTCACCATAGGTCTATCCTAGGACCTTTTGTGATTCCTCTCTCTATGGGTAGTCGAGAGGGTCGTTAGGGTCATTTGAACATAACATAGGACCCATGAGGTGGTGTTGAACACTCATTTTGAATATAGGAACCTATAGAACAAGTGTCATAGGGGATGGCACTGACCATTGTTAAGGAAAAATTACTCACTATAGAAGGCCACAATTAGTGATAATTGAGACCACCAGTTTGGGGAAGGAGGCATGCTATTTATATTAGGGGTATTAGGCCAAGATCATGTAGGGATGGGTATAATAATTCCTTGGGTTAATCAAATTATTGCGCTTGTGATTGGTTAAAGGAATCACAAGTCCTTAGGTCTTTTGATATGTCTTATGGTGATTCCCTTAGGGGAATCATGTGGTCTTGAAATGATTGTGTGGGAATGACGACATGGGGTACGAAAAAATGTTGTAATTATTGGTGTATGGTTTCATGTGATGTGGAAATAGTTGGAAGTTCTAGGGACTTCTGATATGAAAAAGCATGGATTTATCATTCCACTTCATCATTAGATGAGGTAGTTAAAGTTACGCTTAAGGATGGTAAAGCATGAGTGGATTATGTTATAATATATCTGTTTATTGCTACTTATTTATATTTTTATATACACTGGTATATATATATGAATGTAAGTTTGGTACACCATTGGTGGTGGCCTATTGAGATCCTACTCACACCCTGCATAGGCCCTCCAGAATTCATATAGAATTTATGATTATGAGTATAGATAATGGAAAAGTTATGATGTCAGTGTCTTAGTGGGAAGTGGCATGCAGATGTTGTGCAGTCATGATGGCATGGTTTTTAATAGTCGGTTCTGTTGGTTACTCGATGTTGGGAGTATGATCTTTTTTGTTAATTAGATCATATATAAATATATATATGATCGGACCATGGGAAATCAAGTTTATTCTTATATGATTCACATGACATTGGATATTATTTGGGTTATAAAATGTGTATTTTGGCTCATTATTACCATTGTTTTAGAATTGAATTTGTTTTTTTTTTGATTTATTAATGTTGTAGTGTTCTTCTAATTATTATTATCACCAGAGGGTATAGTATCATCATTATCACAAAAAATACCTCACTATTATTTATAATCCTTTGAGGAAAACCTATTTTAAAGACCCATAAATTCCATATAATTTTTTTTTAAATTATTTGGGATTATTACGAGTCTATGAAAATTGATGGCGTTTGATTCTGAGGCCCAGTGTGCCCGAAATGGAATTTTGAACTTTTTTTAAGGTACGTTCAGAAAACATGTGGTCAGTGTTTTATATCTTTTGAACCGGTGCTCGGATTAAAAATTTGAGGGCACCATTGAATCTACAGTGCTAGGATTCACTTAAGGGAGGCTTAACTTTGGCCATAGTAAGTCGGGTGGAAAATCTAGTTTTGTGACTTTTTGAAGAATAATAAAATAACATTAAAATGTTATTTTATTTTTCTGCTAGCGGATGAGCGGAGGTGGCGGGACCGCTAAGTTGTCAAGACATTTAATGGCTTGACTCTTCTCTTGTGTAACCACTTCTCGTCTAATTTATGTGGTTCATTAATTTCATAGATTAATGAAACCATTAATTTAAAGGAGAGTTAAACTTTTAACTCCTCCTTTTAATTATTTCCATTGTTGGTAAATAGGGGGATTGGTGATATTATGGGATAACTACAAAGAAGCACCGAGGAAATTCCCTCCAACGAAGAATGGAGGCTCAAAAGACGTTGTTGGAGGAATCGATCTGGGATCGATGAACGCTGGCGACTTCATCAAATTAGGATTCTTCTACCATAACTGTGAAGTATTCTCTAAACCCAAGGTAGGGGTTTTTATTAAATTCAAGAAATTCTCATGATTCATTCCCTCATTCTTGAAAATCATTATGAACGCGAATCAACCAAAACAAGTTGATCTGCGATTCGTATGAATTTTATGGTGGTTATTACAGAAGATTTGAATGGGTTTAAATTTATCTATGTGATTATTTATTTAATATCCACTTAATATGATGCTAATGCGAAGGGAGAAGGCCAAACGAACAAGGCCTGGACCCATACGTCGCTTTGGTTTTTGTCGCGTTCTTCGTGGGTGAAGTTCGAACTCAACAGCAACTTGAATACGGAATCCACTCAATGATGGAAGCACCCAGGAGGCCCGTATGCACGTTCGGAAGGGAAAACATACCACTGTAGCTCACCCGGTGGCCCATGGAAGTTCCACCTATGTGGTATCGGCACCGGCGGGTGATGGTGGTAGCCGGCTATCACCGGCCGCGATATTCGTTAGGGGCGGCCGCCCACATTGGTGGAATGCGGCGCGCCCTCACGTGCCGCAGTGAGTAGGCCTCGACATCGAAGCTATGGCGAAGGCGGATGGGATCTGTGCCCCACGGCTCCTGCTGACAGGAGGGTGGCGCCACATGGCACTACCTGTTCAATACTCAAACGGCTTTTCCATTTGGGAAGGGGGTCCACCACCCAGCTGGTGAACCGCACCAACCACCTGGGTCGGGTCGCCCGGTGGGTCGGGCTGACCCAACCAGTTCGGGCCAGGATGGGTCAAACCCAGTTCAGACCCAGACCGGGTTGGGTCGGCCCAGGACGGGGAGGGTCGGACCAGACCCAGACCCTTTTCAGCCCAAATACGCTTAAAAGCTATATCTCACAAACTAGACGTCCATTTGAGGAACCGTCTACAGAGCTAGAATACTTGGAATGAGATATTCCTTTTAAGATACTCCACCTAAGTTTTGGAGAAAGTTAGAGTATAGCCTGGTTGGATTGACCCTGAATCCAACCGGTCCCTCAGTACTAAAATGTATATATCTCACAGACTGAGCGTCTGATTGACACGTCGTCTATCGTGTTGGGACCCTTACGACATGGCAGTACTTTGGGTTACTCATTTTTGTAATGTCGTGGTAGTTGATGCACAACCGATATCTTGAGGAGTAGATATTACGGAGCTCAAGCGCATTGGGTGCGGGGAATCCTATAGATGGCTATCAATTGAAGAGTGACCCTATGTGGATCAGCATTATAGTGACCCTGTGTAGATCAGCATCATAAAGACCCTGTGTGGATCAGCATCATAGCAACCCTATGTGGATCATCATCATAGCGACCATTTGTGGATCAGCATCATAGCGACCATGTGTGGATCAGCATCATAGTGACCCTTTGTGGATCAGCATCATAGCGACCCTGTGTGGATTAGCATTCTAGTGACCCTATGTAGATCAGTAGTGTGCGACCTGATGAGGACCATCCTTAGAGAATTCCATCAAAGATCAGCGACATACAACCCTGTGTGGATCGAAAATGGAACAACTCCTTCGTGGTTCAGTTGCGGAAACTTTCTAATAGAATAAAATGATATAACTTAAGACTAATCATCTTTATTACTGATCTCTGAGTTGTATACCTGGTTTGATCTGAGTCTTTTGCTTTGTGATTTCTGATTGAGATCATGATTTTTGGTTTTCCTATATGGAATTCAGAGAGACATCTGGGGGTCTCAGGGTCTCTACTGGGTATTGTTATACTCACCCCTGCATGATTTTCACCCGCACCTTGTTGTGTCTTGTGCAGATGATGAGAATCTTGGCTGAGACTTTAGGAGCCAGGACCAAGTGGTACACGGAGGTTACTGGTTGATGTGGAGAGTTTTGGAGATGAGTTGTACCTACCCTTCAGGTAAGATCCTTGGTGGATGATCTCAGGAGTTGTTTATTTATTGTAGTTGTACCTTTCAATTGGGCTTTTATTCTTGTCCCTTTACTTTCAGTACACGCTTTACTACTACAATTTTACTAAATGGTTTTCACCTTGTCATGTTCTTGGTCTATGTGTTTGCAGGTTCAAAGGCAATGCCTTCTTATTTTAGGAAAATTCCTTTCTGGTGATATTTGCCAACCCCTGGCCTAAGGAAGGAGGGTCTGGGGTAGTCATGGCACGAGCCCTGGGGGTGGGTCGTGACAAAGTGGTATCAGAGGAGTCGGTTCTACCGAAGAACTAGGAATATGATATTTCTAATAAAGTAATATTGTTAAGTTTTTTTAGTGTGGTTTTTAGTTTGGGGAGTTCAGTTTTGGTGTGATGGCTGATGTATCCATACACCAAGACCCTGAATTCTAATTTCTGACTTGGTGCATGAAAACACAGATTGTGTGTGTTTTGGAAATGTTTTACTTTTGATCTATTTTTAGTCAGCTCACCAGGTATAACTTATTGATTGTGGAACACCTATTTCTTTTTAAGATGTCACCATGTAGAGATACAACTAGGATTCCAGAGAAATTTCCTGATGACGGCCCACCGAGCAATGAGGCTTTGGTGTAGGAACCTCTTATAGAGATAGCACCTTTGGGTGGTGCACCAGTAGCACCACCACCCATTGGGTAGTAGTTTACACCAGCCACACTAGCAGACGGTGTACGCCGACTAAGCGCATTGCACAAGTTCCAGTAATAGAGGCCTCTGAGGTTTCAAGGCGAGATAGATTCCAAGGTATCTAAGGACTGGATGGAGGTTGTGGAACTAGTTTTCCACCTAGTTGGGACACCAGTAGAGCATATAGTGATCCTAGCTTCTAGCCTCTTCTAGGACACAGTAAGAAGATTGTGGAGCCTGATGCTCTAGTTACACAACAAGGTGACCCTCACCTAGACAAACTTCAAGAGACTATTCAGGGCGGAGTTCGTTCCAGTGACAACACGCTCTGTGCGTATTCAGGAGCGCCTACACTTACAGCAGGGCAGCCTGACAGTAGACTAGTACTCGGTGAGATTCACTAACCTCTCATGCTACTCCAATAACATGGTACAGGACCCTTTATTCATGTCCTAGAACTTTGAGAAGGGTCCCCGGTGGGAGATCAGAGCATCAATGATATCGCTCAACATCCCAACATAGGCTGGAGTGCTCGAGCGAGCATTATTGGTGGAGAGATTCATAGCTGAGCAGGCACCGACGGTGAGATCCACCACTGGAAGACAGGTAGACGAGTCACCTACAGCAGGTAGTAGGTAGATTACGTAGATGTCCAAGTGATCCAGACCTTATGGAGGACGACCCCAGGACGTAGGGTTAGAGGTGTGGAGCTCATGATGGAGAGTCGGCCAGCAGAGGAACAGACTGTGCCTCATTTGCGATGGGCAGGGTCACATGGCTTGCGACTGCCTAACCTACTGTATTGATGATCAGTATACAGTCAAGGAACTACCAAGGCAGAGGTAGATATTCGAGCGAGGAGGTCCGCAGGGTGGCGTATGTGGCAGGGAAGTAGGTCGTGCAGCAAGCAGTGGGCGGAAATTTACGGTTCTACCACTACCACCTCCAGGTGGTACACTCCAACCTCAGGGAGTAGGCGGACAGGGATGAGCTCAGCTTCAGGTAGTTGAGGCCTACGACCATGGTGCTCCAGAGATGATTCTAGGTATGATCTGTGTCTACTCCGCCCTAGCTATAGTACTTATAGACATAGGTTCTAGTCACTCTTTAATTGTCACAGATCTTGTTCAGAGCTCGTAGATTACGGTAGATCCATTGGCTCAATCCTTATAATTGGATACTTCTACGGGAGAGGATTCAATGATTACACATTGTTTCCAATAGTGTGAGCTTACTCTAGGAGGTGAGAGATTTGGCTAGGATCTCCTAGTAGTAGTGTCGAGGACTTACGATGTCATCTTGGGTATGGACTGGTTATCCACAGTCCATGCTCAGATTGATTGTTTTAGGCACAAAGTGCAGTGTGTTCATGAGGATGGAATTAGTTTTTACTTCACCGGTAAGAAGGTAACCTTTTCAAAACAGGATGGAATTTCTCATAAGAGGGTGCAGCTGATCACTCATCAGTTGGCTAGTCTTACCTTCGGAGCAGTTGACATGAGCAGTTTGAGTTATCATGTAGTGGTGGACCAGTATGACGATGTCTTTCCTGATGATGGTTCAGGACTACCACCTCATAGAGAGGTATACTTCTACATCGACCTTTACCTCGGGTTGACACTAATATCTATACCAGCATATCAGATGTCTCCTGTAGAGTTTCATGAGTTGCGGGTATAGTTGGAGGAATTGCAGAGGAAGGGGTTCATAAGGCCCAGGGTTTCTCTATGGGCATCCCCAACTCTATTCACCAAGAATTCATATGGAAGTCTCAGTCTTTGTGTAGACTATCGGCACCTGAACTAGGTGACTGTGAAGAACAAGTATCCTCTACCGAGGATCGATGATCTCTTTGACTAGCTAAAGGGAGCACGGTGGTTTTCGAAGATAGACCTCAGATCTGGCTATCATCAGCTCAGGGTATGGGATGAGGACATACTGAAGAAATCCTTAAATTGTTGGTATGGCCATTATGAGTTCTTGGTAATGCCCTTCGGCGTGACCAATTCTCCGTAAGTGTTCATGGGGCTCATGAAAAGAATCTTCCAACCTTACCTCGATCGCTTCGTGGTAGTTTTTATTGAATACATCATCATATACTCAGTGTTGGAGGAGGAGCATGCCACACACCTACAGATAGTTCTAGATACACTTAGAGAGCACTAACTTTATGGAAGGATCTCAAAGTTCCATTTCTGGATATGGGAAGTCCATTTCCTGGGGCACGTTATCTTGGAGGCTGGAGTTGTAGTGGATCCATAAAAGATAGAGGAAGTGCTTGCTTAGGAGCCACCCAAGAGTGTGATCGAGGTGTGAAGTTTCCTGGGATTAGTTGGGCACTACCGTAGATTCGTACCCAAATTTTCCAGAGTTACAACACCCTTGTGAGCTTTGAAAAAGAAGGGATATCCCTTCGTGTGGATGGAGAGATGCCAGCATAATTTTTAGGAGCTGAGGCAGATACTGATGAGTGCCCCCATCTTGAGGCTACTAGAAGAGGGCATTGGGTATATAGTATACTATGACGCATCAGGTATTGTACTAGGTTGTGTAATAATGTAGGAGTGATCATTGATCTCCTACAGCTCATGGAAGTTGAGACATTATGAGAAAAACTATGATACCCATGACCTGGAGTTAGCAGTAGTGGTCTTTTCACTAAATATGTGGCGGCACTACTTGATGGGTGAATGTTTTATAGTCTACTATGATTACAAGAGTCTCGGGTATATCTTATCATAGAAGGACTTGAACCTAAGACAATAACGATGGATAGAGTTCCTCCAGAAATACAACTTTGAGATAGTATACACTTCTGGGAAGGGGAAGGTAATAGCAGATGCACTCAGTAGGAGGTCTGGTCTACATTTTTTGAGTGAGGCGACAGAGCAGTTAGCCACGTTGTAGTTATCCTTCATGGATATTGATGGAGCAGCTTACCTCCAGTCTATGATAGTTACTCCCCCACTCTTTTAGTGAGTTAGGGAGGCACAACTTGGGGATGTAGACTGCCAGGCCTCGTATGCTTAGATATCCTTAGGACATTCTCCTGATAGAATTTATAAAGTTGGGGAGCATGTCATCCTCTTCAGAAGACTCACCATGGTACCAATGACTCTATGAAAGGAGGTATTAAGGTAGTTCCACAAAACCCATTTTTCGGTACATCCTAGAGTGGCGAAGATATACCAGGACCTCTGAGGTCAGTACTGGGGGCCAAGTATGAAGAAAGTGGTGGCAGAGTTCGTATCATGATGCCTCACTTGTCAGTAAGTGAAGGTCGAGTATAAGGTACTAGTGGGATTAGCTCAGCCACTTGAGGTACCGAAGTGGAAGTGGGATGGTATATCGATGGACTTCGTGACGAGGATACCATGTATGTCCAGGGGCCACGATTCTATTTGGGTGATCATTGACCGACTCACCAAGTTGGCCCACTTCCTACCCATCTAAGAGCAGGGATCATTAGAGATATTGGGACGTCTCTATATACAGGATATTGTACGGCTTCACGGGGTTCCATAGATGATAGTCGCAAATCGTAATGCTCGTTCTACATCCCGTTTTTGGAAGGGATTATAGGAGGCATTCAGGACTCATCTACGTTTGAGCACCACCTTTTATCCTCATTCAGATGGTCAGACGGAGCGGACCATTCAGACACTTTAGGACATGCTTCGTGCTTGTGTCCTTGATTTTGGCCATAGTTGGTAGGACCACCTACCACTGGTGGAGTTCACTTACAATAATATTTATCACTCCACCATATTCATGGATCCATTTGAGGCCATGTACAGGCGACCTTGAAGGTCACCGCTATGCTGGAAAGACCTAGGGGAGTCAGCACTTATGGGTCCAGAGTTAGTACAGGATAGCACGGAGAAGGTACAGATCATCCAGGAGAGGGTGAAGACTGCACAGAGCTGAAATAAGTCTTATGCTGACTGGAGATGGAGACCCTTGGAGTTTGAGGAGGGAGACCATGTCTTCTTATGGGTCACACCCCGACGAGGATTACTGAGGTTTGGCAGGGGCAAAAAGTTATCTCTAAGGTTCATCGGACCTTTCCAAATCATCAACAGAGTGGGTGAGGTGGCGTACTATATAACTCTTCCCCCATAGATGCACCGGGTGCATAATGTTTTCCATGTGTCGCAATTGAGGAGGTACGTGCATGATCCATAACATGTTATCAACTGGGGTGATCTGGACATCGACGATGGGGCGACGTTTGCGGAGTTTCTAGTGGAGATAGAGGATCGATAGGAGCGGGTCCTTCGTGGAAGGTTGTGTCATGACCCCCTCCCCACAAAGAGTACCCCTCCTGGGCCAGCAATGTGAGAAGGGAGATAATGACCCCTGAGTCCCACCTCCAGTAGGACCCGGGTTGGTGACTAGCACCGAGGGTATAGAAAACACACAAATGGGAGGCATTATCCTCTAAGAGAAAACATGCAGAAGAGAGAGATAAGATAGACACCAACCAACTCCAACTCAACCAGTAAGATAAATTAAATCCCAAGTACACATGAAATTTCATGAAAAATTACTACAATTGGAAGGAGAAAACTACAAGTACCCAAAAAAAGTAAAAACAGCAGCAACCAGAAGCCCGAACAACTCCTACAACCCCAAGCTAATAGAAACCAGCTTGATATCCAACCTACTCTAAGTAACCTGAAAATAGTTTATATATACATAGGGTTAGTATAATAGTATACTCAGTAGGATCCTCCTAGAAGCCTCTCGTCAAAAGTAAAGAAAGCATGCTAAAGCACACTGAACAACAAGTGAAACTAACTCGTCATCTAAACAGGTATACTAAGTTCCTAGCCTCACCATGGCGACTCTCACTAAGTAATGCATACAAGAATATATAATATAATAAATAATATCAAGGGTACCCTGCTACTACTTCCCCACTGGTTTGCCTCTTTTCCCCAACATCACACGTCCTGAGCATCTCTCTCCAAAAAGGCTTTCCCGCAGACACCTGGACGAAGCACCACAACATGCACCTCATACAACAAAACCACCGCATCCATGAAAGAAAAGTAACCAGGTAGTTTCTAGGAGCCACCACAGCCCGTATAACGTGCATCATACATCGGATATTATACCTCAAGCCATTACAACCCATACACCGAGTAAGGATCCTCAAGCCATCACAATCTATACACATTACACATATAGTAGTCCATAGAAAACTATATCCAGAATATATGTGTGTAAATAAACCCAAGCCATTATAGCCCTCTACACACATACATGGGGAAAACTAACCAATGTGCTTTCCATCACAAGTAACTACCAAGAGAAGAGAGCGGGGCCAAAGGGGGTAGTCAGTCATTCATCCTCCCACCGAAATTTTGGGGAAAACACCCCCCAGGGCTCAGAATCCCTAGGGTGTTAGTTTCCCTTACTAATAGGGTGGAGTAGTGTATAGAAACACAAAAAGTACAGAATATACTATACCTCACAACCACACTATGGGCATAACCTAGTCTTAGACTCAACTATAGATAACGTCTCTCGGACTCCAAGCTGCTACTTCTAAGACTAGGTATCCTATAAGCACACAACCATTTAAAGAAATTTAATACATTATTTTATTCCCTTTTTATCAATTTCACTTTACGTTAATTAATTATTTAAACATTAATTAACCAATAACAATTATACATTAAATTTCATTCGCATCACATGAAAAGTCCACTGTCCCTTTAAAATTAAAACCTTATCATTATGTTCCCACAAACTCCAACCCCATGGGTTAACACCATTTATTCAATTATTCATTATAGAATTACTTTCCCATATTCCCAGGCATTCTAGAAAAATAGTCTATGCTACTAAACACAAGGGGGCTCAACACGGTGAGTATATGTACTACCCGTCGAGTCTTTTCCACCTATAGCAAGAGCATATACCCATCCTCCCTTGAGAATCTAAACACATAAAGCACGTGGCATACCCCCACGCGTCTTCGCCTTTTTCGGAAGAAGGGTAAGTAAGACCAGCTGCCTTGAGCAGTGGGGAAAAGTAAAGCAGATAATCAACCAATAAGAATTAGCAAGCATCTAATAATCACATCCATATCATTCCATCATCCTTGGTGTCCTCCCCGACACCCACATGCATAAACCGATGCATCTCTCCACTCAAGACGTCATCTGCTATCACAACCAATAGGCCTCCCTGCCCCCACATATCACAACAGCCATCCAGGCTCACATCACAACACAAACAGCAGGAAAACAACATCATATCAATTGGGATCTTGGCCCTTAAACAAACAAGAGGGTAACTCAAAACCCTACAAGCAATTATCTTTTAACAAACCACCAGTTCTTTAATCTATCTTGGATTAACTGATTTATTATTCATTGGTTCCAAAATCGGGAAACCTAACCAGTAAGCTATCACAAATAAATAAACATGCTTATTGCACCAATTTGATTAACATCAAATTACGACAACATCAATCAGATTCATTCACATGCCTCTTTATCTTTATCCAATCGATTATCAATTAATTATGGATTTAACTTCTTTACTAATTTATAGAAAAAACAAACATAGATATCAGACTATCTAGAAAAACAAGAGGCAATAACATAAAATCGATATCAATTTATTTATTTGGTTAAAATATTTATTATGTCAATTCCATTGTCATCCAGTGGGATAAAACGTTCTAACGATACAATTTCACGTAAATGAAGAGAGAAGCAACTAATCCCCTACCTCAAACAGTTCTTGATGTTCTTTATCCACACAATGGGTCACGATCCTCCTCTCACGACAACTGTATCCACCCGAGGATGCCACGGTACGACCTCACCAACCAAACCACAATAAAACTCCATTAAAAGCATGGAAATTACATGATATAAAATGGAAAGGAGAAACAGGATAATATTAACCCTAAAAGAATGACAATAACACATACCTTATATCAAATATTGATCGATACATCTTGCTTGCATCAAAACAGAGCAGAACCAATTCAAGGAGGAAATTTTGATTGTGCAACTCCTACAGAATATAATGAATGGTTCTAGCATCTCATAGTCAAGAACAAAGAGGAAGAACTAGGGATGAATATATCTCGTCCCTTTAGAAGATTTAACAGAGTGATGGTTTAGGATATGATTAATTTCCCATTAAAAAATGATCGCCTTAAACCATGCGGTTTGACCAAGTAAAAACATCCTGAGCCTTAGGAATAATTAATATAGGATTTGTGGCCTTTGAATCGGCCTTAGAGTCCTTAAAATGAGGCTTTAAATGCATTTTACGTCAAAGGAAAATGCTAAAGGGGCGAAACTATAGGAAGCGGGAAACACTGTTCACAAACTCAAAATTTGGAAAAAGAAAAACATTATTCATTAACCTCACTGTTAGAACCTCACTGATAGAACACTGTTCATGAACCTCACTGTTAGAACCACACCGATAGAACATTGTACGCCTACCATTCTGGAAACACTGTACACCTACCATTATGGAAACATTATACACCTACCATTATGGAAACACTGTACACCTACCATTCTAGAAACATTGTACACCTACCATTATGGAAACATTGTACACCTACCGTTAGAGTTTACTAATAGAAATATTCACCGATAGAACTGTTCATTGAATTGGAAATTTGGAAAAGGAAATTGAGGTTATAATTATAGGTTACTGATAGAACTGTTCACCGATAGAACTGTTCATAGAATTGGAAATTTGGAAAAGGAAATAGAGGTTACCGATAGAACTGTTCACCAAACTGGAAAATTGGCAAAGTTTTGGGGATAAGTCCCCTTGACCTCCCGAATCACCTCAAACACCATATTTTTACAAAGGAATGGGCCAGAGAGGTCCAGGACATTACATCAGATACCTCTCAAAACATTCTCGTCCCCGATAATTCAAAACCCACCTAAAGTGAAAACAAAATGGGGTCTGAACAACCACCCATCAAGATACCTCTCAAAAGAGAGCAAGACAAAAAAGCAAAAAAAGGAAGCCATCTCATAAACATGAAAGGTTTATAACCAAAAAGTCTACATCAATATATGAAAAGAGTTAAACATCAAACAACTCTGGGAACTGAGTACGTATATGTGACTCACGTTCCCAGGTACTTTCCTTCATTCCACCGTGTCACCACAAGACAAGAACCAACGGGATAGAACGCCCACGCAACACCTTCTCCTTGCGGTCTTCTATCTCCACAGGTCGCTCCTCAAAGGTTGAATCATCATCAATATCGATCTCTCCCCAATCAATGATGTGAGAGTCATCATGAAGATAACGACAGAGCTATGATACATGGAAAACATCATGTATCTAACTCATCAGTGGGGGAAGTGCTACACGATACGCCACAGCTTCAACATGAGCTAACACCTTGAAAGGCCCAACAAAGCGGGGAGAAAGCTTACTCCCATGACCAAACCTTCGTTGCCCATGACGGGGAGTCACCTTCAAAAACACATGATCCCCAACATTAAACTCTAAGGGTCTCCTTATTTGATCAACATATGATTTCTGATGATCTTGTGTTGTCTTCATCCTCTCACGAATCACCTAAACCATCTCTATTGTATTCTACACTAGTTCCGGTCTGAGAATTGCTGACTCTCTGACCCCAGTCTAGCACAACGGAGAATGGAAAGGTCGGCCATAGAAGGATTCAAAAGGCGCTATACCAATGGTGGAGTGAAAACTATTATTGTAAGAAAACTCCACCAATGGTAAGTGCTTCATCCACGAAACTCCAAAATCAAGAACACAAGAGGGTAACATGTCTTCAAGAGTTTGGATGGTTCACTCTGTCTGACCATCCATCTGAGGATGAAAACCAGTGCTAAGGCATAGTTGAGAACCAAAAGCATGTTGGATACCTCTCCACACTCTGGAGGTAAAACGAGGATCTCAATCAGAAATGATCATACTTGGGACTCCATGAAGTCTCACCACCTACTCTAGATATTGCCTCGACAAAACTTCCACTAAGCTCGACTCCTTGATCGCTATGAAGTGGGACAATTTTGTTAAATGATCAACTACCACCCAAATAGCATCATGTCCTCCCGTATCTCGAGGTAAACCAGTAACAAAGTCCATTGAGATGTTGTTTCATAGTTTCTTGAAACGTTCATTCTAGATTTAAGAATCACTATTTCCAGGTAATTTCCATTGGATTTATTCATGGAACCGGAAACCTCCAATAGTTCTTTATACAAAAAGGACCTGCTTTCCAAAGGTAGGCGTTCATTAAGTTTTGAACTTTACAATACTTAAGAACGTGCATTGGTCGAGAGGATGGGAGGTCAGACTCATCACACCCTTTTAGGGGGAATTATTGTCTACTCTGGGACTCTCTTTGTAAGATTAAAATATTTTCATGAATCCTTATTAATTTACTAAGTATATCATAAGTATCCATTGGAATTTACAATCACTTATTAACATGTGTAAAATTTAGAATCATTATCATGAATTCAAGGTTCTTCATCAATGGAAACATCTATATGTAATCGAGGTTTTCCATCAATGGTATCCTCTAATATACCGATTAGAGATTATTTTAGTCATTTTTATGATGATATTGGTTTTTCAAGACACTCAGTGGGGCACTCTAGAATTTATTGTCATCCAAGGAGATGAAGGTTTGTTTTAATCTTAGGATCGTGCTCATAAAATGAGCTACCTACGTATCCTTATGAAAGGAATCAGAACCCTCATAGTTCGGTGTCGCTTAATAGGACACATCATACCTTTTAAGGTCATGTGATAAGGACCTCTAAGAGAAAGGTTCTTAGTTGAAACTTAGTGTGGGACTTATGCTAAAGTATCCAACGTAAATTTGGAAAGGATATAGGTTTCCAAGTAGGATCATACCCTATTGGGAATATGGCCCAAAGAGAACAGGGTTGATTTGAAGTGTTGGGTTTGAACCTCAAGAAGGCTTCCTATGTATCCCATATGAAAGGGAATCAAATCCCACATAGTTCGATGTGTCTCATAAGAGAGTATAGTTCTATGAGAGAGATGATTTTGAGCTTACTTCTTGAAAAAGGATGCCTTGATGATTTGAGGATTTAATTTGGGGCTTATTTCCTAAAGAGGATTCCCAAATTGGGGGAATTAAGGTTGGATTCATGAGGAGGATATCCAGTGAGATTGAGCCCTGAAAGGGCTTCCTAAATATCCAGTCTTGAACAGGAATCAGAGTTCTCGTAGTTCATTCAAAATGAGTTTTTGTGCACATGTTGTAACCATCACGTATCTCTAAGCCCACGTGATTCATGATCGGTGTGAGAAACAAGAGGATGTGAAAGATTCAACAATGACACTTCACACTTTTCCTCCTCTGTTGATGGAAGTCAACTGTGGAATAGGGTGAGGCAACAAGCCTTCCCTCTATTCTATTTACATTGGATAAGGGTCCAATGTAAGGAAGATAGGGTGAAGGTGAGGGGCTTATACGAGGATGGTTGCCCAAAAATTGGTTCTCTTAGGGGAGGAAGACTTCTCCTATACTTGCACGGAATGGAAAGTGTAAAGTGTACCTTTCCTACCAGACAACTAAGGGCACGGGTTACCTCTTTGAAAAGGGAGAGGCCGATAACCAACCATCCTCCAAACTGAGAACTTCCCAACACTGTTTCTGGGAGAAATGTCCATGTGAATGCGGATATACAAATCCATAAACAACCCATGAATCTTAACCCCATTGTGAAACGAATGTGGGAAACCTATGACTGTAGAAATACAAATCCAAATTGGAGACACTCTGATGTGCCTTTCCCAAAGGTTTGAGAAGTCAGGAGGTTTTGGTGGAGGTTTCAACTTAGCCCCTTTCGAATAAAGGAACCAAGGAAAGAGATACCTCGCCATGAAAGGCTTTAAAGAAGGGTGTTTAAACTGGTCGCGTAGGTACCTCGCACAAGTGTGCCACGTAGGTACCCCGCGTTGCCCTATTACGCAGGTATGGTGCGCAGGTGTGTCGTGCAGGTATAGCACATAGGTATGGATGAGGACTGAAGAAGAATGTGAATAACTTCAAAACATGCATATCCCCTTTAATTATCCCTTATTTTGTAGTTTAGATAACTACCTGAGACAATTTTAGAGATCTAGGTGAAAGAGCTACGCAATGGGAGCTTTAGAGAATCTTCCACTTTCTTTCAGTCTGAAAATGGGGAGTCTAAGGGTCCTATTTATAGGTAGGGATGGGGCCTGGCTGAAGAAAATTTTACCATGCAGGTATTTCATGTAGATCCACCGCACAGGTTCTCCATGTAGGGACATCATAAATATTCTCACGTGTAGCTCGACCACATAGCTCACTCGTGAAGCTCGGCCACATAGCTCGCTCGCGAAGCTCGGTCGCAAAGCTGTTGGATGTTGCTACATCGCGTAGAGCTTGGGAGTATTTATTTATGTTTCCCTTGTAATATTTGAATCTTTTTAAGTAGTGTCAACAAAATCCCCCACCCCCTCAGGATTGGATCTGAAATATACAAAGAGGGCCAAATCCTGAGTTGAAAGTCTGGAAGAAAGATCAGGATGGATTCATGAATAGCACAATTTTGTCACGTAAGTCCTTCATGCAGATTTCTCACGCAGGTATGTCACACAGCTATGATGCATATTCATGATGCGTAGGTCCTCTGTTGCCTATAATTAGGTCTCAAACTTTCGCATTTTTTCCTTCACTTGCGCTTTCTCCAAAATTTAGAGCTCTCGTTGCGTAGCTCGTTTGCCCAGCTTTATTGTGTTGTGCTCTCACATAATTATCTTGACATTTCTTCAAGGTAAAATTGTTTACGCGATTGAGCTACGCCAAAAAGGACTTCACTGATATAGTTGCGCTAGGATCTTTGTTGAAGGAACTACACGAGTGACCTCATCAAAGGACCTTGTCGAAGGAATTTGTCGAAGGACCTCATCGAATAACCTACGCGAATAGTTTCCTTTGCCAAAATTTTCCACTTTATTATTTAAAATATGACTTGAAAGTTTGATAATTCTTTTTGAAGGAAAAAATGACTCATTTTATGACCTATACTGAATAATCTAAGGTTCGTCAAAATGAAATGATGAGGATCGTCAGGCCAGATTAGTATGACATTGTTGAGAGTACTCTTCCTCGGCTATGGAAGGGTCTAATTCCGTACTAGCATGACTATCCACAAAGTCCTTACTTACCCCTGTACGGTCATGGGCTTTTGCAAGATGCCCATTTTCCATCTATTAAGAAGTAATTTCCAAAGAATTGGTTTCTTCATTATTCCAACTATAATTGCATGAATATTACTGCAAGGAGGTTCTGATACAAGAAGGAATGGTCCCTATTGGTTCCATCCTTCATCACAGTGGTTGCATTCCAAACATGAAGGATCATGTTGTAGATCCAAAACCACATTGTTATGATTTTACTTTTAGGGCTTCTCAAATAGATCAATCTAATGGTTGGAAAGGAGATTGGGACCTTCATTCTGGAGGGGGTGTAAAACCCGAGTGGATGTGGGAATTTTGGGTACGTCAGACTTGTGCATAATTCATAAAAGAGTTATCAAACGTTCATATTTATGAAGCTGTCTGGATGGGGCAAACTTATGTTTACAAAATGAATTTATTCCTGAATTACTGAGCCGATGGAGCCCACAAACAAATTCTTTCCATTTGACGCATGTTGAAGTTGGTATTAGTCTCTAGGACATTTACCAAATAGCTGTAATTCCTATTCTTGGGGAAATGTATGATGAATTCATCCCGCCTACTTCAACATGGGGTGATATTACTAGAACACCACCGTTGGCCCATGAATTATTTAAGATAGAGAATAATTTACCCAAGGGTAAGAAAGATATTCATGTTAGAGTGTGGATGGAAGCCTTATTAGAACCAACAATAGAGGAAGGTCCAACCAGTGGATGTCCTACTATTTGTCCTTCTGCTGATAATCGAGGTAGTTCAGGCACATATTGGCCTACACTGGAAAGAGGCAATTATAAACACTGGGGTTGTAAAGTCAAACCTGATATAGATTCAAAAGTACACTTAGCTGTCTTCCTTGTTATCTGGATAAGTGTTTATTTGCTTCCAAACTGTGAATACATAAGAGGTGTAAGATCAGGGACTTTCATCATTATAGCTAAATTGGTAGAGGGGAAGTATATTGGGCTAGCAACCCCTGTTTTGGAAAGAATTTACCATCTCCTGCTGCATTTATATAGTGGGAAGTCTCTTTTAAGAATTTCAGGGCCATTCCAAGTGTTTTGGGGCTGGATTGCAGCACATTTTTCTTCATACTCAGTATTGAACTCAGTCAGAGTTCCTAATGGTCGATTCACCCCATTTTTAATGAAATATTCTGGTATTAAACCTCTGAACTTGAGACCTGACGAGGTACTGAAGGTATTTAATGTCTCTGGATAATTCAACTTCTTTCCTTTTGGTAATCCACAGACTGGAACATTTATTTATGATGGTAAAGAAAAGAATTATGAAATGATATCTTATATGATGGTATTCAGGGATGGTGTATTATCAACCAGGATTGATGGTGAAATTATTTGCAAGGCTTATGTTCCCTATAAGTTTTCTCATCAGTTCAGGTGTCTTCAACAATCAAGCATCTTTCCACCCACATATGTCAGATATGAGAAGCACCAAATGGTAGTGTGACAATTGTGGATTCTCAGAGCTTTAGAGGTGTCCAAATTTTCAATTACATTACCTCCACTAGATGCATCAATTGGATTGGAAGTTGGGTATGCCAAAGCTTGGGTTTCTTCATATCCTCAAGGGGCTCTGACAAAAGGAATATATTGAGTGGCGGCTAAAATGACTGTTTCATGTGGAAATCATGGTAAGAAGCCCAAGGAAAAAGATGATACAGAATTTCCAGAGGTTTCAGAGCCCTCAAAATGTCTTCGCAGGAAGTATACCAGGAAAACCAAGGCTAAAGAAGCAATACCTACAACACCAAGACAATCCAGTCACCACCATCAAACAGAGATTCCTATTCCATCTGTTGAAATTTCTAAGGAAGAAAGGTCTGAAGAATATCTTCAATCATAAGGTGTAGAATATCTTCCACAGTAAACCAGGAAAAAATAAAATTATGTGCGACATTCGGCCATTCATTATTGGGAGAGTATAACCCGTGATCTTAGGGACGCCTGGGCATTTCTTCAGCATGGCATTCAAATACCAGATATTGGTGATATCAATGCACCTTCGGATTTCAATCCGGACAATAACATGGCTGAAGTACAGAATTATATTGCAGAATTAGAAACTTTTATATATGAAACTAATGAACAAATCCCAGTCTCTAAACGAGTATCTCATATGCTGGACTTAGGATTCCGTGAAGGGGTAATTATCGACTCTGAGGAGGAGTGGGATATTTATGTTTATACTGAGAATTTATTTCCTTTTTTCTTTCATCCCAACTCTGATTTATTATTTATCATCATTAATCTTGATGAAAATTTATTTCTACAGCTTGAATGTAGAGAAGGAAGATCAAGGCCGATTCTTGAATCGCCTCTGTATAGTCCTGCAGGTTCTCCAATTGGCGCAACGAATAATCCTCCTAAGTTTCCAGAACTTTCTCCAGGAGCAAGAATCATGACTGGGGTAATGGCGACAGATAATCCTCAACCATTACCTCAAGTTTCCCCTGCTAAGAGAAGTGTTTCAATCTCTCCTCATGCTTTTGAACAGAAACTCAAAAGAGCAATGAGATTGCTTCGAAGCATTCGCCAAAAGAGTAAGTATTTATACAATCCTTAGGGAATAAAACTTGCTCAAGATGTTATATTAACCACATTTTATCCTCTTGTAGGATTTATTTCTCTCTCCTCTCTTAAGGGATTAAGATATGATGCTTCGCAACCAGAAAAAGAAGCCCCAGGGGAAACCCAGGTTCATGCTGACGTATCTGTACCATCAAAAGATTCATCTATACCTGCTCCTGGATCTATTGAGAGAGAGGAAATTCATGGTAAGATTAAATGCATTCCCCAGTTACTTTTGTCAAAGGATCCTGAAAATAATCAATACTGATATTCCTATTGCTTCAGAAGTAAGGAATGAAGATCCAGGGCAATATAAAACAAATGCTGATATTAACCCAAACATAGAAATACTTGATGCTGGAATACCAATTGAAGAGTCAGTGGAACAAAATGTCAGCAGATCTAATTTGGGAATCAACCAACATTTTTTGGATACCTTAAATGGTGAGGATGTTGTAACATTTTAGGCCGTATACACTGAAATGATGGACACCCTTAATCTGAATATTGATATTCCAGGTTCCATCAAGGAGTTTGGAGATTTTCATGAGGAATTTCAAGGAAGTAAGTTCCTATTCATGCATTTTCCATGCATAATTGGTTCTTCAGCTTGATTCTTTACATCAAAATTCACCTTATGTAGCTTTATCTGTAGAAAATGTCGCAAAGGCTCTTCAAGAACAGGATGTTCCACTTTATCCTTCTGCTGGGGTTGAATAAATACTTATAGAGGATCCTTCATCAGGAGATGTTCTAGAGCCTTCAAATTTCATACCTGAACAAATTTAAGGAAATCCCCCCTCTCAAGAAACACCTGCTCAAAACACCTAAGCTAAGAATACAGGGGATGAATCCAATCAAGTAGCTGACTTATTGTTGGGTAAATATATTCAGCCATATGAATAATATTTGTTTCCTCCATTTGAAACTAATAATGACCTTTATTTACTATTTAGGGTTATCAACTCATAGATTAGAGGGTGAAGCTTCTACTACCCCAAGAGAAGCAGAACAAAACAACTCTCTAAGTGACCTGTTTCCAGAGTACATTTTACCTCATGGTAGTGACTCAGATTCAGATTTAGAGATTCAATATGCTCTTGGAATGGCACATAAAAAGACATGGCGGCAGATCTGGAGGATAATTGCTGAAAAGCCTTTAGATGAATTATCGTCCCATTTTTTCAAAACTCCTAACATTATTCTGTGTGTTTGGGTTTGGTGGGTTCAATTATTAGTCGGTCTACAATGCCATGAAAGAGATTATTTGCCAATGGGAGAAGGATCATAATCTACAACAATATTTTGAAGAGGCTAAACGACTCGTCAATATTAAGGGCTTTCAAGCTGTAGTGGTTGAGGCGGAGGTGAATCATAACAAGAAATCACTCGAGATTAGCCAACAAATCAAAGAAGCCACAAAGGAGTTATTATATCTTCAACAGCAACTAGATGTTGTTCATAACAATCTTGAGAAACTGAATCAGACATTAGGAGAAACCCAATTAGAGGGGATAATTTCCATTTCAACGTCTAAGGAAGCACTTCGTCAGGTAAAGGAGGCTGGAGCTACTCAACTATCTCAACTTCAACAGGTAGCTGATAGAGCTTATGAAGCAGTCCAAAAAATGAAAAATCATGTTGAGAGTTTATTCTGAAACATGATAGAGAGGCTTCATTTTGTGGATGGCCCTCTATTTTCATATAAATTAAATAAATTTTGTTTTCAATCATATAATTCTTCATTACTATTTTTCATGATAGAAATATGAAAGTTAAATAATGATAATGAATCCTTTATATTAAACAGTCATTATTTATAATAATAAAAGTGAAGTTCTCAAAATTTTCTTATTAATTTGAGGGACCTAATGAGCATAATTTGACTATTTCTAGGGTCATATGGATAACCCTACAAATTTTGTGTCTTTTGACTTCTCTATTTTTTTTATTGCTCAATATTACCTAAATCATAAAAAAATGTATGTTTAGTGAGTTGGGACTCAACTTTTGTTTAGAGTTCTCATTGTAATTTCTCAATCTAATGAGTACCGAGTCTTTTGTTACTGGAAGTTTAAAGTCGTGCATGTTGGACTGCAAAAAGGGCTAATATTTAGGGTTGAAATAGTTTTGACTGTAAAGTTTGAATTAAATCCCAAACAAAATACTGTGGCTAAAAATTTCTTTAATATTATTTAAGCATTTTCAAGGGGAATCTTAGACCATGATTTTTTATGGATACCAAATCTTAAATCTTGTATCAACATAATGTGTGTTTTTTCCAATAATGAAGTTACCATTATTTGAAAAACCTATTATGGGGGTTGTATTATGCAAGGCCAACTGGGGCATATGTTGCATAGCCAAATAGTGGCATCTTTTTACTGATAGTCCTGTTATGTAAACAACTTATGCAAGGCCGCCTATGGGCATGTGATGCTTAGTCAGGCAAAATATCTCTTTATAAATTTAATGTTTTTTTGTTGATAGATAGGGGAAAATAAGATTTGGGTGACTTAAGACCATAGTATGTAATTTTTTCAAGGAAATGAATTTTAAGAATTAAAAGGGGTTATTTTAAACCAATAGTCATGCAGTGAGGACATGGGTACTGTGCATTTTTAAGTCATGTAGTGAGGACATGGGTACTGTGCATTTTTAAGTCATGCAGTGAGGACATGGGTACTATGCAGTTTTAAGTCATGCAGTGAGGACATGGGTACTGTGCAGTTTTAAGTCATATAGTGAGGACATGGGTACTGTGCAGTTTTAAGTCATGTAGTGAGGATATGGGTACTTTGCAGTTTTAAGTCATGCAGTGAGGACATAGGTACTGTGCATTTTTAAGTCATGTAGTGAGGACATGGGTACTGTGCAGTTTTAAGTCATGCAGTGAGGACATGGGTACTGTGCAGTTTTAAGTCATGCAGTGAGGACATGGGTACTGTGCAGTTTTAAGTCATGCGGTGAGGACATGGGTATTGTGTAGTTTTAAGTCATGCAGTGAGGACATGGGTACTGTGCAGTTTTAAGTCATGCAGTGAGGACATGGGTACTGTGCAGTTTTAAGTCATGCAGTGAGGACATGGGTGTACTGTAATTTAAGGTCTTTAACTCTAACCAAAAGTATTAAATTCTTCTAATTTATTGATAATTTGTTTGAAAATATACTATCATATTCAGGTATGAAATGGAAAATTATAAACTATGATTTGAAAATTTCTGAAACTGAGGAATGATATGGAAAATGGGCTAAAACCATTAGAAGAAGTCTTTTATAAGAACGAAGTTACCATTACATGACAAATCCGTTATGGGGGTTGTATTATGCATGGCCAACTAGGGAATATGCTACATAGTCAAATAGTGGCATCTTTTTACTGACATGCCTATTATGTAGGCAACTTATGCAAGGCCGCCTATGTGCCTGTGACGCATAGTCAGGAAAAAGAGCTCTCAGAAGTTTGACGTTCTATTGCTAAAAAGTAGAAGGAAGTTTATGGAGATTCAGATTTTTCAAATCATAGAGTTTGGTTTATGGATAAAGGTACCTAAATATGGAAAGGGTATTTCCAATCAAGATATCCAAAGAATCATAGGAATAAGACTTTTACAAAGGTCTGACCCAAATGTAAAAGATATGGTGTCTGTAGTTTTAGGTCATACAATTAGGATCAGAAATGGAAACAATATATAACATGTGGCTAAGTGATTTCAAGATTATTACATAGTGTATCGAGCACATGATTAGGGAAATGTGTAAACCATGGTCTTGAAGACTTTCAGATTGTGAGAAAGATAATGGGACAAGTATACTTGAATGACTATTTTAAAATATAGATTTTTGTATATTGCCATCAAAAATTAAAGGGGACAAAGATACTATAACTAAGAATAAAGTTACCATGACTTGAAAAACCCATTATGGGGGATGTATTATGCAGGGCCAACTGGGGAATATGCTGCATAGCCAAATAGTGGCATCTTTTGGCTAACAGGCCTGTTATGTGGGAAACTTATGCAAGACTGCCTAAGGGCACGTTCTGCATAGTCAGGCAAAAGAGATCTCAGATATTGAAAACCTTGTCGCCAGAAACCATAAGAAAGATTATGAGGATCTAAAAAATATTCAAGATTAAGAGTGTAAAATATTTAAGGGGGTTATTCCCAATGTATATGGGAAATATTTGAATCAATATTCGCCATGAATTTGATGTTCTTTACATAAATCTGACTCATATGTAAAATGGAGACTTTTTTTGTTTCCTTTGAATGAATATGGTAATGTGCTATTTTAATTCATGCAGTAAAGACATTAGTAATCCCATAAGAAATCAAAACACCTTATATAAAGAATCCATTTACTCAATTCCTAAACCCACGTGTGCTATTCTTGGTGTGAGAAACAAGAACCATTAAGGGTTTCTTTTATAACGAAAAGGTGATGCAAATCAAGAATGGGAGATTTTTGATACATTCTGAGAGAATGATAAATCTTAAGACATAAAATGGTATAAGAATCAAATCATATATCTTAATAAAACACTCTGTATAGATCTAATTCATATACAAGAGGATAAAAGAAAATAAGAAAAAAAATATTGTGGCTGGGCCCAGAATTAGAGATTCAGGCATCTCTATGTATCTCATTGAAAATGAGAATCAATCCATACATAGTTCTTGAAATATGTTCTCTATGCAGATCTAACTCCGACATAGGAAAGAGAGGGACTCGTGTACTACTAAAGAGTAGTGATGACTTCAATGACGTTTACTTATGGAAAATTCTAGCTCCTTATAGAGAAAACGTTAGTTGTACAAATGATGTCATGAATTTTAACGTCATGAGACAAGGAAGAAAATGCTATGCACTTTAACGTCATGCAGCATGGACGCTTATGGTTGTTATGTAGTTTAATTTCTTGCAACTAGGACATGGTACTGTGCAGTTTAAAGACTTACAGTGAGGACTATTGTGTATAATTACACAAAGTATTTCTTCAAGAATCTCGCATTGGTTGGATATGTAATGAGCTCTCCATCCATTGAGATTAAAGAATAAGATCCATTTGAATAGACCTTATGTATGGAATAAGGTCCTTCCCATTTTGGTTCAAGTTTTGGAGGTTTCTTTCCTGGTATCATTGGATTCCTAAGGACTAATACCAATTCCCCTTGAAGGAATGAATGAAGACAGACTTTCTTATTAAAAGCTCATGCTATTCGGTGCTGATAGACTTCTAGATGGTGAAAAGTGTGCAATCCTTTCTCATATAATTGTTCCAACTAATTAAAACGTTTCTGAGATCATTCATCTGTATATAACTGATCACATATTGCAACTCTAAGTGAAGGAAATTGTATTTCAATTGGAAAAACTACTTCAGATCCATATACCAACGAATAAGAAGTTGCTTGGGTGGCAGTACGAATAGTTGTCTGATAATCCCATAAAGAATTCAAAAGTTTATCATGCCATGATTTCTTATCTTTATCCACTATATTCTGGAGTATATTTGATAGGGTTTTGTTAAAATACTCTATCTTTATGTTGGTCGCTGCATGATAGTGAGATGAATGGTTAGATTTGATATTATATTCTTGATATAAATTTTTTACTACAACAGAACAAAAATTGGTGCCATTTTCCATCAAAATAGTATGAGGGACTCCAAATCTGGTGATGATATTAGTTTTGAAAAACTAACAATGTTTTTCGCTTCAACTTCCTTGAGAGGTATCGCCTCAGCCCATTTAGAGAAGAAATCAGTAGCAGTGAGAATATACTTGAACTGCTTAGTCGTGGCTGGGGGATAAAGCCCTATTATATCCATTCCCTATGTGGAAAATGGATAGGAGTATTTAGTTGTATGTAGAAACTCTGGGGGTTGATGAATAAAGTTGGAATGCACTTGATAGGGATGACATTTTTTTTGAATTTTGTACAATCCTGTGTTATTGAAGGCCAAAAGTATCCAAGCCTTCAGATCTGGTCGGAGAGTCTGTGCCCAGATTGGTGGGCACCACAAGCTCCTAAATGGACTTATTTCATGACAGTTGCGATCTCCTCTCCATCAATACATCTAAGGATAATTCTATCAAAGCCTCACTTGTAAAGGATCTTTTGGTGGTTTGGATCATCATAAAGAGTAAAATTAATCACTCATCACCAGATCTGCTCTTTCTCAGCCCTACTTGGTGGACGTATCCCCATTTAAAGATATTCCATGATGGATTTTCTCCAATCTATGGTATGACCATATGGTTCAAAAATAGGGAAAATTTCATTAATTTCTTCCCTTATGGTTTGAACAAAAGGTGAAACCACGTGGCGATGGGTTATGCTGATAACTGTCTCATCCCGATTTGGATCTTCCAAGGCTATAGCTGCATTATCCGGTGCATCTGCTTGGGCATTTTGTGATCATGGGACATAGGACAATGTTGGATCTGAGGGAAATTCATCCATTAATTTTTTGACATAATCACACAAAGGTATTAAATCTTCTTTTTTGATAGAGTATTCCCCATTGATTTGTTTGATTACCAATTCTGAATCACCTTTTATCTTTAAATGATCCATTCGCACTTGAAGGTCCAATTCCAAACCTGCGATGAGAGATTGATATTTTGCTTCATTGTTGGTACCACCTTCTGATAATATAAAAGAATAAGGCAATACTGTCTTTTCTGGGGAAATAAGGACTATTCTTAATCCAACCTTGTTGAATTTAGGATTTTCCGGTCTCTTCTCTATTGGACTTCTAGAAGCACCATCAAAATAAATTTCCCATGTTTGGGAATTATCTTGAATAGAGAAGATATATTCATTAGGAAGTTCAATATTAAATGATGTATCTTCCGCAGATGGATGCTCAGTAAAGAAATTAGCCAGATCTTGGCCCTTTATTTCCTTTTGAGGCACAAAATGGATATCAAACTGTTGAAAAATAACCACCCACCGTGATAGATGTCCTGTAAGCATAGGACGACTGAGGATAAATTTGAGAGGGTTATTACGGGATACCAATTGGACCTCATGATGTTGCAGGTAATGTCTCAATTTCTGAACAACAAAGATTAATTCCAGGCAGCACTTCTCAATACTTGAATACCAAGTTTCTGCATCAAACATAGTGCGAATGAGGTAATAAAGGTTGTTTTCATTTCCACCATCATTCTTTTGGGCGAGGAAGGCACCTAGTGATCACTCTAAAGTTTTCACGTAAAGAATGAGTGGTCTTCCTTCAATAGGTGTCATCAATACTGGTGGACTCAAGAGATATTTTTTTAGTATATCAAATGATTCTTGGAAATCCTCAGTCCATTGATAAGTGACACCCTTCTTCATTAATCTAGTGAAAGGTAAACATTTTCCTACCAAATTGGCGATAAAGCACCGAATATAGGCCAAGTGTCCTTGAAGTCCTCTCAATTATTTAAAATTTTGAGGAGGTGACATAACAAGGATTGATTTTTTTCTCATAATCAACTTCGATACCACGATGGTGTACAACGAAGCCAAGGAATTTTCTTGAGGTTACCCCGAAAGCACATTTTAAGGGGTTCATCTTCAAATTATGTTGTCGAAGTTTGTGAAATATGGTTTCCAAATCAGCCAAGTGATTAAAACGTTGTTTGGATTTGACTACCAAATCATCCACATAACATTCAACAAATTTACCTAAGAAGGGTTTGAAGATATGGTGCATGGCACGTTGGTATGTCGTGCCTGCATTCTTTAAGACAAAGGGCATTACCCGATAGAAAAACACGCCTTGAGGAGCTCTAAAGACTGTAGATTCTTTATCCTATAGAGCCATTCGAATTTTATTATACCCAGAATATCCATACATGAAAGAAAGTACTTCATAGCCATCCTTTTCATCAATTAGAAGTTTTGTAATCGGGACTGGAAAATCATCTTTAGGACAATGCTGGTTAAGATCTATGAAATCAATACAGACTCTAATTTTCCCATTATTCTTTTTCATTGGGACAATATTGGCCAGCCATTTGGGATACTGAACTTCCCTTACAAAGTTATCCTTTATAATCTTATCAACTTTAGCTTCAATTTTAGAGGCATGAGTTGGGTGTGTTTTCCTTGCTGCTTGCTTGAACCCACGATGTTCTTCTGGAAACCCCAAATGATGGGTGGCTACATCAGGATTAAGACCTGGAATTTCTGTATAATTATAGGAAAATATATCTTGATTTTGCTTTAGAAATGAAGTATAAACATCTTGTTCCTCATAGGTCATGGCCTCACTGATTAAGGTGGGGCATGGATCTTCTCCTGTACTCAGATTTATTTCTCTGAGTTCATCCACGATGGTAGAACCACCTTCTTCAAATGCTGGAGGAGCATCCCTGAGATCTTCTTCTTCTTCATCATTATGTTCCACTTCTTTTGTTTCCATTTTCATAGTAGATGACAAGGAAAAGATCCAAAGTTAGGGGAGGAGTCAGTATTTGAACATCTCGAAGAAGAAGCCACCATATCTGACCCTACTGACGATGAAGGGTCTTCTTGTGGTAAGGAGAGATTAATGGATTGAAAATCAACATCTTTTAATTTCTTTAATATTGCTACAATTTGTTCTATTCTGATTAAAGAAGTATAGGTTTTTTGTATTTCAGTATATGAAATAAAAATATCTCCATTCAAGATTCCATCATTGCTTGGTAGATCAATAATTTCTCCCATGTTATCAGGCTCAATTGTCGTAATTGACATTATAGGAATTATTGGATGAGTGCATGGATTTGGCTTTACCCTTTCAACTTGATTGATAGGTAGAACATAATCTGTACTCAAATGCATGAATGGATTTGCTGGAATCTTTTCCAATCCATTTGGAGCATTAACTCTGGTTATCTTTTTGTTCATGGACTTTATTCTTTTTGTGTGATAAAAATATGTCTCAATGTATTGAGATTCACATATTTTGAATGGAGCCTTGTCACCATACAATGTTCTGATTTGACCATTGAAATAGTACTTCAGACATTGGTGGTATGATGAAGGTATGGCTGCATGTTGATGCAACCAAGGCCTTCCAAGTAGAATATTGAAGGCTGTGTCCTGACAAACAACCATGAAATTTGAATTAGATAAAAGATCTCCAAACTGAGTTCTGAGTGTAATTTCTCCCAGAGGTTCTTGTTCATTCTTGTCATATCCTTGCAACATTAAAGTCGAAGGAGATAAGTTAGATTCAGTCAGGACCAATCGAAGAAGTGTACGAACGGGAATGAGGTTGACCCCAGAGCCATTATCAAGGAAGACTCATCGGATATCTATGTCATTGACCTTTCTAGATAGATACAAAGGTCTGATGTGTCCATGTACCACATGGTCTTCATCTTCATCTGTAAAAGATATGACTACATGACATTTTGCAGAATCATTCTCTATATGGTAAACCTCAGTAGCAGCAAATTCAGTTTCAAATTCTTGAGGACTTAACAAGGCCTCAATGCACTACAGAAAAATGGGCGTTTTGCAGTGGTTTTTTCGCGGTGGTTTTAAAAACCGCCGCTAAATGGTTTTCAGGCCGGTATTTCGCGACGGTTTTTTCGTGGCGGTTTTAAAACCACCGCGAAATGTGTTAATTTTTTTTTAGTATTTTTTTTTATTTTTTTGAGTATTAGCGGAGGTTTTTTTTAAAACCGCCACGAAATAGAGGCGGTTTGGGTAAAAACGCCGCGAAATGAAAAGAAAAAAATAAAAAGACATGAGAAACCCCGAAATCACTAAAACGACCATAACTTTTGATTCGGGCATCCGTTGGAGCGCCACGACCAGTCAAATAGAATATCATGAAGAGATATAGAGGCACGTATAATCAAAACTGTGAGACGGTCTAAGGTGCGGAAGATATGAGAGTTATAATAAAGTTGAAAAAAGTTCTCCAACTTCAAACGGCCATAACTTTCACTCCGGGTGTCCGTTTGGGCTCTACCACATATCAAATCGAAGCCAGCAAAGAGAGATACGCACTAGTTCAACACAAGAAAGATTTTTCATGTTTTTGACCCGAAAAAACCCCTCTGAATGCCTCTAAAATTCCATTCTTTCACCGGTGTCCAGTCAAACTTGTCTTCAAACGGACCTAACTTTTGATCCGTGTGTCAGTTCGGACTTCTCCACCTTCCAGATTGCAGTTCATTCCATGAGCTTCAGTTTGACTAGTCGTGGCACCCACATGGACTTTGGGATCATAAGTTATGGCCTTTTAGTGGGTATCAGGTTTGTTATGTTTTTCAATGCCTCGTTTCTAGCACTCATTCCCCGTCAACTTTTTTTTAAATGGTCGTAACTTCCGATCCGCCGGTCCATTTGGTCACTTTCACCTATCAGGTCAAAGATCATTTCAGGATCTTTGATTTGACTGGTCGCGGATCTGGAACGGACTCTCGGATCATAATTTATCTCTGTTAATGTGAGTCCAATGTTTTTGTCACTTTATGATCGTTTTAACAGGTTTTAACTGTTGCTCCATTTATTACTGTTTATTTAGGTTTCCATGACTTGTTATCTTTATCAATGGTTTTTTGTGGGTTATTATGATGATTATGTTGAATTCATAAGGGGTTTTCCAGAGTTGTCATGAGTTTTCATGCGTTCTCATGCTTTCTAATGCTTCCTTCTTCATGTTTCTCCATCCGTTTTCATGCGTTTTCATGATTTTTCATCCCTTATCACGCATTTTCATACTTTTTCATGTGTTTCATTTATTTTTTATATTTTATTTTTTATTATTTATTTTTTATTAGTTATAATATACTTTAATTTATTTATTATCTATTATTTGTTACTGGTTATTTATTATTTATTATTTATATTTATTTCTTATTTGTTATTTGCTATTTATTATTTATTATATATTATTTATTATTATTATTAATAAAATATTATTATTACTAACAATATTTGTTACTGGTTATTTATTGCTTATTATTTATATTTATTTATTATTTATTATTTATTATTTATTATATATATTATTTATTATTTATTATTTATTATTTATTATTTATTATTTATTATTTATTATTTATTATTTATTATTTATTATTTATTATATATTATTTATTATTATTATTAATAATATTTTATTTGTTATATATTATTTTTTATTTTTTATTTTTTATTTTTTATTTTTTATTTTTTATTTTTTATTTTTTATTTTTTATTTTTTATTGTTTATTATTTATTATTTATTCTTTATTATTTATTCTTTATTCTTTATTCTTTATTCTTTATTATTTATTATTTATTATTATTATTATTTATTATTATTATTATTATTATTATTATTATTATTATTATTATTATTATTTATTTCTTATTTCTTATTTCTTATATATTTATTATTATCTATTATTAATTGGTGTTTATTATTTATTATTTATTATCTATTTATTTATAATTATTAATTATTTTTTATTTATTATTATTATTATTATTATTTATTTATTATTTATTATTTATTATTTATTTATTATTTATTATAATTTATTAATTATGTGTTATTTATTATTTATTATTTAATACTTATTATTTAATATTTTTTTATTTAGTATTTATTATTTAATTTTATTTATTATTTATTATTTATTATTATTTGTTATTTGTTATTTATTATTATTTATTGTTTATTGTTTCGTATTTATTATTATTTATTATTTATTATTTATTATTTATTATTTATTATTTATTATTTATTGTTTATTATTTATTATTTATTATTTATTATTAATTATTTTTTTATTATTATTTATTATTTATTATTATTTTTTATTTTTTATTATTTTTTGTTTTTTGTTTTTTGATTTTTATTTTTTATTATTTATTATTTATTATTTATTATTTAGTATTATTTATTATTTAGTATTATTTATTATTTATTCTTTATTATTTATTCTTTATTATTTTTTTATTATTATTTATTATTATTTATTGTTTATTGTTTATTGTTTATTGTTTATTGTTTATTGTTTATTGTTTTTTAATTATTATTTATTATTTATTATTTATTATTTATTATTTATTATTTATTATTTATTATTTATTATTTATTATTTATTATTTATTATTTATTATTTATTATTTATTATTTATTATTTATTATTTCTTATTTCTTATTTCTTATTTTTGTATTATTATTTATTATTATTTTTTATTTATTTTTTATTTTTTGTTGTTTATTATTTATTGTTTATTATTTATTGTTTATTATTTATTATTTTGTTTATTTTTTATTTTTTATTATTTTTTATTTGATATTTATTTTTTGTTTTTTGTTTATTATTATTATTATTATTTATTTTTTATTTTTTATTATTTATTGTTTGTTATTTATTGTTTTTTATTTATTATTTATTATTTATTATTTATTATTTATTATTTATTATTTATTATTTATTATTTATTATTTATTATTTATTATTTATTATTTATTGTTTATAGTTTACTATTTGTTGTTTATTATTTATTGTGTTATTATTTTATTATATTATTATTTTAATTTCGTAATTTTATTATTTTATTATTTTATTTTCATAATTTTATAATTTATGAAAATATTATTATAATTTATTTGTTATTTATTATAATAAATTGTAAATAATAATAAATAAATAAATAACTCAATAAATAACTAATAAATCAATAATTATTAATTACATATTATTGATTATTAATTATTGCTTATTATTTAATTATTATTGAGTTTATGTCTATTAGTTATGTATTATTTTATTATTCTATTTGCATGGGCATGTGCATAGGCATGTGCATGGGAATGTGCATGCATGGATAAAGAAAATAAAGTAATACAAATAAATTAAATTAAATTAAATAAATACTAAATAAATAAAATAAATACGAAATAAATAAACTAAATACGAAATAAATACGAAATAAATACGAAATAAATAAATAAAATAAATATGAAATAAATAAATAAAATAAATACGAAATAAATAAAATAAATATGAAATAAATAAATAAAATAAATACGAAATAAATAAATAAATAAATAAATAAAATAAAATAAAATAAAATAAAATAATTAATAAAATAATAAATAAAATTAATTAATTAATTAATTAATTAAATTAATAAATAAAATAAATAAATAAATAAAATAAATAAATAAATAAATAAATAAAAATAATTCAATAAACCGCCGCTAAAAAACCACCGCGAAACGTTCGACAACGGTTTTGAAAACCGCCGCGAATAGTTTCTCGACGCACAATTTAGCGGCAGTTTTTCAAAACCACCGCCAATCAATTTAGTGGCGGTTTAAACCACCGCGACACGAAAAAAAACCGCTGTGAAATACGCATTTTGCCGTAGTGATGAGTGTTTCTCGAAGATCTTTTGACAGATTCAAAGCATCCAAAATTGATAACTTGGCCGGCACTTGGGCCAATTGTTTCAAGACATCATACTTTTGATCCAAAGGTCTGCGTTTCCCAGCATGGAGATGTGGTTTTGAAGATGCTTTGGAAGTTGATGCTTCTGTTGTAGATGTGTTCTGTGTTGAAACAGAAGTGGGAAATACCACTAACTTTGGCAAATTAGACTGACTAAGTCTATTCATCTGCTGAGAAGAAGTTGGTGTAGCTTCTAATCAGTCCTCCAGAATAATTGTGCCAGAACTAGACTTGTTTTTCATGGAAGAAACTCCTTGTTCTTGTTGAGCTCGCAAAAGGGCTCTTCCAAGAGTTTCTGTCGCATATATGGTTTGAGCAGGGGTAGAGTTAAAATAATGGTTTTCGAAACTCCCATGTCTTCCCCTGTATCCTCAAACTTGGCCTCTTCCTCTAGTTCCCCAATTAGGCATAAGGAATTCCGACTCAATACAATTAGAACTACCATTAGAATAAGGATTTGTTAAATGGATAACATTAACAGAACCAAAGATCAATTCTTCATATGATGAGGATTTTGCCTGACAAATTACTTCTGGTTGTACAATTTGGTGGGGCAGTGCCCGTGATTTTGAAATAGATGGCATGAAATCTTCCAGGGTTAAGGAAAACTTTGTCCTTGATGCAAGCGTGTCTTCTTCTGACTGCTATTTATCCTTATGACCACCTTATTTCTTTGAGGAACGAACCTTTGATGAAGATGGTTTTGTTGTGGCAGGAGTGGTAGAGGACACAATTGGTTGTTTCAACTGTGTTCGTAAAATAGCTTGAGTTTGGTTGATCGTTTTCCTGATCATCCAATCATCGTATTTTTACACATTTTTACTTTTAACTTCTTGTCATTCCCCCTCTTCCTCTGGATTGGTGGTAGTAACACGTGCTACTTGAGTTGATGAACTTTTCAATTTCACTTGTCCAGATTCTACCATCTTTTGCAGAAGGTCTTTGAAAACAAAGCACTCCTGAATGGGGTATCCCAATATCTGATGAAAGGGACAATAATTCAGACGATTTTCATCTCTATCTTTATTTGGCTTCTTCAGCCTTGGTAACTGAACCAAATTTTTTTCTAAGGCTGAGATGAAGTAGCCAGGAATTTTCTCATTCCTGAAAGAATAGATTTTATTCTTTAATTCCTCAAATTGTTTCCGCCTTTGATCTCTTTGATCATCTTGATGAGGTGGTCGTTGCTGCTAATGCTCAGGAAGTGTATCCCTTAGATATGATGAAGGTCTTGAGGTAGAAGCAGGTACAGGTGCCTGTTTGAGTGTAATTGTAGCAGCTTCTGCCTCTCCTATTCTCCTTCCTAGAACTGATGGTATTACACGAGTTTTATCTCTAGTCTCTATAATAGAGTCTTCTATCTGCTAAGTGATTGAAGTAAGGTCTCGAAACCCTCCTGTGTATTTCCCAGGGATCAACTGTGTGCGTAATTCATCACGCAGATTTGTCACGCAGATTGGTAGCAACTCTTCTTGAGGGAGTTCTAAATTAAGGAATATGTTAATCCCTTCTAGCGAGCAATGAAATCCAAAACTCTTTCATTTTCCCTTTGTTTACAGTTGGTAAGATCAAAAAATGTCATCTTTGGTAATTTTGAGCTAAATTGAAGAAGGAATTTCTGACGGAGATCTTCCCACCCAGTAATTGATCAAGATTGCAAACTTGTATACCATACAAAAGTAGGTCCTTGTAATGACTGCACAAAACACCTGAGCTTAATTGCTTCTTGTTGTTGAGGAGTTCCCATCATAGGATCACAACGAGAAACAAAATGTGTTAAGTGTTGTTCTGGATCTCCTGAATCATTAAAAATTGGGAATGTGTTATTCTCAAAATTTGATGGGGGAGGAATTGCATCTACCCATTCAGGGTAATCTCTCTTTTCAGGTTGAACTGGTGCATGCCGTTCCTCCATAGATTCCAATAGAGTCATTAATTCCTCAATTGTTTTTATAAGCATTTGGGGAATATCTAGATGAGTTGGATTCTGTGTAGGTATTGCAACTGTAACTTGAGCTGGTGCAATAACCGGTAAGACCACTAATGGTGGTGCTGATATCTGTCTTCAATAACCCACAAAAATAGGTCTATTAGGATGTACATGATCATGTCTTGATTGTGTACCCAACGGATGGAATTCATTATCTACCTATGTAGTTACTACAAATCCCCTTTTCTGAGAAGCTACTACAGGATTTGCAAGTTGAGGACTTTCCTGTGGATACCGTCTAGCAGAAATGCTATTTTGAAGTAACTCTGTGTTGAGTCTTTTCAAATCCTTCATTTCCTCTTCTTGCTATGAAAGTCACTCTTCTAGTGAAAGAGATTGACCTTCTCCAGTGGAAAAGTGAGATGCAATCTGACTTTTTCATGTTCCCTTGTTGGACACCTTTTGGAGAGGGGGAGTTGGTTATTGGAAGGCATACCTAGATTTTGGGTAAGCCCTTGATTTCGGGTACGCATCCCTTCTTCATTTGCCTCAGCATGTACCATATTGTGGACAATAACTTCATCTTCTGATTCCCCTAAACTAGAATTATTTTTTAGAGGATCTTCTACAATGGTATTGATAACATTCATTGATGCATAATGCATTAATGGCATTCTGTCAGTGTTTCTAGTGGATCGTCTCCCCTTTTGTCTTTCACGAAACTCTGTTCTCCTATATGAAGAATTCCTTGGAACTGTTTGGCGGACAGTAACGTGAAGGAAATCATTGGATAGTTCAGTTTTATGCTTTCCTTGTGGCTTCTTCCCTAATCGGGAGAAAACTGACTTCCGTTGAGGAGGGGATTAAAGATGCGAAATAGCCTCCAGCCTTGCAGGCTGGGGTTGATCCTATTATTCTTATTCAAATCTTTGAACATTGTTTAATGAATTTTAAGGTTTTATTAAATGATCCCCCATCCTGGAAAGCTGGGGTGATTCTTGAACTTCTACAGCTGAAATTCGTGCAACTACTCTTCTGATTTTGTGGATTTTGGTTCAGACATTAGCTGGATGCATCATCCGACAATTACTTAGATCACCTGTTTCAGAATATTTTTGTTCTATTTCAGACATTTTCATCCTCTTACGCCTGACATCCTCTAAACGGGATGCCTGCTCAAGATTCTCAGAGGCTTGATGTAGAATTAGTTCAACAATTTCTTTTCTTTGGGCCTGATTCCGGTGAGAATTGGTTGAGGCCTGTTCTTGAGCGTACATTTGATTACACACAAAACCTTTTGATTGTGGCCGGTCGTGGGCAATAACATTGCATGAAACCACTTTGTGAAAATTTTACTGATTTTAAAGTGTAGTAAAATTCAATTCTCTATATGCACCCCATACTCTGATGCGAACATTAGATGTGGAATCAGAAATTAATTGGCATAGACTCTTCAGAGCATTGAGACATGCGCACTGAAGGGTTATCTGTTGTTTTTCAACCCTTGGATGTTGGGAAACCGAAAGAGATACCAAGTCAATTTGGAGATGTAATCCTTCTATTACATTTATATGATTTTGATATTCATCATATGGTAATACTTTAGTTTTCAAATGATGAAGATTTTTCCATAAGTTGAGATGAATGTCATGAATGCAATCTTCTATCATCAATTATGGAATATCAAAATGATAATTTGCTGAAGGCCAGAACATGACTGGTATTTCTCCTTTATCTAATTTTTTTTTCATGTTCAACACATCTTCATCATCTTCTACTAAACTTTTCTCCACTTAGTCTGACCAAAGTGGATGCTCTGCATTAAATGATAAATGACCTAAGGGAGGTTCGGAGAATGACCATTCCCTTAAGATGTCTTCTGACTAAGAAAGTGTTTCACCTGTAAATGGTAAGGCATCAGACATGACTGGCCTTGTGTTTGCAAGTGCCTCGAGATAGGAGGGCTTCCTTGTTGCTACATTGTCAATTATAGAATTGTTTTGACAATGCGAAAAACTACTGCGGAGAGGACTTTCGAAGAAAATTCCATCATGGGGAGGATCACCATGATGGATTACATCAAGGGGTAAATATTCTTTCTCCTTGGTCTTCTGGCCACACGGAGGGTTTCCATGGCTCTCATCCAATGATAGAAACTCTGGATTGACCGAATTTTCATGAAGCAAGCCTTCATGATGAAGTGTACAGTGAGAAACTTTAGAATTACAACTACCACTCCAAAAATATAGTAATGAGAGGGTAGGATCTTGAGCAGAAATAGATAAATGTCTGAGGGTTTCAAGAACTCCAGCATTAAGAGGAGCTAAATTACAGCTTGACTCTTGATTTTCCAATGGTATTTGGTGATATTTTTTCTTGGATTATCTCTTATAATTAGTTGGGTCCACTTTCTAAGAAAAGTGGTTATCATGGGCAGTTATATGTGCCTGCCTTGGATTAGTTATCGGAACATACCGGTTACCTCCAATTGGAAAGGGTGTATTTCCCCAATCTTGTTGTCCATATGATATGGGGGAGTATGCCCCATGACCCTCCTAGACTGGAACAAAGGCATGTATCTTCTCTGGGATGGCATGCTGATGTGTCATCCCATGTGTGGGGACAGATTTATATGTCTGTTCTCCTGACACTGCTGAAGTAGTTGTTAAAATATTATGACATGCTTTCAGAATATGGGTAGGGATATTAGTATGCCCTTTCACTATTAATAAGATGTGTTTAGTGACTTTAGTGGTTGGAACGGGAATATACATCCATTCTATATCTGTAGTAGGTGTATGTGCCTACTCTTGTCCTCCTTTTCCTATCAATGGATATTTACAATACTCATGCATAGGGGTAGAGAGTTGGGTCTGCCCCAAATTTGTCATCGGAGATTTTTTACTGACTTCTTCGATTGCTACCAAACAAGATTGTTGGAAGGCTTGATGAAAATTGGCAGGTGTATGTGCCTGCTGGATATTCTCCTTCAAGATGGTTGATGGGTTTCCTTCAATACTGGCAGACGAGACTGCTGATAGAATTGGTGATTGTAAATAGGTGTATGTTCATGTTTACCAGTTTCCACCATATTAGATTGGTGGGTCTCTTTAAATGCAGTTAGAAGAGCCTGCTGACTAGCTGATAACTTGTAAATAGGTGTATGTGTATGTTCATGGTACTCCACCGATTTTATCTGGTGGGATTAGTGGTTTGTTGTCAGACGAGACTGCTAAGAAACAAAATTAGGACAAATGGGTGTATGTGCCCGCTCGTTGTTTTCCATCATGTTTGATCGATGGACTTCTCTGGGGGAGGTAAAGGTTAGAACCTACTTCCTGCTAACTGGACGTTGTCCCTGGCAGTTCGTCTTGTGTGCCCGGGTCTGAGAGACCTGGGCCAAACATCCAGAGGCAACACCCCCATCATGTTGGGGATACACTACCGCATGATTCTGGTGGTGATTATTGGTGGGAGTCCTCAAGAAGGACTCCTGTATTCTGGAATTGATTCCTTTAGTGACCTCTTGATCCACCTCCCTATAGTATGGGAGAGATTGGTTGTTGCGTTCTGGGGATAAAGACCCAAAAAGGTTTGAGACGGTGGTTGGCACCATTTTCTTCTTGATCATTGGTCGTTGTTGGCTAGATGAATGAGGATTATTGTTGACATGGAGGGCCTGTAAAGCAGCCTCCAAAGTCGGGATTGTACCGTGATGGCGATATTCCTTTATCATCACATTAGAGACCCAACGTTGAAGATGTTGGGTTAGTGGTAACATCCTTCCAGTGGATGGAGATCCAACTTGAGCAGCAGTCAGGAAGTTCACATATGTTGTCTTGGGGAAATCCATTCTTTGGATTGAAGGGAATTTTGTGGAAAAATGACACAACAACAAGTTCTATTAAATTGACATCTTGTCAGATGGATACATACATGATTAATTCCTTTTTTTGGCCCTACTTTATCAATTGATAGGGGCCTAACATGTGGGTAACATTATTAACTTGGTTAAGGATTCATGTTGGGTTCACCATTTTTGTTTCGTAGTTCCTTGAAATGTGCATTCTATATTTAAGAATCACTGTTTCCAGGAGTTTTCCATTGGATTTATTCATGGAACCAGAAACCTCTAATAGTTCTTTATACAAAGAGGACCTACTTTCCAAATTTAGGCATTTGTTAAGTTTTGAACTTTATGATACTTAAGAATGTGCATTGTTCGAGAGGATGGGAGGTCGGACTCATCACACCCTTTTGGGGGGAATTATTGTCTACTTCGAGACTCTCTTTGTAAGATTAAAATATTTTCATGAATCCTTATTAATTTACCAAGTATATCATAAGTATCCCTTGAAATTTACAATCACTTATTAACATGTGTAAAATTTAGAATCATTAGCATGCATTCAAGGTTCTTCATCAATGGAAAAATCTGTATGTATTCGAGGTTTTCCATCAATGGTATCGTCTAATATACTGATTAGAGATTCTTTTAATCATTGTTATGATGATACTGGTTTTTCAAGCCACTCATTGGGTCACTCTGGAATTTATTGTCATCTAGGGAGACAAAGGTTTGTTTTAATCTTGGGATCATGCTCATAAAATGAGCTACCTACGTATCCTTATAAAAATAATCAGAACCCTCATAGTTCAGTGTCACTTAATAGGACACATCATACCTTTTAAGGTTATGTGATAAGGACCTCTAAGCGGAAGGTGCTTAGTTAAAACTTAGTGTGTTACTTATGCTGAAGCAGCCAACGGAACTTTGGAAAGGATATAGGTTTCCAAGTAAGATCAGACCCTATTGGGAATATGGACCAAAGAGAACAGGGTTGATTTGAAGTGTTGGGTTTAAACCTAAATGAGGCTTCCTACATATCCCATATGGAAGGGAATCAAAGCCCACATAGTTCGATGTGTCTCATAAGAGAGTATAGTCCTCTGAGAGAGATGTGTTTGGGCTTACTTATTGAAAAAGGATGCCTTGATGATTTGAGAATTTAATTTGGGGCTTATTTCCTAAGGAGGATGCCCAAATTGGGGGAATTAAGGTTGGATTCCTGAGGAGGATATCTAGTGATCTTGGGCCCTGAAAGGGCTTCCTACATATCCTAGCTTGAATAGGAATCAGAGTTCTCATAGTTCATTCAAAATGAGTGTTTGTGCACATGTTGTAACCATCACGTATCTCTAAGCCCACGTGAGTCATGATCGGTGTGAGAAACAAGAGGATGTGAAAGATTCAACAATGACACTTCACACTTTTCCTCCTACACTAATGGAAGAGGGCACGTCGACCGTGGAAGAGGGTGAGGTGACGAGCTTTCCCTCTGTTCTATTTACATTGGACAAGGGTACAATGTAAGGAAGAAGGGGTGAAGTTGAGGGGCTTATACCAGGATGGATGCCCTGAAATTGGTTCTCGTAGGGGAGGGAGACTTCTCCTATACTTTCACGGAATGTCAAGTGTGAATTTTACCTTCCCTACCAGAGAACTAAGGTCCTGGGTCACCTATTTGAAAAGGGCGAGGCTGATAACCAACCATCCTCCAAACCGAGAACTTCCCAATACTGTTTCTAGGAGAAGGGTCCATGTGACTATGGATATAAAAATCCACAAACATCCCATGAATCTTAAACCCATTGTGAAACGAATGTGGGAAACCTCTGACTGCGGAAATAAAAATCCAAATTGGAGACATGCTGATGTGCCTTACCCAAAGGTTTGAGAAGTCAGGAGGTTTCGGTGGAGGTTTCAACTTAGCCCCTTTCGAATAAGGGAACCAAAGAAAGAGACAACCCACCATGAAAGGCTTTAAGTAAGGGTTTTTGAACTGGTCACAAAGGTAACTCATGCAAGTGTGCCGTGTAGGTACCCCACTTTGCCCTATCGCGCAGGTATGGTGCACAAGTGTGCCGCACAAGTATAGCATGTAGGTATGGATGAGGACTGAAGAAGAATGTGAAGAAATTTAAAACATGCATGTCCCCTTTAATTATCCCTTCTTTTGTAGTTTAGAGAACTAATTAAGAGAATTTGAGAGATCTAGGTGAAAGAGATACGCAATGGGAGCTTCAGAGAATCTTCCACTTTTTTTGGTCTGAAAATGGGGAGCCCAAGGGTCCTATTTATAGGAAGGGATGGGGTCTGGCCGTAGAAACTTTTCATGCACAGGTATTTCACATAGATCCACCGTTCAGGTACTCTGCATAGGGACATCATAAATCTTCTCATGCGTATCTCGACCACGTAGCTCAGCCGCGTATCTGAGCCGCTTAGCTCAACTGTGTAGCTCCCTCGCGAAGCTTGACCACGTAGCTCGCTCGCAAAGCTCGGTCGTGAAGCTGGTGGATGTTGCTACATCATGTAGAGCTTGGGAGTATTTCTCGATGTTTCCCTTGTAATCTTTGAATATTTTTAAGTAGTTTCAACAAATGTCCCCCAAATTCCACTGAGGAATCTTTAATGGCTAGAGAATACCACTAGGAGCACGGTGTTCGGCCTTCACCTTTTGGCAGACCAATCATCGAGACACAAACTCCGCAACTGAATGCTTCAGCTGAGGCCACCAGAACTAGCTCCTCAAGGCTCAGTACATCTTTGTAACACCAGGATGCACCGCTAAAGGCGAACTATGAAACTCTTAGAGAACCATATCGCGCATCATCAAAGGAAAAAATATCCTTCTGGGATACAACAATCAGTGTTGTTCATCCTCTGACAAACCATCAGGGGCCTTGCCACAAACAACTCGGTCTCTCCAGACCTCCACCTCTAGATCCCCCAACTGGGACTCTTCCACCTTCTGCATCAGGGAATATTGTACCATCATCTAAAAAAGACAACCTTTACCCCCAACTTCTCCCGTATCAAGATGTAATGCTGACAGTTCTTCCATTACTCTTCAGGAGTCACCAGATTCACGCACTGCATCACCACGCGACTTCTGACTCAGTGCATCAGCTACAACATTCCCCTTTCTAGGTGTATATGATATCTTGAAGTCATATTCCTGTAAGAACTCCATCCACCGACACTATCATAAGTTCAAGTCATGCTTGGAGAAAACATAACTCAACCTCTTATGATCAGTGAAAACCACAAAGCGCTCACTAATGAGGTAATGTCACCAAAACTTCAGAGCAAACACTATGGTTGCCAACCCAAGATCATGGGTGGCATAGTTACACTCATGGGGATGAAACTACTGAGACCCATAAGAAACAACTGATCTCTGCTGCATCACAACACATCCTAACCCCAGATGTGAAGCATCACAGAAAACATCAAACTGAACTCCCTCAGCTGGAAGAAAAAGAATTGGATCACTTACTAACTTCTCCTTTAGATACTCGAAAGTTTCCTGACACTGATCAGTCGATATGAGAGCCTAATCTTTCCTGGTCAAAGCTATCAGAGGAGTCTCAATGTCACAAACTAGTCTGATTCGACCCTGAACCGGTCACCCAGGCCAGTCCGCGACAAGTCCCGAGAGGCGTTCCCGATCCTTCCGGGATGGCGACAAGCACCAAGGGCATCAATAGAGTACACAAGGGAATGATTTATCCCATATATGAACAATAAAATGAATAGAGGAAAGAAAAGGACAACCCAAAATACATTTATATAAAAATTGAACTGAACATTATTTGTACATGAAACTAAAAGTACAACTAAGCCAACAACTCAACTGACCAAACTCGATAACCAACTAACTCCATGTGACCTCATTGGACACTCTACAAAAAAATGATCACATATCGCCCAAGGTGATCGAACTCAAGCTGAAACCTGCACAGGGGCTAAAAACAGAAGAAGACTATAGGTGTGAGTATTAAAACTCAGTAGGTTAGCCCGGTATTCTATTCCCAATGCACATTCCTTTAAAATAAAAGAAACATCAATTTATAGTTTTAAATTAAATATATGAAAGTATAGTTTTCAAATGAGGTTCCATGATATAATAATTATTAGATAAAAACATGCATGTTTAATAAACAAAAATGCAAGTAACAATTTTTTTTAAATAGGTGAAACTTCAAAATGAAAATAGTTTTCAAGTGGGATGCTTTAAAGAATTTTATCTTTTAAATAAATCACACAAACTACTGGATTTACCAACCAAACACACTGTATATTGACGGTGACTATAAAAGATCCAACCAGCACAAGTCATGGGAACACCCCTAGGTACTAGTCAGTTGTGAGCCCCAGGTACCACGTATCTCGGTGAAAGTAACCAAAATAAATATTCATTATCGTGCACGAGCCACTAGTAGGGAACATACACATAACCTAGTGGTCCCAAATAATCATCATCATCATAGTTTAGTTAGTGTTTTCATCATCAAACTTGCTACGTGAAACAGGGGCCAAACCCCACAGAATCACTAGCATACTAGTACATGTCTACCCACCTAGATACCCGGGATTCCCTTTAGTGCTCAATCAAGTTACACATATTATAAAATACACATTTCACATCCAAATTACATTCCCAAAGAATAAAAACACAAAAATTCCATAAACTTTCTTCACATTTCTTACACAAATCAACAAACCGCTAAATATTTTTGTAAAACAATTTCAAGAAGTGTATTGAGGCTTTCCACATAAAACTCATTCAAAAACCTCTTCAAATTAAAAAAACATCAAAAACATACCAAATAATATTTGGAAGCCCTAAAAACATTTAATAAAATCATTTCATGGACCATAAAACAATTCCAATTGCACAACTTGGAATATACAAGTAAAACACTCCTTCATTTTTAGGAAAGGCCAAACGGGCCTTTAAAAATTTTCTCAAAACTAATGTTTGACGAAGTTATGCATTTAAATTTTATTAAGGAGGTGTGTAAACACCATTTACAGAATAAAACCACATTTATTAATCCCTTAAAACACTTAGGTGACATATTAAAAACACAAACATTTTTATAAAAATGTGAAACATGCCATTTTTTGGCAACTCAGGACAAAACAAGTTGTAAACAAAAAAACCAATTGTTTGTAAAACAAAATCCAAATTTGAAATCCATAAAATGATCCCAAAATAATTTTCTTACATGCTTCCAATATATTTAAAAATCCAAACAAATTATTTTAAATTTCACTAGACACATAAAATCCAAACAGGTAATTTACCAAACACATGGCATGCACTTTTTAACAAAACAACTTATATTAAGCACATAAAAAAGGATAAAACACCACTTTGATTCCATAATGTTATTAAAGATACTAAAACATATTCAAAATACCATAAAACAAGTGTGAAAGCTCATGGAATAATTTATCAAACAAGAGGAGTGCACATTTATACCAAAACAACTATATTTTTAACAAAATAAGTCATAAAACATAATTTGCAAACAAAACCTTTAGAAACAAAGTTTCACAGAAGCACATATAATATAAATAAGGATATAATAGAATTAAAATAAAGAAACTTAAATGATAAAGGTTTGTGCAAGGGGTATCCTACCTCAAATCCTTCGCGTAACGGAAATGCACACCTGAAATCACCCGTCGCGGGTTTATAAACCATAAAACTACGAAGACCAGATCTAAATGAATATAAACTCCATCAAAAACCATTTTATAACATAACACTAGGTCGATCATTACTAGGGGAGATTATAAAACCAAGAAAAATTTAAAGGAGGAAGAAGAGGGAGGATAAAGGAGATGGAATCTCACCTTTTCCACAAGAAAACTTTTCGTATTCCATTAGATATGCACCCCTAAAGAAAAGGTAATGGAATGAAACTTCATGTAGAGTCTCTTAAGGTCTGGAAGAACCAGGTAAATAATTTTTTTTTTGAAAAAGATCACTAATTTAATGAGTTATGTATAAAACTATTTACCTTATCAATTCTGGGAGATTTGAGGTATCCTGAGAAATGTTTCCCTAATCTGAGACACATATGAGATCCAAAGAGGGTAAATCGATTCTGAGGGTGAGTATAGGGTTATTGGATTCGAGGGGGAGGTTTAATAACCAAAAAATATTAAAAAATTAAAAATATATAAAAGAAACTAATTATTTTTTTAAAACAGGAAATGGGCCCATGGGCTGGCCCAATACCTAAATAAGTAACCCCAATTCACCATGATTATGAATTTTTATGGGGTCAAAAAGGATAAATAAGTCTTAATATATCAGTATAGGACAAGTGTGAAGTTTAATAGGTGAAAAATGTTGGAAAAAAAAGATTTATAAAGGAAACAAATTTTGTTTTTAAAATTGGAAATGCGATCACGGTTTTCCAAAATCATGAAGTAACCACCCTTTCTTCAAAAACTCCTAAACAAAAAATGGGGAAGCCAAATTAGGGTGATTAGAAATATATGAAACTTAAAAACTCAAGATTAATCTCATAAAATACCAATTAAAAGGATCGGGATTTCCAATGGACCGGATCAATACAAAGACAAAAAAACGGGTGTGACAATTCTCCCCACCATTAAAGCTTTCCGCCCCCGGAAAGCCATAACACTTTCCGGCTGAAAAATCACCACCTAAGGATTACCTATCAACATGATCCAGACTCTAAATAAAATGAAATATCATCAACTATCAATGTATGTTAATTCTATAGCTCAAAAAAACACACTACTCACAACCACTTCTGGAAAATCATTGGAAAAAAATCAAGCCAACACCTCCACAACCAAGCCAAGAACCCGATTGTTGGGCCTTCTCCCAATGAACCCAACCATCACCCAAACCAAAGAGAACTCACAAAAACCAAATATTACAGGGGATTCCAGAATGAACTCCCCACCATTAAGAAACAACTAGCACTATAAAAGTTCTTAGGATGAAAATCCATGAGACCCATGGTGGGTCTCCCCACCATTAGAAACCATCTTGAAACAAACAGACAAGAATTCAACATGAGCTAGAATTGGGTCTCACTCACACAATCCCAAAAAAACTCCTAAAAAACCTACAATAATAATTTAATAGGGTTACAACATGGACATCTAAACCACCCACTCTCAAACGGAGGGGACAAGAACTGGGCCAAGACTTTCAGCACGGATCTAGACCCCCACCACTCGGGGAGGGGAGGGAAGGGGACTGAATAATTTGGCCACTGAAACCACAAAAGAAACAAATAAACTACCCAAAACTCTCCACCTACGAATAGGTAACACCAAGACTACACCTGATTTTCATAGATGGTCCACACCGGGACATTGATTGAAAACCCACATCCATGAAGGCATAACCATAGACACTGTGTGAGGGGTAAGTCCACCACACTTGTTGCGACAAAGGGAAATTAAAAGAAAGGAGGAACCAAAACATTAACATAGAAACTAACTTACCAAAACATAGGAGGAATGATCCTAATAGAGCACTCCACACCTCTGGTGATTTCCTGACTACGTGAAAAGCTTCACTCCGAGGCCTATGGCTGGAGCCCTGATTCTTGAAGCATCTGCTGCACCGTAGTCAGGTGATAAGGATCACACCACTCAAAAAACTCACTTTCTCACCAAACAAAAACCGTTATCTAAATAAAAACTCATAGATATATATATCAAAATTTTGTCTCACTCTGAACAAGGGGCAGAATGGACAAGGAATACAACGAAACACATCAACATCACTGAACACAACTGCTCTGTCCAAAAGAATTATCACGACCTAGAAGCACTTTTACTAGATCCCAAACAGCTCTCTATTCCAACAAATAGGTTGAGGAATCATCAAAATAGGTGGATTTAACATTTTAAATGAATCCTTAGGTTGATCAGCAGGAAATATTTCCAACAGAGAACTATACATGGCCACATCACAACATCAAACACATCTTTAAGAACCCAATGAACATTACTCAAAAACTGATCCACCAACAAGATCTCATCCCACGATACAACAAGAGTACAACTTTAAATCACAAAGAAGCTTACTGAATAAACAATTCTACTAATACATAGAAAAATCAAGCCACATAACGGTTGATTTAAAAAAAAAGGCCACAATTTTTCAGCTCAAAAAACTTTTGGAAAAACAAACTAACTTGGTGGGTTTCTACATTCACCAATGGTGTTTCATCATGTCTCACCCATATGCACATTTCCATGCCACCCCAGGCAACCAACCACCATACCATATAGTCCATACTTCCAGATATAAATAAAACCATGCATGTGAGCACCCATGAAAACACCAAAGGCTAAAACAAAACAACATCATTCCAAAAAAAATTACCTTCAAAAGGAACACCAACCACCAAGTCAAAAACCCTTTTCATATTTCAGAAAAAAAACCACAATTCATTAAGAACCATTTTCTTAAAAACCTACCCCTTTTCATTTTTAACAACTTTTAAAATAACCAAGCCACACCAAACAGCCCCTTCCCATTTTTTTTAAAATTCAGCATGGTATATTTTCATAATCCGAGTTCTATTGAGACCAATACCCTTTCTTGGAAAACACCAACCGATCAAAACCAATTTCCAAAACTAATTTATCTGATTCAAAAACTTTTTAACATCTGAAAATACCCCATTTAAAACAAAGATCTAGAATCACCTTAAAATGATTCACAATTTCAAAACAATTTATTCCAACAAACCACAGGTTTATATTATGGATAATCCAATCCTGTTAAATCATTTCCACTTCCCTTAATTTTTTTCACAAAACACAACCTTCCAAAACCATTCTTATATTTAATTTTTGAAAACCCCCTTTTTCACTTTTCAAAATATAATACTTACTTTAAAACCAATTTCCACAATTCTCACACAAGGATTTTAAAAACAAAAATTCAAAATTCAAGAAAGGTTCATAAAACCCAAAAAAAGGGAACTAGTGTCGGTGGGTGACTTGACCATATGGTTGGAGGCCATATGTCAAACACAACACCAACACAAAGAGACTTATTAGGACCATTCCCCAGCTCCACGTGGCTTGCCAGGCCCTGCAAGCTCACGAAGGCCATTAGTCAGACTCCCCTTGTCGTATCCCAACACTAAACAATCAACAAGAACAAAGGACACTAATAAAACCAAACTTCCCATGGAAACCCGATGATTAGAAAGAGAAAGAGTTCACGACGCTCTTCTTTCCCTTACCCCTCAAGTCCCCAAAATCCTACTCCATCTACATTGACATCCCCAAAATAACAAGGGTTCTCTAAAAAGAAAGGTCTGCTTAGAGCCAACCTCCCTTTGATACTATTTTGTCACGAACCAGTCCGAGTCGACCCTGAACCGGTCACCCAGGCCAGCCCGCTACAAGTCCCGAGAGGCGTTCCCGATCCTCCCAGGATGGAGACAACCACCAAGGGCATAAATAGAGTACACAAGGGAATGATTTATCCCATATATGAACAATATAATTAATAGCGGAAAGAAAAGGACAACCCAAAATACATTTATATAAAAATTGAACTGAACATTATTTGTACAAGAAACTGAAAGTAAAACTAAGCCAACAACTCAACTGACCAAACCCGATAATCAACCAACTCCATGTGACCACGCTGGTCACTCTACAACAAAATGATCAAACATCGCCCAAGGTGATCAAACTCAAGCTGAAACCTCCACAGGGGCTAAAAACAGAAGAACACTATAGGCGTGAGTATTAAAACTCAGTAGGTTAGCCCGATATTCTATTCCCAATGCACATTCCTTTAAAATAAAAGAAACATCAATTTATAGTTTTAAATTCAATATATGAAAGTATAGTTTTCAAATCAGGTTCCATGCTATAATAATTATCAGACAAAAACATGCATGTTTAATAAAAAAATGCAAGTAACAATTTTTTTCAAAGAGGTACAACTTCAAAATGAAAATAGTTTTCAAGTGGGATGCTTTAAAGAATTTTATCTTTTAAATAAATCACACAAACTACTAAATTTACCAACCAAACACACCGTATGCCGATGGTGACTACAAAAGATCCAACGAGCACAAGTCATGGGAGCACCCCTAGGTACTAGTCAGTTGTGAGCCCCAGGTACCTCGTATCTCGGTGAAAGTAACCAAAATAAATATTTGTTCTCATGCACGAGTGTAGACCCCGAAAAACGCGTCCCCAAAATTTTCCAAATGCTTCCATACATGATCCAAGATCGTAGTCCATTTCGCAATCTTCGATTTGGTAGGTCGTAGGGCCCAAACGGGGTTACGGATTAGGAGTTATGGACGTTTGAAGTTGGGCTGGAAATCTGGTTCGCGAAGCCCATCCGCGAAGCCCCCCTCCGTGATCGCGGAGCGCCGCCGCGAAGCAATGAGGCGAGAGGCTCCGCGAACCCGTTTGACATTTGCGATGCGCCGCGAAGACCCCTCGCGAAGCACTAATGCGAAGCGCCCCGACCATCGCGGCCTCGCGAAGCTCCAGAGGCGGTGATGCTCCGCGAACGCATTTGACGTTCGCGAGCCGCCGCGAAGCTCCAGAGGCGGTGATGCTCCGCAAACGCATTTGACGTTCGCGAGCGCGCCGCGAAGCTCCTGAGGCGGCGCGGAAGTTCTGCTTCGCGGCGCCCCTTCCTATAAATACCCAGCTCACCCCCCTTCTCGGGAGGACGGCCACGGCCACTTCGCCCCTTGGGCAGCCGAGCGGAGCTCCGCATTGCGGCTCCGCGAAGCCATGCTCCGCGAGCAGCTTCCTTCGCGTTGCTGCTCCGCGAGCGGAGGATCCGCGAGTCCATGCTCCGCGAGCCTATGCTCCGTGATGCTGCTCCGCGATGCTGATCCGCGAGACCAAGCTCCGCGAGAGCCCTTTGCTCCGCGAGCCCTTACTCCGCGAGACCAAGCTCCGCGAGAGCCCTTTGCTCCGCGAGCCCTTGCTCCGCGATGCTGCTCCGCGAGACCAAGCTCTGCGAGACCCCTATGCTCCGCGAGAGACCATTGCTCCGCGAGGCCATGCTTCGCGAAGCTACTTCGCGAAGACCTATCCTTCGCGAGGATCCTACCTTCGCGCCCACCGGTCCTATCTAACAAATGATAGGATGCCTCTCGCTTCTAACGAGAGATGCCTCATTCTCTTATCATGAGATGACAATAGTCCTACCTACATGACTCTAAACTGTAGTATTCTCCCTATCTAACAAATGATAGGATGACCAATTCACCAGTGAGTTGGGATGCCCTCATGGCCAGACATGAGGAAGACATTACGGGCAGCTTCCTAGCGTAAGCCCCATTCACCAGTGCCACTCCTTAGTGGCACCCGGGCAGCTTCCTAGCGTAAGCCCCATTCACCAGTGCTGCTCCTCAGCGGCACCCGGGCAGCTTCCTAGCGTAAGCCCCATTCACCATTGTCACTCCTTAGTGGCACCCGGGCAGCTTCCTAGCGTAAGCCCCATTAACCATTGCCGCTCCTTAGCGGCACCCGGGCAGCTTCCTAGCGTAAGCCCCATTCACCATTGCCACTCCTTAGTGGCACCCGGGTAGCTTCATAGCGTAAGCCCCATTCACCATTGCCACTCCTTAGTGGCACCCGGGCAGCTTCCTAGCGTAAGCCCCATTCACCAGTGCCGCTCCTTAGTGGCACCCGGGCAGCTTCCTAGCGTAAGCCCCATTCACCAGTGCCGCTCCATAGCGGTACCCGGGCAGCTTCCTAGCGTAAGCCCCATTCACCAGTGCCGCTCCATAGCGGTACCCGGGCAGCTTCCTAGCGTAAGCCCCATTCACCAGTTCCGCTCCATAGCGGTACCCGGGCAGCTTCCTAGCGTAAGCCCCATTCACCATTGCCACTCCTTAGTGGCACCCGGGCAGCTTCCTAGCGTAAGCCCCATTCACCATTGCCACTCCTTAGTGGCACCCGGGCAGCTTCCTAGCGTAAGCCCCATTCACCAGTGCCGCTCCATAGCGGTACCCGGGCAGCTTCCTAGCGTAAGCCCCATTCACTAGTGCCGCTCCATAGCGGTACCCGGGCAGCTTCCTAGCGTAAGCCCCATTCACCATTGCCACTCCTTAGTGGCACCCGGGCAGCTTCCTAGCGTAATCCCCATTCACCATTGCCACTCCTTAGTGGCACCCGGGCAGCTTCATAGCGTAAGCCCCATTCACCATTGCCACTCCTTAGTGGCACCCGGGCAGCTTCCTAGCGTAAGCCCCATTCACCAGTGCCGCTCCTTAGTGGCACCCGGGCAGCTTCCTAGCGTAAGCCCCATTCACCAGTGCCGCTCCATAGCGGTACCCGGGCAGCTTCCTAGCGTAAGCCCCATTCACCAGTGCCGCTCCATAGCGGTACCCGGGCAGCTTCCTAGCGTAAGCCCCATTCACCATTGCCACTCCTTAGTGGCACCCGGGCAGCTTCCTAGCGTAAGCCCCATTCACCATTGCCACTCCTTAGTGGCACCCGGGCAGCTTCCTAGCGTAAGCCCCATTAACCATTGCCGCTCCTTAGCGGCACCCGGGCAGCTTCCTAGCGTAAGCCCCATTCACCAGTGCCACTCCTTAGTGGCACCCGGGCAGCTTCCTAGCGTAAGCCCCATTCACCAGTGCCGCTCCATAGCGGTACCCGGGCAGCTTCCTAGCGTAAGCCCCATTCACCAGTGCCGCTCCATAGCGGTACCCGGGCAGCTTCCTAGCGTAAGCCCCATTTACCATTTTCGTTCCTTAGCAGCACCCGGGCAGCTTCCTAGCGTAAGCCCCATTCACTGTTGTAATCCTATGCAGCGGTAAGCCGTTGACATCCCCATCCAGCGGTAATCCGTTGTGACCCATTTGAACTACGAGGTCTTTGATCCATGTCAAGGCATGGTACGTAGGAAGCCTCCACGAGGTTCAAGCCCACCATCAGTGGACCAAGGTCTACTTCCCATTTGAACTACGAGGTCTTTGATCCATGTCAAGGCATGGTACGTAGGAAGCCTCCATGAGGTTCAAACCCACCATCAGTGGACCAAGGTCTACTTCCCATTTGAACTATGAGGTCTTTGATCCATGTTAAGGCATGGTACGTAGGAAGCCTCCACGAGGTTCAAGCCCACCATCAGTGGACCAAGGTCTACTTCCCATTTGAACTACGAGGTCTTTGATCCATGTCAAGGCATGGTACGTAGGAAGCCTCCATGAGGTTCAAGCCCACTCATCTTTCACGTCGGGTTTCACCCCCGTCCAGCACGACGTTAAACTGCACCCCGGTCCAGTGGTAAGCCATTGCGACCCCCCATTTGAACTACGAGGTCTTTGATACATGTCAAGGCATGGTACGTAGGAAGCCTCCACGAGGTTCAAGCCCACCAATAGTGGACCAAGGTCTGCTTTCACGTCAGTTCACCGACACACCCACCCGTCTTTCATGTCGGGTCTCACCCCCGTCCAGCACGACGTTAAACTGCACCCCGGTCCAGTGGTAAGCCATTGCGACCCCCCATTTGAACTACGAGGTCTTTGATCCATGTCAAGGCATGGTACGTAGGAAGCCTCCACGAGGTTCAAGCCCACCAATAGTGGACCAAGGTCTGCTTTCACGTCGGTTCACCGACACACCCACCCGTCTTTCACGTCGGGTCTCACCCCCGTCCAGCACGACGTTAAACTGCACCCTGGTCCAGCGGTAAGCCGTTGTGACCCATTTGAACTACGAGGTCTTTGATCCGTGTCAAGGCATGGTACGTAGGAAGCCTCCACGAGGTTCAAGCCCACCATTAGCGGACCAAGGTCTGCTTTCACGTCGGTTTACCGACAAACTCCCCACCTGAACTACGAGGTCTTTGATCCATGTCAAGGCATGGTACGTAGGACGCCTCCACGAGGTTCAAGCCCACCAATAGTGGACCAAGGTCTACATTCACGTCAGTTTACCGGCGAAACCTTTTGAAATACGAGGTCTTTGATCCATGTCAAGGCATGGTACGTAGGAAGCCTCCACGAGGTTCAAGCCCACCCATCGCTCTTTCACGTCGGGTCTCACCCCCGTCCAGCACGACGTTAAACTGCACCCCGGTCCAGTGGTAAGCCATTGCGACCCCCCATTTGAACTACGAGGTCTTTGATCCATGTCAAGGCATGGTACGTAGGAAGCCTCCACGAGGTTCAAGCCCACCAATAGTGGACCAAGGTCTGCTTTCACGTCGGTTCACCGACACACCCACCCGTCTTTCACGTCGGGTCTCACCCCCGTCCAGCACGACGTTAAACTGCACCCTGGTCCAGCGGTAAGCCGTTGTGACCCATTTGAACTACGAGGTCTTTGATCCGTGTCAAGTCATGGTACGTAGGAAGCCTCCACGAGGTTCAAGCCCACCATTAGCGGACCAAGGTCTGCTTTCACGTCGGTTTACCGACAAACTCCCCACCTGAACTACGAGGTCTTTGATCCATGTCAAGGCATGGTACGTAGGACGCCTCCACGAGGTTCAAGCCCACCAATAGTGGACCAAGTTCTAAATTCACGTCAGTTTACCGGCGAAACCCTTTGAACTACGAGGTCTTTGATCCATGTCAAGGCATGGTACGTAGGACGCCTCCACGAGGTTCAAGCCCACCCATCGCTCTTTCACGTCGGGTCTCACCTACGTCCAGCACGGCGTTAAACTGCACCCCGGTCCAGTGGTAAGCCATTGCGACCCCCCCACCTGAACTACGAGGTCTTTGATCCATGTCAAGGCATGGTACGTAGGAAGCATCCACGAGGTTCAAGCCCACCCGTCGCTCTTTCACGTCGGGTCCCATTCCAGTCCAGCGGTAAGCCGTTGCGACCTTTTGAACTACGAGGTCTTTGATCCATGTCAAGGCATGGTACGTAGGAAGCCTCCACGAGGCTCAAGCCCACCCGTCGTTTATTCACGTCAGGGTTCACTACCGTCCATCATGACGTTAAACTGCACACTTACGTCCAGCATGACGTTAAACTACAATCTGGTCCAGTGGTAAGCCATTGTGACTCAACCATTTGAACTACGAGGACTTTGATCCATGTCAAGGCATGGTACGTAGGAATCCTCCCAGAGGTTCAAGCCCAACTCCCCTCGGACCAAGGTCCAGTTTCACGTCGGTTTACCGGCACCATCCCGAACTACGCGGACTTTGATTCCCTGCCACGGGGATACGTAGGAAGCCTCTTCAAGGCTCAAGCCCAACTTCACCGTCGCCCCTGCGATGGTCCCATTTCATCCTCCTCCACTTCACTCATTCATCCATCACCCATCCTGATTCTCACCCGGGCCGCCACATCCCGGTGGAATCATGCCATCCACCTCCTCGCTGCTCCTAGCGGCGCATGGGCCGCTTTCCACGTGTAAGCCCCATCATATCTCCGGGTCGTTGTCCTCTGTGTACACCCCGATTCATCACCCTTTTCCCTTCTAGGGAGTGCACCACCTCGGATCCGTCCTCTTTGGGCGTTCTAATCCATCGCCTTGGTAAGCCTTCCAGGTGTTCCCTCATAGGGATATACCAATCTGATCCGTCTCTATGGGACGTTCTGATCACCCTCATTCCGTCTCCGCAAGACGTTAAACACGCAGCCTACCTCGTGATAAACATGAGATGCCTGAGGAAAACCTCGGATGGAACGCCTTTGGTGTAACCGTCTCTGCTAGACGTTAATCTTGCAACATACCCTGTGTTAAACACAGGAAGCTGAGGAAAACCTCAGACGTACGCCTCGGGTTCTGCACCCTTGAGATGCCCTCTTATGAGAAAGAATACAGGTTCCCCAATGTCCACGCACCCATAGATGCCCCGACATTCCTGATGTTGCCGTCTACTCTGACCGAAGGTCGCTACCATGTCAAGACCCTATGGAAAGTCTTGACGGAAGTAGTGTAATTAATCGGCGTCAATGACAATATGGCACCGGGAATGAGATTCATGAACAACGTATTAAATCTATAAGGGAGACCCGGACTAGGTGACGAGTTCTGAGGAGGAATCCACAGGAGGAAGAACCAACATCCCATCATCCCGTTTCGATCAAGGAGCAGACGTACCTGAATAAGGAACGAATGCCGCCCGCCTTTGGAAAGCGGGAATGCGGGGCAACAAAGCCGCGCGTCCCCCTCCTCCGCGGACGAATGCGCGCGCGCCCCGGCGAAAGCGTCGGAAACAACGAGCCACTAGTAGGGAACATACCCATAACCTTGTGGTCCCCAATCATCATCATCATCATAGTTTAGTTAGTGTTGTCATCATCAAACTTGCTACGTGAAATAGGGTCCAAACCCCACAGAATCACTAGCATACTAGTACACATCCACCCACCTAGATACTCGGGATCCCCTTTAGTGCTCAATCAAGTTACACATATTATCAAATACACATTTCACATCCAAATTCCATTCCCAAACCATAAAAACACAAACATCCCATAAACTTTCTTCACATTTCTTACACAAATCAACAAACCACTAAATATTTTCGTAAAACAATTTCAAGAAGTGTATTGAGGCTTTGCACATAAAACTCATTCAAAAAACTCTTTTAATTATAAAAACACATAAAAACCATACCAAATAATATTTGGAATCCCTAAAAACATTTAATAAAATCATTTCACAGAACATAAAACAATCCCAATTGCACAACTTGGTATATACAAGTAAAACACTTTTTCATTTTTAGGAAAGGTCAAACGGGCCTTTAAAAATTTTCTCAAAACTAACGTTTGACAAAGTTATGCATTTCAATTTTATTAAGGAGGTGCGTAAACACCATTTACAGAAAAAAACCACATTTATAAATCCCTTAAAACACTTAGTTGATATATTCAAAACACAAACATTTTTATAAAAATGTGAAACATGCCATTTTTCGGCAACTCAGGCCAAAACATGTTGTAAACAAAAAACCCAATTATTTGTAAAACAAAATCCAAATTCAAAAGCCATAAAAGGATCCAAAAATAATTTTCTTACATTCTTACAATATATTTAAAAATCCAAACAAATTATTTTAAATTGCACTAGACACATAAAATCCAAACGGGCAATTTACCGAACACATGGCATGCACTCTTTAACAAAACAACTTATGTTAAGCACTTAAAAAGGGATAGAACACCACTTTAATGCCATAATGTTATTCAAGATACTGAAAAATATTCAAAATATCATAAACCAAGTGTGAAATCTCATGGAATAATTTATCAAATAAGAGGAGTACACATTTATACCAAAACAACTATATTTTTAACAAAATAATTCATAAAACATAATTTGCAAACAAAAACTTTAGAAACAAAGTTTCACAGAAGAAAATATAATATAAATAAGGATATAATAGAATTAAAATGATGAAACTTAAATGATAAAGGTTTGTGCAAGGGGTATCCTACCTCAAATCCTTGGCGTAACGGAAACACACACCCGAAATCACCTGTCGCGGGTTTATAAACCCTAAAACTATGAAGACCAGATCTAAATGAATATAAAATCCATCAAAAACCATGTTATAACATAACCCTAGGTCGATCATGACTAGGGGAGATTATAAAACCAAGAAAAATTGAAAGGAGGAAGAAGAGGGAGGATAAAGGAGATGGAATCTCACCTTTTCCACAAGAAAACTTTTCTTATTCCATTATATTTGCACCCTTAGAGAAAATTTAATGAGATAAAACTTCATTTAGAGTATCTTAAGGACTGGAATAACCATTTAAAGAAGATTTTTCTGAAAAAGAGCACGAATTTAATGAGTTGTGTATAAAACTATTTACCTTATCAATTCTGGGAGATTTGAGGTATCCTAAGATATTTCTCCCTAATCCAAGACCCATATGAGCTCCAAAGAGGATAAATCGATTATGAGGGTGAGTATAGGGTTATTGGATTATAGTGGGAGGTGGAATAAAAATATAAAAAAATAAAAAATATATAAAAGAAACTGTTTATTTTTTTTAAAACAGGAAATGGGCCCATGGGTTGGACCAATACCTAAATAAGTAACCCCAATTCACCATGCTTATGAATTTTTATGGGGTCCAAAATGATAAATAAGTTTTAATATATCAGTATAGGACAAGTGGGAAGTGGAATGGGTGAAAAATGTGGAAAAATAAAGGAGTTATAAAAGAAACAAATTTTGTTTTTAAAACTGGAAATGGGCTCATGGTTTTCCCAAATCATGAAGTAACCACCCTTTCTTCAAAAACACCTAAACAAAAAATGGGGAACCCAAATTAGGGTGATTATAAATATATGAAACTTAAAAACTCAAGATTAATCTCATAAAATACCCATGAAAAGGATTGGGATTTCCAATGGACCGGATCAATACAAAGACAAAAAAAACGGGTGTGACAATTCTCCCCACCATTAAAGCTTTCCGCCCCCAGAAAGCCATAACACTTTCCGGCTGAAAATAACCACCTAAGGATTACCTATCAACACGATCCAGCGTCTCAATAAAATGAAATATCATCAAATATCAATGGATTTTAATCCTCTAGCTCAAAAAAAACACACTACTCACAACCACTTCCGGAAAATCATTGGAAAAAAAATCAAGCCACCACCTCCACAACCAAGCCAAGAACCCGATTGTTGGGCCTTCTCCCAATGAACCCAACCATCACCCAAACCAAATAGAACTCACAAAAACCAAATATTACAAGGGATTGCATAATTTACTCCCCATCATTAATAAAAAACTATCACTATAAAATTTCTTAGGATGAAAATCCATGATACCCATGGTGGGTCTCCCCACCATTAGAAACCAACTAGCAACAAACAGACAAGAATTCAACATGAGCTAGAATTGGGCCTCTCTCACACAAGCCCAAAAAATGCCTAAAAAACCTACAATAACAAGTTAATAGGGTTATATCATGGACATCTAAACCACCCACTCCTGAATGGAGGGGACAAGAACTGGGCCAAGAATTTCAGCACGGATATGGACCCCCACCACTCGGGGAGGGGAGGGAAGGGGACCGAATAATTTGGCCACTGAAAACACAAAAGAAACAAAGAAACTACCCAAAACTCTCCACCTAAGAATAGGTAACACCAATACTACACCATATTTTCACAGATGGTCCATACAGGGACATTGATTGAAAACCCACATCCATGAAGGCATAACCATAGACACTGTGTGAGGGGTAACTCCACCACACTTGTTGTGACAAAGGGAAATTAAAATAATAGAGGAACCAAAACATTGAAATAGAAACTAACTTACCAAAATAGAGGAGGAATTATCCTAATCGAGCACTCCACACCTCTGGTGATTTCCTGACTGCGTGAAAAGATTCACTCTGAGGTCTATGGCTGGAGCCCTGATTCTTGAAGCATCTGCTGCACCGCAGTCAGGTGATAAGGATCACACCACTCAAAAAACTCACTTTCTCACCAAACAAAAACCTTTATCTAAATAGGAACTCATAGATATATATCAAAATTCTATCTCACTCTGAACGAGGGGCAGAATGGACAAGGAATACAACGAAACACATCAACATCACTGAACACAACTGCTCTGTCCAAAAGAATTATCACGACCTAGAAGCACTTTTACTAGATCCCAAACAGCTCTCTATTCCAAAAAACAGGTTGAGGAATCATCAAAATAGGTGGATTTAACATTTTAAATGAATCCTTAGGTTGATCAGTAGGAAAGATTTCCAACAGAGAACTATACATGGCCACATCACAACATCAAACACATCTTTAGGAACAAAATGAACATTACTCAAAAACCGATCCACCAACAAGATCTCATCCCAAGATATAATAAGAGTACAAATTTAGATCACAAAAAATCTTACTAAATAAACAACTCTACTAAGACATAGAAAAATCAAGCCACATAATGAGTGGTTTTAAAAAAAAGGCCACAATTTTTCAGCTCAAAACACTTTTGGAAAAACAAACTAACTTGGTGGGTTTCCACATTCACCAATGGTGTTTCATCATGTCTCACCCATATGCACATTTCCATGCCACCCCAGGCAACCAACCACCATACCATATAGTCCATCCTTCCAGATATAAATAAAACCATGCATGTGAGCACCCATGAAAACACCAAAGGCTAAAACAAAACAACATCATTCCAAAAAAAAATACCTTCAAAAGGAACACCAACCACCAAGTCGAAAACCCTTTTCATATTTTAGAGAAAAAAACCCACAATTCATTAAGAACCATTTTCTTAAAAACCTACCCCTTTTCATTTTTAACAACTTTTAAAATAACAAAGCCACACCAAACTACCCCTTCCCATTTTTTTAAAATTCAGCAAGGTATATTTTCATAATCCGAGTTCTATTGAGACCAATACCCTTTCTAGGAAAACACCAACCGATCAAAACCAATTTCCAAAAATAATTTATCTGATTCAAAAACTTTTTAACATCTGAAAATACCCCATTTAAAAAAAAGATCCATAATCACTTTAAAATGATTCACAATTTCAAAACAATTTATTCCAACAAACCACAGCTTTAGATTCTGGATAATCCAATCCAATAAAATCATTTCCACTTCCCTCCATTTTTTTTCACAAAACACAACCTTCCAAAACCATTTTTATATTTAATTTTTGAAAACCCCCTTTTTTACTTTTCAAAATCTAATCCCTACTTTAAAACCAATTTCCATAATTCTCACACAAGGATTTTAAAAACAAAAATTCAGAATTCAAGAAAGGTTCATAAAACCCAAAAAAAAGGAACTAGTGTCGGTGGGTGACTTGACCATATGGTTGGCGGCCATATGTCAAACACAAAACCAACACAAAGAGACTTATTAGGACCATTCCCCAGATTCACATGGCTTTCCAGGCCCTGAGAGCTCACGAAGGCCATTAGTCAGACTCCCCTTGTTGTATCCCAACACCAAACAATCAACAAGAACAAAGGAAAGTAATAAAACCGAACTTCCCATGGAAACCCGAGGATTAGAAAGAGAAAGAGTTCGCGATGCTCTTCTTTCCATTACCCCTCAAGTCCCAAAAATCCTACTCCATAAACCTTGACATCCCCAAAATAACAAGGGCGCTCTAAAAAGAAAGGTCTGCTTAGATCCAACCTCCCTTTGATACCATTTTGTCACGAACCAGTCTGAGTCGACCCTGAACCGGTCACCCAGGCCAGCTCACGACAAGTCCCGAGAGGCGTTCCCAATCCTCCCGGGATGGAAACAAGCACCAAGGGCATCAATAGAGTACACAAGGGAACAATTTCGCCCATATATGAAAAATCAAATGAACAACGGAAAGAAAAAGACAACCCAAAATACATTTATATAAAAATTGAACTGAACATTATTTTTACAAGAAACTGAAAGTAAAACTAAGCCAACAACTCAAATGACCAAACCTGATAACCAAATAACTCCATGTGAACTCGTTGGTCACTCTACAACAAAATGATCACACATCACCTAAGGTGATCTAACTCAAGCTGAAACCTGCACAGGGGCTAAAAACAGAAGAAGACTATAGGCGTGAGTATTAAAACTCAGTAGGTTAGCCCGATATTCTATTCCCAATGCACATTCCTTTAAAATAAAAGAAACATCAATTTATAGTTTTAAATTCAATATATGAAAGTATATTTTTCAAATGAGGTTCCATGCTATAATAATTATTAGACAAAAACATGCATGTTTAATAAACAAAAATGCAAGTAACAATTTTTTTCAAAGAGGTGCAACTTCAAAATGAAAATAGTTTTCAAGTGGGATGCTTTAAAGAATTTTATCTTTTAAATAAATCACACACACTACTGAATTTACCAACCAAACACACCGTATGCCGATGGTGACTACAAAAGATCCAACGAGCACAAGTCATGGGAACACCCCTAGGTACTAGTCAGTTGTGAGCCCCAAGTACCTCGTATCTCGGTGAAAGTAACCAAAATAAATATTTGTTATCGTGCACGAGCCACTAGTAGGGAACATACCAATAAACTAGTGGTACCAAATCATCATCATCATCATAGTTTAGTTAGTTTTTTCATCATCAAACTTGCTACGTGAAACAGGGGTCAAACCCCACAGAATCACTAGCATACTAGTACAGGTCCGCCCACCTAGATACCTAGGATTCCCTTTAGTGCTCAATCAAGTTACACATATTATCAAATACACATTTTACATCCAAATTAAATTCCCAAACCATAAAAACACAAACATACCATAAACTTTCTTCACCTTTCTTACATGAATCAACAAACCGCAAAATATTTTCGTAAAACAATTTCAATAAGTGTATTGAGGTTTTGCACATAAAACTCATTCAAAAAACTCTTTAAATGATAAACACACATCAAAAACATACCAAATAATATTTTTAATCCCTAAAAAAATTTAATAAAATCATTTCAAGGACCATAAAACAATCCCAATTGCACAACTTGGTATATACAAGTAAAACACTCCTTCATTTTTAGGAAAGGCCAAACGGGCCTTTAAACATTTTCTCAAAACTAACGTTTGACGAAGTTATGCATTTCAATTTTATTAAGGAGGTGTGTAAACAACATTAATAGAATAAAACCACATTTATAAATCCCTTAAAACACTTAGGTGACATATTCAAAACACAAACATTTTTATAAAAATGTGAAACATGCCATTTTTCGGCAACTCAGGCCAAAACATGTTGTAAACAAAAAAACCAATTGTTTGTAAAACAATATCCAAATTTGAATTCCATAAATGGATCCAAAAATAATTTTCTTACATTCTGCCAATATATTTAAAAATCCAAAAAAAATATTTTAAATTGCACTAGACACATAAAAGGCAAACAAGCAATTTACCGAACACATGGCATGCACTCTTTAAAAAAACAACTTATGTTAAGCACTTAAAAAGGGATAAAACACCACTTTAATGCCATAATTTTATTCAATATACTGAAGCATATTCAAAATACCATAAACCAAGTGTGAAATCTCATGGAATAATTTATCAAACAAGAGGAGTGCACATTTATACCAAAACAACTATATTTTTAACAAAATAAGTCATAAAACATAATTTGCAAACAAAACCTTTAGAAAAAATGTTTCACAGCAGCACATATAATATAAATAAGGATATAATAGAATTAAAATGAGGAAACTTAAATGATAAAGGTTTGTGGAAAGGGTATCCTACCTCAAATCCTTGGCGTAACGGAAACGCACACCCGAAATCACCTGTCACGGGTTTATAAACCCTAAAACTATGAATACCAGATCCAAATGAATATAAAATCTATAAAAACCATGTTATAATAGAACCCTAGGCCGATCATGACTAGGAAAGATTATAAAACCAAAAAAAATTGAAAGGAGGAAGAAGAGGGAGGATAAAGGAGATGGAATCTCGCCTTTTCCACAAGAAAAATCTTCGTATTACATTAGATATGCACCCCTAGAGAAAAGGGAATGGGATGAAACTTCATTTAGAGTATCTTAAGGTCTGGAAGAACCAGGTAAAGAATATTTTTTTGAAAAAGAGCACGAATTTAATGAGTTATGTATAAAACAATTTACCATATCAATTCTAGGATATTTGAGGTATCTTGAGATATTTCGCCCTAATCTGAGACCCATATGAGCTCCAAAGAGGGTAAATCGATTATGAGGGTGAGTATAGGGTTATTTTCTTCGAGTTGTAGGTGTAATAACAAAAATAGATTAAAAATTAAAAAGATATAAAAGAAACTAATTAGTTTTTTAAAACAGGAAATGGGCCCATGGGCTGGCCCAATACCAAAATAAGTAACCCCAATTCACCTTGCTTATAAATTTATATGTGGTCAAAAAGGATAAAGAAGTTTTAATATATCAGTATAGGACAATTGGAAAGTTGAATTGGTGAAAATTTTGAAAAACAAAGGAGTTATAAAAGAAAAAAAAATTTAAACTGTAAATGGGCTCACGGTTTTCCCAAATCATGAAGTAACCGCCCTTTCTTCAAAAACTCCTAAAAAAATGGGGAACCCAAATTAGGGTGATTAGAAATATATAAAAATTAAAAACTAAAGATTAATATCATAAAATACCCATGAAAAGGATCGGGATTTCCAATGGACCGAATCAATACAAAGACAAAAAAAATGGGTGTGACAATTCTCCCCACCATTAAAGCTTTTCGCCCCTGGAAAGCCATAACACTTTCCGACTGAAAAATCACCACATAAATATTACCTATCAACATGATCCATCCTCTCAATAAAATGAAATATCATCAACTATCAATGGATGTTAATCCTCTATCTCAAAAAAACACACTACTCACAACCACTATCGGAAAATCATTGGAAAAAAATCAAGCCACCACCTCCACAACCAAGCCAAGAACCCAATTATTGGGTCTTCTCCCAATGAACTCAACCATCACCCAAACCAAAGAGAACTCACAAAAACCAAATATTACAGGGGATTCCAGAATTTACTCCCCATCATTAAGAAAGAACTAGCACTATAAAGGTTCTTAGGATGAGAATCCATGAGACCCATGGTGGGTCTCTCCAGCATTAGAAACCAACTAGCAATGAACAGACAAGAATTCAACATGAGCTAGAATTGGGCCTCTCTCACACAAGCCCAATAAAACATGCCTAAAAAAACCTAAAATAACAAGTTAATAGGGTTACAACATGGACATCTAAACCACCCACTCCCGAATGGAGGGGACAAGAACTGGCCAAGACTTTCAGCACGGATATGGACCCCCACCACTCGGGGAGGGGAGGGAAGGGGACCGAATAATTTGGCCACTAAAACCACAAAAGAAACAAATAAACTACCCAAAACTCTCCACCTAAGAATAGGTAACCCCAAGACTACACTAGATTTTCACAGATGGTCCACACAGGGACATTGATTGAAAACCCACATCCATGAAGGCATAACCATAGACACTATGTCAGGGGTAACTCCACCACACTTGTTGCGACAAAGGGAAATTAAAATAATGGAGGAACCAAAACATTGACATAGAAACTAACTTACCAAAATAGAGGAGGAATGATCCTAATCGAGCACTCCACACCTCTGGTGATTTTCTGACTGCGTGAAAAGCTTCACTCCAAGGCCTATGGCTGGAGCCCTGATTCTTGAAGCATTTGTTGCACCGCAGTCAGGTGATAAGGATCACACCACTCAAAAAAACTCACTTTATCACCAAACAAAAACCTTTATATAAATATGAACTCATAGATATATATCAAAATTCTATCTCACTCTGAATTAGGGGCAAAATGGACAAAGAATACAACGAAACACATCAACATCACCGAACACAACTGCTCTGTCCAAAAAAAAATTCACGACCTAGAAGCACTTTTACTATATCCCAAACAGCTCTCTATTCCAACAAACAGGTTGAGGAATCATCAAAAGAGGTGGATTTGACATTTGAAATGAATCCTTAGGTTTATTTGAAGGAACTATTTTCAACAGAGAACTATACATGGCCACATCACAACATCAAACACATCTTTAGGAACCCAATGAACATTAATCAAAAACCGATCCACCAACAAGATCGCATCCCAAGATATAACAAGAGTACAACTTTAGATCACAAATAAGCTTACTGAATAAACAACTCTACAAAGACATAGAAAAATCAATCCACATAACGATTGGTTTTAAAAAAAGGCCACAATTTTTCAGCTCAAAACACTTTTGGAAAAACAAACTAACTTGGTGGGTTTCCACATTCACCAATGGTTTTTCATCATGTCTCACCCATATGCACATTTCCATGCCACCCCAGGCAACCAACCACCATACCATACAGTCTATCCTTTCAGATATAAATAAAACCATGCATGTGAGCACCCATGAAAACACCAAAGGCTAAAAAAAACAACATCATTCCAAAAAAAAATTACCTTCAAAAGGAACACCAACCACCAAGTCAAAAACCCTTTTCATATTTCAGAAGAAAAAAACCACAATTCATTAAAAACCATTTTCTTAAAAACCTACCCCTTTTCATTTTTAACAACTTTTAAAATAACAAAGCCACACCAAACAGCCCCTTCCCATTTTTTTTAAAATTCAGCAAGGTATATTTTCATAATCCGGGTTCCATTGAGACCAATACCATTTCTAGGAAAACACCAACCGATCAAAACCAATTTCCAAAACTAATTTATCCGATTCAAAAACTTTTTAACATCTGAAAATACCCCATTTAAAAAAAATATCCATAATCACCTTAAAATGATTCAAAATTTCTGTTTCCAATGCTTTTACGTCGGGGCGCGCCCATGAGTTCGTCACGCATGGGAGGACGCGTGGCTTGTTGCCCCGCATTCCCGCTTTCCAAAGGCGGGCAGCATCTGTTCCTTATTCAGAGATGCCTGCTCCTTGATCGATACCGGGATGATGGGATGTCAGTTCTTCCTTCCGTGTATTCCTCCTCGGAGCTCATCACCTAGTCCAGGTCTCCCTCATAGATTTAAGACGGGTTCGTGAAGCTCGTTCCCGGTGCCATATCTGCATGGACGCCAGTTAATTACGCTGCTTTCGTCGAGACACTCCAAGGGGTCTTGTCGGGGCAGCAGCCTTCAGTGAGGAGAATTATCACGCTGGAGTGTCGTTGGCGTGTCTTGACCCTAGGGATTGGCATGTCTATCTCCTTTCCCTTATTATAGGGATTCTCGAGGGCGCGGAAGCCCGAGGAATCCCACATCGAACGCGGGGAATTGTGTACCATCTGAGGTTTTCCTCGGCTTCCCATGTTTAATACAGGGTATGCCACGATTTTAACGTCTTGCGGAGATGGATCGGACTGATCAAAACACTGGGAGTGGATCAGATTGAAGGACCCCCTAGGGGGAACACCGATGTTGGGGCCAACACGTGGGCGGCTTCTTGAATTCCATGGAGTGGTATGGGGTGGCATAATCTCACCGGGATGTGGCGTCCCAGGTAAGGATCAGGATGGGTGATAGAGTGACGGGTTTGAACCTCGTGGAGGCTTCCTGCGTATCCCAATGGTAGGGAATCAAAGTCCGCGTAGTTCGGTGGTACGGTGGGACACCTGAAGAGGCGACCTGTGAGAATGAACGCATGGATTGGAGCCTGGAGGAAGTAAGATCTCCGGGCTAGGGCATGAGCTTCCCAAGGCACGTGGGCTCGAGGGAGAAGTCAGGATGAGATGTGGGTGTGAGGCATGGGGCTTACGCTCTGAGATGGCCCAAGAGGGGGAATACGGGGCTTACACTCTAAGGCGGCCCATAATGGTGCTGGTGAACCAACGCGAAGGGGGTTGGAACAACTGAGAGATGGGCTTTAACCTATTGGAGGCTTCCTACGTACCATGCGTTAGCACGGATCAAAGTCCACGTAGTTCGGGGCACACAGTTTAACGTCATGCGGGACAAGGGCATACAGTTTAACATCATGCGGGGCGAGGGAATTTGGGGCTTACGCTCTGAGGCGGCCCAGAGTGGACACGGGGCTTACGCTCTAAGGCGGCCCATGGTGGTCGGGGAACCGATGTGGAGAGGTCAGAATGACCGGGTGGTGGGCTTGAACCTCGTGGAGGCTTCCTACGTACCATGCGTTAGCACGGATCAAAGTCCACGTAGTTCACTAGGATTGGGCTTACGCTCTGAGGCAGCCCATAGGAGGATGTCATGGTCTATGCGCACTCTAAGCCCACGTGAGTCATGCTCAGTGTGAGAAACAAGAGGCAGCAGGGACCAGACGATCACGTCGCAAAGGGTGCGTCCGTGAGAAGCAGAAAGGGTATTACGCGTTGAGCAGCCCAAAGAGGAAACAGGGGCTTACGCTTGGTTAGAGGCCCTTGGTGCCGGGGCTTACTCCAGGATGGAGGCCCGTGGTGTGACAAAGCGCAGTGGGAAAGGGACTCCACTAGCCTTGGCAGGGGTGAAGTATGGAGGTGCATGAGTGCAACCTTCCGTAAGAGATGGTATGGGCTTACGCTCTAAGGCGGCCCTTCCCCCATGGAAAAACGCCACTCCGAAAAGGAGGATCTCATTCCATGTGAGGAATAATACATTCCCATGGAGACGAGTGGGCATAAATAATGTCCGAGCCGGGGGGACCCTACGTACGAAGCACGGGGTCGGACCACAATTTAACGTCATGTGTTAAGGACGAAGTGCTTAGCAGTTTAACATCCTGTAGCTTGGATGAGGTGGGTTCTCTCCACACCCCTAGGGCTTACATTCCCAATTCCCTCTACCCCTTGTGGGAGGGAAGGCATCGGCAAGGCCGTGGTGAAGGGGGCTGCAGGGCGAACCATCGAGGGGTCCATGTTAGCGTGGCTATGGTGGATGGGGCTTTACGCAAGGAAGTTGCCCAGGTGCCACAAAGGAGTGGAAATAAAGGATGGGGCTTATGCATGGAAGCAGCCCATGATGTCTTCCTCATGTCTGGCCATGAGGGCATCCCAACTCACTGGTGGGTTGAGGTATGCACCTATGCGCTAGTTCACAAGCGGGATAATGCCAAGGGCGTTGGAATCGGCCTGAACAAATGGATATGAAAAGTGTGAATCACATGCCCGGCATTCGGAATGCAATGAGAGCGGCGTGGCGATAGAGGATAACTGCTGACCATGTTCGCAACATAGCATCCTATCGCGTTAGCCTAGAATGGGGACAAACAGATGAGGGGTCGACTGCTGACCATGTTCAAAACACAGGACCTGACTCAAAGTGTCACCCAAAGCCTTTTGGGGCGTTGGCCCAGGACAGCAGGTGGACCATAGGTCAATCATCCATATTGTGACAACAGGCGGACCAAAGGTCTATCATCCATATTATTACAGTAGGTGGACCACAGGTCAATCATCCATACCGTTAGGGGGTCCCTCCAGACTTGGAAGTGGATGCAGATCCAAATGAAGGACACGCAAAGCGTGGGGTGGAGTGATGGACTGTTTTAAAGGATTCCAACACTCTTGAAACTATGCCACTGTAATCATGGCATTAGGAATCTTATGCTTGGCGCACAAGGCATCTCTTATTTGGAACAAGAGGCATCTTATGTTTGGAGCACAGGGTTTACTACAGTTTATAGTCATGTAGATAGGACTGTGGCATCTCATTCTTGGAGCATAAGGCATCTCTTATTTGGAAGAAGAGGCATCCTATTATTGAATGATATGGAATTCTTCTCAGGGGAATTGATGATGAGAATCTCAACTCTCTACATAGGAAACGAACCAAGAAGAATATGTCAACTCAAGGTGTTTCACAGTGTGTGGAGGAGTATCTTAAATCATGGTATCCTCTAGGTGGAAGGTGGGTGAGCATAAGGGCACAATGGAAAATCCCGACATCCCGGCCCGAGAAGTTCGCGGTGTGACTCTCCATTTTTCATGGGGGTCTGTGATGGTAGCGAAGGGACCGGCCCAGAGGGCCGGGACCGCAGCCCGGCACTGACCCCGAGCGGGGGTGCCTGGGCGCAGCCACCGCGGTATGGACCAATGGGTGCAAGCCTGTATACTGTTGCATGTAATGGGAGCGACATACAGGATAGGTTGTGCGCAATAAGGGAGGCTTGCGCGCAATAGGGCAGGCGTGCGCACAATTGAGTATGCTGCGCAGAAAACACCAGGCCAGCGTGCAATTCAGGGATGCACGCGAAAAAGGCTGGGTCGGCGCACAAAGGAAGGGATTGCGCGCAAAAGAAGGAATTGCGCGCAAGGGAAGGGGTGCGCGCGACTTGGCCGGCCTGCGCGCAAATGAAGGAATTGCGCACAAGGGGCGGACCCCGAAGGGGATGGACTTTAGTCTAAGCCAGGGGGATCTCGTGCAAAGGCGGATCCTGGGGCGACTTGGTGTGGAAAAGAACCATGACTCAAGACCATATTTCATGCACAATTGCGCGCACGGGATCCGGTTCAAATTCCTCCTCTAAAAAGGAAGGGGGTCTCCTTTTATTTATAGGCACCTGGTGGCGCAGAATCCAGGGTTGCGCGAAATAATTGCGTGATAGAGGCGGCGGCGCGAAATATCAACCGCACGGGATGTGGGCACGAAACTATTTCGCACTGGCGCCAGGACTTTTCACGAATCCCAGGTTTCCTTTCACGCGGGACATTTTTTCCGCGCACTTCACCCAATTTTTCGCGCACCACTTCTGGGTCATCCGGACCGGGCCTCCGGGTCCGAATATGACCTCTCTTTTTCATTTCGAAACTTCCCCTGGGAGTTACGGACTTTTTCAGCATCTACAATTTCAAAACAATTTATTCCAACAAACCACAGGTTTAGATTATGGATAATCCAATCCTGTTAAATCATTTCCACTTCCCTCCATTTTTTTCACAAAACACAACCTTCCAAAACCATTCTTATATTTAATTTTTGAAAACCCCCTTTTTCACTTTTCAAAATCTAATCCTTACTTTAAAACCAATTTCCACAATTCTCACACAAGGATTTTAAAAACAAAAATTCAGAATTCAAGAAAGGATCATAAAACCCAAAAAAAGGGAACTAGTGTCGGTGGGTGACTTGACCATATAGTTGGCGGCCATAGGTCAAACACAACACCAACACAAAGAGACTTATTAGGACCATTCCCCAGCTCCACATGGCTTTCCAGGCCCTGTGATCTCACGAAGGCCATTAGTCAGACTCCCCTTGTCGTATCCCAACACCAAACAATCAACAAGAACAAAGGACACTAATAAAACTAGACTTCCCATGGAAACCTGAGGATTAGAATGAGAAAGAGTTCGTGACGCTCTTCTTGACCTTACCCCTAAAGTCCCAACAATCCTACTCCATCTACCTTGACATCCCCAAAATAACAAGGGCGCTCTAAAAATAAAGGTCTGCTTAGATCCAACCTCCCTTTGATACCATTTTGTCACGAACCAGTTCGAGTCGACCCTGAACCGATCACCCAGGCCAGCCTGTGACAAGTCCCGAGAGGCATTCTCGATCCTCCCGGGATGGCTACAAGCACCAAGGGAATAAATAGAGTACACAAGGGAATGATTTCACCCATATATGAACAATAAAATGAATAGTAGAAAGAAAAGGACAACCCAAAACACATTTATATAAAAATTGAACTGAACATTATTTGTACAAGAAACTGAAAGTACAACTAAGCCAAAAACTCAACCTATCAAACCTGATAACCAACTAACTCCATGTGACCTCTCTGGTCACTCTACAAAAAAATGATCACACATCTCCCAAGGTGATCGAACATAAGATGAAACCTGAACAGGGGCTAAAAATAGAAGAAGGCTATAGGCGTGAGTATTAAAACTCAGTAGGTTTGTCCGATATTATATTCCCAATGCACATTCCTTTAAAATAAAATAAACATCAATTTATAGTTTTAAATTAAATATATGAAAGTATAGTTTTCAAATGAGGTTCCATACTATAATAATTATCAGACAAAAACATGCATTTTTAATAAACAAAAATTCAAGTAACATTTTTTTTCAAAGAGGTGCAACTTCATAATGAAAATAGTTTTCAAGTGGGATGATTTAAAGAATTTTATATTTTAAATAAATCAGACACACTATTGAATTTACCAACCAAACACACCGTATGGCGACAGTGACTACAAAAGTTCCAATGAGCACAAGTCATGGGAACACCCCTAGGTACTAGTCAGTTTTGAGCCCCAGGTACCTCGTATCTCGGTGAAAGTAACCAAAATAAATATTCATTCTCGTGCACGAGCCACTAGTAAGGAACATACCCATAACATAGTGGTCCCCAATCATAATCATCATCATATTTTAGTTAGTGTTGTCATCATCAAACTTTCTACGTGAAACAGGGGCCAAACCCCACAGAATCACTAGCATACTAGTACACGTCCGCCCACCTAGATACCTGGGATTCCCTTTAGTGCTCAATAAAGTTACACATATTATCAAATACACATTTCACATCAAAATTCCATTCCCAAACCATAAAAGCACAAAAATCCCATGAACTTTCTTCACATTTCTTACACGAATCAACAAACCGCTAAATATTTTCGTAAAACAATTTCAACAAGTGTATTGAGTCTTTTCACATAAAACTCATTCAAAAAACTCTTTCAATTATAAACACACATAAAAACCATACCAAATAATATTTTGAATCCCTAAAAACATTTAATAAAATCATTTCATGTACCGTAAAACAATCCCAATTACACAACTTGGTATATACAAGTAAAACACTCCTTCATTTTTAGGAAAGGCCAAGCGGGCCTTTAAATATTTTCTCAAAACTAACGTTTGATGGAGTTATGCATTTAAATTTTATTAAGAAGGTGTGTAAACACCATTTACAGAATAAAACCACATTTATAAATCCCTTAAAACACTTAGGTGACATATTCAAAACACAAACATTTTTATAAAAATGTGAAACATGCCATTTTTCAGCAACTCAGGCCAAAACATGTTGTAAACAAAAAAACAAATTGTTTGTAAAACAAAATAAAAATTTGAAAGCCATAAAAGGATCCCAAAATAATTTTCTTACATGCTTCCAATATATTTAAAAATCCAAACAAATTATTTTAAATTTCACTAGACACATAAAATCCAAACGGGCAATTTACCGAACACATGGCATGCACTCTTTAACAAAACAACTTATGTTAAGCACTTAAAAAGGGATAAAACACCACTTTAATTCCATAATGTTATTAAATCTAATGAAAAATATTCAAAATACCTTAAACCAAGTGTGAAAGATCATGGAATAATTTATCTAACAAGAGGAGTGCACATTTATACCAAAACAACTATATTTTTAACAAAATAAGTCATTAAACATAATTTGAAAACAAAACCTTTAGAAACAAAGTTTCACAGCAGAAAATATAATATAAATAAAAATATAATAGAATTAAATGATGAAACTTAAATGATAAAGGTTTGTGCAAGGGGTATCCTACCTCAAATCCTTGGCGTAATGGAAACGCACACCCGAAATCACCCGTCGCGGATTTATAAACCCTAAAACTATGAATAATAGATCTAAATGAATATAAACTCCATCAAAAACCATGTTATAACATAACCCTAGGTCTATCATGACTAGGGGAGATTATAAAACCAAGAAAAATTGAAAGGAGGAAGAAGAGGGAGGATAAAGGAGATGAAATCTCACCTTTTTCACAAGAAAACTTTTCATATTCCATTAGATCTACACCCCTAGAGAAAAGGTAATGGGATGAAACTTCATGTAGAGTCTCTTAAGGACTGTAATAACCAGGTAAATAATCTTTTTGTGAAAAATAGCACGAATTTAATGAGTTATGTATAAAACGATTTACCTTATCAATTCTGGGATATTTTAGGTATCCTGAGAAATTTCTCCCTACTCCAAGACCCATATGAGCTCCAAAGAGGGTAAATAGATTATGAGGGTGAGTATAGGGTTATTGGATTCTAGGGGGAGGTTAAATAACCGAAAAAGATTAAAAAATGAAAAAGATATAAAAGAAACTAATTATTTTTTTAAAACAGGAAATGGGCCTATGGGCTGGCCTAACCCCAATTCACCATGCTTATGAATTTATATGGGGTCCAAAAGGATAAAGAAGTTTTAATATATTAGTATAGGACAAGTGGGAAGTGTAATGTGTGAATTATTTTAAAAAACAAATGAGTTATAAAAGAAACAAATTTTGTTTTTAAAACTGAAAATGGGCTCACGGTTTTCCCAAATCATGAAGTAACCACCCTTTCTTCAAAAACTCCTAAACAAAAAATGGGGAACCCAAATTAAGGAGATTAGAAATATATGAAACATAAAAACTCAAGATTAATCTCATAAAATACCCATGAAAAGGATCTATATTTCCAATGGATCGGATCAACACAAAGACAAAAAAACGGGTGTGATACGCAACTCGTGAGAAATCGGCTACGAACCTCATGTAGTAGCCTGTGAGACCAATGAAACTTAGCACCTCTAACACTATCTTTGGGGCTGACCAGGACACAACTACTTCTATCTTTGATGGATCCATAGCTACTCCCTATTGGAACACAACATGCCCCAAGAAACGGACTTCTCGAGCCCAAAACTCACACTTCGACAACTTCCCAAATAGCTGATATTGACAAAGAACTCTCAAAATGGTGTGTAGATGCTTTTCATACTCCTCCTCCAATGTGGATTACACAAGGATGTCGTTAATTAAAACCACCATGAACTTTTCTAGGAACTCACGGAATATAGCATTTATCAATCCCATGAACACAACTAGAGAATTCGTCATGCTGAACGACATTACAACAAACTCATAATGCCTATGATGACAATGGAAAGCAATCTTCGGGATATCCCCATCCTTTACTTGCATCTGATGATATCCTGACTGCAATTAGATCTTTGAGAACTAACTTTCACCATTCAATTGATTGAATAAATCATAAATCCACGGAACAGGATAGATATTCTTTATTTTCACTTTGTTTAAGTGATGATAATCGACACACAACCGCAAACTGTCGTCAGCCTTATTCACGAAAAAAACCGGTGCACCCCACGGTGACACACTCGGCCGAACAAAACCGCACTGTAACAGACCATCAAGCTGTATACGTAACTCACATGACTCGTAAGGGGACATCCTATATGGATACATAGAGATAGGATATGCTCCTTGTTGTAGCTCGATCCCAAACTCGATCTCTCGTCGAGGGGGTAATGCTACAACCTCTTTTAGAAAGACATCAGGGTACTCTTCTGCGACCCTAGGAAATGCCAACTGTTGAACCTTTGAAGAACTCAACATCATCTCAGACATCATGGATGATAAGGATGGAATGCGCCTATGACCCATCTGAGGATATCTCTCTCCAAAAAACACCAACGTCTCTCCATCCACACCAAAGAAAACGACCTTCTTCCTGACGCAATCCACGATAGCCTGCACCGAATTCAACCAATCCATGCTGAGGATGAAATAATATGGTTTTATTCATAAACATAGAAAATATCCCCAAGAGTTGTGCTACCCCAACACTAACTCGTATTCTCTACATACTTCAAACAAGTCAGCTCGACCTCCAACTAGTGTAGTCAACACCAAGGGAACTGGAAGCCTCTCTACCTCAAGTCCCAAAGCATGGACAAGGGTATGTGATATGAAGGAGTGTGTCTCTCTTGAATCAAGCAAGGCATACACAAAGGTATAAAACAAGCAAAGGGTACCTCAAACGATGTCTAGCTCACCTGAAGCTGGCAACGCTAGAGCATGAAGCTGACCACGACCTCCTCCACAGACTCTCTGACCCTGATGAAGACCACCACCATGGTCACGTTATGCTCTCTGAGGACGGGGAGCATCATAGGGATGTCCTCTGCCTACCCCATCTACCCTCTACTGATCTAAAGCTGGTGCAACCTGCTTCTACTGCCTCATCTAGAACTGCCTCAACGGAGGAACATAGAGTGTAGCACCTGGTGCATGATGACTGCTCTAAAAGGTCGGGCACTCCCACTGCTGATGACCACGACCACCACAAGATAAACAAGAGCCTGATCCATTGGAATAGTCCTAACAGTTTCTACCTCTAGAGAAACAAGATGTGAAGGGTTAGGACCTACCCCCGGCTGAAGGGAAACTCTTCTACACTGAAAACTGGGAACCCCAGACTACAGTTCTTCTTCATGAGGAATCACGATGAATCCCCTCTCGTGATGATCTGGCTCTAGCCAAAATCCTCTCGACAACCTCTTCCCTCCCTAGCACCTCAAGATATGTCTTCAGCATAAATGGGGTGACCTGGTGCTGGATCTCTAGACGCAAAGCCTCCTCAAAATGCCTTTCCCTAGCCTCCTAATCTCGCAACAGGTCCAAAGAATATCATAAAAGGTTCCTAAAACAGATTCCAAACTCTCACACACTGGAGCTCCCATGTCGAAGGGTAAGAAGCTCCTAGCGATTGGATGTCTTCGCAGTTGAAGAAAGAAACTTGACTCTAAAATTGTCTCATAACTCCTCCCATGAGATCGTTGACTCCTCGTGATCCCCAAGGAACAAGAACCACCACTGCCTCGCTGCTCCATACAGCATCGTCACAACCAAGGACACCTAGTGCTCCTTTCGAGCACGGATCGAACTGAAGCCTATCTCGACCTCCTCCAACCAGGATTCTGTGACTGCATCTGAAACAGAGCCCTCGTACTTATGCAGACTCTGGAACTGAAACTCTCAGAGTGTCTTCCTCCAAGTGTCATCGTCGTCAACCTCTACCCTACGGCGATCTGCTGGAATAGCCTGCTGGACATTTTCTGTGCAAACCTAACGAGGACTTCGACCTGGAGCCATACCTGTAAAATAACAATCTATTAGATCTCCTAAACCTGTAATATGGAAGACTCAACATTAATTAATTAATTTTTTTCTTTCATTGATTTTTGGTTAACCTATCCCAAGGTCTATACATTCAAACACAGGCACAAAAAAGAATGATGCATGATACTTTCCTAGGTCTCTACCCTGCAACTAATATCACCTTGTTTAGTAGCTATTGTAAACTTAAAGGTTCGTACATCAGATCATAGGGGGGCCTAAATTCCTATTTCTCAGTCGGTCTCTAGTGTTTACATCACTTCCTAAACATGAATGACACTGTTTCCCAACCTACCCATGCAACCTCACCTGTGCCTAACTCCAAACTCCATCCTATCACTCAACCAGACCTCTGATACCACTCTATCACGACCCCCTCCCCACAAAGAGTACCCCTCCTAGGTCGGAAATGTTATAAGGGAGATAATGACCCCCGATTCTCGCCTCCAGTAGGCCCCAAGTTGGAGACTAGAACCGAGGATATAGAAAACACACAAATGGGAGGCATTACCCTCTAAGAGAACACATTCGGAAGAGAGAGATAAAATAGACACCAACCAAATCCAACTCAACCAGTAAGATAAATGAAATCCCAAGTACACATATGAAATTTCATGCAAAACAACTACAACTGAAATGGGAAAACTACAAGTACCCAAAAAAAGTAAAAACAGCAGCAACCAGAAGCCCGAACAGCTCCTACAACCCCAATCTAGTAGAAACCATCTTGATCTCTAACCTACTCCAAGTGACCTGAAAAACAGTTTATATATACATAGGGTGAGTATAACAGTATACTCAGTAGGATCCTCCCTGAAGCCTCTCGTGTAATAGTAAAGAAAGCATGCTAATGTATAATGAATAACAAGTGAAACTAAATCATCATCTAAACAGGTATACTAAGTTCCCAGCCTCACCATGGATACTCTCACCAAGTAACGCATACAATAATATATAATATAATAAAGAATATCAAGGGTACCCCGCTACTACTTCCCCACTGTTTTACCGCTTTTCCCCAACTTTGCACATCCTGAGCATCTCTCTCCAAAAAGGCTTGCCCGCAGACACCTGGGCGAAGCACCACAACATGCACCTCGTGCAACAAAAACACCATGTCCACGTAAGCAAAGTAACCAAGTAGTTTCTATGAGCCACCACATCTCGCATAACGTGTATCATACATCAGGTATTATACCTCAAGACATTACATCCCATACACCGAGTAAGGATCCTCAAGCCATCACAGGCTATACACGTTACACCTATAATAGTCCATAGGAAACTATATCCATAATATATGTGTGTGAATAACCACAAGCCATTACAGCCCTCTACACACATACATGGGGAAAACTAACCAATGTGCCTGCCAGCACAAGTAACTACTAAGAGAAGAGAGCGAGGCTAAAGGGGGTAGTCATCCATTCATCCTCCCACCGGAATGTTGGGGAAAACACCCCCTAGGGCTCAGAATCCCTGGGGTGTCAGTTTCCCTTGCTGACAAGGTGGAGTGGCGTATAGAAACACAAAAAGTATAGAATATATTATACCTCACAGCCACACTATGGGAATAACCTAGTCTTAGACTCAACTACAGCTAACATCTCTCGGACTCCGGGCTGCTACTTCTATGACTAGGTATCCTATAAGCACACAACCATTTAAATATTTTTAATACATTATTTCATTCCCTTTTTATCAGTTTCACTTTACGTTAATTAATTCTTTAAACATTAATTAACCAATAACAGTTCCACATTAAATTTCATTCGCATCACACTCAAAGTCCACTGTCCCTTTAAAATTACAACCTCATCATTATGTTCCAGCAAAATCCAACCCCATGGGTTAACACAATTTATTCAATTATTCATTACAGAATTACTTTCTCATATTCCCAGGCATTCTAGAAAAACAATTTATGCTACTAAACACAAGGGGTATCAATATGGTGAGTACATGTACTACCCGTCGAGCCTTTTCTGCCTATAGAAAGAGCATAGACCCATCCTCCCTTGAGAAGTAAACACAGAAAGCACGTGGCATACCCCACGTGTCATTGCCTCTTTTAGAAGAAGGGTAATTAAGACCAACTGCCTTGAGCAGTGAGGAAAAGTAAAGAAGATAATCAACCAATAAGAATCAGTAAGCATCCAACAATCACATCCATCCCATTCCATCATCCTCGGTTTCCTCCCCGACACCCACATTCATAAATCGATGCATCTCACCACTCTAGGCGCCATCTGCTGCCACAACCAATAGGCCTCCCTACCCCCACATATCACAACAGCTATCATGGCTCACATCACAACACAAACAGTAGGAAAACAACATCATATCAATTGGGCTCTTGTCCCTTAAACAAATAATAGGGTAACTCAGAACCCTACAAGAAATTATCTTTTAACAAACCACCAGTTCTTTAATCCATCTTGGATTAACCGATTTATTATTCATTGGTTCCAAAATCGGTAAACCTAACCAGTAAGCTATCACAAATAAATAAACATGCTTACTGCATCAATTTGATTAACATCAAATTACAACAACATCAATCGGATTCATTCACATGCCTCTTTATCTTTATCCAACCGATTATTAATTAATTATGACTTTGTGTTCTTTACCAATTTCCATCAAAAACAAGCATAGATATCACACTATCTAGAAAAAAAGAGGCAATAACATATAATCGATATCAATTTATTTATTAGGTTAAAGTATTTATTATTTCAATTCCATTATCATCCAATGGGATAAAACATTCTAACGATACAGTTGCATGTAAAAGAAGAGAGAAGCAATGAATCCTCTACCTCAAATAGTTCTTGACGTTCTTTATCCACACAACGGGTCACAATCCTCCTCTCGCGACAACCACATCTACCTAAGGATTCCACGGTACGACCGCACCAATCGAACCCCAAGAAAACTCCATTAGAAGCATAGAGATTACATGCTATAAAATGGAAAGGAGAAACAGGAGAAGATGAACACCAAAAGAATGACGATAAAACATACCTTATATTGAAGATTGATCGATACAAATTGGTTGCATCAAAATAGAGCAGAACCAATTCGAGGAGGAAAGTTTGATTGTGAAACTCCTATGGAATAGAATGAAAGGTTCTAGCATCTCGTAGCCGAGAACAAAGAGTAAGAACTAGGGATGAAGATATCCCATCCCTTTAGAAGATTTAACGGAGCGACAGTTTAAGATACGCTTAATTTACCATTAAAAGAAAATCACATTAAACCAAGCGGTTTGACCAAGTAAAAACATCCTGAGCCTTAGGAATAATTAATATAGGAGTTATGGCCTTTGAATCGGCCTTGGAGTCCTTAAAATGAGGCTTTAAATGCATTTTACATCAAAGTAAAATGCTAAAGGGGAGAAACTGTTGGAAGCTGGAAACACTGTTCACAAACTCAAAATTTGGCAAAGGAAAAACACTGTTCATAAACCTCACCGTTAGAACCTCACTGATTGAACATTGTACACCTACCATTATGGAAACATTGTACACCTACCATTTTGGAAACACTGTACACCTATCATTATGGAAACATTGTACACCTACCGTTAGAGGTTACTGATAGAACTGTTCATCGATAGAACTGTTCATAGAATTAGAAATTTAGCAAAGGAAATAGAGGTTACCATTAGAGGTTACCGATAAAACTATTCACCAATAGAAATATTCATAGAATTGGAAATTTGGAAAAGGAAATAGAGGTTACCATTAGAGGTTATCAATAGAACTATTCACCGAACTAGAAAATTGGAAAAGTTTTGGGGATAAGTCCCCTTGACCTCCCGAATCACCTCAAACACCATATTTTCACAAAGGAATAGGCCAGAGAGGTCTGAGCCATTACAGGTCGATTCCTCTAGTTCAAGTTCGTTGGCAGCACAGGAACCTCCAGGAGAGCACATGGGAGCGGGAGGCTTAAATACATGCTCAGTACCCCCATTTGTTCCCCTAGTTTTGGTGTAGCTTTTGGGGATGAAGATCCCTAAGGTGGGGAGAATGTAAAGACCTTAAAATTCCATATAAATTTCTTTTAAATTATTTGGGATTATTACAAGTCTACGAAAATTAAAGGTGTTTGATTTCGAGGCCCGGTGTGCCCGAAATGAAATTTCTAACTTTTTTTAAGGTACGTTCAGTAAACATGCGGGTGGCATTTTCTATCTTTTGAACTAGTGGTCATATTAAAAATCTAAGGGCACTATTGAATCCACAATGCCGAGATTCACTTAAGTTAGTCTTAACTTCGACTGTAGTAGGTCAGGTGGAAAAGTTAGTTTTGCGACTTTTTGAAGAATAATAAAATAACATAAAAATGTTATTTTATTTTTCTACCAGTGGATGAGTGGCGGTGGTGGGACCATTGAGTTTTTAAGCCATTTAATGGATTGACTCTTCTGTTGTGTAACCACTCCTCATCTAATTTATGTGGTTCATTAATTTCATTGATTAATGAAACCATTAATTTAAAGGAGAGTTAAAATATTAACTCCTCCTTTTAATTATTTCCATAATTGGAAAATATGGGGGGTTGGTGATATTGTGGGAGAACCAGGTTGGGTTGGCCCGGGATAGGGTGGGTCGGGTAGGTTTGACCGGGTTGGATCGGACTCGGACCCTTTTCATCCCAAATATGCTTAAAAGTCTGTATCTCACAAACAACACATCTATTTGATGAACCGTCTATAGCGTTAGAATCCTTGGAACAAAATGGTCCTTTTTAGATAATCCACCTGAGTTTTGGAGAAAGTTTTATCATGGCCTAGTTGGATCGAACCCAAATCCAATCGGGGCCTCGGTACTAAAATTCTTATAAATCACAGATCGGGCGTCTGATTGACGCATCGTCTATCACGTTGGGACCCTTATGAAATAGAGGTCTTCTAGGTTACTCTTTTATGGAATGTTGTGGTATTTGAGGCATGACCGATATCTTGAGGAGTAGATATTATGGAACTCAAGTGCACTGGGTGTGGGGAATCCTGTGGTTGGCTGTCAATTGAAGAGCGACCCTGTGTGGATCAGTATCAGAGTGACCCTGTGTAGATCAGTATCATAGGGACCCTGTGTGGATTAGCATCATAGTGACCCTATGTGGATTAGAATCATAGTGACTCTATGTGGATCAACATTATAGAAAACATGTGTGGATTAGCATCATAGTGACCCTGTGTGGATCAACATCAAAGTGACCCTATGTGGATCAGCATCATAGTGACCCTATGTGGATCATCATCATAGAAACCCTGTGTGGATCAGCATTCTAGTGACCCTGTGTGGATCAGAAGTGCACGACCTGATGAGGACCAGCCTTAGAGCGGCCCGTCGAGGATCAGTGACATACAAACCTGTGTGGATTGACAATGGAACAACTTCTTCATGGTTCATTTGTGGAAACTTTATAAAAGAATAAAATGATATATATTAAGACTAATCATATTTATTCTTGATCTCTTAGTTATATACCTAGTCTGAGCTGAGTCTTTTACTTTGTGCTTTGTGGTTGAGATCATGCTTTGTGGTTTTCCATTGTGGAATTCATAGAGACCTTCGAGAGTCTCAGGGTCCCTATTGGGTATTGCTATACTCACCCCTACATGGGCTTTGCCTACACCTTGTTGTGTCTTGTGCAGAGAACAAGCAGCTTGGCTGAGACCTTAGGAACTAGGACCAAGCATTATACAGAGGTGATTGGTTGACGTGGAGAGTTGTGGATACAATCTGTACCTATCCTTCAGGTGGGATCCTTGGTGGATGATCTCAGGAGCTGCTTTTTTTTGTAGTTGTACCTTTCAGTTGGGCTTGTATTCTAGCCCCTTTAATTTCGGTACACACTTTACTACTATAGTTTTACTACGTGGTTTGCATATTGTCATGTTCTTGGTCTGTGTGTTCACAGGTTCAAAGTCAATGCCTACCCGTTTTAGGGAAATTCCTTTATGGTGCTAATCACCAACCCCTATCCTATGGAACGCGGGCTTGGGGTAGTCACGGCACGAGCCCCAGGGGATGGTTCGTGACACCTATGGACTCATAGTGAACCAACATCTTGGATATTCACCAAGATAAACTTGTTATTCCATTAAATGAGGAAATATTAACATTCTTTATATCATTTATTTCTAAACACATACCTATTGATCACTTAGACATGATTATTTATGAGGTTTCTTAGGGAACATTATGATATGTATTTTTTGACCATAACCTTTATATGATATATGCATTGGAATTATTGTGTGATAGGTGGATCTTGGAATTATATTTCACCTTGATGTAGTGGTAGGTCTCATAAAACAAACTAGTTGAGTATTTGGTGTATGTATTACTCATTTATATATGATTTCTTAGAATGATGCCTTGATTGTATGTTTTTTATGTCTATAATTATGCATTTTATCACTAGAAGATCATTTATTGTTATCCATGTGATTTATTTTCCACTGTAATGTTATCCATGGATATATTATGCTAATGATATCACTCATATGGATTTTATTTGGTTATTTATTCATGTCATATTATATATTTCATGTTTAAGATATATTGGATTCCATTGTACTCTACCCCTTACTGAGTGTCTAAGATCACCCCTTTATATTGTTTCTCGTTTCCCAGGAAACCTTGAATATTACTACGTGTGAGATATGGATTTTCATGGATAAATGATAATGTTTCATGTTTTCAGATTATGTGTCTTCAATTTTAAATTTTAAATAATGTTATTTTATGTATCTAGTTTCATAAGACTATTGAACCATTATATCATGTAATCTATGTATTTTTTACCAATGTAATAAAATAACCACCAAATATAGGTTACTAATTTCGGGTTGTTATAGTTTATATTATAGAAAGCTTAGTAGAAACATTTGGAACTAGATTTAGAATAACAGTGTTAGAGAACATAACCTTATGATAAACCATTAGGATATTCTAGAAATATTTATAGATTACTTGAAATGAATATTTATCAAATGCATATGAATTACATACTATGATTTTTAATTCATAGTTGTATTCATGATTTAATTAATTATATTCCATTATTTAGAAATGGTGCCTAATTAAAGGAATGTAAACTATGTTAAAACCCATAATTAGTGTAGTTATTTCCCTTCCAATCAAATCTATGAAGTTTGTGTTTGAGATAAACATATTACGAATATATTAGGGAAGTTAAATAAGGTTATGATAAATAACCTTACCCAGTGGAGCAACATATTTCACCTTATCATAGTGTAAACATGTTGGATCTCTTTATATAGTATAAACCTCCATCTTTTAATGTAGGCATATCAATGGATTGATTCTTAAGAGAAGATATTCTTTACTTTGGGATATAGTTAAAGGGTGAAGGTTATCATGGTTGTATATTGTCTATGGGAAGATACTGATCAGTGTTGGCCATTGATTCAAAACACCAATAAGTAGGAAGAGATAAAAAAGTATGGAGTGAAATGATTTTAAAGTGATATTCCTAAAGAAATATTTTCCTCATAATAAAAGAGATGATATGGAAAGGAAATTACTAAATTTAATACAGAAGGAAGATAAATCTATCATTGCATATGAGGATAACTTTATCAGTTTAGAAAAACATGATATATATTATATATGGATCCATAAAAGAAAAATTTATCACTTCTTTAATTAATTAAATCTAAGACTTCAAGGGTCATTAGTCTCTCAAACATTTTCATTTTATGAGGATATTGTGAAAAGCACAATCATGACTGTGAAATATTTCTCCAAGGATTATATTTTCAAAGGAGAGAAAGAGAAGATGAGGGTGGCATATATCCATGATAAAAGAAATTTGGAAAAGGAAAATAAGGGTAGAGTAGAGTTTATAAATTCTAATAATTATGAGAATAAATTTCCAAGGGAATACTAGAAGGTCTTGGGAGTTTACTTCAAGTATGGAGATAAAGTCCATAAAGATCATGATTGGAAGGGAAAGAGATAATGAACTAATGTATGGAACTTCAATTTCAAGGATATGGGAAAATATTCAAATCAATTCCCCAAGAATAAAGGGAATCTACCAATGAAGATTCCATGATAGTAAGGTCAGGATTATGCAATCGTAATAGTAGATGTTGAGGTCCCAAATGATGTCATGGCAGGTACTTTCATCATAAACTTGATATTAGCAAATAAATTATTTTATTCTAGATCAAAACACTCTATCATATATTTCAAGTATACTAAGAACATTAAATCATTCCTTGATGCATTAATTAAGGATTTGTTAGTTAAAAATCCTTATGGGTGTCATATAGAAATGAAATTATATCGGTCTATCTCTATTAAAATGCATGTAGGTTCCTTAGGTAAAAACCTGGTTATTATACCAATTATTTATTTTGATGAAATCCATAGGAAGGATTGGATCACAGTGTATAATGCAAGAATTTATTGCTGATATAAGGAGATTATAATATTTGAGGATAGAATAGAATCTGTTTTTTTAGAGGAGAAACTTCATTAATAGATTCTTTTTTGAAAATAACTTCAATGGTTCATCTTAATGAAAATCTTGGAGATTATGAATAAATAAAGAAGAATAATATCCTTAGAATATATTATGTATCTATTATATTGGATTAAATGGATTTATTTATTAAGGAATTACCTGGATATCCACCAAATTATGAAGTTTAATTCTATATTGACCTTCTCCCTTATGAAAACCTCATATTTAAGCCTCCTTATAGAATGGATCTAGTGGAATTGGTATAATTAAAGAAAAAACTATAAGTGTTATGTGATAAGGGATTTATAAACCCTAGTGTTTCACATTGGGAATCACCTATATTATTTGTGATGAAGAAGAATGGGTCTATGATTTTATGTAGTTAATGTAGGTAAATTGGTGCCCTTAATATTAAGAACAAGTATCATTTACTACACATTGATGATTTTCTTGATCAACATTAGGGAGCTCAATAGTTATCAATGATCTATATTCATTCTGGTTATCATGAATTAGAATTCAAGAAGGGTGATATACCAAAGATGACTTTTGACACAAGGTATGGTAATTATGTGCTCACAGTAATTACCTTTGGGTTAATAAATGCACCATATAAGTTTATGGATCTAATTAATTGAGTAATCAATTAATTTTTTAATATATTTTTTTGGATTTTATTTATGAAATATTGACATATTATAAGTGATATTAAGATCATGAATATAATTTATGTATTATCCTTGAGTATATAAGGGAGATGGATCTCTATGGTAAAATGAGTGAGTGTAAATTTTGACTTTAATAAGTTTATTTTCTTAGCCATATTATCTCCAAGGATAGAATATCTTTGAACCCTAAAAATAAAAATGTTGTTAAAGAATGGCCTAGACTGATGAATATAACTATGATATATAGTTTCCTTGTATTTTCATGTTCCTATCTATGATTTATTGAAAAAAAATTGTGATTAACTAATCTGTTAACTGAGTTGACACGTAAAGGGTTCAAATTCAAATTGTTAAAGTAATGTCAATAACTCTTTGAGGAACTAAAAAGGTGATTAATAAATGCACCAGTATTTAGATTTCCATATGGAAAGGTGGGATTTTTTATATATATCGATGTGTTAATGAAATGAATAGGGTGTTTCCTTATGCAAAATGATAAAGTTATTGTTTATGAATCGAGTCAATTAAAGACCCATGAACAAAACTATACAATTCATGATCTTGAGATAGAAACTATAATATTTTATTTAAAGATATGGGGGAATTATCACTATGGAGAAAATGTTGTGTGTGTGTGTGTGTGTGTGTGTCACAAGAGTTTGAAGTATATATTCATGCAAAAATAGTTCAACATGAGACAAAGGAGATGTTTGGAACTACCCAAGGACTATGAATGTGCAATACACTACCACCCTAGGAAGTAAAACAAGGTGCCAGATGAATTGAGTAGGAAGAGCCATGACAAAGAAAATTCAAGGATCTTATGTTCATGGATTTAGTAAAGTTGTACATAGAAATTTCTAAGTAGGGGGAAACATATTTTATTTTATAATAAATTTCACAAAAATATTTACTAGAGAAGATAAATAAGTCTCAAAAAGATTATAAGTATTTCCAAAAGAAAAAATAAATCTATGAAATATGGGAGATTAAAAGACTTCATCTATGAAGATGATGTATTAAAGTTTATAAAGAGACTATATGTACCATCGATACCTGAGATAAAGAGGTAATTTATAGATGAAGCTCAAACCTGTAACATAATTATACAACCAAGTAGTACCAAGGTGTATATTTATCTAGAAGAACACTTTTGGTGGGAAAAATAAAACAGGAAATTATTGACTATATGTTAATATTCTTAGTATGCCAACAATTAAAGGCTAAGATATAGCTTCCAAAGGGTTTCATGAAACCTATCCCTATATCGATGTGGAAGTGGGAAAACATCACAATGGATTTTGTTACAATACAACCTAATATATTTAAAAGGAATTATGTTATATGGGTTATTATGATTCTCCTTACCAAGTCTTCACATTTACTAAAAATAAGGGAGGATCTTCCCCTTAAACATTTTACATGACTCAATATTAATGAAGTTGTGAGACTTCATGGTGCACCTTTATCAATTATATATAATTGTGACCCTCAATTCACATAAAATATTTAAAGGATTATTCAAAATTCTTTGAACAATGAGATACATTTGAGAACTATTTATCATCCTTAAACTGATGGGAAATCTAAAAGAACCATTCAAACTTTAGAGGATATGTTGAATTAATGCTTACTTTACTTCCAAGGAATATGGAACCAATACCTACCTCTATTTTAATTCACATACGATAATAAAATCCATTAGAGCATATAAATGAAACTATATAATGCCTTTTATGGGAAAATATTTTGAACTATAACCTACTGATATAAAATTGCAGAAAGGAATCGAGTATGTCGAGAACTTATTAAGGATAAAACTAGGGAATTGTGAGATATTTAGAATCACATCAAGACAGATCAAAGTAGAGAGAAAAACTATGAAGATAATCAATGGAATGGTTTTTAATTTCATGTAGGGGATCATGTTTTCTTGAAGTTATCACCATGGTAGGGGTTATAAGGTTCTATAAGAATGGAAATATAATTCCAAGGTACATTTGGGATTTTGAGATTTTTGAGCTAATTGGAGTTGGGTCATATCATTTTTATTTACCACCCAACCTCCCTAAAGTGCATAGTGGCTTCCATGTTCTAATGTTTAGGAATTATATTCCATACCCAATTCATGTACTCACCACTATGGAAATAGCGCTAGAGCATGAATTTTAATGTAATAAAGAGCCTATCCATATTATTATCACTATGGAGTAATAATTATGGAATCATAAAACCTAATAGGTGAAAGTACTTTGAAGGAAAAAAAATTTAAAGGAGGCAACATGGGAGCCTGAGGAATCAATTATGAAGAATTGACCAAATTTTTTATGGATTGATGTACAACCCAAATTTTGAGGATGAAATTATTTAAGGGAGAATGTAGGACCCAATATTCAGATATAATAAATAAATAGTTCATCAAAGAAACTATTGTTGAATGCACATTATGTTATTTTATCATAATGTAAAAACACATCATAAAACATAAAAATAGAAACATTTATTCATAATAATGGCCATAACTAGTGTGATTGAACACATGGTAACATAACACATCACAACAATCTGGAAATCTGAAGGATCATACTCTAAAATGAATGAAATAAATGTAAGATACATTACTATTATGAAAAAAACAATAAGTAATGGAAAATAAATGGTTTAACTACTAAGATACGTATATGAATGATCTTAGGATGTTAGAGTGAAGTTGATATATATGGGGTAATGTGACTATTAGAATCTAACCATTGGGAATCTGACTGTTGTAATAGTAATGCAACAGTTATTCCTTAAATATTCTAATAAAATGAATAAAATCATTTTATAATAATATAGTTAATAATTATTAAAAATGTACATTAATCAATGAATAGTAATATAATCACTCACATGTGGCTTTGAAAAAAAAATAAGATTACTATAAGAAATAGTTTCTAAATTTTTAGTGCCTAACACATGATTTTTTTGTAAGAACCTGGTTTTTTCTGCAAAATACTTAGGAATATTCTTGATGTTATTCTAGAGCAGCGCCTTCAAATGGCGTGCGATTCCGAGCCCCGGTGTGGCCGGAATTAAATTTTCAGTGTGTTCACACTAGTCACGCCAAATAAATGGGATAACTCCTAAACGGAGATTCATATCAGATATCTGAGTGCACGGATGGGTTCGAAATGGGGTTTTTACCCTAGGAACGACATAAAACATGTCGGTGCGGGACGTTTAGACCCCTCGCTCGCTTTCGGAACGTTAAATGGATAAATTAAATAATTAATTTATTTTTTTAATGGGTAAACTCAGTATCTCTTAAATGGTGGCTTAGATGGGGAAACTGAGGGCACCGTTGAGTTTGGAGCATGCTGTTTACCCTAGGAGGAGTGTAAGTTTCGCGGGCGCGGGCCGTCAGTGAAAAATGGCCCTGGGGGCGTTTTTGTAATTTGGCGACCTCGGGTGTTGAGTTTAATAACTTTTGAATGGGGACTTAGATTAAAATTACGATACCTTAATTGTGCTCAAAAACGTGGCGTTTACCCCGGGGGAGGCTTAATCTCGACCCTGCTAGAAGTTTGGGTTCGGGCTGACGGGCGGGTGGTTAAGTGTTTTCTATTTAAACACTTAACCCACCCCTCTCCTCTCCCCCTTATTCCCTGGTTCCAATAGCTCCCAACAACAAAGGAGGAAGCTCCTCCTCTCCTCCTCCCCTCCGACAAGGCAGCGGCGCGGCGGCGGACCCTCCGTGAAGCGTCGGGCAACGCCCCAACAGGTAGGAGGTTGCGTTTTGTATTTTCATTCCCATACTTAACTTCGAACGCAAATTTACATGTCGAATTGCTGTTGAATTTGCAATAAAAGCCCGTGTACGTGTAGTACTTTTTATGATATTTCTGACACACCTTTTAGATTTAAAATCAGAGTCTTGAGGCGTTCGCAGCGGGACGGTGAAGAATGCGGGTGTTTGAAGTTTTTCCGGCGGTTTTGCGGTGGTCCGGCGGGCTTCCGGCGATCCGGGATGGCGGCAGGAGGCGGCGACTTCAGTTGGCACGGTGCTGCGGGTGAGCCGGGGCGCGGGGGTGCTGGGTGTCGGCGCGAGCGGGCTTCAACGGGGCGCCGGCGTGAGGCGGAGCTGACTGCGCGAGGCGGCAGCTTCAGGCGGCGAGGTCGAGCTGTCGGGGCATGGTGACCGTGGGGTCACGGCGCGCGACCCTCACGCGGGGACAAGACCCGCGAGACGTGGGTCTTCACGCGGCAGGCGTGACCGGACCTCATGGACGGTCTGCGCATGGACCGCGAGTCCATGGCCGGCCGGCGCGGCTAAGCCAGGGGCCGGTGCTGCGAGCCGGGCCGGCCGGCGCGGGCCGGCCCCCGCCGGTCCAGCCCAAGGGGCTTTGCCCCCTCGACTCCGGATGCCCGTAATTTTCATTACGGGTGTTCGTTTTCCGTGCCATTTGCGGCGACGCGTTCCTAGGATCGAGGGGAACATTTTGAGATGGTTTTGGGAAATTTTAATTCTCAGGACGGGAGTTCGGTGGCACGGCACGCCTTTAAGTGGAATTGCATTTTCTCTGGGAGTTCTTTTTTTGGACAGCACGGGCACATCCGATGTCCGTTTTGAGCGTCGTCAGCGGCGTTGGGACCTTGGCGTCGATAAGGAGTTTTCCAGGGCGTTTTCAGGCGTTGAAACTAGAAATTAGGTATGGGCCCCACGGCCCGTCTGTTGAGCAGCGAGCAACGTTTAGCGACTTCCTCTTCGGACGTCCGTTCGGGGCGTGCGAGTAGTCATTTCTGAGTGTTTTTCCGAGGGCATTGTAAAGGCGCAATCCGCCCGCCTTAATTCTGCATACTGGTGTAGGCCCCGCGAGGGCCGTTTCAGGAATTGGCGGTGATCTCCAGCTTTATCACCGGGTGTCTGTCTTGGACAAGTGGATAGTCCATCTTGTGTACTTTTCTGAGAGGATCGCAACGGTGTGATCTGTTGGCAGCGCTTCGGGACTGGGATGTGGGTCCCACACAGCACCGCTCATGTTAGGTATGTTAGAGCGCATCTTTTTCTCTGGATATCAGTTGTGCTCAAGTGAGCAGTGTTTTTGACGTGCCTTTCCGAGGAGATCGCAACGGTGCAATGTGCCCGACTGTTTTCGAGGCCGAGGATCGGTATCACGGGACGCCGTTCGGGCGTAAGGCGGTGTTGGTGAATTTTTCGTCGGATATCCGTTTTAGGCGAGTAAGTAGTCTATCTCGCGTGTTTTTCTACGAGGATTACAATGGTGTAATCTGTTCAGGTGTGTGGAGCCTCTTGCGTGATCTTATTAATTGTGGAAATGTGAAGGTGCCCCGTGGCGGTTCTTCTACCATGTTTGTAGCAGACCCTTAGCGTGTGATCGTGTTCAATCTTGGGAGAGTGAAGTAATTCTTGAAGAGATGTAGTTGGTCGTGCCTAGGCCGATGAGGTGGAAAGTTGGAGTTGTTATATTTACACCTTCGCGTTGACGTTGGGTGTCGTGTGCATGTTAGCCTTTGGGATGGAGATGTGGCATACTCTAGGAGTATGTGAGAACATTGAGAGGAACATGTGGATGGTTGTACCTGAGAACTTTTGTGCGCTTGGTTGGGGTTGACTTGGGGCCACACCTCGTGTGGGCCCCATGTGCGTGTCGTGTTCTGCTTTGCGTACTTTTGACCTCTCACGACGTAGAGGGTTTCTCTGTTCTCGTTTGTTTGACCAGTGGGGTTGAGGTTTTCCCTTAGTCCTGTTCTTGTTTTTTGACCAGTAGGGTTGAGTTTTCCCCTGGTCCTTTTCTTATTTATTGACCAGCAGGGTGGAGTTTTCCCTGGTTTTGTTCTCTTTTGTCCGGTAGAGATGGTTTGGTTCCTCTGTTTCTTCAACTGTGAGGGGTTTCAGTACCGTGCCCTTTTCACCGGACTACGGAACCGTTTACGACTACGTGTGCTCGTATAGCGTGGGTGTTTTCCCACTTTCTGGGATGAGTTGTCTCAGTCCGCTTCGACAGTGACTCAATAGATTGGAGTGTGATCGCCCTGAGAGCCCCAGGGAGTTTCTCCCATTCCTTCATGTTCCCTGGTAGAGTTCTTGTGGAATCGGTGTGACCAACACTTTATGCGGGCACCGATCCTCTACCTAGGAGGTTGTTTCCAGCAGGGCTGGCCAGGAGGTTGTACCATCCAGCAGGGATGGCCAGTGGGTTACCATCCAGTAGGGATGGCTAGTACAGCAGTGTTCACCGAGCAGTACCATCCAACCGGGATGGCCAGAGTGGTTCCGGTTTTACCTCCAGCGGGGCTGGGCAGTGGTCCCCGATGTCGGGTTTACCTCCAGCGGGGCTGGGAAGTGGTCCCCGATGCCAGGTTTACCTCCATCAGGGCTGGTAAGTGGTCCCCGATGACGGTTCTGAGCCTCCCTTCAGTGGAGTACCCTTTTACGGGACTGAGTATTGGGATTCGTCGATGACTTCAGTCGGGTTGCCCTCCAGTGGATTACCCTTTTATGGTACTGAGTAGTGTGGCACCCGTCGACTCTTTCCAGGTCTCCCTCCAGTGAGAACCCGTCGACTTCCAGGAACTACCCTCCAGTGGGGCTGGGCAGGGGGGGTCGCATGTCGACTTTGAGAAGACCTCTCGACTGCAGGGTAGTGACGAAGTGTGGTTTGACTTTCCCCAGAACTCTCAAGTATGAGGGGTGCTTTCCCCATCGAGACACGTCCTTGTGACGCGACCTAAAACCGTGCAGGCGAGTCAATGCCGCCCAAAGCGGATAGTGTCGAGGTGCGGTGATTTGAGCGCCTTAGCTTGTAGTTCGGGACAGACGTGTGGGATGTTGGGAATCGATGATGGTTACTTTTGAGACTGTTGTCTACTCACCTTCTTGGGCTGATCTATGGGACGGAGATCCCCTTACGATATTGTTTAGGTTTCTTGACAGAGCATATATATATGTATATACCTTGTTCCAGTACCCACTCCTTGGGTTTTGGTTACTCTTCTTCCAGGAGAGGCAAAGATGTGCGGGGTATGCCATGTGCTTTCCGTGACTAGCTTCTCGTGGTTAGACGAGTCTACTCTCCTGCTATAGGTAGAGAATACTCGACGGGAAGTTCATCTTCTCACCATTTCTAGCTCCTTGTGTCTGGATGAGTCTACTTCCTTTCTCTTGTGGGGTTAAGCCGGACTCTCTACTGTTACTCTTACTGCACTCTCGGTTGTACTTCTTTACTTTCCATATTCGATCTATTGCTCACCCATCGTCACCTCCTTTGTTTCTCCCTCGAGCCTTCGGAGTATCCTACTAAGTATTTTTATACTCACCCATGCTTGGGCTTTGCCCTCACTTGGTGTGCCCTTGCAAATGACGGACAGGTCGGTCGTGGCTTCAGCGGAGCTTAGGAGTTCGGGAGCTTGGACCGCGTGCGGTGGTCAGAGTCGGGTTCTAGGTGGGGGACCCTTCCAGTTTTTTTTCTTTTGTTTACCTGTTTCTGGGTTGTGGAACCTTTTCTGGTTGGGCACATGTTTTTTCCATTTTCTTTTCAGTTTACCTTCAGCACTTTCTTTGTCCTGATTAGAGTTCGTTGCACATTTGTGGTTTATTTATAGCAGTTGGTACTTTGCTTTTATTTTTACTCTGCACTTTTTCATTGAGTGTGTTGTATGTGTGTGTATAGGTACTTAGGCAAAGGCCTCCCCGAGTTGTTGTGCCTTCGGCGCTGGTCGCCATCCCCTGGCCTATAGAGGCGGGCTTGGGGTAGTTGCGGCTCAAGACCGGGTAGGTTCGAGTCATGACAAAGTGGTATCATAGGTGGTTCGTTCCTTGGGACATTGTTCGGACATCCCTAAAAAGGAATTGGTTGGGACCTGGGTCAACAGTGTTAACGTGTCTCGAGAGCGGCTCTCAGGCTAGAGAGTCCAGTGATGGTGCGGCAGCCGATGTATCCATTCACCAGGACCTTGATAACCCTCTTGTCGACTCGGCATGCTTAGACACTCGTTGCAGGGAAAATTGTTTTGTGCATCGCATAGGATTGATTCTTTGACTATCCTTCTTGAGTCAGCTCCCCATTGTTGATATTGTTATATACATATATACTCATCTGATCGCGGAACTCCTAGATAATATTCAGGATGTCTCTGCAAAGACAGCCAGCCAGGATACCAGCTTTGGTTCATGATGATGACCATGTGATCTACAAGGACTCAGTCCATGACCCATCATGTGAGCCCCTTTCTCTGGGTGGGCTGGTAGCAGCACCCCCACCTGGTGAGCAGCAGACAGCTTCAGCAGAGCAGACTGATCTTGAGCGCAGGTTGAGCGCGCTCCGCGAGTTCTAGCGGTAGGGACCGCTGAGGTTCAGTGGTGAGCCAGACCCTCAGGCAGCAGAGGTTTGGCTAGAGACAGTGGTTCGCCTTTTTAGTCTTGTGCAGACGCCGACAGATCAGAGAGTGGCTTTGGCAGCCAACCTTTTTCGTGGAGCAGCTTGGCATTGGTGGAGTCTGGCGACTCAATTTCTTGATGAGTTTTCGGTTTCGTGGGGAGACTTTTAGTTGTTGTTCCGTGAGGATTTTTTCCCCTCCTGCTTGCCCTCTGTTCGGATTCAAGAGCTTCTGCAGTTTTAGTAGGGAGGGATGATGGTGGCCGAGTACGCGGCTAGTTTCGCAGACCATGCACGCTTTTACCCGGACTTGTTCCATGACGACAACATCTGAGCGCGGAAGTTTGAGAAGGGTCTCCGTTGAGAGATTCATGATGTCATAGTACCCTTGGGAATTTCCACATATGTCGGGGTGATAGAGAAGGCGCTGGTGATAGAGATCTTCCTGTCACGTTCTAGAGTTGGTGGTGGCAGCAGGCACGTTGGAGCCGAGACGTCAGCCACACTGCGTGGGCGTCGGCAAGTAGAACCTCAATGCATATGACTTTCCGACAACCGGACTCAGGGGCGTGGTCGTACACCACAGTGGCACCGGAGGGCACTAGTGCAGCCCGAAGAGAGTCGGTTCTATTCTTGCAATGGGTGAGGTCACTTGGCACGGGACTGCCCGATCGGGCATGTAGAGAGCTTCGGGCAGGCAGCAGGTGCACCACCACGACAGAGGCAGCACCATGATCGGAGTAGCGCCCAGAGAGGTGGTGCTAGAAGAGGAGCGGGAGGATCTGGTAGTGGGGGATGACCTTACGAGGTCTTCCCATCACCACTAGGTGGTCCACGTCAGGCTCCGGGAGCTGACAGTTGGGACCGCGGATAGCCGCAAGCTTTGGATGTCTATGATCCTGTGGAGCATGAGGTGGTAAGAGGTATTCTCTATAGCTCTTCTACTTTTTCTAGTAGAATTGTTAGACTCTGTGTGTGGAATTATTTTCTCTCTGCTCCTTGTTTGAGGTGTTACTAGGGTGACGCAAGGCGTCGGGTGTAACCCTATGTTGGTAGAGTAGAAGGTGTGTAACCTTCCTCTTTAGTCGATGACATTGACTCCATCACTCTCCGAGCGTGTAAGAGAGTCTTGGTTGAGATACATTGACTATGAAACATTGCGCAACCAGATATCCTTGGATGTTCCACCATATGGATATTCTGAAGGAGGGAATCATCGGGCCTTATTTCAGGTGCGGGCGGTGATTCCAGTCATGGTGTGCGACATCAGGGCTTGGTCAGGGATATGAGCTACCCCCGAGAGCCTTCGGGTCGTTTGAGACCGTGCTAAGGGATGGCGAGGTTCCCTACCACCTTGCCCTAACCCCAAAGTCTAGAGTGGGTGCATGATGTCTCCCGCGTGACTCATCTGAGAAGAATTGTGTGTGCTTATATGCACGTCATCGGCGAGGGCAGACCTCGCGTGAAAAGATCAAATCCTTTGGTCCCTGCACAGTGATGCAAATCTATGTAATAGTTCTTCTGAGTACGGAAGAGCCAAGTGTGGGCTTAGTACCCTGAGTCATTCCCTGGTTTTGATTTTCGAGGACGAAAATCTTGAAGGAGGGAATGATTTAAGAACCTTTTTTATGCTGTGAAAGACTTTTTAATATTCTTGATGTCATTCCTGAGCAGCGCCTTCAGACGGCGTGCGATTCCGAGCCCCGGTGTGGCCGGAATTAAATTTTCAGTGCGTTCACACTGGGTACGCCAAATGAATGGGATAACTCCTAAAAGGAGCTTTGGATCAGAGATCTGAGTGCACGGATGGGTCCGTAATGGGGTTTTTACCCTAGGAACGACATAAAACATGTCGTCGCGGGACGTTTGGACCCCTCGCTCGCTTTCTGAACGTTAAACGGATAAATTAAATAATTAATTTATTCATTTAATGGGTAAACTCAGTATCTCTTAAATGGTGGATCAGATGGGGAAACTGAGGGCGCCGTTAAGTTTGGAGTGTGTCGTTTACCCTAGGAGGAGTGTAAGTTTCGCGGTCCCGAGCTGTCAGTGAAAAATGGCCCCGGGGGCGTTTTCGTAATTTGGCGACCTCAGGCGTTGACTTTAATAACTTTTGAACAGGGCCTCGGATTAAAATTCTGAGACCTCCATTGCACTCATAACGTGGCGTTTACCCCTGGGGAGGCTTTATCTTGACCTCCCCGGAAGTTCGGGTTCGGGCCGACGGGCGGGTGGTTAAGTGTTTTCTATTTAAACAATTAACCCACCCCTCTCCTCTCCCCCTTCTTCCCTGGTGCCAACAGCTCCCAACGAAGAAGGAGGAAGCTCCTCCTCTCCTCCTCCCCTCCGGCAAGGCAGTGGCGCGGCGGCGGACCCTCCGTGAAGCGTCGGGCAATGCCCTAATAGGTAAAAGGTTGCGTTTTGTATTTTCATTCCCGTACTTAACTTCAAATGCAAAATTACATGTCAAATTGCTGTCAAATTTCAATCAAATCCCATGTATGCGTAGTAATTTTTATGATCTTTCTGATGCACCTTTTGGATTTAAAATCTGAGTCTTGAGGCATTCGTAGTGGACCGGTGAAGAATGCGGGTGTTTGAAGTTTTTCTGGCGGTTCTGCAGTGGTCCGGCGGGCTTCCGGCGATCCGGGACGGCGGCATGAGGCGGCGGCTTCGGTTGGCACGGCGCTGCGGGTGAGTCGGGGTGCGGCACTAGGTGTCGGCGCGAGCGGGCTTCAACGGGGCGTCGGCATGAGGCGGAGCTGGCCGCACGAGGCGGCGGCCCCAAGCGGTGAGGCCGAGCCGCCGGGGCGCGGCGACCGTGGGGTCGCAGCGCGCGACCCTCACACGGGGACAAGACCCGCGAGTCACCGGTCTTCACACGGCAGGCGCGACCGGCCCTTGTGGCCAGTCGGCACGTGGACCGCGAGTCCACAGCCAGCCCGCACGGTTAAGCCGCGGACCGGCCGGTCCAGGCTAGTCCAGCCCAAGGGACTTTGCCCCCTCGACTCTGGACGCCTGTAATTTTCATTACGGGTGTCCGTTTTGCGTGTCGTCTATGGCGACGCGTTCCTTGGATCGAGAAAAACTTTTTGAGATGGTTTTGTGATTTTTTAATTCCCGGGACTGGAGTTCAGTGGCACGGCACGCCTTTAAGTGGAATTGCGTTTTCTCCAGGGGTTCTTGTTTTGGACGACGCGGGCACATCTGATGTCCGTTTTGAGCACTATCAGCAGCGTTGGGACCGTGGCGTCGAGGCGGAGTTTTCCAGAGCATTTTCGGGTGTTGAAACTAGAAATGATGCATGGGACCCACGGCCCGTCTGTTGAGTTGCGAGCAGCGTTTAGCGACTTCCTCTTCAGACGTTCGTTCGGGGCGTGCGAGCAGTCGTTTTTGAGTGTTTTTTCGAGGGCATTGCAATGATGCAATCCGCCCGCCTTAATTTTGGATGTTGGTGCAGGCCCTGCGAGGGCCATTTCGGGAATTGGCGGTGATCTCCAGCTTTATCACCGGGTGTCCATCTTGGACAAGTGGATAGTCCATCTTGTGTACTTTTCCAAGAGGATCGCAATGGTGTGATCCGTTGGCAGAGCTTCGGGACCAGGATGCGGGTCCCACATAGCACCGCTCATGTTCGGTATGTTAGAGTGCATCTTTTTCTCTAGATATCAGTTGCACTCAAGTGATCAATGTTTTTGACGTGTCTTTCTGAGGAGATCGCAACGGTGCGATGTGCCCGACTATTTTTAGGGCCGAGGCTCGATATCACGGGACGTCGTTCGGGCGTAAGGCGGTATTGGTTACTTTTCTGTCGATTATCTGTTTGAGGTGAGTAAGTAGTCTATCTCGTGTATTTTTTCATGAGTATTACAATGGTGTAATCTGTTCAGGCGTGTTGAGCCTCTTGCGTGATCTTATTAAATGTGGAAATGTGAAGGTGCCCCGTGGCGGTTCTTCTACCGTGTTTGTAGCGGACCCTTAGCGTGTGATCGCGTTCACTCTTGAGAGAGTGAAGTAATGCTTGAAGAGATTTATTTGGCCGTACCTGGGCTGATGAGGTGGCAAGTTGGAGTTGTTATGTTTACGCCTTAACGTTGATGTTGGTTGTCGTGTGCATGTTAGCCTTTGGGCTGGAGATGTGGCATACTCTAGGAGTATGCGAGAACGCTGGTAGGTACATGTGGATGGTTGTACCTAAGAACATTTGTGCACTTGGTTGGGGTTGACTTGGGGCCACACGTCATTTGGGCCCCATGTGCGTGTCGTATTCTGCTTTGCGTACTTTTGACCTCTCGCAACATAGAGGGTTTCTCTGTTCTTGTTTATTTTACCAGCAGGGTTGAGTTTTTTCCCTGGTCCTATTCTCATTTGTTGACCAGCAGGGTTGAGTTTTCCCCTGGTCCTTTTCTCATTTATTGACCAGCAGGGTTGAGTTTTCCCTGGTTCTGTTCTCATTTGGCCGGCAGAGATGGTTTGGTTCCTCTGTTTCTTCAGCTGTGAGGGGTTTCAGTACCATGGCCTTTTCACAAAACTATGGCACCATTTACGAATACGTGTTCTCGTACAGCGTGGGTATTTTCCCACTTTCTGGGATGAGTTGTCTCGGTCCGCTTTGACAGTGACTCGGCGAATTGGAGCGTGATCTCCCTGAGGGGCCCAAGGAGTTTCTCTTGTTCCTTCGTGTTCCCTGGTAGAGTTCTTGTGGAATCATTGTGACCAACACTTTATGCGGGCATCGATCCTCTACCCAGGAGGTTGTTTCCAGTAGTGCTAGCCAGGAGGTTGTACCATCCAGCAGGGATGGCCAGTGGGTTACCATCCAGTAGGGATGGCCAGTACAGCAGTGTTCACCGAGCAGTACCATCCAGCCGGGATGGCCAGAGTAGTTCTGGGTTTACCTCTAGTGGGGCTAGGCAGTGGTCCCTGATGTCGGTCTTACCTCAAGCAGGGCTGGTAAGTGGTCCCCGATGCCGAGTTTACCTCCAGTAGGGCTGGGAAGTGGTCCTCGATGACGGTTCTGAGCCTCCCTCCAGTGGAGTACCCTATTACAGGACTGGGTATTGGGACTCATCGATGAATTTAGCCGGGTCTCCCTCCAGTGGATTACCCTTTTACGGTACTGGGCAGTGTGGCACCCATCGACTCTTTTCGGGTCTCCCTCCAGTGGGAACCCGTCGACTTCCAGGTACTACCCTCTAGCGGGGCTGGGCAGTGGGGGTCGCCTGTCGACTTTGAGAAGACCTCTCAACTGTAGGGCAGTGATGAGGGGTGGTTCGACTTTCCCCATAACTCTCAAGTACGAGGGGCTCTTTCCCCACCAAGACACGTCCTTGTGACGCGACCTAAAACCGTGTGGCCAAGTCAGTGCAACCCAAATCAGATAGTGTCAAGGTGCGGTGATTTGAGCCCCTTATCTTGTAGTTCGGGGCGGACGTGTGGGATGTTGGGCATCGATGATGGTTACTTTTGAGACTGTTGGCTACTCACCTTCTTGGGCTGAGCTACGGGACGGAGATCCCCTTACGATCTTGTTTGGGTTTCTTGACAGAGCATATATATATGTATATACCTTGTTCCAGTACCCACTCCTTGGGTTTTGGTTACTCTTATTTCAGGAGAGGTGAAGACGCGCGGGGTATGTCACGTGCTTTCTATGTCTATCTTCTCATGGTTAGACGAGTCTAATCTCCTGCTATAGGTAGCAAAGACTCGACGGGAAGTTCATCTTCTCACAGTTTCTATCTCCTTGTGTCCAGATGAGTCTACTTCCTTTCTCTTGTGGGGTTGAGCTGGACTCTCTACTGTTACTCTTACTACACTCTCAGTTGTACTTCTTTACTTTCCCTATTTGATCTACTGCTCACCCATAGGTACCTCCTTTGTTGCTCCCTTGAGCCTTCGGGGTATCCTACTGAGTATTTTTATACTCACCCCTGCTTGGGATTTGCCCGCACTTGGTGTGCCCTTGTATATGATGGACATGTTGGTCGTGACTTCAGTGGAGCTTAGGAGTTCGGGAGCTTGGACCGCGTGCAGTGGTTGGAGTCGGGTTTCAGGTGGGGGACCCTTCCAGCTGTTTTTCTTTTGTTTACCTGTTGCTGGGTTGTGATACCTTTTCTGGTTGGGCACGTGTTTTGCCCCTTTTCTTTTCAGTTTACCTTCAACACTTTCTTTGTACTGATTAGAGGTTATTGCACATTTGTGGTTTATTTATAGCAGTCGGTACTTTTCTTTTCTTTTTACTCTGCACTTTTGCATTGAGTGTGTTGCGTGTGTGTGTACAGGTACTTAGGAAAAGGCCTCCCCGAGTTTTTGTGCCTTCGGCACTGGTCGCCAGCCCCTAGCCTATGGAGGCGGGCTTCGGGTAGTTGCGGCTTGAGCCTGGGTAGGGTTAGGTCGTGACATTTTTAATGTAATAATAGTTTTATTTAAATTTTAAAATTATTATATAGAGAAAATTATTTCCATAAAGAAATATTAAATTTTAAATCAATACATTGAAAATATCCAATGGTGAATCTGACTGTTGTAATAGTAATGCAACAATTATTCCTTAAAGATTCTAATAAAATGAACAAAATCATTTTATAATAATATAGTCAATAATTATTAAAAATTCAATGAATAGTAATATAATCACACACATGTGGCTTAGAAAAAAAATAAGATTACTATAAGAAATAGTTTCTAATTTTTTAGTTCCAAACACATGATTTTTTTATATAATAATAGTTTTATTTAAATTTTAAAATTCTTATATATAGAAAATTATTTTTTATAATGAAATATTAAATTTTAAATCAATACTTTTAAAATATCCAATGGTGAATCTGGTCGTTGTAATAGTAATGTAACAGTTATTCCTCAAAGCTTCTAATAAAATGAATAAAATCATTTTATAATAATATAGTTAATAATTATTAAAAATTTATATTAATAAATGAATAGTAATATAATCACACACATGTGGCTCAGAAAAAAATAAGATTACTATAAGAAATAGTTTCTAATTTTTTAATATAATAATAATTTTATTTAAATTTTAAAATTATTATATATAGAAAATTATTTTTATAAAGAAATATTAAATTTTAAATTAATACATTGAAAATATCCAATGGTGAATTTTTCATAATGTTTTTAGATAGTAATTTTTTTGATAAAGAGTAAAATACTATAGACATATATGGTAAGTATATTGACATAATCCGTAATGAACCAGTTAGGGATAACCTGACGATTCATCCACAGCTGGTTCATTAAAAATTATATCAATGCTTATGTTCTCAATAGGGTCCTAGGTTTTGGAAGCACTCTCTTTTTATTTTTAGATTCAGGTAAAATGGAGATTGGAATGTTGGACCTCGAGAGGTAGGTGTGTGAAGAGTCTAGCTTACTCTTTATCACCATGAGCCTCGAGTTTCCATGGGTTTTCAGGATTTAGTTTTTATTTTAGTTATTCATGTGGGATTGATATTTTTGGTGGTGATGGTATATTGATCCTCATTGGTATAGTATGAGTTTCCTTGGGAATTGTTTTTGGATTTTGGGATGATGACAGAAAGAGAATTAGAGGCATAAGGTAAGAATTCATAGATTGAAAACTATGTAGTGACCAAGAACTTGATTTTGAAAACTTTTTTGGAATAGTTTCATGATTGGAACATATCTCATCAAACCATGCATCCAATTCAATCATATTTTCACATCCTATTTGGTTTCATTATTTATATCCCATAATTCTTTGGTAGTTTCATTTTCTTCTTAGTATCGAGAAAAGAATCAAGGTGGGTGGTTTTATTTATTGATATTGATTGATTGATTTTTTGTTGAGATTTTGGTGTGCTCTAGTTTATGATAATGTTGTGAAAAAATTATGTATATAAAAAATGGATTTCATGAAAGAATTTTTTGGTTTGAAATATATGTATTAGGGATTGTTTGTAAAGGAATTAGAATTTATGAAAAATATTTTTTGTGGGAAATAAAGCCTTGTGGCTTGAATATAAAACTAATTTTTTTATTATGTAATTTTTTTAGAAGTTTTTGATTTTATAAAATATGGGAAAACATTTTTTTTGAAACATATTAATGATTTAAAAATAAAAAATAAGATGTGTTTTGAAATAAAATAGGATCTTTGGAAGTTCTATTGGGTTTTGTAATTTCAATAAGGTAGGGGGATTATAAAAAAAATTATGGTATTTTTCATTTTTTTCCCTTGATTGGAGTTTGAATGGTGGTGGGTTTTTAATGTTTTAAATTAATGAAAATTTGATTTTAATTTGTGGTTTTTTTATAAAATGAATTTTTTTTCTTTTCAAAATAAGGCGAAATGATTAAAAAATTTGTCCTATTTTTCAATGATGTATTACCTTTGAAAGGAGTTTTGGGACTCCCTATTAAGGTTTCATGGGTTAAAAAGAATGTTTTGAAAGTTTTTTTTCTTATTTTGAATTTTTTTATAGATTTATCCCTTAGTTTAGTTTGTGATTTTTTAATATGGTTCAGGAGACGTGATCAAGTTTGATTCATGTATCATTTTTTATAGTAATCTTCCTAGAAAGGTCTTGAGAAAAGTTGTATGGTTAATCTTTAGGAGTGACCTATTTCTTATTCTTGGATTTTCCTAGAATCTGAATGGATTTTTAGATATTGTTTTTTTCTCTTGGTGAGGGTAGGGGTGGGTCTTGGAATTATCTAAGATGGAGTTTCCCTGACAAGTTCATTTTGTATTCTTATAGGTTGGTTTATGTAGATTAGGCTAGATGAGCCTTAGATATAAAGTTTACATTTTTTTTGTGATGATCTATTTTAGGAATCTTTCTCAGTGTGTTTATAGTAGTTTTTTCCTTGAGTTTTATTTTTCTTGGAGTGAACCTAGGTGCCTTCATGGTTTCTCTTTAGTCGGTAGTGATTTCTTTGGGATTTTCATGCCTCATTGTTTTATTGTGACTTGTGTTTTTTGTGATTCTAGATTTCAGATTAGATTTATGCATGATGGATGGATTGATAGATTGAACATGGTGAATGTTGGGGTACATGAATGGGTAACTATGGTGTGTGATTGTGCTAGTTAGATTGTGAGATCTATCGAGTTGGAACTTTCATCAGGATCATAATGATTCATTGTTCCATGAGAATGACACACATTACCCCCTAATTTATTTTCATGAATCAAAGTTGGAAACATGTTATTAAATATTGAGTCATGATCTTGGTTGATGAATGTTTTGGATATTTTAGGATGTGATGGATTTGATGACCTAGTTTTGTGGTTATTCAAAATGTCTCTTTGGTTTGGGATTCCTTTGTATAATTTTAGTTGTTTTCTTAGTGGTTGATTATGGTTGGTGGAATTTTTTTATTAACTATGAGGATTTGTGGAATTTGGTTTGTTTTTTATAACTCACTTTTCTAGAAGAGGTTTTCTATTTCTATACCATTTTAGATAAATTTGAAAAGGTTAGGAGACCAATTATAGTTCTCTATATTCCTAAATATTATTTTTACATTTCTGTAGATAGGAATATTTCTTGAGGTTGTTTTTTAGTTATTAATGATTTGTTCCACTATTTATGATGAATTGGTTGATGAGTTGTGTGTCCTTTTATAAGAAACATCTCTAGATTTTCCCACCCACCCACCTATTTTATCCTAATGTTGAGGTTTTCAAACTTTAATTATTTCTACCTTTTTTAATGAATTTATGGGGGTAGAAAGTGCTATGGTGGGGATAATTATCATGAAATATAGTATTTTATGTCATTTGATCTTGGTAATTTTTGATTTTTTTGAGATTTTTTCCTTATCTTCTAGGAATTTTTATCTTAAAAAGTGATTTTTAGAGTGAAGGTTACCTCTCCATGGCATGGAGACTTGGGCTAGGGTATTTTTCCCTGGATGTTTCCCCTATGGGAAACATTTATGGTAGAAACACCCAAGGTGGGAATTTCATAATGCATTTTGTTTAGGAAAGTTCCCCTATGGGAAATGAGAAGTAGCACCATGTCATGGAACAAGTCATGGTGGGTGATGAAATAGTGAGGGGTAGGGAGATTTTTCATGGTGGCTGGACATGCCTAGGGTTCCCTGGGGTCTATTTGGAGGACCTCTGCACTATGATGCATGTCATGGTTCTATTTCTAGCCATTTAAATTTTTACTGATTACCATTTTTTCCTCTTATGTTTTTAGTAGTTTTCTCCCATTTTATCACCTCACTCACATAATCCAGCTTGTATAGAGCTATTTAGAGTCCGTTATTTCTTATCCTTTAATTCCAAGAAACTCATTCATCAATTTTGAGAAGATTAGAAGGTCGGTTTCCCTATTCACTCATGTCTCTTCTCTAATCTTGTCTTTCCCTTGATTTTCCCTTCCCTTGGAAACCTTAAAAACCATGGGGTGAATTTAGGTTTATATTAGGTTCTAATCTTGATTTTTTTTATGTTTAGGTATTTAAGAGGTTGTCTCCTTCCTCAATTTCATTGTCTTCGTTGAAAATGATGTGTTGCGCTTTGTTCCCACTTGAAAGAGGTTGGTGTTTTTATGGGTTTTATATGAAATTTACCTTATAATTAATTTCATTCAATTCTTGGATATTTTAAATTATTTATTATTCAATTATATGTATATGATATACTTTTTATGGGTGGTAAATAGTTTTTAAAGATATTTCCCTACTAAGTATGAAAGGGTTTCTATGAATTTTCCAAGTATTATTTTGAAACATGTTAATTTCATGCCAAGTGTTTTCTATAAAGTATGAATAGATCTTTAAAATGGATCCAAATATTTAAAAGGTTTATTTTACATTAGTTTTTGGGTTTTAAAGAGGTTCTTGGCATCACTTAGTTTTAAAATAAATATTTTATGTTTTTAAAGTGGTATTTGATAAAGAGGTGTGTTTGTGTCCCTTATTAAATGGTTTTAAGACCCAATGGTATTATAGTGGTTTAAAAGTAATTTTTAAGAAAAATAGGTGTTTTGAAAATATATTTCTAATGATAAAAATTCTTAGCATCACAAGACTATTTTGAATGTCCATGTTGGTACTTTATAAAAAGGATTTTTTTCTCAAAATGTGTTAGGCCCTAATTTAATCCCCTTTCGTATAGTATTTGATTTATATTATGGTGCCAAGGGGGGTGTTTTATATTGTTCTTCTATTATGTGATTCTTTGGCATGGATGAAATTAAAGGTGTTGTTTCTTTCAAGGGTGTAAAATGTGTGATAAGTGTTATATCAAATTGGTTTTATTATTGTTGATTCATATGATGACCATGTGCCTTGTTTCTTTCTCACCTCTATTTATTGATGTCATGGGATACTAGGTAGATTATTGGAAGTCTTTTATGTGTGTTATGATAGATTGGTGTGTGCATACCATCTAGTTTCCTAGGGAATTTTTTCCCTCCTAGGGCTTGTTCTTATAGAAATTTGTGACTTGAAAGGGTGTTGAATGAAATGTTCCAGTTTCACATAGGGGGCAGTGAGTGATCCAATGAGCCAATTCCAAGACCATTCATGCTATAGCCTAGTTAGTTGGCCATGAATTATTGATCTCATTAGAAATTATTTAGGTTTCACCACCCCTCCCTCTAAAGGTACCCCTCATAGGATGACAATAAAGAAAGAGAGATAATGACCCCTAAGTCCCACTTTTAATAGGCCTCGGGTTAGAAACAAGCACTGAGGGTATAAAATATCACATATAGAAGGCATTGACCTCAGTAATATTATATGATCTAGGAATAAGATAAACAACCACCAATAAACTACATGACATAATATGAAAGTAAAGGGAACCAAACCATCCCACAATGAATGTGTAAAGTAATTAATATAAAGAGTCTCTAAATAAATACCCAACAGAAAGTCCTAAGGTGGTGATTGGGAAACAACTCAAAATTATGATTTAGTAATAACTATCATAGTCCATGAAGTCATCCTGGAGTCCTAAAAAATAGTTTTTATATACATGGGGTGAGCATAAAATGTATACTCGATAGAATCATACCCAAAGTATCTCATGCACGTGTGAAAAGAGTGTTCCAATGCACCTGTGATAAAATAGCATAACCAAGCACACCTAAGTAGGTCAGTTAACCAATATCAACCTCACTATGGCATTCTCACCAAATAACACATCTAGTCGTAATAACATAATAAGAATCATATCAAAAAGGGTTACCCCACACCACTTTCATACTGATTTTCTACTCTCACATCCCAATTTTGTATGCCCTGGAACTCCCATATCTTCTTTATAATCCTGCACGAGGACACCTGGGAAACCACATTATGCTAAGAACCCTACATAAAACTAGCCATCACATCCCGCCCAAAGACACCAGGAACATCACATAATATCTCAAACACTTCCATAACCAGAATAGTAGGGTATAGTGAACATAAAGGACATCAACCTCATGACCTCCTTCTATCATGCATGACCCTCACTATGAAAAAACTCATCAATCTAATCAAAAATCACCACTAGTTTAGGTATGACTTCTTGACATCATAACTCGTGTATAAAAACCTTTTCTGGAAAAAGAGTGATGAATATGGGGTATCCAACCATATTTCCTCACCATCAAAATGTTCAGAAAAACACCCCCCAAAACATTAGGGTGTCAGTATAGGGTGGTAGATGTTGGTAGGGTGTGTATAAAAAATCACAATGAAAATAAAATATGTGTGTGTGTAATACAAAAAATTCCAATATATTGGTTCACTTAAAGAGTACCATCCCAACTCACCACATCTCACAAGTATTTACACCCTCCACCACTTTCACTACCACCTATAAATGCATCACATCACATAAGAAAAATAGAACCGCAAACCATATTCCATATTTCTTTTCAATTTAATCCACTTCTAGATTTAATAATTACCAACCAACTTCATTTATCAATCCCATTCATTTTATATTTAACAGAAACCACTTAATCTACACTTCCCATTTCAATTTAAGTGTTTGTTAATTATTCTAATCCATTATACAATTCATCCCATTATCCATTTTAGTTTCATAATTAATATTTAATTCCATTACTACTATGAAACTAGCACAACACAAACACAATAGACAAAAAATCGTCCTCATCATGCCAATAGGCCCCACATTACTACCATTTTATATGATAACAACTTCCCTATAATAATCACCACATATCAAAACTATGAAACACAACCACTTCCCATAATAATCACCAAAAAACATATTCACCACACCACAATTTTTACATATCTTATTCTACATTAAACAAGGGTATTTCATCACATTAACTTCTTTATTTCAAGTGAATTCTAACAAAAACTATAATTTCCATGGGAAACCAATTTATTAGTTGGATATACATTCATAGCCAATTTCATGTGTGGTGATTTTAAGCATAAATCACAACAATGTTTTCTAATTTAACATTCTCAAAAACATAAAAAATAAATATAATCTAAGGATAGAAGAATAATAATTATTCTCAATATATTGGAAAAACATAATAATAAGTAACCTCATGTGATTTTTCCCTTAACCTTAAACTTCAATTAACAAATTAATTATCTTCATTAAACCAATGCATAACATCTCCCCAAAGGATAAAAAAAAGAATGATCCTTCCTGCATATAAAATTAAAATAAATATGAAGGATCCCCTAAAAGGTATTTTCCCCTTGAAAAACATTGTAGCCCAGAAATAGAGGATATAAAATATTCTACCTCACCTGTAAATTGAAAAGGATGAGTTCCCCAAAACTATTGAAGATTTTTGACTAAAAGTGAGGGTTTTGGGGTCATTAGTATGAGATGAAAAATAAAATAAATTAGAAGGGATAAGGGTTTAGGTATTTCAAAAATAAAAATAATGCATATCAGAAAAAATAAAGTATTGAAACCCCCATTTAATTTACCCAATAGTTTGTAGATTGAAACTTAATTGTGGATCAAACCGAATATTCAAAAAAAGAGTTATAAATTATTAAACAATTAAATGAAAATTAATTCCTTGATTTTAGGAATTTAATAATGTTGAAATTCCTCCTTGGGGAGTTAAGGGTCGAAGAGGAATAAGAAAACTGGAAAAATAGGGTAAAAATGCTACCCATATGAAGGTTAGGGGTTTTGTGTAAGGGTAACTTGTTTTAGATTTATACAATGCTATAGAATGGCCCATATAAGGGTATCATGAGATTACCCTTACGTACACATTGAAAATTACACCTTAACCATATTCATGGTGGGAACTACCCTTACTTGAGTATTTAAAACTCATTGGTTCCCTTATACAACTCTTAGAAATTTGGATTTAACCTTATGTAACCGATTTAAAACTTGGTTACCCTTATGTGGTATTTATAAAATTTCCCTTACCCTTAAAAAAATTCAATTTCATGTGTAAGGGTGAATATTTTATTAAAAATTTTAACTTTTCAATAAAAATAAATTATAAATAAGTTTTCAGAACTACTTTAAAATTTAAAAAATCGTTTTAAAATAAGTTTTAAAATTTTAAATTGATCCTGAACCACCTGACACCTCATAATGAAAAAGGAAGGTCATGGGAAAATCTATTCCCTTACATAAAGGATCATTAAAAGAGCACTGTCATGGGTTCCCTCAAATGATTAGTGGTTTTTGAGTTCTTAGGTGCAGCAGAGTGGCAGACCAATATCGTCTCTCAAAGGAGGAAGTAAATTAAAACAACTTCTTAAATGTATTATAAAAGTAAAATATAATAGAATTAAAATACTACTTTAAATTATGGGGGTGTTTGTTTATCGTTTATAAAACTTGAAGAAGTTTTCTAGAAGAAGATTGCATTTTTTTAATTTTGAAATAAAGTTTGATTAAAAAGACACAACAAGAAGATGTTTTTTTAGAAAATATTTTAAAAGGCATAATCGATCTAACTCTACCTCTTCATTTAATTATTAATAATTATCATTTAAATCAATATCCACTTAATTATGATCCCCTAATTTGTTAACCCTTAAACCCTATGAGAGTTAACTTAACCACAAAGATGAAATTACTTAAACCCTAGGCTAGCTTCGGAACACGCAATCACAGCACCCTGCTTTGATTGTTGTTCTAAAGATAGTTTATGATCAGTGGTTAATTATAGAACATATCCATTCTGTAAATGAGTATTAATTGTGTTTAGGGATTATATTTTAACTCTACAAATTTATCCTGTGTGGTCTTGTATTACCGATTAAGATCGTGCTCTCACAATTTACACAAAATATCGACCTCGTGTGTTTTTGTGTTAATTGTTCAATTGCTTGCTTAGTTTATAATAATTTAAAAACACAATTCATGGATCATATTAATTGAATTACAGTATCTCAATGATTCAAAATAATTAAATGAAGAGGGTATAAGATAGATCAATCACTAAAAAACTACTCTTCCATGGGTGGTGTGGTCATCGTGGAGACGTTTTGCATGAGCAAAGAATTGAAAGGGTAGAACCCAATATCATCTCCACTCTTGATTCGAACCCAATTAGGAAGATTAAAAGAAGAAGAAAAGTGAATAACACAGAAGATTATTTTAATAAAAATTCAAGATACAAACATGAAAGAAAAGAAATGCAAAGAGGAGGTGTGAGAGGAGAGCCTTTTTGAAAGAGAGGTTTGCACAAAGCCTTACTTCTTCCAAGAGTTTTGAGGAGCTCCCAAGATACACCCTTTCAGAAACACCTTCCCAAAGCCTCTAAAATCCCTAAAAAAGATTTAAAACTCCCTTTAAATAGAGTTTGTGAGGGCTAGGGTTACATAACTTTATTAAATGTGAAAGGAAAATTCGGCCAAATATTTTAATCCAACTTGAACCGCATAGTTGACCTCCAAAACGCGTGAATTGGCCAGACTTATATAAGTATGAGTTGTTTATAATCATTTCCCTAAGCTTCCCTAAAAATTTTTGGCTCAATCCAGTCCTGAATGAAGAAGATAAGTCCCAAATGGTGAAGTGATGTCCAATATGGATAGTTCAGTCCATCTTTATCTTCATAGCCCATTTACTCCCCTCAAATGCACGATCCATCTCCAGTGTCCTAAATAGAATTTGTATCCCATTAAGTTAGGAACATAATTAAAAAAATTTAAGTTTAAATATTGTACATAATAATATTTATTCTCGAAATACTACAGTGAATTTTAAAAGGGTAAAACTGAATTTTTCATCAAATTTGAAAATGAATGATCTAATCCCAAATATTTCATAATTGAACATATTTAGCACAATGTGAGGAAATTATGTCATTTATTATCAATAAAATATTCAAAAAAATAGTATTTTATCAACTCCCCCACACTTACCCTTTTGCACTCCTGGGCAAAACCTCATATCAAGTAAACATTAATATCAAATTAAAACCAATTTTAAAACACATATCCTTGAGATCAAACGATTACACACCAAGAAACAAAAGATATCTTGCATCATAAAAAACCATTATTTAAAGTTCTCCATTTATATCATTCAATATATTTCCACTTCATTTATCCTCTCATACACAAAACACTTACCTCGCTTGAATCTTCTCTTATCACACAAATGTCAATTTTTTTGAAATGTCTTTCTCATCCAAACTCATACAAGGGTCACCATAGGCTTGATAAATTCCTACATCACCACCTGATGTGAGTCAAGGACATAAGTTTATCATGAGGACTTTTTAGGGTTGTTCTATGGCTTTTGGTTGGTAGGATTTATATGTGAAAAATTTTGAGGCTGAATGAGGAGGGCTTGACTCTTTTTGAAGAAAAATTTCATTAATCTAATTTTCACTTAAATATGGTCTCCTCCTCGATCAACATAGCATCTATTCATGTTCATCATCATGAAAAATAAAGGAATGTGCACACCATTCAACATTTCACCAGTAAAAATTTCAATCTTCTCAAACATGATTTTCTTAAAAGCTCCAGATAAGCACAGCTTTCCCCCTCTATTAGAAGCTCTAGAAAGGCACAGCTTCTTTTATCATGAAATCTCCAGAAAGGCACAACTTTCAATATATTGTTTTTCTTCAGCAGCAAACACATCTCTTCAGAATTCAATTTTTCACCCTAATTATCACAAAATGTGGTAGCACAACACAAGACAGCTTCCCCCACACTTAAGCTCAACTAGATTATGCAATTTCACTTCAAGAGTTGGTTGGATAGGGAAAATTGGCTTGTAATGTGGCTAACCTAATAGGTTGTGCATGACTTCTAAGGTATAAAAGGATTAAATGTTCAAGGTATTCCATTATAAAAAAGTATTATTTGAAATAGCGGCTTTAATACCAAACAAATGCCTCAATCATTTAAACATAAGTACCACAAACCCTCAAGTTTTGATAGGAATAAATCAAATTCTGGTTAAATCAAGCATGGTTTTGTTCTCTCAAGAATTGAGGTGAATTTAAAGAATATGAAAATAATAATTTAGAAGCCTCACAGGAAAGTGGTTTCAAATATAAAGACAGTGAGATGTGGCATGGGATTCAAAATTCAGTGTACTTTTCATGAAATTACTAAATATTTGAACTTGAAACAAAGTCATTTCAGCATTAATTTAAGCTTAGTTTCAAGGTATAAATTGTTTCACTTATTTATATGGATTTAAAAATGGTGATGAGAATCATTTCAGCTCAAAAGTTTAAAAAACACACAAAAAATGAAAAATAAACACACAAAATTTGAAAATCACGCAATTTTTTTTTGTTTTTTTTTAACAGGAAAACAGTTGAAATTACTAAACTAAAAGGTTCCCTCCCCCACACTTAAAATATTGCATTGTCCTCAATGTGAACCTATGAGATGATATGTGCACATGAAATGCATAATTTTATTTAGGATAAGTAATATAAAAGTGAAAGGGTTAGGAACAGCTTGATATTCTCAAGTGATGATGGGGTCATGCAGTTTGATGAAATCAACTGCATCGGTAGGAAGTCCCTCGATGTATTTCTTCAAAAGTTTCCCATTGACTGTAAAACTCCTTCCAGTGTCCTCTTGTGTGATCTCCACTGCACCATAAGTAAAAACATTAGACACAACATAAGGACCTAACCATATGGAATGCAACTTACCAGGCATCAACTTCAGTCATGAACTATAGAGTAGAACTTTCTCTCTAACAAGAAACTCCCTTTTCTGGATCATTTTATCATGAACTGCTTTTGATCTTTCCTTGTAGAGCCTTGAGTTCTCATATGATGATAGTCAAATCTCCTCAAGCTCTTGAATTTGCAACTTCCTTTGAATTCTAGCTTGGGCCAAATCCATATTGCATTTCTTTATAGCCCAATATGCCCGATGCTCGACTTCCACTGGGAGATGACATGATTTCCCAAAAACAATCTGAAATTGGGACATAAAAATGGGGGTCTTGTATGTTGTCCTATAATCCCACAATGCATCATCCAAGTGCTTGCTCAAATCCTTCTTATTTGGCTGCACGGTTTTCTCCAAGATTTGTTTCAACTCACGATTTGAAACCTCAGCCTGGCCATTTGTTTGGGGGTGGTATGGTGTTGATGTTTTGTGTGTCACCCCGTACTTTTGAAGGAGGGAAGAAAAATTCCTATTGCATAAGTGTTTCCCTTGGTCACTAATGATGGCCTTTGGTACTTCAAACCTGCAGAAAATTTGAGCCTTGACAAAATCCACTACAACATGAGAATCGTCAGTCCTTGTGGCCTTGGCCTCCACCCATTTACTCACATAATCGACAGCAAAAAGGATATACAAGAAACCAAATGAACTAGGAAAATGTCCCATAAAATCAATCCCCCAAACATCAAAAATCTCACAGAATAAAATGGGTTGTTGGGGCATCTCGTGTCTCCTTGAAATGTTTCCAGTGTGTTGGCAATGAGAGCATGACTTACAAAACACATGGGAATCATGGAATAAGCTAGGCCAATATAATTCAGAGTCTAAGACTTTTCTAGCAGTATGTTGGGGTCCAAAGTGTCCACCACAAGCAAGTGTATGACATAAATGAAAAATAAACTCAAACTCATGATTGGGAACACACCTCCTAATGACTTGGTCACCACACATGCGCCAGAGGTAAGGATCATCCCACACATAAAACCTAGACTCACTTTTTAATTTTTGGACTTGATGCTTCTTCAAGTTTACTGGGATTTCAGAGGAAATAATGTAATTAACTAAATTAGCATACCAAGGATGCGTACCTGAGATGGTATAGAGATGCTCATCGGGGAAAGTGTCCTGAAGTGGTACCTGGTCCAAAGTGTCACCCTCTGGTGTGTGAGTAAGCCTACTCATGTGGTCATCCATCAAATTCTCTGACCCCTTCTTGTCCTTTATCTCGATGTAAAACTCTTGAAGAAGGAGCATCCAACGGATAAGTTGTGGCTTTGCATCTGGATTTTTTAGGAGGTACCTCAATGCTGCATGATCAGAAAAAACAACTACTTTAGATACCAATAAATATGAACGAAATTTATCTAAAGAAAATATAACAACAAGAAACTCCTTTTCTGTTGTGGTGTAGTTTGATTGGGAAGAATCCAACGTCCTCGATGCATACAAAATCACATGTGAACGTCCCTCCACCCTCTGAGATAAGACAGCTCCAACCGCGAATTTAGACGCATCACACATAAGCTCAAATGGAAGGTCCCACTGCGGGGGCTGTATGATCAGTGGAGTGGTCAGAAACTTCTTTAGCTCATCAAATGCTACCCTGCATGAATCATCGAAATTGAGGTCAATATCTTTTTAAAGCAATCGAGATAAGGGTAGAGTTATCTTACTAAAATCTCTGATGAAGCGTCGATAAAATCCAGCATGTCCAAGGAATGATCGAACATCACGCACACATATAGGATATGGCAGGGATGAAATAATGTCTACCTTAGATTTATCAACTTCAATGCCATGTTGTGAGACTATATGACCTAAGACAATTCCTTTTTCGACCATGAAATAACATTTTTCAAAATTCAAAACCATATTTTTCTCAATACAATGATGCAACACATCACCCAAACTAGAGAGACATTCATCGAATGAGGATCCATAAACTGTAAAATCATCCATAAATACCTCCATGCAGGTCTCAATGAAATCTGAGAAAATACTCACCATGCATTTTTGGAAGGTACCTGGGGAATTACAAAGTCCAAATGGCATCCTTCGGTAAGCAAAGGTACTGAATGGGCAGGTGAATGTTGTCTTCTCCTGGTCCTCTACTACAATAGGAACCTGGAAATAGCCAGAGAAGTCATCCAAGAAGCAATAAGGTGTCCTACCTGCAAGTCTCTCAAGCATCTGGTCAATGAATGAAAGTGGGAAATGGTCCTTACGAGTGGATTGATTCAGTTTCCTATAATCAATACACACTCGCCAACTGTTTTGCACTCTCACAGGAACTAACTCGTCATTTTCATTTTTTATAACAATGAAATCAGTTTTCTTTGGTACAACCTGGACAGGGCTAACCCATTGTGAGTCAGAAATAGGGTAAATGATACCCGCCTCAAGTAATTTTTCAACTTCTTTCTTAACAACTTCCAAAAGTGTTGGATTAAGTCTCCTTTCTGGCTACCTAATTGGTTTAGCCCCATCCTCCAAGAGAATCATATGCATGAAAATGGAGGGGCTAATACCTGATATGTCATCCAAGGTCCACCCAATTTCCTTGATGTTCTCCCTCAAAAGATTCAAAAAATTTTCTTCATGTTCAAAAGAGAGATTGTTAGCAATGATAATAGGTAATTTCTCACCGCTCAACAAGTATGATTATTTGAGATTTGGTGGTAATGTCTTGAGTTCCAGTGTAGGGGGTGGTGTATGGATGGAGACATAGAAGGAACTGAAATATGTGCACAAAGAGCATCAGTATCCGAATATACATTATCAAAATCAGAGAATAAAGCATCAAATCCATCAGCATACTCAACAGCCATGTCATAATCAGAGTTCACATGATCAAAATCAGAATATGACTCCATTTAAAAACCAAATCTAAGAGAGTCTTGTGCATTAGAAATAGGTGTGGAAGTAATCTTAGATATCAAACTATAAACAATACTCATAATCTCCCTAATCATAGAACAATAAATTTCCATGGGGTTTTTACTTGATGGTTCAAAATGGGAGATAACAAATGCAGAATGATCCTCTGAGGGGTACTTCATGGAATCCATAATATTAAATATCACAACTTCGTCCCCAAATTCCATTGAAATTGTACCCTCATTTACATTTATGATAGTTTTTGCAATTTTAAGGAAGGGTCTACCTAAGATAATGGGGGCATGAGAACTTACCTGATCATCCTCCATGTTAAGCATGTAGAAATCTGCTGGAAAGATCATGTCTCTTACCCGGACAAGTACATCCTCAAGGACTCCTACTGGATATGTCATAGCTCTATTCTCCAACTATACCACTACTCTCGTCAGTTTTATCTCACCAACATGCAAAGAAGATAATATAGAGTAAGGTATCACATTTATGGAAGCTCCCAAATCACAAAGTGCATCAGAAAAGTGAAACTCCCCTATGGTGCATGGGATGGTGAATGTCCCTGGATCCTTGCACTTTGTTGTCATTGCTAGAGTTGGTGTAATGAGTGTTGACACATTCCTTCCAAGATTTATCCTTTCATTTACCTTGAGCTCTCTTCGATTGGTACAAAGTTCTTTTAAGAATTTCACATACCTTGGAATTTTCTTAATGGCTTCAAGTAGAGGAATATTGATCTCCACATGCTTGAATGTGTCCAAAACCTCCTTTTGCATTGCTTCTTCATCCATCTTCTTGGTTTGAACAACCCTATTTGGAAAAGGAAGAGGTTTAAGAGGAACATAATTAATCTTTTTCTTACCTTTATCTTTCTCCTTGGTTTTCTCATCAGTTGATGTGTAATTGGGATTCTCATATTTGAGGTGAATACAGGTGGAATAATAGTTTCAGATGTATCATTTTTTTGCTTCCCACTTCTCAATGTGATGGCACTGACATTCCCCTTGGGATTTGGAGTAGGTTGGGAAGGTAGATTTCTATAATTCTTACTTACAAGTTCATGGAGGGCGGTGGCAATCTGGCTCATTTGAGTCTTCAACTCCCTCAGCTCTGAACCTTGACTCTTTAGCTCATTTTGTTGATTAAGAACAATTTGCTTCAAAAGATCATCAGTGTTAGAATATACCTTTGGTTGAGAATTCCCTTGTTGTTGACTTGTTGATGCTTGGGCTTCAAATCTTCTTTGGGGTTGTTGGAATCCCTGTTGGTAAGGTGGAGGCTGCTGGAAGTTTTGTTGAAAGGGTGGCCTTTGTTGTTGTCTAGAGCCATACCTCATGTCTGATTGATCCTTCCACCCTTGGTTGTATGTTGGATAAAGCTTTTTTTGGGGATATGGTTGTTGTTTTTGTTGTTGATATGGTCTCCCAGGGAACATTGCTGCACAATATTCTGTTTCTTGGAGTTGTGGGCAACAATCAGTTGGGTGGTTTGTCTCAGTGCAAATGCCACGGGGCCTTGGAGGGGGTTGGGATGTCTTTTGTACCAAAGCAATATGCCTCACCATAGTTGTCAATTATTCTAACTTGGTATCAATAAAATTACTTTCAAGAGAATATGGACTTACCTGATGTACTCCCCTGACATGTGGTGTACCTCTATCACCAAATTGTTGGGAATTTTGGGCCATCTTGTCGATCAATACACGTGTGGCTATCGGTGTCTTTTCCACCAATTCCCCTCCTGCTGCGGCATCCACTATGCTCCTCTCCATAGGTGTGAGACCTTTATAGAAGTACTGAATGAGGATTTTCTCACTGATTTGGTGATGTGGACAGCTTGCACACAACTTCTTGAATCGCTCCCAGTACTCATAAATTAACTCACCTTGTGCTTGCTTGATCCCCGAGATCTCTTTAAAAATGGAATTTTTCCTCGATGCTGGAAAAAATCTCTGTAAGAAAAGATGTTTCAAATTGTTCTAACATGTTACATCTTCATGTTTTAAATAGTACATCCAATCTTTTGCAGCTCCATCAAGTGAAAATGGGAATGCTCTTAATTTGATTTGATCTTCAGAGAAATTTCTAGGTTTTAGGGTTGATCAAACCACATTAAATTATTTCAAATGTTTAATGGGATCCTCACCAAAGAGGCCATGAAACTTTGGAAGTAAGTGAATTAACCCAGATTTTAGTTCAAAGTCAGATTCGAGATTTGGGTATGCAATACAATTTGGTTGATAATTAATATCGGGTGCAACCAATTATTGAATGGTTCTATTAATTTTATTTCCATTATTTTCATCCATTGGTTCTTGTTTTATGGTTGAATTTGAATTGCTTCCAATTTCAATATTATGATATTGGAATAATTCTACAACTGGTTGAATGTTGAAACTTCCCGTAGACTGAGGATGTTTGATTCGATCCCTAAGGCTACGTTCAATATCAGGGTCAAGATCTAAGAGATCTTCAGGATTAGTTCGTGTCATAAATAAAATAAAAATAAAAAAAAATAAATTGGACCATAGTAAAATAAAAATAATAAGTTTGAGTTGATGGTCCAAAAATAAGTAAAAGAAAATAAAAGAAGAAAAAAAACAAAACAAAAAAATCAGATTGGGTAAAGAATGAAGAAAGAAGAGAGGAAGAGAATAAAATGTAAAATAAAATAAATACCTCTAATTGGTTGAAATAATTACTTACCTCCCCATAAACAGTGCCAATTTGAAAGAGCACTGTCGTGGGTGCCCTCAAATGATTAGTGGTTTTTGGGTTCTTAGGTGCAGCAGAGTGGCTGACCAAGGTCGTCTCTCAAAGTAGGAAGTAAATTAAAACAACTTCTTAAAGGTATTATAAAAGTAAAATAGAATATAATTAAAACACTACTTGAATGTATGGGGTCGTTTTTTATCGTTTATAAAACTTGAAGAAGTTTGCATGAAGAAGATTGCATTTTTTTGTTTTTAATTTTGAAATGAAGTTTGATTAAAAAGACACAACAAGAAGATGTTTTTTTTAGAAAATATTTTAAAAGGTGTAATAGATCTAACTCTACCTCTTAATTTAATTATTAATAATTATCATTTAAATCAATATCCACTTAATTATGATCCACTAATTTGTTAACCCTCAAACCCTATGAGAGTTAACTTAACCACAAAGATGAAATTACTTAAACCCTAGGCTAGCTTCGGAACACGCAATCGCAGCACCCTACTTTGATTGTTATTCTAAGGCTAGTTTATGGTTAGTGGTTAATTAGAGAACATATCCATTATGTAAATGAGGATTAATTGTGTTTAGGTATTATATTTTAACTCTAAAAATTTATCTCGTGTGGTCTTGTATTGCTGATTAAGATCGTGCTCTCACAATTTACACAAAATCTCGACCTCGTGTGTTTTTGTGTTAATTGTTCAATTGCTTACTCAGTTTCTAATAATTTGAAAACAAAATTCATGGATCATATTAATTTAATTACAGTAGCTCAATGATTCAAAATAATTAAATGAATAGGTTAGAAGATAGATTAATCGCTAAAAAACTACTCTTCCATGGGTGGTGTGGTCATCGTGGAGACGTTTTGCATGAGCAAAAAATTGGAAGGGTAGAACCCAATCTTGTCTCCACTCCTGATTCCAACCCAATTAGGAAGATTAAAATAAGAATAAAAGTGAATAACACAAAAGATTATTTTAATAAAAATTCAAGATACAAACATGAAAGAAAAGAAATGCAAAGAGGAGGTGTGAGAGGAGAACCTTTTTGGAAGAGAGGTTTGCACAAAGTCTTACTTCTTCTAAGAGTTGTGAGGATCTTCCAAGAGACACCCTTTAGTACACACCTTACAAAAGCCTCTAACATCCCTCAAAAATATTGAAAACTCCCTTTAAATAGATTTTTTGAGGGCTAGGGTTACATAACTTTATTAAATGTGAAAGGGAAATTCGGACAAATATTTTAATCTCACTTGAACCGCATATTTTACCTCCAAAACACATGAATTGGCCGGACTTATATAAGTATGAGTTGTTCATAATCATGTCCCTGAGCTTACCTCAAATTTTTGGCTTAATCCAGGCCTGGATGAAGAAGATACGGCCTAAATGGTGAAGTGATGTCCAATCTGGATAGTTCAGTACATCTTTGTCTTCATGGCCCATTTACTCCCCTCAAATGCACGATCCAGCTCCCATGTTCTAAATATAATTTGTATCCCATTAAGTTATAAACACAATTAAAAAAATTTAAGTCAAAACATTGTACATAACAATATTTATTCTCGAAATAATACAGTGAATTTTAAAAGGGTAAAACTGGATTTTTCCTCAAATTTGCAAATGAATGATCTAATCCCAAATATTTCATGATTGAACATATTTAGCACAATGTGAGGAAATTATGTAATTTATTATCAATAAAATATTAAAAAAAATAGTGTTTTATCAATCATTTTCTTTGAATTTATTATATCCCCTAATCTATATTTGATCTCGTGGAACCATTGTTTGAATATTGCACCTTTATTTTTCCTCTTTGATATCATGTTTCCTAGGATGGTTGTATTTGGTTATTATGGGGTTTCAGTTTACATTGAAATCATTTCTTAAATGATCTTGAAAGTTTGATTTTTATAATTAAGTAGTAATTTTTTAAAATGGTATTTGATAAATGGTTTTAGAAAAAAGGGGGGGAAAAGGACTGGGTTTTACTTCATGTAATTTGAAAGCCCTATTTTCATTGTTTGAATGAATTTTTAAAGAAAATACTTTGTTCAATGTTTGGATTTGAACACAATTGTTTTAAACTCGGTATACTTTATTTTTATAAAGGATTGTTTAATGGTTTTAAAAAGGAAAGTGAAAATGTATATTTATTATTTAATTTATTATTACTTATTAAAAATTGAAAACCTATTATCAATCTTACATTAAAACTAACATTTATGAGCTATTTTATGTATGGAAATTCGTAGACTCCTCTTTGAGATCCTACTGGTCACATTTTACTCACACCCTACATACATGATGATGTATGTGTGAATATACATAACTCTTATTTTCCTTTAAGTGTCGAGGTATTATTTTCAATTAGGATTTAATCATTTTTTGTTAATGGTATTTTGATTCTAGGGAGTGAGAGTGGGTCATGTGCAGATGTCTAGGTTGTTGTTTTATTTTCTAGGTTGAGGATGCGTCATCCATTTTAGCCAGTTATTGTAATTATTCTTGGATTTCTTTATTGTTGGAATTTTTTTTATGTGGATATTATATTCATGATGAGTTGAGATAGTTTTTTATTTCCTTTATACCCTGTTTATCTAGTTAATTATTTAGTATCTATTTATTTTTTCATGCATGGGTGTCCAATGCATAGATGGGTCATGTCATATTCTCAATAGTTTTTGATGTTGAATAATATTAATGTTTGAGGGTGAAATCATTCCCAAGTGTGTGTTCATGATACCTAGATACTAGTTTTCATCCCATGGGGATCATGAATGCTTCGTGGGCCTAGTAATAGGTCAAGTAGGGTGATGTGGCAAGTCAACTCATGTCATTTTATTATATAATTATGATGTAAAAATGATATGATAATTAATATAATTGAATATGTGACCAAAAATAATTTATTTTATTAATATAATGTATTTTAATGAATTAAAATGATTTTCCAGACCTGTAAATAACTTTAAAAAGACTAAAATTAAAATAAAGGTTTTAAAAAATAATATTTTTTGGGAAAAGATTATTTTATGGAAAATGTAATATAAAATAATGGATTTTGGTTCTCAATATTAAAAATGTCATAACCAGTATTATATTTCAAAAAACATGAGTTAAAACCATGGGTAAACCAGTGGTTTTTTATTTCCCAAAATTAAGATTTCAAAGGCCTGTATTTAGAAATTAATAAACAAATCCCCCTCTTCTGCTATAAATACCCACCCATCCACTCATTATTCTTCACTCCAAAATTAGTTAGCACAATTATAATATCTTTTTACTTCCCTAGAGTCCCTCAAATTATTTTTTAAGCTTCTAATGTGTTCATCCTCAAGATTTATGAAGCTACTTTACAAGGTAAGGGTTTTCGATCCACATCTTTCCATTTCAATTGAAATCCTTTTGTTATAATATAATTTAAAATTATTTTTTATATAATTAAATACTTATATATATACATAATATTATCATACATTTTATATATTTTTAATGATAGATTTCTTATTTCATCTCATTATAATATTTTTTATAATCTGTTATTATATTGATGTAAGGATCCATAATCACTTTTTATCCTTTACTTGTGTAATCCTTTCCAATTAATTTTCATTTAAATGTGAGATGTTATTATACTTAATTTTTATAAATTCCTTATCATATTATCAATGATATTTCACCATTAAATTTCATTATATTACCTTTATAAGACATTATAATACTCAAACATTAGGGGAAACCTAAGGGATAAATCTAACTATAGGAAAACATCCTAAATTTTGTGTAAAGTAAAGAGTGTGTGGTTTCTTATAAATGATATCCTTATCTAGATAATATAAGTGGATGAAAGATATTTATCATATACACCTAGAGGTAATAAACCTAAAAAAATGGTTAGTTAGGTATTAACTATATCTTCACTCTATGAAAAAAAATGGGCCTAACTATAGAATTGGTTTGATACTCTAAGGGATATGATTTAGATGATTCTTAGGCTCTTTATGAACTATAATGAAGTATTTGAATATATCATTGGGGTGTTGTAATAAATTTTTAATTTTAACATATAAACTATTCAAGTGTTTCACCAAAATTCGTAAGTGTAGACTTGGGGGTGATTTTTATATCATTGAAAACTATTGAACTCGATGATTATTTACTACTTATATCCTTATTCCATGGAAGTAACCTACATTATTATTTCATTATTATTCCATTGATAAAGTTAATTTTAATTACATCATAAATATCCAATAATTTATAAGTTGATTGTTGGATATTCACGAATATGGCTATATTATTCCATTTAATGGGGTAATATTGACATTTTTTATAACCATTATTTCTATATGAATGCATATTGATTAATTATCCATGATTATGTATGTGGTTCCTTAGGGAACATTATGATATGTAATGTTTGTCCATACACTGCATATGATGGATGCGTTGGACTTAGTATATGACGGGTGAGGCCTGGAATTATATAGCCTTTCAATGCATTGGTGGGTATCATGAGACAAACTAGTTTGGTATTTGTTGTATGCCTTATCCATTTATGTATGATGTTATGGAATGATACCTTGGTGGTATGTTTATGATGTCCTGAATTATGCATTCCATTACTATGATATCAATTATTATTATCCATGTAATTTATTTTCCATTTTATATTATCTATGGATATATTATTATCATTTTACCACTCATATAGATTTTATTTTATTATTTTTTCTGACATATAATGTATGTCATGCTTATATTATGTTAGCTTCCACTATATGCTACCCCTTACTGAGCGCCTGAACTCACCCCTTTATATTGTTTCATATTTCCTTAAGAAATCATGAATATTACTATGTGTAACATATGGATTTATAAGGATAAATAATAATGTTTCATGTTTAAAGATGGTGTATCTTTATTTTTTAAATTTAATGTAATGTTATTTATGTATTTAGTTTCTTAATACTATTAAACTATTGGATCCTATGACATGTGTATTTTATACCAATGTAATAAAATAAACAGAAGCTCTGGGTTACTAAGATAAGGGTATTACAATGAACCTTCTAGGTTTTGTGGCTATGTATAGATATGATGTATTTTATTTTTATTTATATATGTACCCCACCCAATCTAGATAACCTTAATAATTTCCAAATGTTTTGTGTTTTATGTGTGTCCCCCAACATCATGGTTTGTGAGGTACTAGAGTTGGTATCCTAGAACCAACTTTTATGTACATTATAATTACATGTATTTATTTTTTTTAACATTAATAAACTTATTACCACGTTATAATAGGTTTTTGTGTGACATGGTATTTGATAATGTCCTAAGAGTAACTATTGCACTGAAAGGCCCTGCTATGATGGTAACCTATAAGTGCCATGAAATTATTATTAAAATATATGTTCTATAACTAGATAATATCATTTTATGAGACACAAATGATATAGGTTATTAGAGGTGGATACTCATAGGACATTGAGGCACTTCCTCGTTGTATATTCCCTTGGTAATCTCCAATGTAGGAGATTATGAGAACATGACCTGCCAATAAGAAATACACATTTACATGTGTTATTCCATGTTTCTACCTAGGTACATGTGCATTGATCCTTAGACTATAATATTATTATAAATGGATATTATTAGTCTCATACATTTATGTATTGATGAAAACTATAACAACACATGTTTGAAGAAAATTATGGCGCGTTGGGTGTGTCATGAGTGATATTAATTAATGAATAATGTGAGAAAGGATTTCCCCCTTATGTTATTTAATGGAAGTTGTTTTTTAATGCCCTTTGATGGGAATTTAATAGCCTAAAAAATCCACGACCATGGTATCCTATGATCAGGTTCAATTCAATAAATTAAAATAAAGATGCATCGAGCACATAGGTTGATGACACCATCATGAAACCTCGTTGATTAGTGATAATGGTATAAAATGATTATATTACATAGTAAGAATTAATATGAGGTTTTATTTCATTATGGCATTAACTTCTTTCCCTATCGGTGCTTTAGCGTGTTTTTAGACGCTAACCTTAGACTTTGGGAGGCTGCACCTAATTTTACTAAGAAATAGGCCTAGAGGGTCACATTCTAAGTATATCCAAAACCTCAATTGATTATTATCATTATTATTTAACATGTAGAATAAATATTATTATCATATTCAGCTTAATAATTATTCATGTTTTCTATATTGTATATATTCAGTCACTAGTTATTCGAGATAATATTTTTGAGAAGAATATTTAATGAATATTTATTTTTTATTTAGTGAATATAATATTTATTTATTTATTATAGAATAATGCGGTGATATTTATTTATTAAATAAATAGTCATTGTTCAAGGATTGATAAATATTGTTGAGGAATGGTGGACCAATTTTAAAGGTATGATGAGAAATCATATATATTAAATATTGTTTGAATAAATTTTAAACAATTATTTCAATAAATGATATTTAATTATTTCATTAGTGTTACTCATGTTAGGAAATAATAATATTATCATTATTATTATTATATGCATGGGGTTACACATGGATTAAGTAAATAATAAGGGTGCATGTGAAATTATTATATTCTAACTCTAGCATTATCTAAACCCAATTATTTTATTTCCAACTGAAGGTCATCTATTTGTTTTGGTTATGAACAGCAATATCCATAGAATCATATTAAACCCTATAGAGATCCTCACCAATAAATCTCTCAAGAATGAGTAGTTATCCTCCTCCATCATCACTCTTTATTCTAGATATAATAATTAGATTCCTTCTTTGAATAAATTTTCACAGCAATCAAAGATAAATAGTGCAAGCATTGGGATCTTTCATGATAGAAATCATATATTCCTATGGCATCTCGTGAAGGTTCATAGTGCACATGTGGATCATCACTATAGGTAATATATAATTTATTATTATGATGCAATGAATGTACAATGTAGATACGTTTTCATATTCATCAATAAAGAAATAATTCATCACAAGTTAATTCTTTAACTGCCTAAATTAATTATAAATCATTATGTGATGATCCAGTGTTTTGGTTTTGATGTTATTTTGTAAATTAATCATTCAATTAATTAGGTTTTTCATGACATTCTATACTCTGTACATCTTAGAATAATCATCGATTGTGGAAAAAAATCCATGTTGGGCATGCCCTGTCGGTGTTTCTCTAGGCTTGAGATCTTTTCTCCAATTTGTTGTGCACAATAACAATCCTCGTTTGGCTAGTGCTTGGATAATAATAGAATAATATAACCGGGCATTTAATTCACTATGGTAATAATAAATAATTTGCATAAGTGACTTAATTATTTTATTAATCCTATCGAAACCCCCATGTCAAATAATAACATCAACATTTTTATTTCCTGACATACGCTTAACTTGTGAGTTATAATTAAATATTATTTAATAAAATAATATTCAATATTATTATTTCTCACCAAAACCTTAACTCGGTCTGCCAATCCTCCACCATATTTATTGAACATTAAATAATGATTATTTATTTATTAAATAAATATCACTGCATTATTCGCCAATAAATATATAAATATTATATTCACTAAATAGAAAATAAATATTTATTAATTATTCTACCCACATTATATTCTCTTGAATAACTAGTGTTGAAATAAATGCGATCAGGGATCCAAGAATAATTATTAAACAACAAACATGAATAATCTTTATTCAACTTGTTAAATAATAAATAATATATTATTTAACTGAGATACTAGATACACTTAGTGTGTGATCATCTAGGCCTCTTTCTCAATGGCATTAGGCGGAGCAGCCTAAAGTCCAAGGTTAACGTCTAGAAACACACCAATACATCCATAGATAAATAAGTTAATGTTGCAATAACATGTCACCTCATACGAACGTTTACCGTGTAATATAATCTCTTTGTCTTGATATCTCCAGTCAAGTGGGTTGCATGCAAGTGTCATCAACCCATGTGTTTGATTTCTCATTCTTTGACTTCCTGGAAATTGAACTTGCCTATAGAACACCATGATCATGGATTTATTTAAGCTATGTCATTTTCATCAAAGATCCTGAGATATAAACTTCCATTATGGAACAGAAGGGACAAATATTTTCTCACATTATTCATTAATACAGTATTACTCATGACACACCCAACATATCCTACCTCGCCACGAACATATGTTGTCACGGTTTTCGCCAGTACATCTAAGTGTGCAAGTTATAATACCCATTAATAATAATATTAAAGTCTAAGGACCAATACACACATCCACATGTAGAAACATCCAATGACACTTATAAATGTGGATTTCCTACTCTTGGATCTCATTCTCGTAATATCCTACTGGATATCACCAAGGGAATACATCATGAGAAAGTGTTTCAAATTCCTATGAGTCCCCACCCCTGATAGCCTGTATTATTTGTATCCCTTAAATGATATCATCCGGCTATAGAAGATATATCTAAGAATAGTGTCATAGCACTTCTGAGTTCTCATCATAGCGGGGAACTGTTATGACCTTTTAGTGAGACAACTACTCTTAGGACATTATCACATGCAATGTTACGCAGAAGAACAATCATGATGTGATAAAGAGTTTATTAATATTCATCCAATGATTACATGTTTATCATAAAGTAAAAATAAGTTGGTTCTAGGGCACCAACTCCAACAAATTCAAGTGCATCACCCGATGGTGGAATCAAATCAATTGTAATAGTCAACACTCATAAAACAACAATTTTCATTTGAGGCAATTTGGATTTTTCCCGTATGTGGGTTAGCTACTCCCAGGCACAAATCATTACCAAACCTTGATTCCTTTCTAATCTCATGTCTATTGTTGCCAAATAGTAAGGCAGAAAAGAAATGATTTGATACCACTTTGTAAAATCCAAGACCTAGATGCCACTATTTGGTGCCCCAAGCCGGTGGGTTACATGGGCTCAGGCGCAACTCCCCAAATGCCAGAGGCTGCCGACTAGCAACGAAGTCCTAGGGTGTGTCTGTGGAGAGACTATGCCCTCTCGTCAGAGTGTAACATAATAGAATATCATACTAGTCAAATAGTTGAAGTAATATATATCAATAATGAATAAGAAATAAGAATAGACATTATGACAACTGGACCAGTAACCTGCCATTGAGGAAACGCAATAATAATAATTGAACATGAGATGGACATCCAAAAGACAGACATATACAACAATGCCAGAAGTATCCTATATGCAAAATGATACGTCATGTCATGTGTTTACAAAGCAGGCAAAACAGGTATACATGCAACAATACAATACATGTGTCTAAAATACTAAAAAGACCAAAAGAACTATCTCAGCTATCATCATGAGCCTCAACTCAGTCTCGTGTTCCCCTGCTCCTAAGAATGGTATAAAGTCAAGCATCGAACAGCGAGTGCTTGTCGCGGTCCCTACCTGTATCCATATAGTCTTTCCGGGTACCCAATAATGGCCTGAACAGGATGTGAGATACAATCCCAGTAGGTCACCACGCACGGTGTCTATAAAAAATCCTGGTTGTGAAATATAATCTAAAGAAGATTGCAAAGTATGGCAGTAATACAAGTAAAATGCTCATAGAAAAAATAAACAAGCAAGTGATATTGTACAGCCATACAAGGCTCCCTGCAAAACAAGAGTCAAGCTCCTCTAACAAGGAAACTGTAAAACAACCATAAGTAAACACCATAGTCATGTTGTATACACAGTATATCATATCACCCATGGTCATGTTGTATAACATGTATATCTTATCAACCACAACCACACCGTATAACCAGAAGTTTCACATTTACCACGTCTATGTTGTATAATCGAGTATGTCACATTTACCATGGTCGAGCTGTATAATTAGAAGTATAAGACCCCTCGGGACCAGATCCAAGGTGTACAAAACCAAGGCATTCTCATAGAATCCCAGGAGCATCTCGATGGAAACTCATTTAGACTTGAAATGAGGTCCAATGAGCATGTCAACAGACCATGTACACTACGAGCCCAAACAAGCTGGATCCAAGGGGTAGCAAGGTCCAAATCATCCCACAGAATCAAGACCCAATGAGCAATCTCATTCAAGGTGTCCACTACCGCTATCAAGATCCAAGGAGTAACATCAGATGCATCTAATGGAATCATTCATCATTTATTACATTTATTAATTCACATGCATTCAATTCCATGAGTTTACCTACTCATATACAATTCACATTTAATCAATTAATCAGTTCACATCATGCATAACATAGCAAAGGAATAAAACCATCTCCTAATCAACCAATTCAATTTAATTCAGTTCATTACGGGCTTCCTCTAACTAGGAAAGCACAAACACTCACTCTATGGTTGGTATAACAAGGGCAATCTCAAAGGCACACCCCATGAGTGGATTTGGTCGGGTCAACAACCTCCAACTAAACTCAAAGGAACTAAAGAGAATCCCTAACAAGTTGCAATACATTTAATTCAAACATTCAATTCATTTTAGGGGTGACGCTGGAAAGTCTGGTGGGCAGTGTTATGACAACTAGCTCTATAAATGATAAGGTATCGTATGCGAGTGCGGTATTCGTTGGCGAAAAATCCGGAAACACAAGTGTGGGAAGTGGGAGAAATGAAAATTAAATAAAGTGCGAAAGAAATAAAAGGGGAAGGGGGGTGATCAATTAGGACCCCAAGGAGACTTGCCCCTTGAAACTCTAATTATAAAGCGCCACAAAGGTTGATCACTCCTTTGATAAGCCTTACTTGCATTCATTCAAGAACACAAGAAACACAAGCATAACAATGCTAGAAAACACTCAAATTCCAAATTAACCTTCAAGGGGTACAAGAGGTGGTTATTTATAGCCAAATGAGAGGAATACATGTCAAACTACCTATCCCACAAAATTCTAAAGCCTATCCCAAGAATTTGACTTTTTTTACACATGTTCATGGCTTTAGGGGACAAGATATCTCTAAAGAATACTTTTTGGAACCACCCCAAAGACTTTGAAGATTCCCACCATGACTTTGGAGATAAGGGGCCCACCACATTTGAATTTGGAGATTTCCTTCATGCAATTGGATTAAATTTTGTGAAAGCATTTGTGTGGGCCTTTTAGGTTCACTTTTGGGCTTTAATAAGTGTGATTAAAGGCCCATTTGCTCCTCTCATGCATGCATGTTAGGCCTCTTGTAATTTCAAAATGAGGCAATGTAAAGCCTCTTTCATCCTCCTCATTCTTCCTCTTGTCATTGGGCCACCAATCTCATCCAATGGGTCTTGTCCATTAATGCTCCTTCCACTATCAATGCCAAGATCGCCCTCAACTCCTCACTGCATGTGTGCATCATGATTCGCATCATCCCCTCCCTCTTCAAAAGGATTCGTCCTCGAATCTACATATTCAAAAGGAGAGAGGTCTGAAATATTAAAGGTAGCACTCACATTTACATACCTGCTGGGAAAGTCAATCTTGTAGGCGTTATCATTGATTCTTTCTAATACTTGAAATGGACCATCTCCCCGTGGTTGGAGTTTTGATTTTCTTTGCTCTGGGAACCTTTCCTTCCTCAAATGCACCCACACTCAATCTTCGGGTTCTAGTATAACCTTATGTCTACCCTTGTTTGCTTGCTTCGCATATTGTTCATTTCTTCTTTCAATGTTGGCTTTCACCTTGGCATGTAAATCCCGAAAAAAAATTGGCATTCTCATCACCTGTAAGATCAACAACCTCATTAGTAAGCAATGAAAGAATATTTAATGGAGTCATTGGGTTAAATCCATATACAATATCAAAAGGTGAGAAGTTAGTAGTGGAATGCACTACTCAGTTATATGAAAACTCTATGTGTGGAAAACATTTTTCCCAATTCTTTAGATTTTTTTGAATTATCGCACACAAGAGGGTAGAAAGAGTCATATTCACCACTTTAGTTTGCCCATCAGTTTGAGGATGTGCAACAGTTGAGAACAATAATTTAGTTCCCAATTTATTCCACAATGTCCTCCAAAAGTGGCTAAGGAATTTCACATCCCTATCACTTACAATGGTTTTGGGCAGTCCATGTAATCTCACAATTTCTTTGAAAAACAAATATGTTATATGTATAGCATCATTAGTTTTTGAGCATGCAATGAAATGGGCCATTTTTCTGAATCGATCCACAACAACAAAAATGTTATCTTTTCCCAATTGGGATCGAGGCAATCCCAACACAAAATCCATAGAGATGTCGGTCCAAGGATGGGATGGAACGGGCAAGGGGGAATACAATCCATTAGGTTAAACCTTGGACTTTGCATGCTTACAAGTGACACACTTAGCACAAATTGCAATAACATCTTTTCTCATGCTTGGCCAATAAAAATGTTCATGCAAAGTAGCTAGTGTTTTATCAACCCCAAAATTCCCCATCAAACCACCCCCACGAGTTTCTTTTACAAGAAATTCTCGAGTTGAACAATTTGGAATTCACAATTTATCCCTTTTGAAAAGAAACCCATCATTTTTGTAATAGTCTTTAAATCCCTGTTTTTCACAAGATGTCCAAATTTGAGAAAAATCTCCATCATTTTCATGCATTCCCTTTAGTAACTCAAGTCCAAGTAATCGAAAATGAAGAGAAGTAAGAAGTGCATACCTTCGTGAAAGAGCATCGGCAACCACATTTTCCTTACCTTTTTGTGCTTGATCACATAGGGGAAAGTCTCAATAAATTCTAGCCAAGATGCATGTCGCCAATTCAACCTGTCTTGGGACTTCAAATACTTAAGGCTTTCATGGTCATAATGAATAATGAACTCTTTAGGCCATAAGTAATGTTGTCATGTTTTCAGGGTTCTTTTCAAAGCATAAAGTTCTTTATCATAAGTTGAATAATTTAATGTTTCCCCATTCAATTTCTCACTAAAGTAAGAAATTGGATGCGACTCTTGAGTTAAAACAACACCAGTACCAACTCCCGATGCATCACACTCAATTTCAAAAACTTTGGTGAAATCTGGTAGCCTTAAAAGGAGAGCATTGACCAATTTTTCTTTGAGTGTGTTAAAAAAATTCTTGTTTTTCACCCCATTTAAAGACCACGTGTTTCTTTACATGTTCATTAAGAGGTGCAGTGATGGATGAAAAATCCTTTACAAACCTCCTATAGAAGCTTGTTAATCCATGAAAACTCCTAACCTCGGTTGCACTCTTCGGTGTGGGTCACTCCTGAATTGATTTGATCTTTTTATCATCCACATGAATCCCTTCTGGCCCTACAACAAAGCCAAGAAACACAACAAAATCCATGCAAAAGGAACATTTTTGAAGATTGGCATAAAGCTGGTTTTCTTTAAGGGTCTCGCATACCAAACACAAGTGTTCAACATGGTTGTCTAGAGATTTGTTGTACACCAAGATATCATCAAAATAAACAACCACTAATTTTCCAATGAATGAACGAAGGGCATGGTTCATTAAGCTCATGAATGTACTTGGTGCATTAATTAAACCAAATGGCATAACTAACCACTCATACAAACTGAACTTAGTTTTAAAATCATTTTTCCACCCATCTCCTTCTTTCATTCAAATTTGGTGGTATCCACTTTTAAGATCAATTTTAGAAAACAAATAGGCCCCATGTAATTCATCAAGCATGTCATCAAGTCGAGGGATGGGATAACGGTACTTAACAGTTGTTTTGTTGATGGCGCAACAATCCACACACATTCGACATGTTCTATCTTTCTTGGGTACTAGGATCACCAGAACGACGCATAGACTCATGCATTCCCTTACTAATCTTTTCTTCATGAGTTCTTCAACTTGACATTGGATCTCTCTAGTCTCTTCGGGATTAGCTCGATATGATGGCCTGTTGGGAATTACGGCACCGGGTATGAAGTCAATCTGATGCTCAATGCCTCTCAAAGGGGGTAATCCATCGGGTGTTTCTTCGAGAAACAATTCACCAAATTCCTGCAGTAAAGACACAACATATGAAGGAAAAGAATGGTGAAGTTCATTAGTTGCAAGGTAAGCATCCTTACTAATAAGTAAGAACACTTTCATGCTCAATAAAGCACCTTTCAGCTCACTTTTTCCAGAAAATAAACTCACATTTCGCTCAACACTCTTGTTTTCACTCTTATTTTCACCCTTGTTTTCAACTCTTTTATTTCCCTCATTTTTTTTGCTTTCACTCAACACTCCATTTTCACTCTTGATTTTTCCACTCTTCTCATTCTCTCTATTTTTTCTCTTTTTTCTTCTTCTCTCTTCTCACAATCTCTCTCAATCCTCACTTGGTCTTCATAAGCTTGCAAAGGCCTCAATGGTGTAAGAATAACCGTTCTCCCATTATACTCAAAAGAATATCGATTGGTGTATCCATCATGTGTGACCCTCCTATCAAATTGTCAAGGTCTTCCCAACAAGATATGACTAGCATGCATTGGAACAACATCACACATCACCTTGTCTTCATACTTCCTAATAGAAAATGGAACTTGTGCTTGCTTAGTCACTTTGACATCACCACTATTATTTAACCATTGCAATCTATAAGGCCTAGGATGTCTAGTCATAGCCAATCCCAATTTATCAACCATCAAACCACTTGCTACATTTGTACAACTTCCCCCATCAATAATCATACTACATACATTATCTTTGACGAGGGATCTAGTATGAAAAATGTGCTCCTTTTGCTATTGATCATGTTCTCCTTCGAGTTGAGCACTCAAAGCACGCATTGCCACAAGCATTTCTCCATGTACGGGGATTTCTACTTCCACATCTGAATCATCCTCAAGTGATGGAATTTCATCTTCGCTTGAGCTAGCACTAAGAACATCTCCATCATCCAAAATAATCATTGTCCTCTTTTTTGGGCATTGTGAGGCAATATGTCCAAATCCTTGACATTTAAAACATTTGATATCTCGTGATTTGGAAACAACCTTACCCTCCATTTTACCTTTGGATTCCGGGAAGAATGGTTTTGGTTTGGGTAACTCCTTTGAATCAGTTTTGTGTTCCCTTACATGTTCTTGTGGTTTGGAATCTTTAAACTTGAAAGAAGGTCTAGAATCCTTACCATAAGATGTAGGGCGCATCCTTCTTGCTTTTACTTGCCTCTCCGCTTTGGTAGCCATGTGAAGTAGATCCTCCATGTACAAGTAGTGGTGCATGTCCACTATGTCATGAATGTCATGGTTGAGGTTGTTCACAAACCTTACAATGGTGACCTCTCTCTCCTCATCAATATTCACCTGAATCATGATGATCTTCATCTCTTTGTGATACTCCTCAACACTCATGGCCCCTTGTTTCAAACCCTACAACTTGAAGAACAAATCACGATAATAGTGGCTAGAAATGAACCTCTTACGCATTACAACTTTCATCTCCTCCCAATTGTGGATGGGTCTTTCTCCACTTTATCGTCGACTCACTTGTAGTTGGTCCCACCAAATACTAGCATAGTCGGTGAATTCCACAGTCGCCAACTTCACTTTGTTTTCCTCCGAATATGTGTGACAACCAAAAACATGTTCGACCTTTCTTTCTCATTCTAAGTAAGTTTCAAGATCATTCTTACCTTGGAATGAAGGGATCCTCAACTTTACTCCTCCAAGATCATTGGCTTGCCTCCATGGTGGTTGATTTCTCCAAATTGGTGACTCGTGACAATCGGACAACTCCTCCTCTTCTTCAACAACCCGCCTCCTTGGTGGAGCTCTAAAATTGGAAGGGGATTGAAGTTCATCCATCCTCGCATTCAACCTTTGGAATTGTTCTTGTATAACCCTCATGAACAGCTTAATGTTCGCTTCATTGGTGCTACTCGACTCCGCCATTTAGGGATCCTGTGAGAAAAATTGAAAAGAAAAAAAAATGGACCTCACACACTCTTTCTCTCTTTTTTTATCTCTCAAAAGGTTTCTCACACTTTCTAGCACAACAACTCGGTTCCTACAAGTGTTCTTAAATAGAATCAAGAAGACAACTAGTAGAAGTAATCGATTCATGACAATCTTTAAAAATCAAAAAATTTAAGAGGGTTTGAATCAATGGAGTCCAAGAAATATGGGAGGTAAATGGGAGAAATAGTTATAGAAGAAGGTTGGATATGGATGAAGGAAAGAAGATGATGGATAAGAAAATGCAATCAAATTTATAACTTATAAGCGAACGCAATGTTTCAAATGAGCAGCTTCTTTTGTTTCGTTTTTTTTATTGATTTTTTTTTTTTGATTTTTTTTTTTTTGCTACTCAATAAACAAGAATTGAGATACAAAGAGTGTGCTTTTGGTGCTCAAAGTACAACAAATGAAAAATGTACTAATTTGATTGCAATGATGCAAATGGTTGAGATAACATGAACTTCAAACTCAAATGGAAAACCGCCTTGGAGATTGTTAGATTTCACAAGAGTGAAACTGTAGCACGAATTGATTCGGTTATATCTCCCAATATATGTGTCGGATTTTAGTGTTTCCAAATCGAGAAGAAAGATGAGATTCTGAACTATTAAAATGACATATTATACGTCCAGAAACTCAAAGAAAAAGCAGACGAAAATGTGGAAGAAATTTCCGCCCATAATTGGTGATGGCCGAAAATGGAAGAAGGGGAAGAAAAAAAAGATGGGAGAAATAGAAATATGAAAGAACCTAGTTTTTGTTGCCTACCTCTGATACCAAATGATAAGGTAACGTATGCGAGTGCGGTATTCGTTGGCGAAAAATCCAGAAACACAAGTGTGGGAAGTGGGAGAAATGAAAATTAAATGAAGTGCGGAAGAAATAAAAGGGGAAGGGGGTGATCAATTAGGACCTCAAGGAGACTTGCCCCTTGAAACTCTAATTATAAAGCGCCACAAAGGTTGATCACTCCTTTGATAAGCCTTACTTGCATTCATTCAAGAACACAAGAAACACAAGCATAACAATGCTAGAAAACACTCAAATTCGAAATTAACCTTCAAGGGGTACAAGAGGTGGCTATTTATAGCCAAATAAGAGGAATACATGTCAAACTACCTATCCCACAAAAGTCTAAAGCCTGTCCCACGAATTTGACTTTGTTTACACATGTTCATGGCTTTAGGGGACAAGATATCTCTAAAGAAGACTTTTTGGAACCACCCCAAAGACTTTGAAGATTCCCACCATGACTTTGGAGACAAGGGGCCCACCACTTTTGAATTTGGAGATTTCCTTCATGCAAGTGGATTAAATTTCGTGAAATCATTTGGGTGGGCCTTTTAAGTTCACTTTTGGGCTTTAATAAGTGTGATTAAAGGCCCATTGGCTCCTCACATGCATGCATGTTGGGCCTCCTCTTGTAATTTCAAAATGAGGTCATGTAAAGCCTCTTTCATCCTCCTCATTCTTCCTCGTCATTGGGTCACCAATCTCATCCAATGGGTTTTGTCCATTGATGCTCCTTCCACCATCAATGCCCTGATCACCCTCAACTCCTCGCTGCATGTGTGCACCATGATTCGCATCAATAAACCATCAAACCACTAGGAAAAAGTATAGACCATCTACCGTAGGTTCATAGGAGAGTGCTCGTCCAGTATCAACTTCTAATTCGACTCGGGTTGATAGAAAAACAAAGAACCGATGAAGAACTTGAAAATAGGGCATATTAGCTTGCACCTGAATAGCACAACCGATACCGAGGATAATGAAAAACAGGATAAGAGGATCGTAGTACTTACCGACGTGGATCCAACAAGACCGACGGGGTTCGATTCCGAGTTCGTGCGGTGGATCCAACGAGACTGACGAAGTTTGATTCCGAGTTTGTACAGAGAATCAGTTGCAAAATCTATGAACATGACTTCAAAGAAGCTATCCCACGGTCAAGACTGTCCAACGGAGGGAGAATGAAAAGGAAATTAGGTTGTAAGATATTTTAAGGCTAAATGGGTCATTTTACCTCAAAACATTGGGTCACACGGTTTAGCCACACTATTGGTCAAACCATGCATCCTTCACTATAAGAAGGGGCACATCACGATGTTACTACGCATGGTTTTCCAAACCGTGCGCAAACTATGAGATTTTGGCTCTGCTAAAAATTGTAGGTGCCTTGCATGGGCGTGCGCCTCCATCCGTACGGTTTCCTCGAACCGTGCAGGCTCATCTTTCCCCCTACACATGCCTTGCATGGTTAGTCAGACTGTGCGGTCTGCCTTATTTTTTCAAAAAGTCAGGCTCCAGACTCCAAACAAGCCCCGAACACCCCCCATACACTCATGATCACATTGGGTGCTCATATTAGGCCATAAACAAGCATTTAAACCGAAATTAAAGAGATTTGTACCACGTATGAAAACCCGGGATCTTATAATGCTCAAATGTTTTGTGTTACAAGTGTATTCCCCAACATCCAGGTTTGTGAGGAAGGATGAATAGCTACCCCCTCTTCCCTTCTCTCCCTTCGGGCATAGCGCATGGTTGTATTGATATAGTGGGGGTCATGCATGGAAGGTGGAAGGCACGAGGGACGTGATGTGTGGCAATGGATATGGGATGATGTGGATGACATTGATGTGGTATGTGGTATGGTTTGAGTGATGTCACCATGAGAAGTTGGACCCTGCAAGAAGTTGGGGTAAGTACGGTTGCGACCTGACCCACATCATATATATATATATATATATAAAGGGATGGAAGCATGAGACATTTAACATTGGGGCGTGAGAGGAAAACTAGTTGGGAAGCAGTTGTGGGGTGCCCTTTTGTTATATGCCTGATAGTATCTTATTACAATTGGTTGTGATATTTGGTGAGTGGGCTTTGATGAGGCTCGGTGGTAATTGAGTTTTGCAATTGTTGGTTGGTTCTGTTGTTTATGCACTAAAACAATGGTGTTTTTATTCAACATTTGCACGAGAGGTCCTAAGTATGATCCAACTGGGTATACATGTTTATGCTCACCCCTATGTATATAAACTGTTTTTTAGGTTTCCAAAGAGAGTTTTAAGATCACGATGGACATCACTAGCTCAAGCTTAGAGTTGTGGCTGCTATGAGCTTTCTTGGTATTTTATTTGAAGACTTGTATTTTCCTTGCATATCATGTAGTGTGGATTATTGTGGGCTTCAATTATTTTATATTATGGCGTTGATTGGTGGATTTCTTGTTCTGTTCTAGGGGTATATAAGTGTAATGTCTCCCATTTGCTAGTCATCAATCCAAGACTTATTTGAAGGCACACTTAGGTCACTCTCGTCTTCATTGTGGGCCAAGGAGGGATCCCCTGTGGGGTAGGTCATAACATTCATCCATCTTTTAGTGACTTGTTATATTGTATTTCTCTTTTCAACACTTAGGGTATGCCTGTGTTGATGTATTTGACTGATTACATTTTATCTCTGCACTTATTCCTTTAATATCATGGATGCCCAATATTTTATTATCAGTCAATCTAGTTGTATCTTTTATATCATTTTGGCTAACAATTTTATGTTGTTTAAGCCTTTTTGATAATCTCAAAGGGGAGAAGATATACATACACCTATTAAATATCATATGTACTTTAGATTTGGTATTAATTTTATATTTTGATGAAATTATATCTTAATTCTTTTAAATTAGTGTTAATTTTTATAAATCTTTTAATTTAGTTTTAAATTGCTTTGAATTTATTGGTTATAGATTGCTAATTCCTCTAAAATTGTTTAAAATATTTTATTTCATCTTTTTTGGTTTCTTAATGTGTGTTTAAATTAAGGGGTTTTTTGAGTTATTTTAAAACCTGTGCCTTTAAATTTCTTTTCTAAAAATATCCTTTTTCAAACATTGACTTTTAATTGCTCTCTTTTTCATGGTTCCAAATTCATTTTCTAAACATGTGTTAGAATCCTCCAAAATCGATTTGAAATTAATCATTCAAACATTTTGAATTAGGTGTTTGTGATCATCAAAAAGAAAGAAATTATTATACCCCTCACTCATCTAATTATATTGATGGTCACAAACACCTTTTTATTTTCTAATGCTTTAATTTAGTTTTGTTTCAGGCTCATTATTTCTAAATTATTTTGGTGATTGATGGGTCATTCAACACTTTGAAGAGGAGTTTTTTGGAGCAAAAGGGAGACCCATGGTGGCATTAACCACAGACACCAAGTGGTATAGTATAAAGTACCTGTTGGAGCATACAGAGAGTTGAGTAACCCTCCACCACGCTCACTGGGTACCCGGTACAAGTCCATCAGGTGCCTGTTATTATGGAAAAAAGGTAGCAACTTTCTATCTCACGCAGAGTACCCAGTACAAGGGAAACAGGTACCTAGTGACCTCCTGGTACTCACCAACTAGCCAATAAGTTCGTACCAGCAACCCGATGACCTTTTCCAGCAACTCTCTTGAAATCCAACACTCCAATTACTATATTTGGGGAAATGACAGTTGGGAACCAAAACATACCCTTAATTACGGTTAAGAACTTACTTCATTTTACACCGAAGTAAAATCAAATTTCAATTTAAAATATATAATCTTTTTGATCCTTTGTTGACATTTTGTCATTTGTTGGTCCAAAACTGTTATTAACTGCCCGTTTTGGTCCTGGATCGTCATTTCCCCTGCTATATTTGGTATCAACCTCCTGCGGCTCCAAAACATAAAAACAAGTATGATAGTATAAATAAGTTACCATGATGACTTATATCAGTTACCAAAATCACTCTCATTTGAGCCACATTGACCATTCTGGCTCACATTTTCTCTTCCGCCATTTATCACACATTTCTCATGTTGTGTATTTTTATTTTTGTATGAGATGTGGGCGTGCTTCCCTGGGTTTTTACCTAACTCTTGGCCTATATGCAAGAGGATTGTAAAAACAATTTTGGACAATTTTACAAGAGGAATGAAAAAACAATTTTGTTTGGGTTTACAGACAACGATCATCTACAGACAGAAGCACCACATAAACAAACATGGAAAGAACGAAGGTAAAACCAGAACCAAGCATGGGGCCGACAGAACACTGCTGCAGCGGACCCATACGAGAGAGGGAACAAGCCATGTGGGCGCACAGACATGACTGCATGTGAAACCAAAGAAACATGATCCCCATGCAGCCTTTTGATAGGATAAAGCAGCCCCCATGTGTTCAGATATAAAGTCCAAATAAAGGAGCCCCCTTTATACGTGGAATCTAGAAATAAAACTTTTTAACAAATTTTCAACAATGAGATCAACCACAGATATGATTGAGGGTAAAAATAAATCATGGGTTTTGTCATAGGTAGTCATAGATTGTCCTCGATCCAATCAATTGTATAAATCCATGAACACCATCCAATGAGTTAACAGAATCGAGTCGAGGATGTTTAGAATCAGTAACAGATCCCATAACCAGACTGGCCTGGAGAGAATGAAAACCAGCAACACACCCAGAATTCCTACCAGTGAAGCTTGGCGACAATGCCTTCTGCCGAATGCTTCAGTTGACTCGGTGAATGATTTGTTAAGTAAACCAACAAAAATAAGATGTCAACTAGCTCATGGAACTTAAGTCATGTCATAAACATGAAATGATAATCTACATTCAGTTCTACATGCATGGAGCAGATGTGGAATGTGCTAAACCCGCAACCAAACTGAACTCGAAAATCAAGCTTCGAACGCATTACCTAGCACAAAGGAGAAGTGTTCGCGAACCGGAGGGAACTCCACCAGGCCGACATCCATGGCGTACCCAGCGACCGGAAGCTTCGAATCCCTCATCACCGAGAACGCTTCCCCCATCCTGCTCTTGGGCACCTCCTGGGCAACGGCACAGTACGGGATCCACGAGCCCGGGCGGTAGTCCTCTCCTATTTCGATGCTCTCCCTCCTCATCGCCTCGCACAGCTGGGAGTGGAATTGGAGGAGGGAGAGCGTGGGAGTCGGGGCGAGGAAGAGCAGGCTTCGGTCGGTGGGGAGGGCCCCGATCGAGGAGAAACACAGGGGCAGGGGCTCCTGCTTCGAAGCGAAAGCTTTCACGATGCTCTCCAGGCGGGCGGGTTCGAGGAAAGGGCCGGAGAAGAGGGTGATGTGGGGACGGGATTCCATCTCGATGAGCTGAGTGCTGATTTGGCGACGCGCCATCACGTTCCAGGCCTTCAGTACCTGGTTTTCGAGCGCCGGATCGAAGTAGAGCTCGATCGCGTAGCCCTGGGACATTGTCTCCGAATTGAAGTTGAGGGGTGGGTGAATCTGCCGCCGAGCTCCCCCGGACAACGCAGCCAAATCGAATTAGGGCAGGAGACCGCGATTCAACAAACCCGTGGACATTGATTCCGAACCCTAGAACAAGGACCGCAGCAGAGGAGAAACAGGAACACGAGAAGGCGAACGAACAGGATTCAGGATTCGCTCAGTGAGGTATGATTAAACACTCCTGAGGAAGACAGGCAAGGCCAAAGAAGAACATCGTCGAATCAAATCAAGAATCATTAGGAATGCCCCATCCGCACGCCAACGATCGTCGTCGTCGAGGGGGACGGAGAAGGCAGGAACATGGACACGTGAAAATTGGGACAGAATAATGGACAGCGAAGCTGCGAGCTGGATTCAGGGGAGATATTTTTTTTTTTTTTAATATTAGTTAATCCGTTTAGAAATCATAGTGTGCAGTTACCTCTGTTGTAATTAGTAATGTCACAATTTGAGGTGCCCTAATTTTAATTTTTCAAAACTAGTATTTTGTGCAATTGAGCATGTGAAATAAATAAAAATGATTTTTTGCTCCATCGTTGGTGGTTGGGTGGTAAGGATTTGGAGGGGTGAGGAGCACATCGCGGGGTCAAATCTTCGAACTTGTAATTTAATAAAAAAAATCCCTTACGTGTGTGCCGCTTTTGCGATTATACCTAATTTTTTAAATAAAAATGATTTTTGGCATAATAACTATAGTTACATGCAATATAAGAAGATAAATGAATGGTGGAATTAATATTAAAACGTAACAAATAACATTTAATTTTGTGTTATATGTAAAGGGGTTTTATGTAACTCGTAAAATACATTTTTGAGAAACACGTGAACATATTAGTTAGAGACATATGCATACATGTGTTTTTTAAACAACGTGAATGTATTCGTTCTAAATGCATAAAGGTGTATGCATACCAGTGTTTTTTAATCAATACTAATGTATGTGACTGTAATTCCAAACAATGTGAATGTAAGCAAACTGTATCCATACACGTGTTTTTTAAACAATGCTCGTGTATGTGGCTGTAATTTCGAACAATATGAATGTAATTTCTGGTGTTTTTTAAATAATGTATGCATACAATTAAACAATGTAAACATATACAAACAGAGTAAAGTATACATCACACAATATATACTGCGAAACTTTCTTGACTTTACATTTTTTTTCAAAGTTGAAACACTAGGATCTAGTTCTAGAATGAGTTCTACAATCTGAACGGATAGTTTGAATCGATGTTGAAGTGGAATGTTGTTGCATGGAGTTGCACGCTTTTGGAACCGGAAAACAACTACAGTTGTGCCTTTTTGGAAATCTGTTTTGAAAACTAAAACTCCTGAACACACTGATATAATGATTTAATATATGAAATTGCATACATAGAACTGGATAACGCACCAGAATTTGCGTGCCTAGAACGGGATAATTGTAGGTTCTTGGCGCAGCGGAAGCGCGGTTGGGCTGGCGCCCAACTTTAATTTTTACCACGATCAATGATTATTTCGGGATCAATACGACGATGAACGCCAGTCTCCACGGAATAGAATCCAAGATTTAGATAAAGAAAAAAAAAAGTCTGAAATCTTTAGAGATGATCTTGCACATCATGTTTGTAATTAATTTAATTAATTTCATATAGAAAAAAATATCTGGATCTTCGGTACATTCTTTGTTGATGATGTTGATCGCTTGGAATGACCTTTTCGGATTGTCTCATTGTGCTTGCGAGGATCCAAACCAGAATCCCTCTAGCTGTGATCCAAACGTGCTCCGATGGTCTACGATCGACACCACTCGCTCTCCGGGTGCTAGCGCGGCAAAGTGAGTGTCTTGTGTCGGTCATTCTTGATCGCTTGTTCTTCTGTCTTGAAGAACGTCTCTCGTTCTTGAGAGGGACAAGAAGAGTATTCAAGAGAGAAATCGTTTAGCTCAACAATTCTCAATTCACCGAGCGTGCAGTTCGGTACATGACAAAATAGACGTACGTGTCTATTTATCGACATGAGACTTCGGTTACAATATTTAATTGTGTAACAACAATTAAATACATTCACAACCTTTGAGAAAACTCATGCTTTTAATAATAATAGCGTGTCATTATTTATGGTGTGCCAATTTGAGCAAAACAAAATTATAAATAAAATTCTACATCACAAAATAATAGTAGCGTTATTATTATTTTAACTTGTGTCAACTAGTTAAATAATTATTTACCGTCTTGAAAATAATTATTTTACTACCGGATCGGTCTTGCTCCGCTCGAACTCCACTTCCATTTATTAAACACCCGAATAAATAAATAAATAATTTATTTTTTAAAATAAATAATTTATTTTTTAAAATAAATATTTTATTTACAAACTAGTAAATAAATATTTATTAAATATTCAATAAAATAAATATATATATTTTACCCACAATCCGGTGAATAAATATTTATTTAATTTATGCAATCATTTTAAATAAAATTATTCCACAGTCTTGAGAATAATATTTATTTCATCAATTAAATTCAAATAGAATTTAACCGAGACCAAAAAAAAACACTTAGTGTGTGACCCTTTAAGATTCTTTCTCGTTGACATTAGACGAGCTTGCCTAAAGTACAAGAGTACTATCTAGCAACGGGTCAAGACACCCAAGAGAAAGAATTTAAAGTCGCAACAACGACATCCACATACGAACGTTCACTGTATAATATGATCTCTTTATCTCAATATCTCATCAAGCATATTTTATGATAGTGTCATCAACCTTTGTGTTTGATACGTCGTTCTTTGACTACCTGAAATAAACTCGTCGTTACACCATGACCATAGAATTTTGCGCGACGATTCTATTTCAATCAAAGGGCCGATATATCAACTTCCATAAATGGAAAGGACAAATCCTTCCTCGACTTATCCATTAATAACATGTCACTCGTGACGCATCCAACGTACCCTACTTCTCGCCAACATATGGTGTGACAATTTTTGTCACCAAATCAAAGTGCGCGAGTCATGACATGTATTAATGATAATCTTAAAGTCTAAGGATCATTGCACATGCTCGTAGATAGGAATATCCAATGATACCAAAACATGCGGAATTCCTACTGGCGGGTCTGTTCTCATAATCCCCCGTCTTGGAGATTACTAAGTGCAAACTTCATGAGAAGAAGTCTCATCTGCTTACGAGTACTCGCACCTGCCGACCTGTATACTATGTGTCCCATTATAGTATGTCATCCAATCGCATAACTATATTTAAGAATATTGTCACAACACTTCAAGGTTCTCATCATAGTGGGGAACTGCTATGACCTTGTCAATGCGACAAATACTCCAGGACATTATTACACTATAGTCATGCAGAACAATGAACAATATGTAATAAGATGTTTAATATTTAAATATATTAAATATTCATGTAATCAAAGTTCAAACAGCTGGTTTTAGGACACCAACTCTTACAATAATGCACCTGGAGTGTGCTCTAGAAGAGCATGTATAATGAACTTCTACCTCTTGAGAGGGACTTCAAAACCACTACTTGAATTAAGAAATTTTCATCTGTGATATATAAATCTCTTATTGCTAAGCGTGTAGTGATCCATAGATTTCACTAGCATCATGCCCTATGAAGACATGTTCGCATATCATGTCCACCAATGTTATGTCTGCCTTGAAGTAAACCCGCTGAAAATTAATATCCATGGTAAGTCATTATTTGTAAAATGAATATCTTTAGTTTAGATTTGAGACTTGAAGTGAAGTTATAAGCTTGAGTAACATTAAAAGAAATAATGAAAATGCATATCTTTCGGATAAAAAATCTATGAATGTGACCATTTAGTATTTTATATCTACTTGAAGTTAAATGCTAAGTCAAAGTTTAAATTGAATAAAAATATAAATGTTAAGAACATAAGATAAAATAATAAAAAAAGAGGAATGTATAAGGTTGGTGTCACCTTGGAGTAAGGGATGCTTGATAATATTGTAACATAACTTGAAAAAAAAACATGAATAGTGAATTATACACAAATTGACATACTTGCATGACTAAACAAAGAAATACCCAAACCTGAAAAATGGTATGCAAAATAAATCCCCACAAGAAATAATCACACCATCGGTTTCTGTAAAATCTCATCCAAATTATCCAAAACCCTATTAATGTTTTGTAGAACATTTGATAAATAAAACATACATAAAATTGCAATAAAAAACCATGCTATATACATGAAAAGTAAGCCACCTTTAATTATTCATTTTTTTTAAAAAATTAAGTTTAAAAAGGGCCTCAAAATTTGATAGAAATTCACGAGCCTATAGAAAAGTAAAATGAACGACCTTTCATTATAATCAATGGATAGAATATAAAAGAATGAGAATGGGCAGTATAAAATTTTGAGAAAATTAAATTGAAACACAAAACCATTTAACACGTCAAGCTAGCTGAAAACAAATTCTATACCTAGAAAACATCATCTTTGTTTAGAGTGAAGAAAATAGAGAGTAAGCCGATATTATTTGTGACCCACATGTTGTGATTACATGAAAATAACATTAACAATCCATTTATAAGATAAGATACTAATGAAAATGAATATCTAATTTTTTTTTTACTTAAATGGAAAATAAAATAATTTTAATTTAAACGAAGTGACAGTGTAAAGAAAGTTTAAAAATAAATAAAATGAAATAGATATAATATATTTGCAGCAATGTCTTTCATTTGTGTAATATGTTATATCAAACCCGTTCTTCATATCTACACCCACAAATTGGTGGTCAGTGACTTAGTAGGGATCTCTCACAAACATCTCCTACCAAATTAAGATAATTAGAATGTTATAAATTACATAAGTTTCCTTATCAAAGTCAACACTGCAAATAAGTAGATTGTTTTTACACCAATATCCCAAATTTCTAGAAAAGTATGATGTAACAGGTATCCAATACCTACCTTATTTTTAAGTTTATCAAATATATATGAGGGATTTTAGCTTTTATTTGACATTTAAAGAGATTAACTTTGGTTTCATGTGAAAAGGATTAATCTTTCAATCCATCGTCACACAAATTATATTAACATGACACTTTGATAATCAATCATTGAAGCTAATCCAAGTAGCTAGAAACACTTAATTGTCTCCACAAGTATACAGGTGTCAACAAAGAAAATAGAAAAATTATGGAACAAAGGAAATGTCGACCACCTGATTCGGTGTAATCATGGTTGTAGTCTAGTGTTGATAAGTAAAACTACAGACCCATCATTCATAGAAGTTACATTTTTTCCTTCATGTTTTCTAGATAAAATTGATAGCAATACCTCTCTCAACACCTATAATAAAAAATGAAGGATAATGTTGAACCTAAAACAATACCATCAACATTAATTCCAAGAGATACAATATAATATTAATCATGCACTTCACAACAAAAATAATTGGGAGCTGGTGTGTGTTAGCAACATTGCACCAATAGTGATAGTGAGTCAAGTTAGAATAGTTTAGATACTACTAACCTTATAGTTTACCCAAAATTTATTTAATTGATATATGTTTACTAATTGGTAACTCAAATAAAAAATATATCTATATAAAATGAGATAATATGCATATACATATGTTAGAAGAGTCTAAGATATCAAACTTCCCTTTAATGTCAAAATAAAATGTAAATATAGTAGGCTAAAATATAATAAAATGAAACATGGATTAAAAGAAAAGATTTTAACATGTTAATGAAATATAAATACACGCAGGAGTAACATAGCTCACACATAAATAGTTAAAGGTTATTCTTAGTTGCTAATTTAATTATTAACTCCTTGATGACGTCCCCTACCTTGAATTATTTATCTTTATCTCATTTGCATCGTACAAGACTAGAACTTGTTCTACAACTATTTACTTAAAATAAAAATGGGGAGGAACAAAGCATGTGACATCAATGGTAAGGAATATCAATGAATGTAGGAGAAGACAAGTTATGAGAGTCGTCAAACCTGAAAAGGGAACAAATAGTGTTGGATGGGCCGATAAAAATGAACTTTTTTTGGTCCTCTGGGCCATATAGAAACTAATAAGCAACTTAATGATTAATCTTGAAAACCACACATCTAAAAACCAATGAGATTATAAAACTAAAAATAAAATATTATACAATATATTGGTTTTAGTAAATGTTGAAATAGAAATATGTGATAATTCACCAGTTTTACAAAAGGATCAACGATGAAAAACCAGAAGCTCTAGAAATATTTTCATCTATTTTATAACCCCCCAAAAATTAGTGTTATAAGAACATTAATCATGGAAACTATATGACATGGAGTGGAATGAGGCCTCTATTGTGAGTGTTTACAAAGGCCAATGCAAGCGACTAAAGAGAATTTAGATCATGGATTAGAGGCAATCTGAGTAATTATTAAAAGATTTCTAAGAAACATATGGTGCATATACTTTTGAAGAGTATAAAAATGAAATATAAATTAAACTAACTAATTGGAGATGATTTGATCATGATTGAGTTAAAGGAACCATAACTGACATTATTGGAAAGAACCATAGCCAAAGAAAATCAAAGAACCATAACCAATGAGTTAAGTTTGGAAGCGCTCCTGGATGATGCATGCAAAATAAAATCTGACACTTATGAATCAATTCAATGAGAGAAGAAAACTAAATTTAAAATATTATATAGTATATTGGTTTTAGTTAATATTGAAAAATAAATCTTAAACAATTCTCTAGTTTTATAAAAGGATCAATACTCCTAGATTATAAGCCCTGGAAAAATTTCCCTCTATTCCATAACCCCTTAAAAATCAGCATCATTGAGGGGAATAAGGTTTATGTTTCAAGTGTTTAAGGATATTTCTGTAAGTGATTGAAGAGAAATTATATCATGGATTAGATAGAATCAGAGTAACTAATAGAAGAGTTCCAAGAAACAGATTGAGCATAATTGTTAAATATAAGGAATTAGGAAACCACTTCTATTATTTTAAGGGGGGACAAAATCATGATATTCAAAAAAATTAACATATAATATATTTAGAAAAAAGGAAATAAGTATAGGTAATTGAATATAAATATTAAAAAAATATCATATAATTTTCACGATTTTTCTATAATTAAAAGAGATCGGTATATGAGTTTGAATTATTCTTTTGGAAAGAGTTAAATGGTAGATATTTTTAATGATGAATATGTAATATGCAGGCATGGGATATGAAAAATTAATTTACAACGTATGCAGTGCGAATATACATGATATTTCCCTTGTGAATTTTCATGGGATGTAGTATTTTTTGAAAAAAAACTGAATATACATTGAAAATGAATAATGATATAAATGTTCGAGGGTAGAAAGTATAAATTAAGTTTTAGCTAATATGTATCTAAGAAATAAAAAATGTATATAAATAAAATATTAAAAGCTCATGTAAAAAGATATATCAATCACGGATAAAAGCTAAGTAGACAACTAATTGTGTGGAATTGAATAACTATAGAAAAAAATCATGACAAATTATTAGAAATATAAATGAACCACTATAGGAAACAATAGGGTTGCATCATAGTAAAAGTATTTTGATGAGTTATATATGGATAATTAAGAATAAAAACTAAGAATACAACTCAATTGGGTATTTTTATAAAGGAGATAACTCACCTCATCCTTGTCAACTCCTCCACCTCATCAGAGTTGCATCCTTGAGTATAATGAAGAAAATTACAACATGTCACAAACATGTTTATAAGGCGCCTTTATAAAACAAAATCAGAATAGATACTTATATAAGTGATATATATGAGTTACATGATGATTATTGGAGATTTCTAATGAATATAAGGTAATATGGAATGAAAATATATTTGTAAATATGCATAAATGAATAAAAATGATTATTTTTCATCACATAAAAAATGAATGCATTGTAGAGAAAATACAATTGTTTCATTGAAAGCGTTATTTTGTAAAACATACTAGTGGGAATAAAAATACACAATATTCATTATAAAATGTAATTTAGTTTATTTAATTGAGAATATGGAATGAATCCAGGGATAAGAAATGAAATATAAAGAGAAATGAAACTTTTATTCATATTGTGTGTAATTGAATAAATAATGGAACTATCCATTACATAATGAATAATGAATTGTAGATCAAAAAATTATTTTTATTAAACTTCATTTCCTGGTACATATAAATAAAAAAAATTCAAACCTAATTATTTACAAACCTGTATATTATAAAAAATTACTATTAAAAAATGAACAAATATTATTAACAAATATGATCCTGTATGAACACATATGAACCTATATATTTGTGTTAAAAAATATGAACATATTTTTGACAAATAATTATAATATGAATCCATCTATGAAAAATATAAAGAAAATATGAACTTATATATTTATTTGGGATCAATTTTTTTTAAATTTAACGTGTATAGAAAAATATGAACAAATAAAAACCTATGAAAAAATTATTGTTAAGATAAAATAATTGGTATAAAATAAGTAATAAATATGAGCCTATATATCTAAATAGAATCAATTATTTATTTTAAAAAATATGAACATATATGAACAGATATGAACAAATATGAACAAATATGAACAAATAATAAAATAATATGAACTTGTATAATTAAGTGGAATTAATCATTTTGTCAACAAATATAAACTTGTTCATACAATAATGAACAAATATGAACATACATATTTGAGTTAACAAATATGAACATGTATGAACAAATAATTAGAATATGAATCCATATATGAAAAAATATGAAAAAATATGTAAAGGTTCGAGGTGTAGTGGAAGCATGTGATGGCCCATTCCCAACTTTTAATTTTTTTCATAATCTATGATTAATCCGAGATTTACATGAAAATAAATGTCACGATAAATATAATTGAATAAAATAATATGGAAAATAGATAATTTTTGAAACCAAGCAAAGAATCATCACATATTATTTACAATTAATTTAAGCAATTAAATGATTACCATATGTGAAATTATTTCTTCATTGATGGATCTGAAAATAGATCTACATTGTACTGTCATTGCATTTTAGGAATCAATAATAGATTCCCTCTAGTGGTGATCTACACATGTTCTAAAAATCTTCAAACATCATCATAGGAATCTACAGGTGATAGCATGATAGATCACCTCGCTTGCGTTGTTCTCCTTTGACCGCCTCGAGAATCACCTCTAAAAGAATGTCCTTATATGGACCTGACCCTAAACATCACATAATACAGTAAATTCCTTTAGAATTAACTTACATTCATAAATATCTTTTTAGTTTAGAGTTTTATAAAATTTGGACACAATTCATACAATCAACCCACAAACATAAAAGTGGGTACAACTAAAACAATATCCATTTTTCTCATAATACAAATTTTTTTAATAAAAACGTGTAATATTTCATGGAAAGTCTTCACAACATTCATCTTGTCTTCTAATTTTCTTTTAACCATCCTTAAATCACATGAAAAACATTTCAAAACTTGGGATGATCACATAAAGATTATTAAGGGATATAAAAAGGAAAGAAACCATTAGTACATGAATACTTATAAACATATGAAATCATTTTCACAAAGACATACTTCTCACCCAATAAGTATCATATAGATACTTTGTAAAAACATGATATTTCCATAAAACATAGAAAAACATAAATAAACCATATAGGTAACTTGGGGAATTAATTAATTAATATTTTAACTCTCGTAACTACTTTATGATTTTTAACCCTCATGACTACCTTAAAATGTAACCCTCATAACCACCTTATGGTGTAACCATCGTAGTTACACTTGTAGTAACCATACAACTGACCTCCAACTTAAACATACCCAATGAATTGGAGGGAGATATAGGTACCACCATTTATCCTAACAAATTCACAATAACTATAACATAATAATAAATAATAATACTTTCATAAAAAAATCCCTTTTTAATTTTATAAAAATATAAGTTTAAAAGAGGATTTTAAAAGAAAATTCCCTTACAAATACCATATAATTGAAGTGAGAATTAATTGAACGAAAGGAATATGTGTATACACTGTAAATCCACATAATAAAACATAATATAAACAAAATTAATTATACAAATAATCTTATTACCACATCATTAATTAAGTATAAGGTTAACCTAAATAATTAAAATTAGGTTAAGAATTCTTTTACCTCGGGTTCGTCTTACTTCAAACGTGTTCAAACCACATGTATAATGGTTTAAAGAGTGTTATTAATATATTAAAGAACCATATTCATAATTATAATTACTTATATGATATTATCATAACATATTTCAACCCATTTATTAATAATAATTTGTTATTTTCATTGTTTCAGGTGCATTTATTTCAGGGTTTCCATGGTTGGTTTAATATGGATTTTCTTTTCGGAAGGGTGAAAAAATCCAAAATTGAAATTACATGATATTAATGAAATTAAATAATATTAAATGGTATTATATATCATTTTGGTTATATTTTATGAGTACTAATCGTTAGATAAAACATTAGCAGTGGTCATTAGTTTATTTTGGTGAATTTTGATCATTACAAACCACTTTTGTTTTATTAATTAATATTATACATAAACACTGGTTCCAGAACATAATATAATATATAATATTTATAATAAAATATTATTTAACCATATTAATGGTTTTATGACCATCTTATAAGTAATTAATTGAAATTCAAAATATGTCATCTATGATGTTGGTAAATCGACACATCACGGATGATGTTTTTCTTTTTAGAATAAAAGGGAGAAGAGAAGAAGTATGATGATGATTTTTTCCATAAACATGATAAAATTAAAGTATATAGAAGATAATTTATTTTTCATGCCTCTTGTATAAGGTGAGGTAAAGAGAGTATAAGAAATAAAAATAATTGAAAAGAAAATAAAAGAAATGAAAGATGATTTTTACCTCTTGAATTCTCTTCCTTGAGAACCTCCTTAAGGCCCTTGGTTTTGGCCTTTTGGTGATACCAACAGGTCTTGGATGTGGGGAAGATTCTTGGGAAGGTATTTGGGCAAAAATTAAGCAATCTATAAGGATTTGAGGTGTGAGGGGAAGAAGTGGTGAGAGGAGGTATTTATAGTGGAGGAGAGAGGTGTTTTCTCATTATTATATTCATTAGTTTATTAATTTGGATCAAGGATATGAATAGTTTGATCATTATCATAAAATATATTAAAATAATGAATTAGATTTTGAGATTTTGGGCTTACATTAGCCTTACGCCATCTATGACTCAAAAAATCACGAATTTAACTTATATCGTAAATTGTTGTATTTCACTATTCACAAAAAATTCAAGTATTTCAGAAAAATTACAAATATTCACCCCAAATTTTTTTTGGCATATAGAATTCAAAAATGAACTCCATTTTTTGAAAATAATTTTTCAAATATGGGAAATCTAATTTTTAATTAAAATCATAATTTATTCCAAAAATAATAATTTTAAAATTATAACTAATTTTATAAATCTTTGAAAAATTAATTAAAGTCTAATAAAATTATCTTATAATCATAAGACAACAAAATAATAATTTATGAATCTATTTTATGATTTTTTAAATCATTAAATTAGTTATAAAACTATAATTAAATATTTATAACTTACCAAAATACCAACACTAAATTTATCATTTCCAAAACATTTATTTACTTATTCTATGATATAAATATACCATGATTACACTTATAAGATATAAAAATTTTATTTATACTCTCATAGGTGAGTTTATTATTCTATTGGCCAAATTACTATTCCCCTTTAGCAATATTTCAGAATCTACTAGGTTTCTACATTTGGATACAAATGTGAGAATCATAAGCTATATCTAATACCTAATGTATATATATTGAAAGATTACACCCAATAATGAATGAAAATTTAGCTTCCCATTTCTTTCGGGTGTAGTTCTTCTTCCAGTGGACTTGCTTGCCACATGCAAAACATACTAACTCATTTTCCTTTCCCTATATCTAGATATTTATCTTCTTGGAAGGATGATGATTAGGATCTTTCGACTTGTTATGACTCTCAGGCCCCTTCACATTATTATTTATTTTCTTATTCACCATAAGGACCACAAGTTTGTCATGACCCATGCCCTTATCCACTTGGAGAATCAAAGAAAGAAGTTCCAAAAGACTCTTCTTATTATTTCTCATGTTATAAATAATAATAAAGTATTGGGTTGTGAGAAAAGTATGATATCTGTGTGAAACTCATTTGATAATTTAATCCCTGTGATGTCTAAGTATTCAATGTAGTCAGTAATCTTGACTACATGAGGACTATCCAGCACAGACTCTCCAGGATTATTTGTAAATATGGAATTAGAGATCTCGTATCTCTCTTGTCTCACCTTCTATTTATAGAGATCCCAAAGGTGATACATAATGTTATATGCATCCATGTCCTCATGTTGTTTAAAAAACTCATTGGTCATGGAAGTTAGCATGAAACACTGAACATCTGTAGCATCGTTAAAATATTTATCATAAAGAGAAAACTCTTCCTCACTATCCACATTACTGGGTGCATCATGAATAGGTTATTCCCATACATATAATTTCCTTTCAAGTAATAGGATAATGTGTAAGCTCATTTTTCATTCTTGGAAATTTGTGCCGGCGAGAAGGTTATCCTTCTCAAGTATGGATCACAATGATATGTTTGAAGTCATTTTTATTGTTTTTTATATAAATAATATAATCATAGTTTTAGTACTTTATCTAATAAAATTTATAGGAATAAATAAATATTATATTTATTAATCACCCACTATTTTATCAAAACCCAATATCCCTCACCATTGGATTTAGAATATCATGTTACTTGGATATTCTACTATAAAGGATCTATATTCCACATCTCATCACCCCGAATTTGTCCAGTCAAGCAATTTGAATGGTTTTAGGTTGGAATTCCAAATACCAACTGAATTAAGTCATAGTTCCTTGATCTGTTGAGTAGACTCCCTAATCCCAAAATCCTTAAATTGGATTTCTATAACCCTTGACTTTCAGTTACACCAATTCCTAATTTGACAGTCAACCCTTGATGTGAACTAAGTTAAATCAACCCAAAAATTCAAGTTATAATTCCCTGATAATCAAAAGAACCCCAACTTTGGATGGTCAACCACTTTGAACCATGGTTTTATTTTAACTGAAGTAGTCAAAGGCTACTCTGAATTAATATATATAATTGAGGTAATTTATATTTTATGCGTAAATTGCCAATTATTATCTTTATTAAATGATTTTTAATATTAAGTGGATTTACTTAAGTGATTAACCATATCTTAGATAATATTTAAGCATAATCCAATTTATTTTAGTTTTATATTGCATGCATGTTAATTCATTAATTCATGTGATCATGAAAAAACATCTATAATGAAATAACCATGAAACTTGATAGAAATAAAATAATAAATTGGTATGATCATGATCTTTTACTAATTTCTAGTTTATCCAGTGGATGACAAACTAATATTTAACCTAGGAGAAAAATCACTTTGAAAAAATTAAGGTTCATGTTGCAGCTTTCCACCCATCCACCTATGTATCTATCTTAGATTGGTTTCACCTCGACTCCAAACTTGATTCACCACCACTATCTTGGGAGCTCCATCCATTACATATTCTATCACTCACATACAGGTGAGGGAAACAAAAATATTGGTTAATGGGTTTATATAAAATAAACCATGGTAACACAAGCCCTTACATAATAAGAGGAGAGATGATACACATGCCATCAATTTAATTTAATAAAAAATTAAATAAAACCAATCACAAAAAAGGTCTAGTATAGTCTCATGATCATCCACATGCATGAAATGAATTATGCATTTAATAAAATTAGCACTCAATTATAATCGTTATTATTTAAGATAAATCATGCTCAAATCAATTAATTATCATCTTTAATTAGACAATTATTTTATCTTAATTCTTATCCAAATTTCCTTGAGATTCTCATCCATCCTAATTTTAAACAAATTAAATAAACTTATTTAAAATAAACTATGTATAAAGAATCCACCTTGGAGGCAACATGGTGAGTACCCATCTAAACTACCCAATGTGTATTATGCTCGCATACTATTTACTCTTGTGACATGTGGCATACTCAACTTATCACGTAATATCATGACATGTACTACCAACTTAGTGATCACACATTTTACATGATTTTTTAATTTTGTTTTTATGTAGTGTGTAATGCTTCAATGCATGTAGAGTAATAACTATAACATGGCTTATACATGATATGTAGATCCAAACATTATGTAGAAATTAATTAGATATTTTATATATATATATAAAACCCATCACATGGCATGTCCTATAAAATTAAATACCACACACAATTACATGTTAATAAGGTTTTCATATCATAATAAATCAATATTAATTCTATGTAATTTTGGTGAAAGTACATGATGCATACATTAGAGTTACATGATGTATATTCTTCTCACCGTCTATCTGCAACACACACCTAGGGACTTGGTGTGTAACCGTGCCATAAATTTTTTTAGAGTACACAATGTGTACATGGGAAACACACCATGTGGTCACCAAGTTACACAACCACCAGTCATATAGGACATGTTAGAAGAAACATGACCTGTCTATGACTAAAGGACTACATGTTGTGTATGGAAGTTACATAGCGTGTACTTTGACTGATCATGCACCAGGTTGTCCTGGTAAACATGTGGTGTATAATTAAATTCTACACATGTAATAAATGCACATGTATTTAATTAATTCCAAATTAATTATTAGTGCATTAAACACTAGTACATAGAGTGTACCTCTAGGTTACATGGCCTGTACTCTTGTGTTATCCATCCATATTCCTTGGAAGCTTCGGATGAGATCTTCAAATTTATTTCATATATAAAATTAATAAATTAGATTATATTTACAATAAACAAATAAAAATAAAGTAGATATTGCAATCCAGATTAAAGAATGATAAAATGGAATTGAAAACCAAAAATAAATGCATAAATCAATCAATGATATTAAGTAATTATAAATAATTATGCAACTCCTATGATACCACTTGAAGGTTCTGGTCATATCGGAAGCATGTGATGGGTCATGACCAACTTCAATTTTCTTCATGATCGACTATTAATAAAAGATTTACGTGATGATAAATTCCACTGTCATGAACCATCCCCCAAGGCCCGTTCCGTGACTACCCCAAGCCCACATTCCATAGGCCAGGGGCTGGCGACTAGCACCAAAAGACGTATTCCCTAAAACCGAGAAGGCATTGCCTTTATATCCTGTAAACACATGCAATCAAGCACACAAAAAGATATTAACACAAGTAAACTGTATAGAAAAAAGAGTTCTAAAAGTAATAGGGTCCGGAATACAAGCCCAATAATAAAGGTATAAGTACAACTGAAATACAATACAACTGAAGAAAGAGAAAGACAGATACTGGGTCATCCTCCGAGGTTCCTACCTGAAAGGTAGGTACAAATTTCCTCCTCAACACTCCATGTCCGCCCGTCTCCTCTACGTACCGACATGCCGTATGGTCCACCTCCAGGCACCGTCTAGTCCTGGCACCCTTAGCCTCAATCAACATTGTCTGTCATCTACACCAAACACCACAAGGTGTGGGCATAACCCATGTAGGGGTGAGTATAACGATACTTAATAGGGACCCCGAGACCCTCAATGTCTAACAAAATCCACAAAGGATAAACCACGAAGCATGAAATCAACTGACAAACCTACTTAGGTATATGCCCATACATATACCTAAGTTATCAAGTATGCCCATCTCAATTATGAGGAAACACAGAGTCCAACTCAAAAGCCCAAGCTCAACTGTTCCACAAAGGAAGGAGTACCATGAAGGTAAGTACCACATAGGTAAGCCACATAGAAGAATACCACCAAGGTATTACCACAAAGAAAAATACCACACAGGTATGAACTCAGCTCACACCAGGTATAAATTAGGTATAGAAGTAGATATGATTAGATGTAACTACTAATTCATCTTACTCTGTTAAGTGGCAGACCCACGAAGGATCCTAAATCATCATCAGACCCACAGAGGATCATAGTACATCGTTAGACCCACGTAGGATCCTAGTACCTCGTCAGACCCACACAGGATCCTAGTACACCGTCAGTTCGTCGTCAGACCCACACAGAATCCTAGTACACCGTCAGTACGTCGTCAGACCCACACAAGATCTTAGTACACCATTAGTACGTCGTCATACCCACACAGGATCCTAGTACACTATTAGTACGTCGTCAGACCCACACAGGATCCTAGTACACCGTCAGTACATCATCAGACCCACACAGGATCCTAGTACACTTTCAGTACGTCGTCATAACCACACAGGATCCTAGTACACCATTAGTACGCCATCAAACCCACACATGATCCTAGTATACTGTCAGTACGTTTTCATATCCACACAAGATCCTAGTACACCGTCAGTAAGTCGTTAGACCCACATAGGATCCTAATACACCATCATTACGTCGTCAGACCCACACAGGATCCTAGTACACCGTCAGTACGTCGTCAGACCCACACATGATCCTAGTACACCGTCAGTATGTCCTTATACCTACAAAGGATCCTAGTACACCGTCAGTACGTCATCACACCCACACAAGATCCTAGTATATCTTCACAGCCATCTACAGGGTTCACGCACTAAGCTCACTTGTCTCTAAGAGGGTCTGCACCTCAAGCCACTGGTTGATACTCCAACTGTCACGAAGTCCCATGAAGAAGTATCCCAAAGTATCGCCACATCATAGGGGTCTCAGTGCAAAATACGGTGCATCAAACGGATGCCTGTTTTGTAAGTTTTTAGCCTTTTTGTCCTGAGGGCCCGGTTGGATTTGTGCTCGATCCAACCCGACCATACATAAACTTTATCAAAATCTATAGTGGGGTATACCAAAGGGACTGTATCACTCCAAGGTTTCCAGTTCCATAGACGGTTCATCAAACAGACGCCTGGTGCCAAAGTTATGGCCAAAATTATGGAATAGGTCGAAACTAGTTTGGGTCCGGTCTGACCCGGTCGGACCGACCCGGCCCAAACTGGCCTAGGCCGATCCGGTTTGGGTCAACCCGGCCCGAACTGCTTGGTCCAGCCCAGCCTGCGGTGTGGCCCAAACTGCTGGGTTTGACCCGACCTGCGCTGGGTGGCTCAGCCTGGCGGCCCATGGTGTGGGGTGGCCGCGGTACGGCGGGGCAGACCCAGTGGGCCGGGCTGCACCATGAGTCGGGCTCGACCTAGCGGGTCGGGCTTGACCCAGCAGGTCGGGTTGACCCAAACCGGGTCGGGTCGACCCAAACTAGGTTGGGCCGGGTCAGTCCGACCTATTCCATACTTTTGGCCATAACTTTGGAACTGGGCATCCGTTTGACAAACCATCTATGGTGCTAGAAACCTTAGAGAGAGACAGTCACTTTGGTATACCCCACTAGAGATTTGGATAAAGTTAGGGTATAGTCAGGTTGGATCGAGCACGAATCCAACCGGGCCCTTGGGACAAAAAGACTAATAACTTACAGACCGAGTGTTTGTTTGACGCACCATATGTTTCATTGAAACCCTTATGATGTGGTGGTCCTTTGGGATACTTTTTCTTGGGAATTAGTGAGAGTTGGAGTATCGACCAGTGGCTTGAGGAGCGGACCCTCCTGGAAACAAGCGAGCTTAGTGCGTGAACCCTGTAGCTGGATATGACGATGTACTAGGACCTTGTGTGGGTCTGACGACGTACTGATGATGCACTAGGATCCTATTTGGGTCTGAAGACATACTGATGGTGTACTAGGATCCTGTGTGGGTCTGACGACGTACTGACGGTGTACTAGGATCTTGTGTGGGTCTGACGACGTACTGACGGTGTACTAGGATCTTGTGTGGGTCTGACGACGTACTGACGGTGTACTAGGATCCTGTGTGGGTCTGACGACGTACTGACGGTGTACTAGGATTTTGTGTGGGTCTGACAACATACTGATGGTGTACTAGGATCCTGTGTGCGAGGATCTTGTGTGGGTCTGATGATGTACTAGGATTCTGTGTGGTTCTGACGAGGTACTAGGATCCTGTGTGGGTCTGACGATGTACTACGATCCTCTATGGGTCTGATGATGATTTAGGATCCTTCGTGGGTCTGCCTCTTAACAGAGTAAGATGAATTAGTAGTTACATCTAATAATCTCTACTTCTGTACCTAATTTATACCTAGTGTGAGTTGATTTCATACCTTTGTGGTACTTTCCTTTGTGGTAATACCTTGGTGGTATTCTTCTGTGTGGCGTACTTGTGTGGTACTTACCTTCGTGGTACTCCTTCCTTTGTGGAACAGTTGAGCTTGGGATTTTGAGTCTGACTCTGTGTTTCCTCATGATTGAGATGGGAATACTTGATAACTTAGGTATATGTATGGGCATACACCTAAGTAGGGTTGTCAGTTGATTTCATGCTTCATGGTTTATCCTTTGTGGATTTTGTGAGACGTTGAGGGTCTCAGGGTCCCTACTGAGTATCATTATACTCACCCCTAAATGGGATATTCCATCACCTTGTTGTGTTTAGTGTAGACGAAGGACAATGATGATTGAGGATGAGGGTACCAGGACTGGACGGTGCCCGGAGGTGGACCATACGATGTGTCGGTACGCAGAGGAGACAGGCGGACATGGAGTGCTGAGGAGGCGATCTGTACCTAACCTTCAGGTAGGAACCTCAAAGGATGACCCAATATTTGTCTTTCTATTTCTTCAGTTGTATTTTATTTCAGTTTTACTTGTACCTTTACCATTGTGCTTGTATTCCGGCCCCTCTTACCTTCCACACTCTTTTTTCTATACAGTTTACTTGTGTTCATATCTTGTTGTGTGCTTGATTGCTTGTGTTTATAGGATATAAAGGCAATGACTTCCAAGTTTTAGGTAATACACCTTTCAGTGCGAGTCGCTAGCCCCTGGCCTATGGAATGAGGGCTTGGGGTAGTCACAGCACGGGCCCCGGGGGATGGGTCGTGAAAAATTGGTATCAAAGGTGGTACCCAGCCTTAAGTGCGGTGCACTGCCTGGGTTGATATGTAGGGCCCACAATGAGGAAGTTGTGCTCTAAAGGGGGTGATTGTAACACCCCCAAATGATAAAGGGTTAAATGACTAAATTATATGACTCATGTCAACAAGGTGCACCTTCTTTTTTAGGAGACTACCTGCTTAGAACTCCACAATTAAGCATGCTTGGCCTGGAGTAATGATAAGGATGGGTGACCTTTTGGGGTGTTTCCTAGGGTGTGTGTGAGTAAGGAAAAAGCACACTAGAAAGGACATGTGTTGGTCTGTGGGGACTATCATTAGTCAGATGACTCATTCAGGCACGTGGGTGGGCCCCTAGGTGGGGACCACGTGTCTGCGGGGCAACTGGTGCTACCTGGTGGGCCAGGACCCGACGGTCGTGTTAAGGCGGGGTGGTTGTGCTGTCATAGGGACCCAGTTGTTACATTTAGTATCAGAGGTGGTACCCAACCTTAAGTGCGTTGCACTGCCTGGGTTGATATGTAGGGCCCACAATGAGAACGTTGTTCTCTAAAGTTGGGTGATTGTAACTCCCCCAAATGATAAAGGGTTAAATGACTAAATGATATGACTCATGTCAATAGGGTTCACCTTCCTTTTCAGGAGCCTACCTGATTAGAACTCCATAGTTAAGCATGCTTGGCCTGGAGTAATGACCATGATGGGTGACCTTCTGGGGTGTTTCCTAGGGTGTGTGTGAGTGAGGACAAAGCACGCTGGAAATGACATGTGTTGGCCTGTGGGGACTGTCATTAGTTAGATGACCCATTCAGGCACGTGGGTGGGCCCCTGGGTGGGGACCGTGTGTTTGTAGTGCAACTGGTGGTACCTAGTGGGCCAGGACCCGACGGTCGTGTTAAGGCAGGGTGGCTATGCTGTCATAGGGACCCAGTTGTTACATCCACGATCAACAAAATTGAATTAAATAATACAAACAATGGATAATTGCTGGAACCAAGCATAGGACCATCATATATTATTTAAAATCAATTCAAACAATTAAAGAATTAACTTATATGAAAATATTTCTTCATTTATGGATATGACAATGGATCTACATTGTACCGTCATTGCATTGTAGGAATCAAGAATATATTCCCTCTAGCGGTGATCCACACATGTCCCACAATTCTCCGAACGTGTCCATAAGAATCTTCGGGTGCTAGCATGGTAGATCATATCACTTGCATCATTTTCCTTTGATCACCTCATGAATCACTTCCAAAGGATTCTCCTTGATCACTAGAGACTTGAGAGTGGAAGGTGGAGGAATATAACTCTCCATTCTTGAGAGTGTTCTTGGAGAAGGGATCACTCTAGGGATTCGAGAGGACTCTCTAGATTTTGTTATACACAACAAAATAAATGAATTGGATCTCTTGAAAAATAATATAATTGAGTTTATATATCACTAGGTTTAGAAATAAATAATTACAAAAGTGTCCTTTATTATTTATTTAATCCATGAGGAACCCCATGTTTATAAAAAATAATAATAATATCATTTCTTGACATGCACTAAACTCGTGAATTAAATTAAATATTATTTAATCAAATAATATTAAATATATATTATTTATCACGGGACCTATAAACTATATCTTCAATTCCTCTATAATATTTATCAGTCCTTGAATAATGAACATTTATTTAATAAATAAATATCACCACATTATTCTCTAATAAATATATAAATATTATATTCACTAAATAAAAAATAAATATTTATTAAATATTCAGCTCACATAATATTCTCTAAAATAAATGGTGACAGAATATATGTGATCAATAAAACATGAATAATTATTTGACCATGTTTGGGAATAATATTTATTAAAATTTTTAAATAATAAATAATAATATATTATTTAAATGAGATTATTGATACACTTAGTGTGTGGACCACTAGACCACTTTCACAGTGGTATTAGGAAAAACATCCTAAAGTCCAAGATTATCATATAACAACACACCAAGGCACACATAGAGAAAGAAGTTAATGCTGAAATGAAATAATACCTCATTTGGATGCCTACTGTGTAATATAATTCATTTATAATGAAATCTTTAATCAAGGAGATTGCATGCTGGTTCCATCAAACTACGTGATTGATGTCACTTTCTTTGAATTTCTTGAAATCGAACTTAACTATAGAACACCATTGCTATGGATTTATTTAGGATATATAATTTACATCAAAGGGAATGATATATCAACTTATGTTAAATAAAAAAGATAAAAATAATTTCTCACATTATTCATTAATGAAATAACACTCGTGACGTACCCAATCTGTCCTGTCTCACTACGAACATATGTAATCACGATTTTCATAAATACATAAAAGTACATGAATTATAACACTCATTAATAATAATATTAAATTATAAGGATCAATATACACATCCATAGATAGAAACATCCAATGAGACATATAAATGTGGATTCCTACTAGAGGGTCTCATTCTCATAATATCCTACACTAGATATTACTAAGGGTGCACACCATGAGAAGGTGCCTCAAATTCCTATGAGTATTCAACTCTAATAGCATATACCATTTTTGTCCCTCAAATTATATCATTTGGATATATAGCATATATTTAAGAATACTTTCATGTAACTTATGGGTTCTCATCATAGTAGATAATAGATATGACTTTTTTGTGCGACAACTACTCTTAGGACATTATCACATAACATGTCACATAGAAGAACAATCATGATGTGATAAGGAGTTTATTAATATTAAAAACTGTGAATAAAAGTTATCATAAAGTACATAGAAGTTGGTTCTAGGGAACCAAATCCAACCATATGAACTTGTATACTTATGTAAAATAAATTATTTTATTAATAATCATAAACCTATATAAAAAAAGAACAAATATAAACCTGTGAATTTTTTTTTTGTTAACATAAAATTATTGTTATACAATAAGAAAAAAATATAAATCTATATATTTATATATACATAAAAATTTAAAAGGAATTAAAAATAAATTGTACCGAATTTAAATTGCATATAAAATATGTATACTAGAAATGCATACTAAACATGGAAATGAATACATGAAATTCATACCAGTGAGGCATAGAGGAAATGCATATAGAAAAAATTGAATACTAAAAGTAGAAAAATGAAAAGAGAGAGTATACAAAGAATGTGTGATCATATTCAAATAGAACTTAAAAGAGAGAGAAAAAATGAAGACTAAAAATCCAAAATGAAATGTGAGTTAAAAATTTGAGATAAATTTGGTATATAGTATACTAAGAGAACTTAAGGTTGAAAGAAAAATATATTAAAATTATTTATTTTATAAAAGGGTAACTCATTTAGTTTTTTAGTGGTTTCATCCCCAATCAGTTCCTCATTCACTACCTCGCACAGATTCAATACTAATAATAATGGCATGGTGTTAATAAATATTTTCTATTTTCCACCAAGCATAAAAGTTAGATCCCTAAAAGTAATTCAATAAAAATACACAATGATGTAAAAATAACTATTTCATAACTACTAAGATAAATCTATTAAACACTGATCAAATGGAATGAGGAGATCATACCATAATAGGAATGAACACCATTTCAACATCTCTGAATCATCAACCTATTAACCAAAATAACAGTAGTGGAGAAAATAGGTAGTTGTGTGATAAAAATATATTGAAAGGCATTATCAAGAACATACCTCTAAAAATTTTAGAATCACTCTAAAATTATGAAATTCATGGAATTCGATAACATACCTCTATGTATATTAATGTGATATAATTCAAGAATAAAAAAAATCTAGAAAACCATGAAATTCTATATAGATCACTGAAATAAAATTCAAGAACATACCTAAGAGACTTATATAATCTCTTAAAAATAATTAAGTTCTTAGGAAGAGATAAGGAATGAGGAAACAAATCAATGCATGAAGAGGAGATAATAATATATAGGAATTTTGGTATCGGGAATAACCCATGCCCAAAATTGTGGGATGAACCAATGAAAATTATGGGGAATAAATAAATCAAAAAAATGTGGTCGAGGAAGGTTTGATAGTTAGAGAGGAGGAAATTGATTGATTAAGTAATCTAAAAAAATGAGGGAACATAAAAAATGGAAGAGAGAGATTAAAGAAACCCAACCAAATGAGGAGGTTATGTGTCTAAAATAACATGAGGAGGTAATGGATTTAAAATCAAATAAACCCCACCCACATAAGAAATTATATGCCGATGTGAGGAGAGATAACCATTGATGTAATTAAGGAGGATTCAATGAGTTGATTATTTTGGTGATGAATATAGGAAATTGGAGATAAATAAAACCCTAGTTTAATTAGGATAGAGTTGGGGTCTAGGAGGTAGAGATAAGGAGGTGGAGGGGATGGGGAGAAAGAGTCCAATGGTATAGGGAGAAGGAGGCTAATTAGGTGAGGGAGAGGTGATGATGGAAAAGAGAAGGTTATGATGGGGGTGTCAAGAGGTGGAAAGTCATGGAAGTGTAAAGGGAGTGGGTAGGTATGTAGAATTAAGAGTGCGGGGATGGAGGAAAGAACAAGTAGAGAAAATTAGAGGGAAAAAATGAAGGAGGTGTTGACACATGTAGGGAAAATTACAAGGCTTAGTATAATTATAGATGTTAACAAATATAAAACCCATTTAATTTTAAATATATTAACCTAACTCTTTCTTTTTATATTTTGAAACACTAATTTAACTACAATAATTCATTAAAATATCTATTTATAATTTAAAAAAAATTAATTTTTTTTATAAATTTAAGATGAATCAACATCAAATTAAATAAATATACTCTATAATTTTAGAATCCTTTTAAAAAATAAAGTTAATGATATAGTATTAATTAATTTAATTAGATTTCTATTTTAAATTCAGTTATATATATAATAAATGTCAAAATCAAAATAGATAAATATATTTTATCATATTACCATTATTTTTAAAAACCAAAAAATTAATAATAATTAATTTCATCAGGTTCAGGTTTTAGAATAACCTAACACGACTACCATGACCCTAATTTTTTGTTAATTGGGTTATAAATTCACAAACCTAAACTTAAATTTTTTTGATCATACAATACCCTAATGCTAATTAATTTAGGGGTTATATAATGTTGAATTACCATTTAATAGATACCAATTACCATTCATATTTATAATTACAAAATTTAGTGAAAATTTGACTAGTTTTTAAGGAATATTTAATGAATAAATGGTTTAAGAAGTATTTAATGTTATTACTTAAGTAATTGAGTAAATTAATTTATTTAATGATGTATATCTATTTTTTACATAAATTCACCATGAAAAATTTATATATGGTTCACAAAATATCTATGTATACAATTTATAATACATAAAATATTTATATCAAATTTATAGTGAAGATAATGTTTATATGTGTGTGTATGACATTTACATATATATTAGCTATAAAGATCTAGAGATTTAATGTATAAGAGTTTGTGAAATTCTTGAGGGTATTTTCGTCCTTTTTACTCTAATTGGTAAAATGGTAATTTTACTGGAATCAAAGTGAAATTTTGATCATGTTTTTAGATTTAATACACGATGTTTACAATTGGGTTGAAATATGATAATTTTATGAGTTTTTTGGTATTTTTAGTAAATGTTGAGTATTGGTAGAATTTATTTTTTTATTTATTTTTAATTAATTAAATTTTAATTAGATTATTTTTATAAATAATTTATATGAGTTTTTTCATGGAATTTCCATGGATATTTTAGGGTAAGTAAAGCTAATATATTTTATAAAGATCATGACATAACTCATGGTCCAACCCGCATCTTTACAAGGGGATTTGAAAGAGAATTTTTAAGAGGTGATTTATAGATGGTTATAACATGATTTGGTAAGAGGGATCGGATTTCTATCTCTCATTTGAACTATCACTCCATTGATAAAATTTATTCATTTTCCATCTTTTCTCTATAGAGGATTCATGAAATTCATGTGGTGTGATAGATCAATTAAAAACGAAAAGAAAAAACAGAATATAGATGAACAATCGTTAGAGAATTAAGAATTAATGATTTTCATTGAATGATGGTAGGTGACTTGGTATTATAATTTTTTTAATAATTTTTGTGAATTTACAATTATTTGATTCTTCTGTGATAGTTAGACAATTTATAATAATTCTAGATAAAGATTATAATGGTAAATTGAAGCTAAGTATAATGAATATGAGATTGGTTGAATAAATATTCTCTATGAATATTTAAAATGATTATAAAAAATATGATATGGTATATTATTGGTGGAAATTAATAAATGATAGAAATTAAATATTATGATTGATGAGATAATATATTTTATAAGCATATAATTATTTGATTATAATTTTTGTTGATTATCATGGATGTTGATAAAGAATTATAAAAAAATTAAAAAATGATTAATATATTGAGATGTTTTTATATTGGACCTGATGATAATTAATTGTTTTTAGTTATATGTGAATTATTTAACAAGCCCTTATATTTAATTTTTTACATAAAATATTGATATATTGTGGAAAATACTCTAAGAAGCTAGAATTTTGAATTTGAAAATTTTTGTTTGAGTCATTCCAAATCTGAATGGGGGTTATTCCACTTTCGGGAGATATTTCCCCAACTATCAGTGATAACTTGGAATTTATCAAAATTGTTTCACATGGGAGTATTTCTACTAGGGAAAAAGTTAGTGCCATATTCTAGTGAATTGGAACTTATGGAATTAAGGCACATAGGGGTGGTGTAGTGTTTACATGGGTTATAACACTTAGGCATGGGTCCATTCTATATTAGCACAAGGGGGTGTGAAACTATGAATTTTGGAATTTATCTTATGTGATGGGATAGTTACATAAGTGGTGAGATATGGTGAATAGATAGATTATATGTGTAGTTGATTCTAAATGCTAAATGTTCAATTAATAGGTTAAAAAACTTGTTTATTCCAAGGATATGAAGAATGTTAGAGATGTTGTGATAAATTACCTAGGATTTAGTTTGTATTATACCTAGGTGAGTGTGTGGTATATCCGAATGATATGATTATATTACCTAGGATATTTGTTTACGTGGTTGGCCTATATGGGTGATAAAATGGATAGTGAATATCTGAATCCATTTACGATGCTTGGAGATGCGTTTGATGTTGCTAATGTGGTTAACTAATGGATGATAGGGGCTGAATCTATTTATGAATATTGATGATTATTGATGATATGGATGGTTATGTGGTGGTGGATTCTGTTATGCAATAATAGGTAGATATATGATGTGAAAATGAATCAGGTTGATGTGGGGAGAGCCCTTGCCGGTGGACACCTAGTAAGAGTGAATGTCCTTATGTGTGGACATCTGCCCAACCATGGAAATAACATGGAAATGTAGTGATAGTGATCTAGGTTGAGGTGGAGAGAGGCCCTATAGGTGGACATTCATAAAGAGTGATTATACCTATAGGTGGAAAACTACCCAACCATTATATTGCAGTTGATACAAAAAGAGTTGGAGGGAATCCTTGTAGGTTGACATTTGGTAATAATGAGAGTTCTCACAAGTGAACAACCTCCCAACCATTATTGGAAAAAAATGTTATTTGGATGAGAAGATTATTTGTGGTAAGGTGGGTCTATATGGGTGTACATTTGGTAAAATAGAGAGTCTTTATGGTTCAACAGTAGTTCTACCATAACTATCATGACCTAAATTCCCAAATAGAAACCGGATCAAACTGCCACAAGACCTCCGATGAAGTTATTGACTGTTAAAGGTTGGTGTAGATGTTGAGGGTTAAATAATAACAACGTGGGGGATGGTTTTACCTCATTGAATTCAATTATAAGATACGCTAGTCATGCTTAAATTTTTACATGACCTCTAGGAAAAATAACCATATGAACCAAATGTATATATTCATTAATGGGTACCTATTCATTATGCTACCTAGAAAATAAATGACAAAAAATTATATGTACATTCAATCTAATATAGAATAGCCCAAAAAGAACCATACAAGTCTATAAAAGTGTGAAACTATGTAAAAACACAAAATAAATTAAATTTCTAGGAAATAAGAGAAAAGAAACCAAAAAAGAGAAATATTAAAGTGAATTTTATCCTCCAAAACCCCATAAGAAAGCCCCTATGCATCCCATCTATTTTCCCACCAATACTTAAAAAGATAATACTGAGACTCTGGTCTCTAAGTGAGTCTAGATCCAATGTTTTGGGGCTTTAACCTCACTCAGATCATGGAAAAATCATATGAACACATCCTATAAGGACGCATATTGGGCATGAGTATAAAAATACCCAGTTAGAATTCATGAGCTCACTCTTTAACCACATATAATAATCTAAAAAGCATGCAACAACAATACAAGGCTAGAGAAAATTTAAATATAATAAATAACATGATTGAAAAGAATTATTAAACACAAAAAATAACTCTAATAATAATAACCTCCTATACTGGGAGAATCCATACCTGACATACCCACTTCAGGCTTGGGATGAGATCTAAGATGAACATGTATACTACTATCAGGGAACAACACCAATCACTAGAGTTACAGTGAAACACCTGTCATGGGGAAAAGTGAATCAAGTATACTAGAGTTAGAATAGTCACACTACCTATGAATTATGTTTTCTTAATTTATTGTTTTATTTTTCATATTCAAAATTGTGATACCTGCCATTTAATTTTTTACACCCCATGTTTTATATACTCTTTATTATGCTAGTTATTTTCATGCGGGCTGCTGCTTATTTGAGGGATGTATTTTCCTGCCCATTTGACACACTGAAAAACCCTATTTTAATCTCCGGTTTTATTTCCACCGTTGATCTCCCTGCACCTCCCTTTCACTACTGGCCATCCATCTTGCACCCTATTTGTTCGAACCGTTCAACTGGTTCAGCGTTCAATTTCACAGCCTTATCTTCATGGAATCCCTAGACGGGGCATTCATTTTTTGGGGAATCGCCACTCGTAGGGGGCTTAATCACCCCTGATCTAGCCCTTCTCGAGGGTTTAGTGGGTGATCTGACATTGACTTATTGTCTCTCTTCGTTGGTGTGATTTTTTTGCTCCATGGATGAAACCCTTACAGTGGATAGTTTTTTTGAGATCACAGAGTGAGAGATCTGAAAATTTCTACTAGAGAAATCCCCTTGTTCCACTAGGAATACGCTTCCCTTCTCTTATCACGGCGGGACCAGATTCACAGTCTTCGACTGCGGAATTCTGAATCTGGTGGTTTATGAAGAATTTGAGTCCATATTTAGGAGGTTTGTGCCGAACCAGATCCGAGGTGACAAGGTTGCTGATGAAAATGAAGGTTGTGCGCTGTAGTTCTGGTTTGCGACGAAGCAGTGCTGTGCGATGTCAATATCCTTGTGCAGCGAGGTCTTGCTATGTGACGACATCCGGGAGGCTGCACATTCTACCCTAGGCTTGAAGTGATCTGGACTACCAGACCCGAGCATCTGGCATTGTAAGTATAGATTACGGTTTCAATTTGTCGTCATAAATTTGTATTTCTTGCTTGTTTTCTGTTCTGTTTCTTCTTGCTGGTTTGATTGTTTTTTATTTTTCCGAGTGTTGTTTTGAGAAATTAGTAAAAGGTGTATGTGGGTGTGGTATTATTTCCATGCATGTAGGTCCCCTAAGGGGATTAAGCACATTAAATCAGCATGTCCCTTTACTATTCTACATTTTTTGATTCTGTTTTGAATCTTTTATTTTTGAAATCATAGCTCCAGGTCAATCTTGCGTTATTGTGATTTGTTTTTTTTGTTCTGCTACCCCAACATACCACAAAAAGTGGCATCAGATCCTTCTTGGCTACTGTGTAGTTTTGATTTTGATAATTTGGTTGCTTTCCCTTTGAATTTTAGTTTCTTTAGAACTATTTTGCATTACTGTGTTCTGTTTACATCCATATTACAATTATTGTTTCCAGTTAGCTGCTCCTGTTTATAGTTCTTTCAAACTACCTTATTGTATTCTGTTTACAGTTTATTTTAGTTTGTGTACAGTGTAACACCCCAATATTTTATAGTACGTTATCTCTTCAAAGTAATTCAATAACTTGGGCTACATGCAACACCAAGTTCGAGTGCACCACGACATACCAAACTAGAAGTTCAAAAAGTATTTATGAATAGTATTAACTGAATTTTGAATTTCATATACTCCTTATAATTTTAGAATCCATATTATGTGTTTCTTATACATAATATAAGAATAAATTCATTTTTTCCAGATAAAAGAAGTATTTTTCAAAAAATGCATTTTTACCGCCTTTTAATGGAGAACCATTTTTAAAACCAATATTTGATACTTTTATATATTCAATTTAATAAAATTAAATTATTCTTTAGAAGCAGGAAATAAAAATTTAGTTTGGATAAATTTTTGGTACTTTTCTGATAACTTTCATATTTTGATGAATAGCGAAAAATACTAAATTTTAATTGAAATTTTTTTAATCGAAATAATTTATAGTGATAAATCATGCGTTTGAATTGTTTAAAAGTATAATTAGATTATATTTTTATCATTTAATACAATTTAGGTCATTATAAGTAATTCCTCATTTAAATTTGACATAAACACATGTCAATATTTTGATAGTTTTTACTTTTTAAAAACCCGCTTTTTGGTTTTGACAACGAGAATTAATTTTAAATTAAATAATAAAACTTCTATGTTTTGAATTTGGTAAAAAAAAATCATTTTTGGATTCAGAATATCAAAATTAGCTTAGGGTTATTTTTTGGTATTTTTCTAAAAACTTTCAATTTTTGATGAATAATGAAAAACACTACGTTATTGTTTAAATCCGACTTTTTATTTAAATAATTATTTATTTTATTTAAATTTATTTTAAGTCAAAATATATATATAATACCTATATAAGTTCAATATAATTTTTTGGAGTCATTTTATAATAAAACTAGTTGTATAAAATTTTATTGAACTTTTTAACGTCTTTTACCCACCTTCTAGGCACATTTGAAAATTTGCATAAAACGTAATTTTACCTTATATGTGAATTGAATTTAAAAAATACAAGAGACACGGTTGACATCATTAAGTAAAATTTGGTTCAATATGATGAAAATAATTTTTGGTGAGTAGTAACTTTTGACTTTTATTTACCACGGTTAAAAGTAAATAGGGTAATTAAAGGTAAAAATGATATTATAATTACCCTAAAACATTTATTAATTCTATTGGATAAGTTTATTTCGACCAAAACCAAACTTAGGAATAAAATATGATCCTTTTGGACCACTTGGATTAGATTAGGAAATTTATTATTATTTTATTTAAAGAAGAGTTAAAAGTGTAAAATTCAAAGTTTAATAACTAAACCATTTTAAATATAGGGTTATACATAATATAAATTTGACTATAAATATTAATTAGAAAAATAAAAAGATATCCTACATTAGGGTATTTTCTTTATAATTTTTAGACATTAAATAATTAAATTTATTTATGACACAATGATAATGCATTAATTACCTTATTAATGAAAGAATCAAATAAATGGTATTATAAATATTAAAATAAATATAATTTCAAAGTTTTGTTGAAATAAACTAATTTTATAGGTTAATATGACATTTTAGAGTTTATTTAATGTATTTTATTCGAATTAATCAAGTTTTGATGACTTTCACAAAAACCAAATACTAAATAGTGTCAAAATTGACATAAATGAGTTTTTAAAACAAATACTATATTATTAAATGATATAATATTCCTAAAAAAATAATGTTAGACCAAAGGACTCATATAATTATATATATGTAATTAATTAACCACTTGGGGTTCTCTTGTCATTTTATTGTAAGTTTATTAACCATTTATTATAATAATACAAGAAGACTTGGTAAAGTGAAAATATTTAACTAAGGGTTAAATCTAAAAGATAAGGTTAATATGATGACCTAAATTTGTCTGAAACCTATTGGTTGAGAGTATTTAAACCCATACCCACCATATACTCTAAAAAAATCCATTTTTAACTATTAGAAACCGAAAATGATTTTATAATAAAATAATATTTCAATCTTTTCCAAAAGTGACCCTAACATCTCTTATAAAAGGGAACTTCCCATTTTATTAATTTAATACCTCAAAAGCCATTTGGCTCGGCCAAACCATGCACAAATATCCTCCCAACTTCCCTCAATTAAACTTATATGCCTTACCTTGAGCATAAAGCCAACCTAAGGACCCTTTTTTTCAACTCAAAAGGAAATACCCGAAGAAGAGGTAATTATTTTATCACCTCTTTCAAAGTTATTTTATTCTTCCACTTCCTCTTTATTTTTTGTTTCCATACCAAAATAATAAATCCATTAACTTCTACATAATTTTATATTATTATTAATATGGTACAACCATATTCGTTATTCTATCCATCCTATAAATGAAAAAGTCACCATACGTGCGTACGCACGGCTTACTGTCTCCACGTCGTGGTGTAGTTTGTTTTTCAAACACTTAATTATTTTGATGGGTATATTCATGAATATAAATGATTTAAATAATAAATAAAACATTTTAATTATTATTTATATATGATATACCATCCAATTACATACTATTTCACCATCAATATAATGATATTGTTGCTTGTGCGTACGTACGGATTACCGCCTCCACGAACGTGATGAGATTCATTCCCCATCGTAATCATTCAAGAATAATTTTCATTTTATGATTAAAAATAATGTTTAATAACTTAATATCATTCTGTATAGGAATAAAGTACATCCTATCCATAACAAACATGGCTTATGTAACCAAGCATATAAAGGAAAATGAATTAGTTAAAACCCGAAACGATGATACTACTGAAATATTATTAACAAAGCAATATTAGAGGATCATATATGATATAATATTTATGTATATTGTTATTTTATAATTTAATAACAATTTTTTAACTATTATATAGGTTGTTAACATACCATCAACTATGGAAAAGTACAAGGTAAGGGTTAATTTTTCAGTCTCTTTACTTATCCGAGGTTGTTAATACGTAAGTATCTACTATGATCTCTTTATTATCCACATCCGTGTTTTCTTAAAAATATATTTCAATTTTTTTAATATTTACTAGACTATGGGTTAAATTCATTTATAACCTTATTTGACCTTATATGTTTTGAAAGGAATCTTTCTGTCGTTTTCCAAACAAGTTACTTTATGACCTTTTCGACAAAATTAAGGTAAGAATGTCTTTTTTAACTTATACGGCGGGTGCAGATTTTTTTTGCCATTATAACATCATTGAAGATTCCATTAAAATATTATAATAATATTTTCAAAATAAATGTTTTCTTTTATAATTATGTTACATTTAAATTATTTCAAAATAGAAAGATATATTTTTCTCAAATAGTTTTGATTTCATCTATGTCAACATCCTTTGATAAATTTTACACTTGTTTGAAGTTGATTTATTATGATACAGATCTTCCATATTTTATTTAAGGTTTTGTGATATGTTTGACTATGTATGTGTTATTTTTATACCATTCATGGTTTATAGTTAAAGTATTTACATTTCGTATGTTATTTTTAATACGAATGTTTATGTTATGTTTAATCATTTTCATATAAGGAATGTATTGGACTTAGTAAGTGATAGGTGGAGCCCGCTATAGCTCCTCGATGCATTGGTAGGTCTCATGAGACAATTAGAACTAGAATTGGCCGAGACCTTTCCCAATTTGGTATAAGGTTTTGGCTGAGGCCTTAATCATTTTTAAATGTCTTGGCTGAGGCCTTGAAAAAATGTTTCAAAATGTCCCACAATGTCCCGCATTATACATTCCCCCATCATGAAAATAATATTGATGGTTCATGTGGTTATTCTACTAGTAGAATACCCTTGACTATTTTTTATTATGATATTATTTACTCATCTCATATTCCTTCCATAAAGTATTTATGTTTATTATTTGTAAAGGCATGTGTTTTCAATTATTCACCATGCCTAATGTTTATGTTATCTTCCACTAAATTATTTACCCTTATTGAGAATCTGAGATCACCCCTTTCTTATGTTTTATTTTCTCAAGATTCTAGGAAGTTTATTATGATTGATATGCAGGTTTAAGCTAGGTGATTAATTTCATTCTCAAAGGATCGTTTATATTGTCTTTTATTTTTGAATGTGTAATGTAACATTCATGTATGTAATCTATTTTCCAAGACTGCTAAACTGATCGGTATTTTGGGACTTGATTCCTTGTAATCATTCCAATTTATTAAAATAATGCACTAGCTCCAGGCTTCTGGGGTTGGGGTGTTACATTTGGTATCATAGGAATTTTAGCTACAACCTTGGAAATAGATTTAGATAAACTCTGATTAGAGAACACCACCCTATGATAAACTTTGAGGATTATTATAGAAGAAATTCCTAGAATTTTGGTAATATAGAGATTTTGTGAATTTTCCAAGAAATACATCCCTGTTTGGATACGAGCAGGTAGAGGCGGCTCTAGAACAGATGTACCTAGGAGTGAAAACTCCGATAAGGAGTTTCAGTTTTGACCCGGGGTATCCTGGTACATGAAAATGGTCCTTGTTACAGTTTTGGTTACGACACTCCCAGGGTATATGATTAGGATAATTCATATTTTCTTTACAAACCATTATGAAGGATTTAAGATTAAATAATTCCTCAATGAAAACATTTTTTATATGGATTATATGCATAAAATTTTCAATTTACGTTAGGTATTTTACAAGTTTGGAATTATGCCATGCGATTCATAAACTAACATAGTGTATGCCATTGTTTAGAAATGGTGCCCAGTAGAAGGAATGAGAACTCCAACAATACGCATGATCCAAAGAGTAAGAAGGATCGTATCTTTCATGGTCTTAATCCAACATTTAGAAGGGAAATATTCTCCCATGTATTCTCATCATATGAAGAAATAATATCATGTGTTAATAAGATAAGTAAAGAATTATCTGGGTCCTGTGGCTTTAAAGGGAAGAAAGAGAAGAAATGGATCGTGGAGAGAAAGATGGATAAAGGGAAGAGGGGAAAGAAGGATTTTTCCATATGTAATAACTGTGGAAAGAATCAACTTGGTAAATGTTTGAAGGGAAAGAGAGTTTATTATAATTGTGGAGAAAAAGGATTCCAAGTACATGATTGCAAGGTTAAGAAAAAAGTTTCAAATTTACAATGCTTCATCTGCAAGGAGTTGAGACACTATGAGAATCAATGTCCAAATCATCATAGTATGCCCCAAATGATGCTATTGGATAATAATGAAGTTATGATACTACCACAGATGAAGAAGAATGACTAGTGTTCTTATGTTTTTATTAAAAAATTATTTCATTTGAGTGTTGTATCAATGATGTACTAGTTATATAAATTATGGAAATAAATTAGGATTGTACTGTAGTACTATTTCATTGAGGATTTGAGATTGTATGGTACTAAGAAAAGTGACTCAATAGCAAGTTAATATTTTTGGAAAATACATGGCTAAGGAAAAATAAACATTAATATAGTTCTGATACTGAGGTAGTGAATTTGGAATAAGATATGATTGATTTGGATAAACTATATTGGATATTCTTTACTACCTTGAAACTGATTAATGATTTATATATTCCATCATTGTTAGAGTTTACAACATCTTTGGATATAAGGAGTATATCCAGTATTCTATATGGAATAAGGGAGATTGAATGTAATCAATAATGTTTTATGGTAATTTAGGGTGTTACAATATTTTAAGAGAATACATGATGAAGTTATTCACATGTTATTATGTGGCCAAAAGAGATCTTTATTATGTTTACATTCCTTATAAATTTTGGATTGTGAGTTTGGAAAAAAGTATTTTGGATAAGTCTAATGGTTGGAATGGATTAAGTTGGACATTGGATACAATTTTTTAAGGTTGAAACTTTTCTTAAGATTATTTTTGGATTGTTATAAAAAGGACAACCCTGAGGTCAGACGACAACATGTTGCGTCCGGAAAGGCCGTGAGACTTGAACCCGCAACCGAAGGGTGACAAGGGTGCATCACCTAACACAGGCCCAAGTGATTCCCTGGTTTGTATAATGTAGTTTTTTTAAAATGGGCTAACATATGAATTATAAATTCATTTTTTTGGAACCCTATAGGATTAGGATAAATCGAAGATTTTTGAGCAATATTATCTTTTGGAGTAAAAGATGAATTTGTAGTAGAAATTAGTTAACGGATGGAACTTTACTTATCAAGTATTTTTTTTACTTATTCTATAAAGAAATTAATTGTTAACCTTTAGGGAATGGATCTTAAAACAAAAAATGTGTTATCCTAATACATTATGTTTTGTTGAACCGATGATATTTTAAATCATCATAGATTGATGGCTTTAAGGCCCTCAATTTTACACTTGTTTGTGATTGATGACCTCAATCACTCCCTATAAATATTTACGTTTTTTCTCCAATTATGTGTCTCTAATTTCCACCAATGTTCTCCTAATCGAGATCATAATTTGGTGGCGACTTTTTCATTTCTCTTTCCCTCTTATTAAGACTAAATTTTATTAACCCAATTTCTGATGTGGGTTTTCCTCAAAGGTATTTTTCTATTTTTAACCTTTCATTTTCGAAGTAAAATTTCAAATTGGAAGGATGAAATTTATTGAAGGAGGGGAGAATGTAACACCCCAAGATTTCATAGTACTTTATCTCTTCAAATTAATTCAATAACTTGGGCTACATGCAACACCGAGTTCGAGGGCACCACGACTTACCAAACTAGCCGTTCAAAAAGCGGTTATGAATAGTATTAATTGAATTTTAAATTTTATATACTCCATATAATTTTAAAATCCATATTATGTGTTTCTTAGACATAATATAAGAACAAATTCATTTTTTTCAGATAAAATAAGTATTTTTCAAAAAATGCAATTTTACCGCCTTTTAATGGCGAACCTTTTTTAAAACCAATATTTGACAATTTTATATATTCAATTTAATAAAATTAAATTATTATTTAGAATTGGGACATAAAAATTTAGTTTGGATAAATTTTTGGTACTTTTCTGATAACTTTCATATTTTGATGAATAGTGAAAATAATAAATTTTAATTGAAAACAACTTTTTTAATCTAAATAATTTATAGTGATAAATTATGAGTTTTAATAGTTTGGAAGTATAATTAGATTATATTTTTATCATTTAATAAAATTTAGGTCATTATAAGTAATTTTGTATTTCAATTTGACATAAACACATGTTAATTTTTTTATAGTTTTTACTTTTTAAAAACTCACTTTTTGGTTTTTGACAACGAGAATTAATTTTAAATTAATTAATAAAACTTATATGTTTTGAATTTGGTAAAATAAAAATCATTTTTGGATTCAGAATATCATAATTAGCTTAGGGTGATTTTTTGGTATTTTTCTGAAAACTTTCAATTTTTGATGAATAGTGAAAAACACTGCGTTATTGTTTAAATCAGAATTTTTATTTAAATAATTATTTATTTTATTTATATTTATTTTAAGTAAAAATAGATATATAATACCTATATAAGTACAATATAATTTATTGGAGTCATTTTATAATAAAATTAGTTGTATAAAATTTTATTGAACTTTTTAACGTCTTTTACCCACCTTCTAGGCACATTTGCCAATTTGCATAAAACGTAATTTTACCACTTATGTGAATTGAATTTCAAAAATCCTAGAGACATGGTTGACATCAATAAGTAAAATGTGGTTCAATAAGATAAAAATATTTTTCGGTGAATATTAACTTTTGACTTATTTACCACTGTTAAAAGTAAATAGGGTAATTAAAGGTAAAAATGATATTATAATTATCCTAACACATTTCCTAATTCTATTGGATAAGTTTATTTCTACCAAAAAAACCTTATGAATAAAATATGACTCTTTTGGTCCACTTGAATTAGATTAGGACATTTATTATTATTTTATTTAAAGAAGAGTTAAAAGTGTAAAATTCAAAGTTTAATAACTAAACCATTTTAAATATAGGTTTATGCATAATATAAATTTGACTATAAATATTAATTAGAAATATAAAAATATATCCTACATCCTGGTATTTTATTTACAATTTTTATACTTTAAATAATTAAATTTATTGATGACACAATGATGATGTAGTAATTACCTTATTAATTAAATAATCAAATAAATGGTATTATAAATACTAAAATAAATATAATTTCAAAGTTTTGTTGAAATAAAAAAATTTTATAGGTGAATATGACATGTTATAGTTTATTCAATTTATTTTATTCAAAGTAATCAAGTTGTGATTACTTTCACAAAAACCAAATACTAAATAGTATCAAAATTGACATAAATGAGTTTTTAAAACAAATACTATATTACTAAATGATATAATATTCCTAAAAACATAAGGTTCGACAAAAAGACTCATATAATGATATATATGTCATTGATAAACCACTTGGGGTTCTCTTGGGATCATATAGTAAGTTTATTAACCATTTATTACAATAATACAAGAAGACATGGTAAAAGTGAAACTATTTAACTAAGGGTTAAATCTAAAAGATAAGGTTCATATGGTGGACTAAACTTATCTAAAACCTATTGGTTGAGATTATTTCAACCCATACCCACCATATAATCTAAATAAATCTATTTGGAACTATTAGAAACCGAAAATTATTTTATAATAAAATAATATCTCAATCTTTTCCAAAAGTGACCCTAATATATCTTATAAAATGGTACTTCCCATTTTATTAATTTAATACCTCCAAATCCATTTGGATCAGACAAAACCTGCCCAAATATCCTCCAAAATTACCTCACTTAAAACTATAGGCCTTAACTTGAGCATAAATCCAACCTAATAACCCTTTTGTTCAAATCAAAAGGAAACACCCGAATAAGAGGTAATTATTTTATCACCTCTTTCAAATTTCTTTTCTTCTTCCACTTCCTTTTTATTTTTTTGTATCCATAACAAAATAATAAATCCATTACCTTCTACATACTGTGATGTTATTATAAATATGGTAAAACCATATTCGTTATTCTATCCATCCTATAAATGAAAAAGTCACCATACGTGCGTATGTACGGCTTACGGTCTCCACGTCGTGGTGTAGTTTGTTATTCAAACACTTCATTATTTGGATGGGTATAATAATGAATATAACTGATGTAAATAACAAATATAACATGTTAATGATTATGTATATATGATATACCATCCAATTACATACGATTTCACCATCAATATAATGATATTGTTGCTCATGCGTACGCACGGATTACCGCCTCCACGAACGCGATGAGATACATTCCCCATCGTAATAATTCAAGAATAATTTTCATTTTATGATTAAAAAAAATGTTTAAGAACTTAATATCATTTTGTATATGAATAAAGTACATCCTATCCATAACAAACATGGCGTATGTAACCAAGCATATAAAGGAAAACTAATCAGTTAACACCCAAAACGATGATACTACTGAAATATTATTAACAAAGCAATATTAGAGGATCATATATGATATAATATTTATGTATATAGTTCTTTTATAATTTAATAACAATGTTTTAACTATTATATAGGTGTTTAGTATACCATCGACTAAGGAAAAGTACAAGCTAAGGGTCAATTTTTCAGTCTCTTTACTTATCCGCGGTTGTTAATACGTAAGTATCTACTGGGATATCTTTATTATCCACATCTGTGTTTTCTTAAAAATGTATTTAATTTTTTTAATATTTACTATACTATGGGTTAAAGTTATTTATACCCTTATTTTACCTTATATGTTTTGAAAGGAATATTCCCGTCATTTTCCAAACAAGGTACTTTATGACCTTTTCGAAAAAATTAGGGTAAGAATGTCTTTTTTAACTTATACAACGGGTGAAGATTTTTCCTCCATTATAACATCGTCAAAGATTAACATACAAGATTATAAGAATATTTTCAAAATAAATGTTTTCTTTTATAATTATGTGACTCTTAAATGATTTCAAAATAGAAGGATATATTTCTGTCAAATAGTTTTGATTTCATCTATGTCAACATCCTTTGATAAATTTTACACTTGTTTGAAGTTGATTTATTATGATAACAATATTCCATATTGTATTTAAGGTTTTTTGATATGTTTGACTATGGATGTGTTATTTTTATACCATTCATGGTTTATGGTTAAATTATTGACATTTCATATGTTAGTTTTAATACGAATGTTTATGTTATGTTTCAACATTTTCATATAAGGAATGTATTGGACTTAGTAAGTGACTGGTGGAGCCTGCTATAGCTCCTTGATGTAATAGTAGGTCTCATGAGACAATTATATGTGGAATTGGCTGAGGCCTTTCTGAATTTTATATATGGTTTTGGCTGAGGCCCGAATCATTTTTAAACGACTTGGCCGAGGCCTTGACAGAATGTTTCAGAATGTCCCGCAATGTCCCACATTATACATTCCCTCATCATGAAAATAATATTGATGGTTCGTGTGGTTATTCAACTAGTAGAATACCCACGACTATGTTTTATTATGACATTATTTACTCAGCTCATATTCCTGACATAAAGTGTTTATATTTATAATTTGTAAAGTCATGTGTTTTCAATTATTCACCATGCTTAATTTTTATGTTATCTTCCACTAAATTATTTACCCTTATTGAGCATCTGAGCTCACCCCTTTCTTATGTTTTATTTTATCAAGATTCCAGGAAGTGTATGATGATTGATATGTAGGGTTAAGCTAGGAGATTAATGTCATTATCAAAGGATCATTTATGTTGTCTTTTATTTTTGAATGTGTAATGTAACGTTCATATATGTAATCTAGTTTCCAAGATTGCTAAACTGATAGGTCTTTTGGGACTTTATTCCTTGTAATCATGCCAATGTATTAAAATAATACACTAGTTCCAGGATTTTGGGGTCGAGGCGTTACAGTTGGTATCATAGGAAAGTTTAGCTACAACCTTGGAAATAGATTTAGATAAACTCTGATTAGAGAACATTACCATAAGATAACCTTTAAGGATTAGTATAGAATAAATTACTAGAATTTTGGTAATGTATAGATTTTGTGAATTTTCCAAGCAATACATCCCTGTCTAGATACGAGCAGGTAGAGGCAGCTCTGGAACAGATGTACGTAGGAGTGAAAACTCTAACAAGGAGTTTCAGGCTTGACCCGGGGTATCCTGGTACATGATAATGGGCCTTGCTACACTTTTGGTTATGACACTCGCAGGGGATATGCTTAGGATAATTCACATTTTCTTTACAAACCATTATGAAGGATTTTAGAGTAAATACTTCCTCAATTAATTTTTTTTATATGGATTATATGCATAAAATTTTCAATTTACGTTAGGTATTTTATAAGTTTGTAAATTTTCCTTGCGATTCATAAACTAACATAGTGTATGCCATTATTTAGAAATGGTGCACAATAGAAGGAATGATAACTCCAGCAATACACATGATCCAAAGAGTAAGAAGGATCGTATCTTTCATGGTCTTAAGCCAATATTTAGAAGTTAAATATTCTCCCATGTATTCTTATCATATGAATAAATAGTTTCATGTGTCAATAATATAAGTAAATAATTCTCTAGGTCCTATGGATTTGAATAGAAAAAAGAGAAGAAAAGGATGATAGAGAGAAAGATGGATAAAGGGAAGAGGGGAAAGAAGGATTTTCCCATATGTGATAACCATGGAAAGAATCACCTTGGTAAATGATTGAAGGGAACAAGAGTTTTTTATAATTGTGGAGAAAAAAGACACCAAGTATGTGATTTCAAGGGTAAGAAAAAGGTTTCAAATGTACAATGCTTCATCTGCAAGGAGTTGAGACACTACGCGAATCAATGTCCAAATCATTAGAGTATGCACCAAATGATGCTATTGGATAATAATCAAGTTATGATACTACCACAGATGAAGAGGAATGACTAGTGTTCTTATGTTTTTATTAAATAATTATTTCATTTGAGTGTTGTATCAATGATGTACTAGTTATATGAATTATGGAAATAAATAAGGATTGTACTGCAGTACTATTTCATTGAGAATTTGAGATTGTATGGTACTAAGAAAAGTGACTCAATAGCAAGTTAATCTTTTTGGAAAATACATGGCTGAGAAAAAATAAACCTTAATATAGTTTTGATACTGAGGTAGTGAATTTGGAATAAGATATGATTGATTTGGATAAATTATATTGGATATTATTTACTACCTTGAAACTGATTAATGATTTGTATATTCCATAATTGTTGGAGTTTACAACATCTTTGGATATATAGAGTATATCCCATATTCTATAAGGAATAAGTGAGATTTAATGTAATAAATAAGGTTTTATGGTAATTCATGGTTTTACCATATTTTAATAGAATACATGATGAAGGTATTCACATGTTATTATGTGGCCAAAAGAGATCTTCATTATGTTTACCTTCCATATAAATTTTGGACTGTGAGTTTAGAAAAAAGTATTTTGGATAAGTCTAATGGTTGGAATGGATTAAGTTAGACATTGGATACAATTATTTAAGGTTGAAACATTTCTTGAGATTATTTTTTGATTTTTATAAAAAGGACAACCCGGAGGTCGGGCGGCAACCTGTCGCGTCCGGCAAGGCCACGAGACTTGAACCCGCAACCGAAGGGCGACAAGGGTGCATCACCTACCACTGGCCCAAGTGACGTCTTAGTTTGTATAATTTAGTTTTTTTAAAAATGGGCTGACATATGAATTATAAATTCATTTTTTTGGAACCCTATATGATTAGGATAAATAGAATATTTTTGAGCTCTATTATCTTTTGGAGTGAAAGATGAATTTGTGGTAGAAATTAGTTAACGAATGAAACTTTACTTGTCAAGTATTCTTTTTTTACTTATTCTATGAAGAAATTAATTCTTAACCTTTAGGGAAGGGATCTTAAAACCAAAAATGTGTTATGCTAATACATTATGTTTTGTTGAACCAATGATATTTTAAATCATCATAGATTGATGGCTTTGAGGCCCTCCATTTTACACTTGTTTGTGATTGATGACCTCAATCACTCCCTATAAATATTTACATTTTTTCTCCAATTATGTGTCTCTAATTTCCACCAAAGTTCTCCTAATCAAGATCATAATTTGGTGGTGACTTTTTCATTTCTCTTTCCCTCTTATTAAGACTAAATTTTATTAACCCAATTTTTGATGTGGGTTTTCCTCAAAGGTATTTTTCTATTTTTAACCTTTCATTTTCAAAGAAAAATTTCAAATTGAGAGGATGGAATTTATTGAAGGAGGGGAGAATGTTACACCCCAATATTTTATAGTATGTTATCTCTTCAAAGTAATTCAATAACTTGGGCTACACGCAACACCGAGTTCGAGTGCACCACAACTTACCAAACTAGCCGTTCAAAGAGCGGTTATGAATAGTATTAACTGAATTTTGAATTTTATATACTCCATATAATTTTAGAATCCATATTATTTATTTCTTAGACATAATATTAGAACAAATTTATTTATTTTAGGTAAAAGAAGTATTTTTCAAAAAATTCAATTTTACCGCCTTTTAATGGAGAACCTTTTTTAAAACCAATATTTGACACTTTTATATATTCAATTTAATAAAATTAAATTATTCTTTAGAAGAAGGACATAAAAATTTAGTTTTGATAAATTTTTGATACTTTTCAGATAACTTTCATATTTTGATGAATAGTGAAAAATACTAAATTTTTGTTGAAAACAACTTTTTTAATCAAAATAATTTATAGTGATAAATTATGTGTTTTAATGGTTTGGAAGTATAATTATATTATATTTTTATCATTTAATACAATTTAGGTCATTATAAGTAATTTCTCATTTAAATTTGACAAAAACACATGCCAATCTTTTGATAGTTTTTACTTTTAAAAAACCCACCTTTTGGTTTTGATAATGGGAATTAATTTTAAATTAATTAATGAAACTTATATGTTTTGAATTTGGTAAAAAATAATCATTTTTGGATTGAGAATATCAAAATTAGCTTAGGGTGATTTTTTGGTATTTTTATGAAAACTTTCAATTTTTGATGAATAGTGAAAACACTATGTTGTTGTTTAAATCTGACTTTTTATTTAAATAATTATTTATTTTATTTAAATTTATTTTAATTCAAAAAATATATAATACCTATATAAGTTCAATATAATTTATTGGAGTCATTTTATAATAAAATTAGTTGTATAAAATTTATTGAACTTTTTAACGTCTTTTACCCACCTTCTAGGCACATTTGCAAATTTGCATAAAACGTAATTTTAACGCTTATGAGAATTGAATTTTAAAAATCTGAGAGACACTGTTTACATCAGTAAGTAAAATGTGGTTCAATAAGATGAAAATAATTTTTGGTGAATAGTAATTTTTGACTTTTATTTACCAGGGTTAAAAGTAAATAGGGTAATTAAAGGTAAAAATGATATTATAATTATCCTAACAAATTTAATAAGTTTATTTCGACCAAAACCAACCTTAGGAATAAAATACGATCCTTCTGGTCCAATTGGATTAGATTAGGACATTTATTATTATTTTATTTAAAGAAGAGTTCAAAGTGTAAAATTCAAAGTTTAATAACTAAACCATTTTAAATATAGTGTTATACATAATATAAATTTGACTATAAATATTAATTATAAAGATAAAAATATATAATACATCATGATATTTTATTTATAATTTTTAGACATTAAATAATTAAATTTATTTATGACACAATGATGATGCAGTAATTACCTTATTAATGAAATAATCTAATAAATGGTATTATAAATGTTAAAATAAATATAATTTCAAAATTTTGTTGAAATAAAATATTTTTATAAGTTAATAGGACATTTTAGGGTTGATTAAATGTATTTTATTTTAATTAATCAAGTTTTTATGACCTTCAAAAAAACCAAATACTAAATAGTGTCAAAATTGACATAAATGATTTTTTAAAACAAATACCATATTATTAAATGATATAATGTTCATAAAAACATAAGGTTCGTCCAATGGACTCATATAATGATATATATGTCATTAATGAACCACTTGGGGTTCTTTGGGCATTTTATAGTAAGTTTATTAACCATTTATTATAATAATACAAGAAGACATGGTAAAAGCGAAACTATTTAACTAAGGGTTAAATCTAAAAGATAAGGTTAATATGGTAACCTAAATTTTTCTAAAACCTATTGAGATTATTTTGACCCACAACCACCTTATAATCTAAATAAGTCCATTTGGAACTATTATAAACCTAAAATGATTTTATAATAAAATAATATTTCAATCTTTTCCAGAAGTGACCCTAACCTCTCTTATAAAAGCGTACTTCCCCTTCTCTTAATTTCACACCTTCAAAGTCATTTGGATCTACCAAAACCTGCCCAAATATCCTCCCATATTCCCTCACTTCAACATAGAGGCCTTCCCTTGAGTAGAAATCCAACCTAAGGAACCCTTTTGTTCAAATCAAAATGAAACACCCAAAGAAGAGGTAATTATTTTATCATCTCTTTCAAAGTTCTTTTCTTCTTCTACTTCTTCTTTCTTTGTTGTTTCCATACCAAAATAATAAATCCAATACCTTATACATACTGTGATGTTATTATAAATATGGTAGAACCATTTTCATTATTCTATCCATCTTATAAATGACAAAGTCACCATACGTGCGTACGTACGGCTTACGGTCTCCACGTCGTGGTGTAGTTTGTTATTCAAACACTTCATTATTTGGATGGGTATAATAATTAATATAACTGATTTAAATAATAAATATAACATTTTAATGATTCTGTATATATTATATACCATCCAATTACATACAATTTCACCATCAATATAATGATATTGTCGATCGTGCGTACGTACGGATTACCGCCTCCACGAACGCGATGAGATTCATTCCCCATCGTAATCATTCAAGAATAATTTTCATTTTATGATTAAAAATAATATTTAAGAACTTAATATCATTATTTATATTAATAAAATACATCCTATCCATAACAAACATTTCTTACGTAACCAAGCATATAAAGGAAAACGAATCAGTTAACACCCGAAACGATGATACTACTGAAATATTATTAACAAAACAATATTAGAGGATCATATATGATATCATATTTATGTATATATTTATTTTATAATTTAATAACAATGTTTTAACTATTATACATGAGGTTAACATACCATCGACTAAGGAAAAGTACAAGGTAAGAGCTAATTTTACAATCTCTTTACTTATCCGAGGCTGTTAATACGTAAGTATCTACTGGGATCTCTTTATCATCCACATCCATGTTTTCTTAAAAATGTATTTCAAAACATTTTTACTATTTACTAGACTATGGGTTAAAGTCATTTATACCCTTATTTTACCTTATATGTTTTGAAAGGAATCTTTTCGTCTTTTTCCAAACAAGGTACTTTATAACCTTTTCAACAAAATTAAGGTAAGAATGTCTTTTTTAACTTATACAATGGGTGTGGCTATTTTCCACCATTATAACATCGTCGAATCTTCCCTTAAAATATTATAATAATATATTCAAAATAAATGTTTTATTTTATAATTATGTGACTCTTAAATGATTTCAAAATAGAGAGAGATATTTCTCTCAAATATTTTTGATTTCATCTATGTGAACATCCTTTGATATATTTTACACTTGTTTGAAGTTGATTTATTATGATAAAAATATTCCATATTGTATTTAAGGTTTTGTGATATGTTTGAATGTGGATGTTTTATTTTTATACCATTCATGGTTTATGGTTAAGGTATTGATATTTCGTATGTTAGTTTTAATATGAATGTTTATGTTATGTTTCAACCTTTTCATATGAGGAATGTATTGGACTTAGTAAGTTACATATGAAGCCCGATATAGCTCCTCGATGCATCGATAGGTCTCATGAGCCAATTAGACGTGGAATTGTCCGAGGCCTTTCCCAATTTGATATATGATTTTGGCCGAGACCTTAATAATTTTTAAACGTCTTGGCCGAGGCCTTGAAAAAATGTTTCAGAATGTCCCGCAATGTCCCAAATTATACATTTCCTCATCATGAAAATAATATTGATGGTTCATGTGGTTATTCAACTGGTAGAATACCCATGACTATGTTTTATTATGGCATTATTTACTCAACTCATATTCCATCCATAAAGTGTTTATGTTTATTATTTGTAAAGGCACGTGTTTTCAATTATTCACCATGCCTATTGTTTATGTTATCTTCCACTAAATTATTTACCCTTACTGAGCATCTGATCTCAGACCTTTCTTATGTTTTATTTTCTGAGGATTCTAGAAAGTGTATTATGATTGATATGTAGGGTTAAGCTAGGGGATTAATGGTGTTCTCAAAGGATCATTTATGTTGTGTTTTATTTTTTTATGTGTAATGTAACGTTCATGTATGTAATCTATTTTCCAAGACTCATAAACTATTTGGTCTTTCGGGACTGGATTCCTGGAATCATGCCAATGTATTAAAATAATGCACCGACTCTAGGGTCTAGGGTCAGGGCGTTACATACAATTTATGAATTTGGGTTTTCTTTTATTTTATTTGCATCTGTATTTCTATTTAATTTTTCCTATTTAAATTGATTTCTATTTGTTAATAAAAACCATTGTTTTCATTAAAATCCTTTGATTTTCATATCTCATGATAAACGTTTACCTAGTGAGATTGGTCGGTTCTTGGGGGCGTATGCCTGACGTTGTCCCCAACCACTCGACATCCACTCATCTGGATAAACATAACTAAAATGCGATATGAAATTGAGAAATTTGATGGAGACAACAATTTCAATTTGTGGAGAATTAAAATGATAGCATTTCTCATTCAAAAAGCCTTAATTTATTCCCTATGTGGGCCCAAGAAACCTGTTACGATTGTTAATCAAACTGGTCGGACTGTAATAGAATATCAAGAGGTTCTCTTTAATGTGATTGTTAAGGCCCATAGCTACCTTTTTCTTTCCCTAAGAGATAAGGTCCTTTGAGAGGTTTCCTTCGAGTATACTACTGCCAGCATTTGGTTGAAATTATAGAAGTTGTATATGATCACTTCATTAGTTGATAGACTGTATAAAAATAATCACATGTTTACTTTTAAGATGAAATATGTTTGTTCTGTCAAATCACATCTTGATGAGTTTAATAAAATCATGCTAGATCTTTCCAATATAAATGTATTAGTTAATGACGAGGATCAGGAAATGATCCTCTTAATTTCTCTTGACAATAGTTATAGTTATTTGGTAGAGACTATGATGTATGGTATGGACTCGCTGACCCTAGAAGAGGTTAGGCTTGCTCTTCTTTCAAAATATTTTCAAGCCAAGAATGGGTTAGGATCACAGGGAGAGGGACTTAATGCTATGTGTAGAACAAGTGATAGGGGATAAGAGAAAAGTAGTGATAAGGGTAAAAAGAAAGGTGTAGGTCAGTTTGGGACCCTGAAGTGCTATCAGTGTAGGAAACCAGGACATTTTAAAAGGTATTGTCCTGAAAGGAATGGTTTAAGGGGTGATGGGGATCAATATAATGTAGTTGATCCTGGTTTTAATGATGTTGTTGTTCTGTAGTGTGTCTAGTGTGATGCAGGGGGCAGATTTGCAGGTCCAAATCGAGGTTTGTTTTCTTCTTTTTTTCCTAGGTGTGTTAGGATTCTCAGGAGGTAACCTGGTGTGAGGAAAGTATAGCATTGAGCAGTGGTTAAGAGAAGTAGATCACGGGAGGTGTTTGGCTGATCACCAGAATTCATGATGGGGGTGTTTCTGGTACCTCTTTGTCGACATTGGATGGGTACCTGGGAATAAGGTGCTTGATGTTGCAGGTGAGCTAGACAAGGATGGTTTTTTCCTAGGTTGGTAGCGGGATGACCTTGATTACTAGGTGTGTTTCCTCATGTTTATGAGTTGGATCTAGGATCGAGGTTGTATGGGTTATACAACGATTGAGGTTAGGAGGTGTCTTCCCCTATTGTACGGTTCTAGGTAGTGTCTTCTCCTTAAGTGGAGAGTCTTCTGGGTCTGTCGTAGATCTAGGTTGAGTGAGTGTTTTTCTTGCTATGAGTCTTGTGATTTGTTTGCTTGTTTTCTTTCATTTGCATGAGCTGTTTTCTTTGATACTACTTCTTGCATATAAACTGTTGAGTTTATGTTCATAATTTTTATTGTTGTTATACTTTGAGAATTTGTACTAATGTGTTTGCTTCTTGTGTATAGGTATTAGTTTGCAGTAAGGGATTCATTGATGACATGATCTCAGCAGTCGACTCAGGTAAATGAAGGTATGCATTTTTTTTATGTTTAGAGGGTTTATTTCTAAGCATGTTTAAGTAGTAGTTTAGATGGAATTGTTGAGGGAAAATGTGGATAACATTGATACACATGTTGAACATAAGTATTGAATAGTTTGACTAGCACTGTTTATCGTCATTTTTGTTTTGCTTAGGCTGTTTAGCATGATTGCCCGATTCAATTCATAGGTTAGGTGCAAGAACATCACCAATTTTTAATTGAAAATGGTGGAGATTTGTGAATTAAGTTTTCTTAATTCATTTTTTTTAAATTTTCATGTTAACATTGTGATGCCTACAATTCAAGAACTATTCACCCCTACTCCGGCCCTCTAGAGGGTTCAGTGGGTGATTTGACACTGGCTTCTTGGATCTCTTCAGTGGTGTGATTTCATTGCTCCATGGGTGAAACCCTTGAAACAGACAATTTTTTTTGAGATAAAGGAGTGAGAGATCTGAAAATTACCACTGGAGAAATCCCCTAGCACTGCTAGGAATATGCTTCCCTTATCTCATCGCGGCAAGATCAGATTCGTAGTCTTCTATCACAGGATTCCAGATCTGGTTGTTTCTGAAGGCGTCGAGTCCAGATTCGGGAGGTTTGTACTGAACCGAATCTGAGGCGACAAGGTTTCTGTTGACCACAAAGGCTGCGCATCGCAGTTCTAGTTTTCAATGAAGCAGTGTTGTGCGGTGTCAACCTCCTTGTGTAGCGAGGTCTTGTTGCGCGATGACATCCGAGAGGCTGAACGTTCAACCCTCGTCTTGAAGTGATTTGGACTGCCAGACTTGAGTGTCTGAGATTGTAAGCATAGATTTTAGTTTCAATTTGTCATCAGAAATCTATGTTTCTTTCTTGTTTTCTATTCTGTTTATTCTTGCTGGTTTGATTGTTCTGTATTGTTCTTGGTGTTGTTTTGAGAAATTATTAAAAGGTGTTCATGGGTGTGGTGTTCTTGCTGTGAATGTAGGTCCCCTAAGGGGCCTAATCATGTTAAATCAGCATGTCCCTTTACTATTTTTCATTTTTCTATTCTGTTTTGAATCTTTTATTTTCGAAATCATAGCTCCAGGTCAATCTTGTGTTATTGTAGTTTGTTTGTTTTTATTCCCCTACCCCAACATACCATAACACTACCCATACAAGGGAGGGGTTACTGAGTTAGGAAATTACGAGCCCATCCCAAACACCATCCTATTCACCGTCAGGAAAGATACCCGCACATTCTCAATATAATAACTATAAACCCCCTTCAAAAATAAAATTCAATGATAGAGACACATGTATAATCAAACAACATTTTAAGCCTAAAAAATTGCTTGATTAACAATTCAAATATACTAAATTCATTACTTTTATATATAGATGGAAACAATAAATCACTAGGGTTGATTTGGATGTCACAAGCCTAGAATATGACCCATAACATCTATGAAGTGCATTAAACACTCAAAATCCATTTTTATTATATATTGAGGGAACCAAAAGCCCCGACTTATGGGGGGAGCATGAGGATGTCGTTCCTTACAATGAGATATCAGTCATTTGGTAAAGACCCAGTACAAAAATACACCATGATACCTTCAATAGGGACCCCTTTTCTGGACAATATATCCACTACATAATTTCCCTCCCTCCAACTGATACATTGATGAATGAGCTCCCTACAGCTTCATAGCAGATAAGTTGGTTCCCAAGGATACCTGTCCTTACCTTGGAGAAGCCCAATCATCACGGTGGAGTCCAACTCTGCCTTCTCTATATTGATGCTATAAATTCCGTATAAATATAGTCCCATGGACATCACTCTAACTTTAGACTCCAGTGAAGTGTCAATTCCGTAGAAGGCACTGGAGCCCAGTGACAACAAACCTTTGTGATCCTTTATTACCAGTGGCATTTAACAGACTAATTAGCATCCCAGATGAAGGCCGTCAAAGTCCTTTTGATCCTATCAATTTTCCCCTTAGGAGCTTTGAGTATAGACATAATGTGTATGGGAATTGAAGTGAGAACACTGTTTATCAGCGTTATTATCCCAACAAATAATAATATCCGGTTCTTCCAATTGCATATTCTACATTTTTATCTGATTACTGATATATTCAAAGAGTATCTTCTTGATTCTTCCATCCGATAATGGGGCTCTGAGATACACCATGGGAAGGGGTCTGGATATTATGTTCCATATTTTTTCTACAAAAGGTCAATTATTCGAAAGCTATTATACAGAAGTCATGAAATATGTGAAGGTCCTTCTCATGGTTATGTAAAAATATTCTTAGTGATTTTTTTGTAAAGGATTCATCATAATGGAATGTAAGAGTAACTTTAACTTCTAATGGAAGTTGGAAGTCAATATAGAGGCACTTATGAACTATTATAAAAGTCCAAATAAAATAATGGGTCCCTAAAAAATGTACAAGGATGGTACAATTAGCTGATCATCTGGGCTTGATATAAATGTGGGAATATGTGGAATATGATAATTCATTGAGTTTAACCCAGTTGATACATGAGAATTATCAAAATTTTATGTAAGAGTAATTTTGATTATAATATTGTAACTTCCGATAAATTGAAATGATATAACAATATTCTCCTACGGATATTGGACTTATTATCCAAACCATGTATATGTTTGTGTTCATTTATTTTATGCATTAATTTCACTTGAATGTTTGTTTTTGTGAGTTTTGTTAGAGTGTGAGGAGTATCGACTTGGTGCAGTGATTTAGGGTGTGACTTGACTTCCTAGATTCTAGTACATCAAGGCTGAGGGGTTCTTTCAGTTAGGTAAGTCTTCAGTATTTTTTTCAGTGCTTAAAGTTTCATTCGTTTAAATTCCATTGATTGGAGTTTCAGATTCTCAATAAGTGTTATTAGATATTTTTCTTATTCTAATGGCACAACGCACTCATCAGGTATCATTATTGTGTTGATATTATTTCAATTAATTGGAAGTCATTGTTTTAGAAGGGATGGAAATAGAAGAAGGCAAGGTCAGGATTGACAAGTTTTACTAGATAGATTTTAAATTCTAGAGGATGTATATAAAATAATATTTGATCTAGAAGGACATTAAGGTTCCATTGAAGTGGGTCAATCCATGAACAATGAAAAAATTGCAATGTGAAAGGATATAATGAAATACATTTGGACTGATTGAGATATCATTTTCAAAAAATGTTTCCTTTAACATCTGAGAGATTAAGACCAAAATGGAGTTGATAGATTCACTATAGAACATGTAAAATAAGACAAAAAATATGAATACAATTTTCATGATGTGTAGGTTATTTGGCTTGAGGATGTCATAAGGAAGATCAATGTTGATCTTGTGAATAACTTTAATGTGATTTAGAGTCAGATCAAATTATTTAAGTTAAATTTCTTGGAAGATGCGTGGGATTTTTTTCCATTTTCATCATTACTGAAATCATGGGACTTGATGGTAACTACCATAATTAAATCTTTTTGGAAAACTAAATTGGTTTTTAAGGATGTCATAAATATTATACCGAAAAAAGAACTCAGATAGAGGGAATTCCAAGAATTTATCAAAATTACACCGAACTTGGAAGGTAGAGGATGTTAAATTAAATAGAGGGTTAAAAGAAAATTGGAAGATAAACCTAGGGAGATAAATTTAGGTAGATTGACTGGGATGAGACCTATATGTTGGTATTGAAAGAATAAGGGGTATCTTAAGAATGATTTCATAAATAATATTGTGAATTCTAGATGGTAATATTCCATAAGTTTACATTTTGTTAATTTTATAGCTTAATGTAATAGTATCTTAATATTAGGTGTCAAAATTCCATTAGAATCATAGATCATTGATTCTGGGGATTCATTCCACTCCATGATAGATAAGGTTTTCATGGAAAATTATATATCCATAAGTTTCATAAAGGATTTATTTTCCAATTATGATTCACTAGAGATTGTGTGGATGGGAGATATTTATGTATGGATGTCAAACAGAAGTTACTTGAACTTATAAGAAGTTTGAAACATATTAGGTTTATAAAAGAACATAATTTTTATAGGTTATCTGGAAAAATAAATATTCGAAACTGGCTTCATGAATGGAATATGGAAGATTACTTGGTGTTCCATGGGCATGGCCATAGGTGTAAAATATGGGGCATTGTTTCTAACTATAAGTTTTGATGGACAAACAATTTCCAGAGTGTTTTTTTTGAATATTTAGATTTTTGGAACTTTTTTATTCATAATATTACTAAGATTAACATGTAATTTCTAACATAAATGGGTATAATAAACCATGATCACATAGAGTTTAGAAATTATAATATTTGCATACTCGAAAATTAGAGAAATATTTCATTTTATTTGAGTGGAAGAACACCAAATACATGAAATTTCAAACTCATGCACACCAATGTTTGGGAGTTTTCACTAATCCATTATCACAGTGGGTTAATTTAATTTTAGATATTCATTGATAATTACACAAGGAATGTTTGTATTTACTTATTTAAACATAATTCCTAGGTGTTTATAGTGTTTGTTTAATGGAGGTCCATGGTGTAAAAAGAGAACATAATTAAGTAAAAAATATTAATGTTAAATAATAGTGGTAAATACAGTTGTAAGGGTTTTTGGGGTTTATATTAAAATAAAGGAACCAAGATTGAGAAAACAATACCTTGAACAACAAAGAATAATAGTGCTGTAGAGTATATGAATCATATGTTAACTAAAATGGTTCAGAGAACGATACTACATTCTAGAATATCCATGGAGATTTAGGAGGATGTAGTCAATTTCATTGTGTAAATTGTTATTAATAACCCTTCCACACCAATGGGGATGGTGATTAAAAAATATATATGGTTCGGTAAACTAGAATAAGCTACTCATCTCTTGATTTTTATATGTTTAGATTATGTCTATATGAATACCAAGGATCGGTAAAATCTTTGAGCTAAATCCCATAAATTTTTTATGTGATATAATGATAAAAAATTTGGATTTATTATTTCATATAATGAAAAATGTATGGTCATTAGAAGTTAAAATGCTCTCTTAAATATGATGGTCTTGTGGAAATACTAAAACTTGGTGGAAAATAAATTTTAGAAAATATAATCAACTGATCATATCTATGTTGATCTGAATAAAAGTTCCAAAAGACCACAAGTTCTGGAAATTATAATGGGAATAGAAAGTATGGAGGTTTCAATTATGCTAGAATAATATATACCCAAGCATTCAAGGACTATATAATATTGATTCAGAGTTTAGGAAGGTAAAGTTCTATAATTGTTAGTTTTGAAAATATCAAAACAACATGTTGAATTATATAGATCCACCATAGTTAGAAGACTAGTTTAAAGGTTTAGAACTGACTTTCATTAATTTATTTTTATAAATGGAGGATAGATCGATATTCTAAATAAAGTAACTAGTATTAGATATTATAGAAATTAGGAGTTAACTATGAAATAAGAAATGGATTTTTTGGATGGAAACATACCATGGGAGATAACGAAACTACTACAGGGGAAAAAAAGTGTTAAAGAACAATTGGGTATTTTCCTTATAAGAATAAGTTTATGTTAGGAAGTGTTATAAAGATAGGTAGTTTTTGAAATGTTTTCAGTATAAATAAGGAGTATATTTCTCTAAAAGAAATTCACTGATAGTTCAACACACTGTCATTCGAATAGTATTGAATCTAACTTCTTTTGAATGATTACACCTAGAATAGATGTATTTAAAGAATAAATTTCTTTATAGTGGTTTAGAAGAATAAATTTACATGAATAAACCATATGGTTTCATATAAAAAAGAAACATGGACATGGTGTGTAAGCTAAAAAGGATTTTATACAGGATAAAATACAAAAAAAGGTAGTGGAACCAGAAGTTTGATGCCTTCATGGTAGATAATGGTTTCATCCATAGAAAATTAGATAATTACTTCTACTAGAAGGTGTAACATCCTAAACCAACTCACTATATTATAACTAGACCAATTCATCACTTGACCTTAGGCATGCCTCCCTGTATTCCAAAGGCTATCAACTAACTACGAGGGTCTAAGAGGTGATAACAGGGAGACTATACCCTCTAAAGATAAATAATAATAATAACACAACAAGAATAGAATAAACCTAAATAAGTGGTAAAAAAGCTAAAATATATATAATATAATCCAAAAGGAACCTCTATAATTCCTTTTTAGTAGTACAAGAGTAAATAAGATTTCTCATAGGTCGATCGCATATGTACAAGTCCAAAAGTAACCAAGATAAACTATCAGCTCAGCACCATGGAACCACTCAGTCCATTTTAAAAAATATACTATCTAACCTATGAATGATAAACAATCCCATATTAACTAGGCTCTAGACATAAAACCTTTACCCATATATATACTATGATACATAAAGTCTACATATATCCTAGAGGTCATTTGTAGGGTGTGAGTATGAACTCAGTAGGCCACCACTAGCGTGTCCTTAACTAATATCCATACACATAATAGAGAAACAAAAAAACAATAGAAAATAACCAATACACACCACATAACCTTCTTCACCCATTCTTAATTATCCTCGAGTGAGTCTTTACTTGCCCCGTTTAGTGATGGAGTGAAATAATGTATACATAGTCTATCTTATTAAAATTATCACTAACCTTCTAACTAATTCTATATCATATGGAATCACTATTACAATTCAACCATAAAACCCTAATGGAATTCCCAAACACAATATCATAAGACCTATGGTCTTATGAATCCTTTGACAACCACTAGATCAATAACCTAACAAAACCTAAGGCATAATGACACCTGTGATTTTTCAAGTCATGCACATCATCCATAACATATCCCACACATATGGGAAGTATCCTAATCCCACCAGGTGGTCTAAAACACCAATAAACGTAACCAACTATAGAGTATCATCCTTTTTATCGATGGAATACATCGTCACCCTATAATAATTGACCATGGAGGATACCTCCAAGAAAACCATGGTCAAAACCACCTCAAAATCCTTATCCTATGTGTACATGAATTGTAATGACCAATGACATTACAAATTGAGAAAATCAAGAGGATTTTTAACCTTTGGTTCCTAAGTTGTTTTGAGGGGTAAAATATAAATTTATATTGTGATATGATCTCCAATAATTTTTATGACCACTTCGTTGGTCCTAGAATAGGGTGTTTACCCAAAGACGGGGGTTTGGTGAAAATATGAGCCTTTTTAATTTTCACAGAATATTAACATTTAATTAATTAAATATTAATTTATTAATGTGTGTTTTTTGGTGATATATCTTGAATGGAGTGTTAGATAGAAATTATGACACCGTGGTTGTGTCCGCAATAGTGGGGTTTTTCTAGGTGAGGCATAAAACCATCATGGGTGACGGGGTCAGGCTCATGCACCTTTTCTTTTTCTTTATTTTTTCCTTTTTATTATTTCCTTTCCTTTCCTCCCCCTGGATTCATGCATATTCCATTCCCCCCCTATGTATTTCACGGTTGATAGAGGTAAAGGGAGATAAAATGGACATATAGGATGGATTTTTATTAGGGAACTCATCTGAACCTCGATTGGAGCTCGGTGGTTGTGCGGTGTGAATCCAGGAGAAAAAATTCAACAATTTACACATGGAGAAAGGCATTTTTTTATTCTTTATCCATAAATTCCCATAGATAAATATTTTTTATGATTTAAATTCCTTTTTTAGTTAATAGGGACCCTGTGGGGGATGATCTATGCTTTTTTTGGTGAAATAGTGATGTCAGGAAGATTGAAATTGATTTCCAATCGAGAAACCCATTTACACGATGTGTAATTCAGAGAATACATGTCATGTGTTTGTCCTTTTGGGTTAGGTTAGGAATAAGGAGTTACATAACACGTGTGTTTAGGAAACATATTGTGGGATGACTCGGGGTGTGTCCTAGGGTATGACTAGACACCCTGTGTTGAGAGTACATAGCCATGTGAGGCAGACAACTAGTGCCCGTATGGGGTGCATGGTTGGAAACCGTGTGGTGTAATTTGAAAAACCCTGAGTAGGGTACATGTCCAAGTATCCTATGTGAAGTAAAGAATATGTAGGGTTGGTGCACAACATGTACTTCGGGAAGTACACACTATGTTGACCAGGGGTACACGACTTGGGTTGATGGTTGGGGGTACATGCTGTGTATATGGGGTGCATGCTGTGTACTTCCCCTTTCAAGTCATTTTTCCATTTTCTTACCCTAAATTTAGAATTGGACTAGTGAGTAGTCTATTATGAGTTTATTTCCATGTATATCATGATGGTCAAATACTTTTTACATTTATAGGCTATTTGAATGGAGTTTTGGACTAGATGAGTGTTGGAGAGAGGTTTTCGTCATGGTTTAGATTTAGAATCCTTTGGAGGGTTGGGTGGTGTGATGTGTGGTTTGTGTGAGGGTCATGAACTTGGTGATTGTCTTAGATTAAGTATTCTAATGTGATTTATTTTGAGGTTTCTTTAGATGGTTCTAGAATATGGGATCCAATAATGTCTTGGATGAATCTTTTTAGTCTGATTTCTTGAGGTTTGGATCCTATGTTTGAGATTGGGATTAGTTGGAGCCTTTAGGATAGGTTGTCATCATGGGGTTTCAGGTATGGAAGGGATCCATTTAGGATATGTTAAGATGGGTTTAAGGAACTAATTATGGATTTCCCTATGGAAAATGTAATACCCGAGGATGGGTTGTATGCTAGGGAGTTTGGTTGAGGTTTTCTTACAATAGGATTTTCCCTAAGGTTTCACTTATACTGAAGGAGACCTGTATAGGGTGTGTTTCTTTTAATGAGGATATAAGGACCATTGAGAACTCCCTTTCTTGTATGGTGGTTCTCTTGGGTGGCCTTACAGGCACGTTATTGATCGAGGATTAGTGGTACTCCACCAAGGGACACTTGAGGATGTTCCTTATGCCAGGATTGTCCTATGATTTGGATTTGATAGAGGATCCCCTTATAGGGTATCCTATTATATCTTTGTGAATTACCTTGTGGGAAGGTTAATGGTCATGGTTGGGTGGGGAGCTGTTTCACTATTGAGATTCCAAGTATCAATCTTAGCATGTGGTTTAAGATGGATGTTGTCTAGGGGACCAAGGGATCCCTATGTTTTTTTGATCCAGTGAGGGGTTAGTTCTTGCTCAGTGTTGGTGACATTGGGGGTTCCTTTATAACCCAAATACCGGTGGTGGAAGGCTATCGTGGATGTTTGGATAAGGTGATCTATGGGAACGATGGATCCTTGAGATTTTTTGACTATGAGATAGTTAGTGATGTTGTTTTAGTAGTCTGGATGATGGGTCTGAGAGTCAATTGACCCATATGTTATTGGCCTTTGTCCATGATGTTTGAGTAGTTCTTGTTAGGATTTTAGTGTAGGAGGATATCTTTGGGATATAATTGGACTAGGAATTAGACTTGATATTTATTCATTTCTATCATTCATTGGTTGGTTGTGGTTATATGAGTATAGGGAGCTAATAAATGATTTATAAGAGTGTAATCCACTCTTAGGCCAGTGGATTTTTACCCACCTAGAGGTTGAGTGTCCTTGTTCCTTGTCCTTCCTCAATTTTTATTTTATAGATATTGTGAGTTATTCAAAAATACCCTGTTCTAGATTGGTTCTCATAGTGTTATCAGAGTTTCTGTTACCAGTTCAAATCATGTAATTAGAGTCCTAGAGCCCAACAGAGTTGTGTGTTATCACCTAGGATGCCCATGGTTTCACAATGGGGTTTGAATTTTATACATGTTTCATTTTAAATTCATTGGATCTCTTATTTAGATCTATTTCATATTTCTGATGTCAAGTGGATGAGTGTGGTACATTCTATAATTTCTCTGAAATGTGCTAGAGTAGGGGTATATTTACCTCAGACATCAGGATAGAAATCATGGTTGTATATTTTATTTTTATTTTTACCACTATTTTATGTGATTTTTTCATGGAATTTGTTATTATATTTTGTCTAGGTTATCTATATGAAATTGGAATTACCTTTTTATGAAAATAGATTATAGGTTCATCGTTGGGGGTAGCCTATTGAGATTTATTTCGCACTTCCTATACATTTATTTTATTGTGTGTGCAGACCATATATATGATTTTAGTTTGGATATTTGGTTGCTTATGTAATGTCCCAGAAATTTACATGTATTTTTTTTAAATTATATGGATCAATTTGATACTAATCCCTAAGATGGAACATGATTCCAAGGCCCGGGGTGCCCAGAATAATTGTTTGAACTTTTTTAATAGAACACATGCATGATTTTGGTAACTTCTAAACTGGTGCTCGGATTAAAAATACAAGGGCACCGTCGTGTCTAGAACGATGACTTTTCCTCAGAAAGGACCTAACCTCAACTAGTGTGGGTTGAGGTTAAAAGTTAATTTCTGAGCATTTTAAAGAAAAAAATAAAATAAACTTAAGAAAATTTATTTTATTCAAAATTTATTGCTGTAACACGATGATGAGTCAACCATTTGATTTCATAAATGAAATAGTGTAATGACACTGCGACCCAGCGTAATAGAAACAATGAAACACGTTTCCTCCATTTAATGGATTATCTGGGATACGAGATCATGAGAGGATCCTAGAGTTTTCTCTAAAGATTTGAAGGAATTTTGTTGGAAAATGTTGAGCGACGATGAATGACAGATCACCAACAACAACGAACACCCATCCTCTTCGAAGGATTTCACCAACAATGATGGATTTTGGATCGAGGATTGATGAACAATGATAGTGAGACTCCATTATTTACCAAAGATCAATCCAATACTCTAGTTAGGGGTTTATTTGTAAGTGATTTATTTCTTTCCCCATTATTTTATTTGAGCAACAGATGTAGATCAACCCACAAACATGTTGACCAGCAGATCAATCACATATACATGATGGTTTTGATTGTGGGAATTTGAATCGAGGTCATCCATGTTTTGATGAAATCCATGCTTAGAGTTATAAATACCCTAATGATTTCAATTTTAACATGGATGGATCAGGGAAGACACGAACAAGGCCCAGATCCATCCATTTTGGGTGTTCTTGTGTTCTTGCCATTTCTCATGGCGCAATGATCCAGGCTGCCGGATCGATGGTTGGCGGCATAGTCCAGGTGGGACCATAGTGGCAGATCAGCCCGAGTCCCACAAGGTGTACCCCTCATGGGCTGGAAATGTGAGAAGGGAGATAGTGACCCCCCTGATTCCCACCTCCAATAGGCCCCTGGTTGGTGACTAGCATTGAGGGTATAATAAACACACAAATGGGAGACATTACCCTCTAAGAGAACACATGTGCAAGAGAGAGATATGATAAGCACCAACCAAATCCAACTCAGACTAAAGTATAAAAGAAATACCAAGTACATATATGTAATATCATGAAAAAATACTACAACATGAAGGGAAAACTATAAGTGACGGGAATCCTTGTCATGAGGACAGTCAAGTTTACATTTATAAAGACCCAAAATATAGCACAGTGGCTAACCTCGAGGTCGCTCTCAAGGAAGCAGTGTCGAGAGCCTAAGTGGTCATTCCGAAAATCTTTTTGTATTTTTAAATACTTTGAAAAACTAAAAACAAAACTCCTATGAAATCACTAAACAGTGTCAATAACACAGTGTAGAGGGAAACATTGATGAAAAAGTGAAGAACACAGAAACACAGGACAAAACCAGGGTTATAAAGTAGGCGCAGACAGAACACAAGGCACAAAACAAATAGATGACACCAGGACACGACAATAGTCATAAAGACAAAGGCCGGACCCAGGTTAATTTACCCTCTACTCTCCATCCTAGATCGACTTAAGAAATTGATGAACAATTCTCAAATTCGCACAGTGTATGATCGATGTCTCAGGTCACACACTAGTCTCGCCTAGAAATTAAACACTCAAGCATCAAATTTCTTCAATACTCAAGCGTTCCTCAGAACTACAAGTGATTCACTCAGCAAGGTCATACTAACCAATGATTGTCACTCAGCAAAATGATCCTGCTAAGATCATCAGATTTCACACCCAATCTTGATTATCAGTTTGAGAAATCAAGATAGGAAGGGGAGAAGAAATTAAACAAGAAAGTGGCAAATCATCCTATGCAAGATCTCACTCTTGCTTAATCTAACTCACAGACGTGATCTACCAAGGTGAATAAAAAGGACGTGATCGCGTTGATGTGTGGATCTCCAGATCATGTTGGGTTTCATAAACTAGATACAACCCCGCAAATTAGATCTCCATTTCTGGATATTCGAGATCACAACATGAAATGAGGATGAATGAACGACACAAGACAAATAAAACAAACATCACAATTCTAATTACAAAACACGCAACACCAGTATTTACAGAAACAATTTAAATTAAAACTAGAACAGAGCAACGGGGTTGAGGTGGAGAATGGAGGAACACGTCCCGTCTCCAGGTCGAAGACGATCCCTGTCCATGAGATGTGGATGAAATGGATGTGTGAATCGGGTTGGAGTCTCCTCCTCCCACTGTGGAATGATGCCCACCCCCGTTCTTGTTCCGGCCCTTGGCCTTGGCTCTTGACCCTCCTTCAAAGAGACGAGTTATACATCCTCTTATTTAGATATGAAAACAGAAAACTAAACTAACAGGCAATGACTATCCACGTGGCACGCTTTTAGTGCACTCGTCACTATCTTCTAGTGAACTTCAAGTGAGTGCACCCAATTCCCTTGTAACGAACTCGCGAATATTCTCGCACCTTTCCCGTGAAAAGCTTTTTTTTATCCCCGCTTCTATGAGTAGCTCCCCCTGCAAGAAACAACAAAAATACCAAAGCAAGAAAGTGAGTCAAAAATAAAATAAAATAAAACTATTATATTCTATATATTAATATTATTACTTAGATAAAAATAATTATTAATATATATATAATACTTAATATTATTATTACAATTATATGTAAATATAATTATTATATTTTTTCAATAACATATATTATTATGAAAAATTAATATTAAATATAAGCTCTTACACTTTTATTAATATAACTATAATTATTATAGTGTTGTATGTGATATATAATACTTAATATATATATTGTATTATATGATATAATAGTTATATATATGTTAATATAGTTATTATATATTTTATATCTATGTTATTATATACTATACTATAATATAAAGATAAAAAAAATAAAAAAAATAAAAAGATATTTAAAGATGAAATGGGGGAAAGGTTTGTCATGGAAGAGAGGAGAGAAAGGGGGAAGAGGTTTGACATAGGGGAGGCGGCGGATGAGAGCGGAGGCTCGTCTTGAGGAAGAAGTGAGGGTCACAGCGTGGGAAATCCAAGCCAGACGGCGGTCGGATGGCACATGGAATGTGCGGCAGGGGGTTCACCGGCGAGCAGGGTGGCTAGGGTTTAGGAGCGGCGAGGCATGGAGCGACGACTTCAGGTGGTTACGGGTCTCAGCTGTGGAGAAAGGGTTTGTGGTGCAGAGAGGCAGTGCCGACGAGGTCCGAGGAGGTTCGGTCGCGGCTTGGGTTCAGATGGTATGTAGACAGAAATTTGAGTCTGGATTGCAATTCGGTTTGGAGGGGACTTGGGTTCTGGGGAGTAGGGAAGCTCAAGGCCGGGATGGTGGTTTGGGTTTTAAATTTGAAGTTGAATCGCTGTTGTGATTGATTTTGTTTGATTTGCTACATGAATTGGTTTGTTTTGAAATTGTTGCGATGTTGGTGGAGGGATGCGCTTTTTTCTTTCCTATGTGGGTGAGATGGGAGATAAGGAACAAGGATAGAGAAGAACGGTGCGATGAAAGGAATCAGGCACTGTGATGAAGGAATGGTGAGACGTGAGGAGAAACAGTGGCTAGAGGTTCAGTGGGTATTATTCACGGTGAGACAGTGAGAGAGATGAGAAAACGGTGAGACAGTGAGGGAGTAGAAGAAGAATCTTGTGAAAGAAATGGTGATACAGGAACCATGAAGCTGGTGTGAGTGTGGTTACGGTGAAATAGTGAGGTGATGCAAATGGTGGCAAAGGGGTGGAATATGGTGGGTAGAAAGCGGTGGCACCATGAGTGAAGTTCACGGTCTCATAGTGAGGATGAAATGGTGGGATAGGAACGGAGGAACCGTGATGGAAACAGTGTGACATGCCACCGTGAACGTGGTGAAACCACGACACACAGTAGCAGCAACACATACAAAATAAACACAACAAACAATTAAATAAATTAAGAGTTTAACAAAACTAAAAAAATTGATCAACAAATTAAATTGAAAAAATTAAAAACTAAACAAATAAAAAAAATTAAATAATATAATTAATTGTGTTTTATTTAAAAGAATTAATTTATTTGTATTAAAAATTATAAACAAATTACTTAAAGAACAAATTAAAACATTTTAAGTTACTAACTTAAATTGATCAACCAATTAATTAAAGAATTAATAAAGTGAATTAAAGAATAATAAATATTAATTGAGTAAACTTAAATTGTTAAAATAAATTTAATTATTAAAAGACTAAAAAACAAAATGAGTTATCTATTTAGAATTTGAAGAATAAAGAATTAATTAATTTAATTAATGAATTAATAAACTAACTAGAATGAAAAATTTGTTAAAATATAATAAATAAATAAATAAAAGTCTAATTCACAAGACTAAATTAATTTAAGAGTTATTTAAAATGACAAAAATGAATATTAAAAACAACTGATTTAAACTAAAATTGATTATTTTACACAAAAAAGTACAAAATCAAATTAATTATCAATTATTTAATAAAAAACAACATTTTGATATAAAAAAGTCAATAAAAAAAATACAAAAAGGATGTGGCAAAGAGTGTGAAAACACTGCCACATCAAACTCCCCCACACTTAAAAATTTGTTTGTCCTCAAACAAGAACATGGCTTTAACTTTAAAATATAAATAAGATTTGTGAGTTCCAGTTCAAAAAGTGCATGATTAAACTTTAATACCCAGAGGATCAAGACCAAACAATGAGTTAGGTTTTTCAAAGGTGTTAAAAAATGATGTCCTTTTTAGCTTCAAAAACCCACTGGAATTCAAGAGCATCACAAACTCATACACTGTCAAGTATGTCATGCCTCATATGTTTATTCATTAACTATCCTACTTCACCTTCGAATTCAAGTTCTAATTCAAGGAGTGTTGACATGTTAGATGATGTGGAACTCAAAACTTAACCAAGGGCACCTTCCATTCTCACCTTCCTCCAGGTTCCAAAAATTAAAGTCAATTGAATTGATCACTTTATTGATTCAACTCAAATGAATATTAACCAAGTCAATTGTTCCCTTCTTCACCTGGGTTCAAAATTCCCCTCACCTTAATGAGTTCATTTTTGACAAGGGAGCTTTATTTTAATTTTTCCCAGCCATATTCCATGTGCAGAGAACTATTCATAAAACTTACTAAGATTGAAATTGGCTTTATTTATTTACAGAAACGCACCCAATGCACTCAGATACTCATTGTGGGATCTCATTTTCCCATTTTACTCTAGTTACAAAGGACTTAATTAATAATCATTCGAATTGACTTCCTAAAGTGATTGAATATTATTTTATAAAAATGTGAGTCCCATGGGTTCCAACGAGAACATCAAGTTACCTTAAGTCATGACCGTCATCCCACAAAACCTATCCTGTCATACTACCATCCTCAGTTCCTAAACAGGAAGATACATAGAGACAGCGAACAATTGCACTCAGAAATCATTCATACTTAACAGTTTCTGACTAAGTGTCACTCTCAACATCCATCAAACAATTATCCACTAAAGAGGACAAAAATGAAGTACCATTGAAACTATAATGACCATCACGTGATGAAAGAATTTGAAACATTTTGAAGGAATTTTGAACCATTTTTTTTGAAAAAATTTGCCCATTTTTTTAAACAACCACAAACTCAGGTTCAAGAAGGTGGAATTCAACATGACACTAGAATGATCCCTCTCCCCCACACATAAAACCCAACATTGTCCCCAATGTTGTATTCTAAGGTGGATGACAGTTTTTATTCAAAATATATGGACATTTCAGCTGAAAAAGGATATGGAGGGGTATCAATGAAGTTAAAAAATTTTCTTTTCCACACAAAAAGTGAAAGAAAATAAAAAAAAACAAAATAACTCAACCCCACCAACTTCACCAACAACAAGCTCAGTTTTATTCCTAAAAGGTTTATGCTTTGAATTTTTTAAAGAGCAAACAAAATATTGTATCAATTTACTTCAAATAGTAGCATGATTAACTGCGATATGCAGGAGCAACAGCATAATGAAATTTAAAATAGTGGGTGTAGCAAGTTTAAAAATGAAACTCAAAATGATTTTTCAACTAAGTAGATACTAGAAAGATAACACCCAAGAAAGAAGCACAATTTACTTTTCACCAAAATTTAGGAGACTCCCCCACACTTAATTCACAGTAGCACACAAAATTAATGAGCAGATTGAAACAACTTGTAGACTTAAAACATTACTTCCCTGAATGGAAGCTTTAATTCTGACTGAAAATTATATTTTTATTGGATTTTCCAAAACCTCTTTTTGGGAGATCGGGAACCAGGCCATGCATGAAAAAAAATCACCAAAAACATAAAACCGCTACTTAGATGAAGTCCACTTTTAATTCAAAATTCAAAATCAGCGACCCATCAACACCGGGAAGCCTCAGGACGAATGGAAGATTTAATTCATTTTTAAATGTCTCCCTTTATTTTCCTTGCACATGAACTCTGGATGCTTCAGTTTGGCACCTACATGATGAAATGGTTTGACATTAGTGTTCTAGATTTTATGTTCAAATAAAAAGCAGCTACAAAGTGTGAGTTTGGGAGTTTTATCCATTAATCCAGTGAGCTAGCCCCCTGAGACTTGGATGATAGCCACGTGGAATCTACTTCTTGATTATTATCCTAAGAAAACAACAATCACATTAAAACTACATGAAATAATAAACTAAAGTAGGAAATGAAAAGGGATAATCCTGGGATAACCCCCCAGGGGGTGCTGTAGTTTGACTTTCCATAGTTGGACAGTCCTCGGATCAACCCTAGTTGGATGGGGGATTTAACTTCTTGCTTAGGAACCACCAGATGTGATTCCGTCCAACCTCAATCGCTTCCCATATTTAGAATACCCCATGTCCAGCTTCAACCAAATTCCCCCACTGGGCATTGATGTACTTCATGTTGAATAGTGGAGGGAAGAACAAGATATATGGGTACTTCCCTACTTCTTCTGCTTGAGGTTGAGTGTGCACAAGTTGTAATGTTGGAAAACTTGGATGTGACTTGTATTATGGTTCATTCTAATAAAACATTTACTCTTAGAAAACAATTATTTTGTCATCATCCACTTCTGTTCTAGTGCACAACTCCAAAAATTCATCTTCAAAAATAACTCTCAAACTGGAAGTGTCATCCAGAATTAGAAGTTCCATAAACTCTTCAGCAGATGCAACCTCATCTTCCTCACTCTCCATAAAATCACAAATGTTTATTGCATCTTCAATACCTGCACAGGAAGCAAAAAAATTAAAATCAACTTCGATGTAATCCAAGTTAAATAATAATACAGCTTCTTCCATAAAATTGTCAACTCCCTTTAGCAGTGATGCTTGTTCCTCCTCGTGAAGGAATAGTGATCCTGGGAGTGGGTTCGGGGTAAGAGCGAGGTAGTCAACCTCCTCCAACCTCTCTTCAAAACACACCACCTCACTTGCTGAGTCTTCTAAGGAGAGTGATAGAATGTCATGTGTTGGCTCCACCTGTTGAATCATCGAGAAATTATTAAAACAAGTATTGTGAGAAAAATCATTAGAATGGAAATTAGGGAAAAAATGATCATCAATGAAATGTCCAACATCATGAATCATTGAAAGTTACATCTTCTGTCAGCCCATGAAAACATCCTTGGAAATTGGTTCTGGAATTTCTAACCTTGACTCCAGGGGAAAATCCATATCAAAGTTGGGAAACTCCAACTTTTTCTTTCTTCTGTTTCTTTTCTGTTTCTTTTCTATTTTTTTCTCAACTGTTTTCTAGAATGTTCGGATTCAATGGGAGGTGGTGGTACTTCATTTTCTTCTTGGTATCCCTTGACCTTATCCATGGATTGTTGTATCAACTGCATGATCTCATGAGAATAAGCTATCTCCTCATCAGTAAGTTCTCGATGCTATCTTTCATGCATCCAACATTGAAACTTAGAAAAAACCTCCTCAAGCTCTTGAACCGGGTCAAACAGTGACACTATACCAGTTTCGTTAGAGTTCATCCCTGTGTGTGTGTTGTTTTTTTTATGTTTTTTTAATATGTTTTTTTTTGTGTTACAAAATAAAATAAAAATTGGAAAAATCATTGAGACAATAGTTTCTTCCCCAGCAATGGCACCAAAATTTGACGGGCATCCTTGTCACAAGAACGATCAAGTTTACATTTATAAAGACCCAAAAATATAGCATAGTGTCTAACCTCGGGGTCCCTCTCAAGGAAGCAGTGTCGAGAGCCTAAGTGGTCATTTTGAAAATCTTTTTGTATTTTTAAATACTTTGAAAACATAAAAATGAAACTCCTACGAAATCACTAAACAGTACTGAGAAAATAGTGGAGAGGGAAACAGTGACAAAAAAGTGAATAACACAGAAACACAGGACAAAAACAGGGAAAGAAAGTAGGCGCAGACAGAACACAAGGCACAGAACAAACAGATGACACTAGGACAAGAAAATAGTCAGAAAGACAAAGGCCGGACCCAGGTTAATTCACCCTATACTCCCCATCCTAGATCAACTTAAGAAATTGATCAAAAATTCTCAAATTTTCACAGTGTATGATTGATGTCTGAGGTCACACAGTAGTCTCGCCTAGAAATTAAACACTCAAGCATCGAATTTCTTCAATACTCAAGCATTCCTTCAAACTACAAGTGATTCACTTAGCAAGGTCATACCAGCCAAAGATTGTCACTCAGTGAAATGATCCTGCTAAGATCATCATATTGAACAACTAATCTTGATTCTCAGTTCGAGAAATCAAGACAGGAAGGGGAGAATAATTTAAACAAGAAAGTGAAAAATCGTCCTATGCAAGATCTCGCTCTCTCTTAATCTAACTCGCAGACACGATCTACCAAGGCGAATAAAAAAAACATGATCACGTTGATGTGTGGATCTACAGATCATGTTGGGTTTCATAAACTGGATATAGCCCCGCAAATTAGATCTCCATTTCTGGATATTTGAGATCAGGACATGAAATGAGGATCAATGAACGATACAAGACAAATAAAACAAACATCACAATTCTAATTACAAAACATGCAACACCAGTATTTACAGACATAATTGAAATTAAAACTAAAATAGAGCAACGGGGGTGAGGCAAAGAATGGAGGAGCAGGTCCCGTCTCTAGGTCAAAGACAATCCCTGTCCATGAGATGTGGATGAAATGGATGTGTGAATCGGGATGGAGTCTTCTCCTCCCGCTGTGGAATGATGACCACCCCTGTTCTTGTTCAGGCCCCTAGCCTTGTCTCTTGACCCTCCTTCAAAGAGAAGAGTCAATCCTCTTATTTAGAGATGAAAACATAAAAATAAACTAACAGGCAGTGACTATACACATGGTGCACTTTTAGTGCGCTCGTCACTAGCTCCTAGTGAACTTCAAGTGAGTGCACCCAATTCCCCTGTAATGAACTCGCAAATATTCTCACACCTTTCCCGCGAACAACTTTTTTTTATCCCCACTTCTATGAGTATTTCCCCTACAAGAAACAACAAAAATACCAAATAAAGAAAGTGAGTCAAAAATAATATAAAATAAAACTATTATATTCTATATATTAATATTATTACTTAGATAAAAATACTTATTAATATATATATATATATATAATACTTAATATTATTATTACAATTATATGTAAATATAATTATTATATTTTTTCAATAACATATATTATTATGAAAAATTAATATTAAATATAAGATCTTACACTTTTATTAATATACCTATAATTATTATAGTATTTTATGTGATATATAATACATAATATATAGATTGTATTATATGCTATAATATCTATATATATGTTAATATAGTTATTATATATTTTATATCTATGTTATTATATACTATAATATAATATAAAGATAAAATAAAAATAAAAAAAATAAAAATATAATTAAAGATGAAATGGGGGAAAGGTTTAGAGTGGAAGAGAGGGGAGAAAGGGGGAATAGGTTTGACGCAGGGGAGGTGGCGGATGAGAGTGGCGACTCGGCTTGAGGAAGAAGTGAGGGTAACAACGTGGGAAATCCAGGTGAGAAGGCGGTCGGATGGCACATGGAATGTGTGGCAGGGGGTTCGCCGGCGAGCAGGGTGTCTATGGTTTAGGAGTGGCGAGGCATGGAGAGGCGGCTTCAAGTGGCTGCGGGTCTCAACTTTGGAGAAAGGGTTTGCGGTGCGGAGAGGCAGTGCCAACGAGGTCCGAGGAGGTTCGGTCGCTACTTGGGTTTGGATGGTGTGCAGATAGCAAGGTGAGTCTGGATTGTGATTCAGTTTGGAGGGTACTTGGGTTTTGGGGAGCAGGGAAGCTCAAGGCCGGGATGATGGTTTGGGTTTTAAATTTGAAGTTGAACCGCTGTTGTGATTGATTTTGTTTGATTTGATGCATGAATTGGTATGTTTTGAAATTGTTGCGATGTTGGTGGAGGGATGCGTTGTTTATTTCCTGTGTGGGTGAGACAGAAGATAAGGAGCAGGGATGGAGTAGAACGGTGTGACGAAAGGAATCATGCACCGTGATAAAGGAATGGTTAGATGTGAGGAGAAACGGTGGCTGGAGGTTTGGTGGGAAATTTTCACGGTGAGAATGTGAGAGAGATGAGAAAACGGTGAGACAGTGAGGGAGTAGAGGAAGTAGCTTGTGAAATAAACGGTGAGACAGGCACCGTGAAGCTGGTGTGAGTGTGGTTACGGTGAAATAGTGAGGTACTGGAAACAGTGGAAAAGGGGTGGAATACGGTGGGTAGAAAGTGGTGGCACCGTGAGTGACATTCACGGTCTCAAAGTGAGGCTGAAACGATGGGACAGGAACGGAGGCACCGTGATGGAAACGGTGTGACGTGCCACCATGAGCGTGGTGAAACCACGACACGTAGCAGCAGCAACACCTACAAAATAAACACAAAAAACAATTAAATAAATTAAGAGTTTAATAAAACTAAAAAAATCAATCAACAAATTAAATTGAAAAAATTAAAAACTAAATAAATAAAACAAAATTAAATAATATAATTAATTTTGTTTTATTTAAAATAATGAATTTATTTGTATTAAAAATTATAAAAAAATTACTTAAAGAACAAATTAAAAAAATTTAAGTTACTAAATTAAATTGGTCAACCAATTAATTAAAGAATTAATAAAGTGAATTAAAGAATAAGGAATATTAATTGAGTAAACTTAAATTGTTAAAATAAATTTAATTATTAAAAGACTAAAAACCAAAATGAGTTATCTATTTAGAATTTAAAGAATAAAGAATTAATTAATTTAATTAATGAATTAATAAACTAACTAGAATGAAAAATTTGTAAAAATAAAATAAATAAATATATAAAAGTCTAGTTCGCAAGACTAAATTAATTTAAGAGTTATTTAAAATGAAAAAAATGAATATTAAAAACAACTGATTTAAACTAAAATTGATTATTTTACACAGTAAAGTACAAAATAAAATTAATTATCAATTATTTAATAAAAAACAACATTTTGATATAAAAAAGTCAATAAAAAAAATACAAAAAGGATGTGGCAAAGAGTGTGAAAACACTGCCACATAAAACTCCCCCACACTTAAAACTTTGTTTGTCCTCAAACAAGCACATGCCTTTAACGTTAAAATAGAAATAAGATTTGTGAGTTCCAGTTCAAAAAGTGCATGATTAAACTTTAATAACTAGAGGATCAAGACCAAACAACGAGTTAGGTTTTTCAAAGGTGTTAAAAAATGATGTCCTGTCTAGCTTCAAAAACCCACTGGAAGTCAAGAGCATCACAAACTCATACACTGTCAAGTATGTCATGCCTTATATGTGTATTCATTAACTATCCTACTTCACCTTCCAATTCAAGTTCTAATTCAAGGAGTGTTGACAGGTTAGATGACGTGGAACTCAAAACTTAATCAAGGGCACCTTCCATTCTCACCTTCCTCCAGGTTCCAAAAATTTAAGTCTATTAAATTGATCACTTTATTGATTCAACTCAAATGAATGTTAACCAATTCAATTGTTCCCTTCTTCATCTGGGTTCAAAATTCCCCTCAACTTAATGAGTTTATTTTTGACAAGGGCGCTTTATTTTAATTTTTCCCAGCCATATTCCATGTGCAGAGCTCTGTGCATAACACTTATTAAGATTGAAATTGGATTTATTTATTCACAGAAATGCACCCAATTCACCTTGTCTCAGATACTCACCATGGGATCTCATTTTCCAATTTTACTCCAGTTACAAAGGACTTGATTAATAATCATTCTGATTGACTTCCTAAAGTTATTGAAAATTATTTTATAAAAATGTGAGTCCCATGGGTTCCAATGAGAACATCAAGTTACCCTAAGTCATGACCATCATCCCACAAAACCTATCCTGTCATACTCCCATCCTCAGTTCCTAAACAGGAAGATCCATAGAGACAGTGAACAATTGCACTCAAAAATCATTCATACTTAACAATTTATGACTAAGTGCCACTCTCAACATCCAGCAAACAATTATCCACTAAATTGGACAAAAATTATATACCATTGAACCTATAATGACCATCATGTGATGAAAGAATTTGAAACAATTTGAAGGAATTTTGAACCATTTTTTTTGAAAAAATTTGCCCATTTTTTTAAACAACCACAAACTCATGTTCAAGAAGAGGGAATTAAACATGACACTAGAATGGCCCCTCTACCCCACACTTAAAACCCAAAATTGTCCCCAATGTTGTATTATAAGGTGGAAGATAGTTTATGTTCAAAACAGATGGACATTGCAACTAAAAAAGGATAAGGAGGGGTATCAATGAAGTTCAAAAATTTTCTTTTCCACACAAAAAGTGAAATAAAAAAAAAACTCAACCCCACAAACTTTACCAGCAATAAGCTTAGTTTTATTCCTAAAATGTTCATGATTTAAATTTTTTAAAGAGCAGAAAAAAGATTGTATCAATTTACTTCAGATAGTATCATGATTAACAGTGATGTGCAGCAGTAGCAACATAATGAAATTTAAAATTGTGGGTGTAGCAAGTTTAAAAATGAAACTCAAAATACATTTTCAACTAAGTAGATACTAGAAAGATAACACCCAAGCAAGAAGCACAATTTACTTTTCACCAAAATTCAGGGGACTCCCCCAAACTTAATTCACAGTAGCACACAAAATAAATGAGCAGATTGAAACAAATTTTATACTTAAAACATTACTTCCCTGAATGGAAGCTTTAATTAATTTTTTAAAAGTCTCCCTTTATTTGCCTTGTTCATGAATTATGGATGCTCCAGTTTGGAACCTACATGATGAAATAGTTTGACATTAGTGTTCTAGATTTTATGTTCAAATAAAAAGCAGCTACAAAGTGTGAGTTTGGGAGTTTTATCCATTAATCCAGTGAGCTGGCCCCCTGAGACTTGGATGATAGCCATATGGAATATACTGCCTGATTATTATCCTAAGAAAAGAACACTCAAATTAAAACTGCATGAAATAAGAAACTAAAGTAGGAAATGAAAAGGGATAATCCTGGGATAACCCCCCAGGGGGAGTTGTAGTTTGACTGTCCACAGCTGGACAATCCTCGGATCAACCCCAGTTGGATGGGGGATTTAACTTCTTGCTTAGTAACCACCAGATGTGATTCCTTCCAACCTTAGTCACTTTACATCTTTAGAATACCCCATATACAGCTTCAACCAAATTCCCCTCTTGGGAATTGATGTACTTCATGTTGAATAGTAGAGGGAAGAACAAGATATAGGGGTACTTCCCTACTTCTTCTACTTGAGGTTGAGTGTGCACAAGTTGTAATGTTGGAAAACTTGGATGTGACTTGTATTCTGATTCATTCCAATAAAACATTTCCTCTTGGAAAAGAATTATTTTGTCATCATCCACTTCTATTCTAGTGCACAACTCCAAAAATTCATCTTCAAAAATAACTCCCAAACTGGAAGTGTCATCCAGAATTGGAACTTCCATAAACTCTTCAACAGATGCAACCTCAACTTCCTCACTCTCCAGGAAATCACAAAGGTGTATTGCATCTTCAATACCTGAATAGGGAGAAACACAATTAAAATAAGCTTCGATGTAATCCAAGTTGAATAGGTATTCAACTTCTTCCATAAAATTTTCAACTCCCTTTATCAGTGATGCTTGTTCCTCCTCGTGATGGAATAGTGATCCTGGGAGTGGGTCTGGGGAAAGAGAGAGGTAATCAACCTCCTCCAACCTCTCTTCAAAACACACCACCTCACTTTCTGATTCTTCTAAGAAGAGTGATAGGATGTCATGTGCTGGCTCCACCTGTTGAATCATTGAGAAATCATTAAAATAGTTATTGAAAGAAAAATCATTAGAATGGAAATCAGGGAAAAAATGATCATCAAAGAAATGTCCAGCATTATGAATCATTAAAAGTTCCATCCCCTTCCAGCCCTTGAAAACATCCTCGGAAATTGGTTCTGGAATTTCCAGGCTTGACTCCAGGGGAAAATACATATCAAAGTTGGGAAACTCCAACTTTTTATTTCTTTTGTTTCTTTTCTCTTTATTTATCAACTGTTTTCCATAATGTTCGACTTCAATGGGAGGTGGTGGTACTTCAGTTTCTTCTTGGTATCCCTTAACCTTATCCATGGCTTGTTGCATCAACTGCATGATCTCATGAGAATAATATGTCTCTTGATTAGTAAGTTCTTGATGCTTTCTTTCATGAATCCAACATTGAAACTTAGAAACAGCCTCCTCAAACTCTTGAACTGGGTCAAACAGTGACACTATACCAGTTTCTTTAGAGTTCATCACTGTGTGTGTTGTTGTTTTTTTAATGTTTTTTTGTTTTTTTAATATGTTTATTTTTGTGTTAAAAAATAAAATAAAAATTGGAAAAACCACTGAGACACTCTTTGCTTCCCTAGAAACAACGCCAAAATTTGACGGACATCCTTGTTGTGAGGACGATCAAGTTTACATTTATAAAGACCCAAAATATAGCACAGCGGCTAACCTTAGGGTTGCTCTCAAGGAAGCAGTGTCGAGAGCCTAAGTGGTCATTCCGAAAATCATTTTTTATTTTTAGATACTTTGAAAACATAAAAATGCAACTCCTACGAAATCACTAAACAGTGCCGAGAACATAGTGGAGAGGGAAACAATGAAGAAAAAGTGAAGAACATAGAAACACAGGACAAAACCAGGGAAAGAAAGTAGGCACAGATAGAACACAAGGCATAGAACAAACAGATGACACTAGGGCAAGAAAATAGTCAGAAAGACAAAGGCCGAACCCAGGTTAATTCACCCTCTACTCCCCATCCTAGATCAACTTAAGAAATTGATCAACAATTCTCAAATTCGTACAGTGTATGATCGATGTCTTAGGTCACACACTAGTCTCACCTAGAAATTAAACACTCAAGCATAGAATTTCCTCAATACTCAAGCATTCTTCTGAACTACAAGTGATTCACTTAGCAAGGTTATACCAGCCAAAGATTGTCACTCGACGAAATGATCCTGCTAAGATCATCAGATTGCACAACCAATATTGATTCTCAGTTCGAGAAATCAAGAAAGGAAGGGGAGAAGAAATTAAAAAAGAAAGTGGAAAATCTTCCTACATAAGATCTCGCTCTCACTTAATCTAACTCGCAGACGCGATCTACCAAGGTGAATAAAAAGAACGTGATCGTGTTGATGTGTGGATCTCCAGATCGTGTTGGGTTTCATAAACTAGATATAACCCCACAAATTAGATCTCCATTTCTGGAGATTTGAGATCACGACACGAAATGAGGATGAATGAATGACACAAGACAAATAAAACAAACATCACAATTCTAATTAAAAAACACACAACACCAGTAATTACAGACACAATTGAAATTAAAACTAGAACAGAGCAATGGGGGTGAGGCAGAGAATGGAGGAGAAGGTCCCGTCTCCTGGTCGAAGACGATCCCTGTCCATGAGATGTGGATGAAATGGATGTGTGAATCAGGATGGAGTCTCCTCCTCCCACTGTGGAATGATTCCCACCCCCGTTCTTGTTCCGACCCCTGGCCTTGGCTCTTGACCCTCCTTCAAAGAGAGGAGTTACACGTCCTCTTATTTAGAGATGAAAATAGAAAACTAAACTAACAGGCAGTGACTATCCACATGGCGCGCTTTTAGTGCGCTCGTCACTAGAACCTAGTGAACTTCAAGTAAGTGCACCCAATTCCCCTGCAACGAACTCACGAATATTCTCGCACCTTTCCCGCGAATAGATTTTTTTATCCCCGCTTCTATGAGTAGCTCCCCCTGCAAGAAACAAAAAAATACCAAAGCAAGAAAGTGAGTCAAAAATAAAATAAAATAAAACTATTATATTCTATATATTAATATTATTACTTAGATAAAAATACTTATTAATATATATATAATACTTAATATTATTATTATAATTATATGTATATATAATTATTATATTTTTTCAATAACATATACTATTATGACAAATTAATATTAAATATAATCTCTTACACTTTTATTAATATACCTATAATTATTATAGTATTGTATGTGATATATAATACATAATATATATATATTGTATTATATGCTATAATAGTTATATATATGTTAATATAGTTATTATATATTTTATATCTATGTTATTATATACTATAATATAATACAAAGATAAAATAAAAATAAAAAAAATAAAAAGATAATTAAAGATGAAACGGGGGAAAGGTTTGGCGTGGAAGACAGGGGAGAAAGAGGGAAGAGGTTTGACACATGGGAGGTGGCAGATGAGAGCGGCGACTCGGCTTGAGGATGAAGTGAGGGTCACGACGTGGGAAATCTAGGCTAGACGGCAGTCAGATGGCACATGGAATGTGCGACAGGGGGTTCACCGGCGAGCAGGGTGGCTAGGGTTTAAGAGCGGCGAGGCATGGAGCGACGGCTTTGGGTGGCTGCGGGTCTCAGCTGTGGCGCAAGGGTTTGCGGTGCAGAGAGGCAGTGCCGACGAGGTCGGAGGAGGTTCGGTCGCGGCTTGGGTTTGGATGGTGTGCAGACAACATGGTGAGTCTGGATTGAGATTCAGTTTGGAGGGTACTTGGGTTTTGGGAAGAAGGGAAGCTCAAGGCCGGGATGGTAGTTTGGGTTTTAAATTTGAAGTTGAACCGCTGTTGTGATTGATTTTGTTTGATTTTCTGTATGAATTGGTTTGTTTTGAAATTGTTGCGATGTTGGTGGAGGGATGCACTGTTTCTTTCCTATGTGGGTGAGACTGGAGATAAGGAGAAGGGATGGAGTAGAAGGGTGCGACGATAGGAATCAGGCACTGTGATGAAAGAATGGTGAGACGTGAGGAGAAACGATGGCTGGAGGTTTGGTGGGTAATGTTCATGGTGAGACAGTGAGAGAGATGATAAAACGGTGAGACGGGAGTAGAGGAAGCAGCTTGTGAAACAAACGGTGAGACATGCACCGTGAAGCTAGTGTGAGTGTGGTTACGGTGAAACAATGAGGTACTACAAAGGGTGGAAAAGGGGTGGAATACGGTGGGTAGAAAGCGGTGGCATCGTGAGTGATGTTCAGTCTCACAGTGAGGCTGAAACAGTAGGACAGGAACGGAGGCACCGTGATGGAAACGGTGTGAAGTGCCACCGTGAGCGTGGTGGAACCACGACACACACCAGCACCAACACCTACAAAATAAACATAACAAACAATTAAATAAACTAAGAGTTTAATAAAGCTAAAAGAATAGATCAACAAATTAAATTGAAAAAATTAAAAACTAAATAAATAAAACAAAATTAAATAATATAATTATTTGTATTTTATTTAAAATAATGAATTTATTTGTATTAAAAATTATAAAAAAATTACTTAAAGAACAAATTAAAACATTTTAAGTTACTAACTTAAATTGATCAACTAATTAATTAAATAATTAATAAAGTGAATTAAAGAATAATAAATATTAATTGAGTAAACTTAAATTGTTAAAATAAATTTAATTATTAAAAGACTAAAAACCAAAATGATTTATCTATTTATAATTTAAAGAATAAAGAATTATTTAATTTAATTAATTAATTAATAAAATAACTAGAATGAAATTTTTTAAAAATAAAAAAAATAAATAAATAGAATTCTAATTTGCAAGACTAAATTAATTTAAGAGTTATTTAAAATGAAAAAAATGAATATTAAAAACAACTGATTTAAACTAAAATTGATTATTTTACACAGAAAAGTACAAAATCAAATTAATTATCAATTATTTAATAAAAACAACATTTTGATATAAAAAAGTCAATAAAAAATACAAAAAGGATGTTTAAAAGAGTGTGAATACGCTGCCACATCAATAAGTACCAAAATAAAGTAAAAACGACAGCAACCACGAACTCCGAACAACTCATACAACCCCAAGCTAGTAGAATTTAACCTGATCTCCAACCCGCTACAAGTGACCCGAAAAGTAGTTTATATATACGTAGGGTGAGTATAATAGTATACTCAGTAGGATCCTCCCTAGAGCCTCTCAGGAAAAAGTAAAGAAAGCATGCTAAAGCATAGTGAACAACAAGTGAAACTAACTCATCACCTAAACAAGTATACTAAGTTCCCAGCCTCACCATAGTTACTCTCACCAAGTATCGCATACAATATTATATAATATAATAAAGAATATCAAGGGTACCCTGATACTAATTCCCCACTGGTTTTCCACTTTGCCCCAATGTCACACATCCTAAGCATCTCTCTCAAAAAATGCTTGCTTGCAGACACCTGGGTGAAGCACCACAACATGAACATCGTAAAACACAACCACTACGTCCACATAACCAAAGTAACCAGGTAGTTTCTAGGAGCCACCGCAAATCGCATAACATGTATCATACATCGGGAATTATACCTCAAGCCATTACAACCCATACGCTGAGTAAGGATCCTCAAGCCATCATAGCCTATACACGTTACACCTATAGTAGTCCATAGGAAACTATATCCAGAATATATGTGTGTGAATAACCACAATCCATTACAACCCTCTACAGAAATATATGGGGAAAACAGACCGCTATTCCTACCAGCACTAGTAACCAGTAAGAGAAGATAGTGGGTCCAAATGGGGTAGTAATCCATCCATCCTCCCACCAGAATGTTGGGGAAAACACCCCTAGGGCTCAAAATCCCTGGGGTGTCAGTTTCCCTAACTGATGGGGTGAAGTAGCATATAGAAACACAAAAAGTATAGAATATACTATAGCTCACAACCACACTATGGGAATTACCTAGTCTTAGAATCAACTATAGCTAACGTTTCTTGGACTCCCGGCTTCCACTACTATGAAAAGGTATCTTATAAGAACACAACCATTTAAGGAGATTTATTATATCACTTCATTCCCTTTTTATTAGTTTCACTTTACATTAATTAGTTCCTTAAATATTAATTAACCATTATCAATTCCACATTACATTTTATTAGCATTCCAAATAATATCCACAGTTCCTTTAAATTGAAACCTTAGCATTGCATCCCAGTAATCTTTAACCCCATGGGTTAACACCATTTATTCAATCATTTATTAATAACATTATTACTTTCCCATATTCCCAGGCATTCTAGAAAAACATTCTAAGCTACTAAACACAAGGGGGATCAACACAGTGAGTAGATGAACTACCCATAAAGCCTTTTCCACCTATAGCAGAAGTGTAGACCCATCCTACCTTGGAAAGCTAAACATAGAAAGCACATGACATACCCCGCACGTCTTCACCACTTTTTGGAAGGAGGGTAGAAAAACCAGTTGCCTTGAGCAGTGGGGAAAGTAAAGAAGATAAACAAACAATAAGATTCAGCAAGCATCCAATATTCATATCCAACCCATTTCATCACCTTTGGTGTCCTCCCCGATACATACTTTCATAAATTGATGCATCTCGCCACGCTAGGCATCAACTGCTGCCACAAACAATGGACCTCCCTACCCCCACATATCACAACATCCATCCAGGATCACATCATAATAAAAGAAGCATGAAACAAAAAACATATCAACTAGGCTCTTGGCCTTTAAACAAGGCATCCATCCTTCAAACATAATTATCACTCATGGCTCCAAAGAACAAGGCACTCGACCTTACAAGCAATAGGGTAACTTAGAACCATACCAAGCATTATCTTTTTATCAACTAGGCAGTTCTTTAATTCATCTGGAATGAACCAATTTATTAATTATAGGTTATAACTATGGGAAAAATAAATAGTAAGATGTCACAAATAAACTAAATAGTTAATTTACATTCCTTTAATTCAATATCAATAAGAATCAACATGCCTCTGGCTCATCAATTAATTCAATTTAACATGCTTAATAAAACAAAAACCAAATTCATTTAAATTCCTCTTTTATATTCAAAAAATAATTATAATTAATCCCAGTTTACATTATTTACCAATTTCCATTAAGAATGACATTCTAAATAAGGAAATCGTAGATATCACACCATATAGTAAAAAAGAGGCAATAACATACGATCGATACCAATTTATTTATCCGGTTCAAATATTTATTATTTCAATTACATTATGATATAGTGGGATAAAACATGACAACTATATAGTTGCATGTAAAAGAATAGAGGGACCACAAATCCCCTACCTCAAAAGGTTTTCGATGCTCTTTGCATGAGAATAGTCTAATAAAACAGATCACGATCACCTCTCATGGAGAACTGCATCCACCTGAGGATGTAGAGACACCACTACACCAGCCAAAATCCAAGAAAGGTCCATTAGAAACATGGAGATAACATGACATAATAGGTAAAAGAGAAACATAAGGGGAGGAACCCAAAAGAATGACAATAGATCATACCTTATATCGAAGATTGACCGATACTACTTAGTTGCACCAAAATAGGGGGTGCACATGCAGCAGGAAGAAACTCTAGGGAAGAAGCGATCTAAGGATACAACAATATGTACAAATCCTATAGGAAGGAAGGAAATATTTGAGAATCTCACACTAGGGAACAAGGAGAAAAAACAAGGGAGGAAGATATCTCGTCCCTTTAGAAGATTTAATGGAGCAACGATTTAGGATACGTTGGATTTTACATTAAAAGATAATCACATTAAACCACACTATTTGACCAAGTGAAGGTATCCCGAGTCTTAGGAAAATTAATATAGGAGTTATGGGCTTTGAATCTGCCTTAAATCCCTTAAAACAAGGATTTGAGTGCGTTTTTTGTCAAAGAAAATGTTAAATGGGCGAAACCGGAAAATCTGGAAAAAACTGGAAATTTGAAAAAGGAAATGAAACAGTTCTGGAAACACTGTAGACTCACCATTCTGGAAACACTATAGGCTCACCATTTTGGAATCACTATAGACTCACCATTCTGGAAATACTGTAGACCTACCGTTAGATGTCTCACTGTTTTGGAAACAGTATAGACCTTCCATTCCGGAAACACTGTAGACCTACCGTTCTGAAAAAACTATAGACTCACCATTCTGGAAACACTATAAAATCACCATTATGGAAATACTGTAGACCTACCATTAGTTGTCTCACCGTTCTGGAAATACTGCAGACCTACCGTTCTGGAAACACTGTAGACCTACCATTCTGGAAACACTGTAGACCTACCATTCTGGAAACACTATTCAAAGAACTAGAAATTTGGAAAAGTGTTGGGGATGAGTCACCTTGACCTCCCAGAACACCTCAAACACTAGATTTTAGTAAGGAAATGGACTAGATAGGTCTGATCCATTATATCAGATACCTCTCAAAACATTCTCATCCTTGATAATACAAAACCAACATAGATAGGAAACTGAGAAAGGGGTCCAAGCAACCACTCTTAGAGATACATATCAAGGATCTCACCACCAAAGGAGATCAAATAATTCAAAAAGGAACACACAAAACCACACACAAACCACAACTAGATTCTAAATAATATTCTAGGGGAGATACCTCTCAAAAGAGGGAAAGCCACAACAAGTAACAAAAGAAATCCATCTCATAATAAGAAAATATCCAAAACCACAAAACAAACATTTTTATAAGAAAAGAGATAAAAATAAAATAACTCAGGGTACTGATCATGTATATAGGACTCACGTTCCTAGGTACTCTTCTCCATGCCACCGTGCCACCATAAGACACGAACCAAGGGAATAACACACCCACACAAAACCTTCTCCTTACGGTCTTGGATCTCTATAGGCCACTCCTTGAAGGTCTCATCATTGTCAACATTGATCGCTCCCCAATAGATATGTGAAAGTTGTCATGAATATAAAGATGGATCCACGACACATGAAAAAATTGTGTATCCATCTCATCTATGGGGGAAGTGCTACATGATACGCCATGACTCCAACACGAGCCAACACCTCGAAAGGACCTAACAAACCAGGGAGAAATCTTACTCCCATGACCAAATCTTTGCTTACTAGGACAGGGGGTCACCTTCAGAAACATATGATCCCCAACATAAAACTCTAAAGGTCTAATCCTTTGATCAACATATGATTTCTGACGATCCTGCGCTGCCTTCATCCTCTCACAAATCACCTGAACCATCTCTATTGTATTCTTCACTAGTTCCGGTTTGAGAATTTTTGACTCTCCAACCCCAATCCAGCACAATGGAGAACAACAAGGTTGGACATAAAAGGCTTCAAATGGATCCATACCAATGTTGGAGTGAAAACTATTGTTGTATGCGAACTCCACCAAGGGTAAATGTCTCACCCACGAACCTCCAAAATCTAGGACATAAGAGCGCAACATGTCTTCAAGAGTCTGGATGGTCCAATCTATCTGACCATCTATCTATGGATGAAAAACATTACTAAGGCATATATAAGAACCAAAAACATGCTAGATACCTCTCCACACCCTAGAGGTAAAACGAGGATCACGATCAGAAATGATCATCCATGGGACTCCATGAAGTCTCAAAACCTCCTATAGATACTACCTTGACAAAACTTCCACTATGATCAACTCCTTGATCGCTATGAAGTGGCCTGATTTCATCAAATGATCCACTACCACCCATATAGCATCATAGAATCCCTGAGCTCGAGGTAAACCAGTAACAAAATCCATAGATATTTCCTCCTACTTCCATTGAGAAACATTTAATGGCTGGAGCAAACCACTGGGAACACGGTGCTCAGTCTTCACCCTCTGGCAGAACAAACATTGAGACAAAAACTCCACAATTGTGTGCTTCATCCCAAGCCACCAAAACTTACTCCTCAAGGATTGGTACATCTTTGTCACACCAAGATGCACCGCTAAAGGTAAACTATGGAACTATCTTAGAACCATCTCATGCATTTCCAAAGGAATGAAAATCCTTCCCTAATAAAACAATCGGTGTTGTTCATCCTCAGACCAACCATCAGAAGCCTCACCAAAAATAACTCAGTCTCTCCAGATCTCCAAATCTAGATCCTCCAACTGGGAATCCTCCACATACTGCACCATATATGACTACACCATCATCTGAAAAAGACAACCTCTACCCCCAACTTCTCCCATATTGAGATGTAAAGTTGAAAGTTCTTCTATCAGTCTTCAAGAATCACCAAATTCATGCAATGCATCACTACGTGACTTCCTGCTCAACACATCAGCTACGACATTCCCCTTTCCAGGTGTATATGAGTTTTTGAAGTCGTATTCCTGTAAAAACTCCATCCACTGACACTACCGCAAGTTCAAGTCACGCTTGGAGAACACATACCTTAGGCTCTTATGATCTGTGAAAACCACAAAGTGCTCACCAATGAGGTAATTTCTCCACAACTTCATAGAAAACACCATGGATGCCAACTTGAGATCATGGGTGGCATAGTTACATTCATGGGGGTGAAACTGCCGAGACCCATAAGAAACACCTGATATCTACTGAATCAGAACACAACCTAGCCCATGATGCGAAGCATCATAGAAAACAACAAACTGAACCCACTCTGCCAGAAGACAAAGAACTGGATCACTTACCAATATATCCTTTAGATACTCAAATCTGATTGACACTGATCAGTCCACAAAAATGAAAAATCCTTCCTAGTAAATGCTGTCAGAGGAGTCACAACCTGAGATAAATTGTCTACGAACCTCCTGTAATAGCTTGTGAGACCAAGGAAACTTCAAACCTCTTCCACTATCTTTGGGGATATCCAAGACACAACTACTTCTATATTCGACGGATCCATGACTACTCCTTATTGGGACACCACATGCCCCAAGAAACAAACTTATCAAGGCCAAAAATCACATTTTGACAACTTTCCAAACAACTGTTGTTGACAAAGAACTCCCAAAACGGCGTGCAAATGCTCTACATGCTCCTCCTTAGACGTGGAGTACATAGGGATTTCATCGATGAAAACCCCTAAGAACTTATACAAGAACTCATGGAACACAATGTTCATCAATCCCATGAACACAGCTGGAGAATTTTTCATACCGAACGACATTACAATGAACTCACAATGCCCATGAAGACAACAAAAAGCAGTATTCGGGACATCCTCATACTTCACACACATCTGATGATATATTGACCGCAATTAGATATTCAAGAACCAAATTGAAACCTTCAGTTGATCGAATAAATCATCAATCCGTGGAAGAGGATAGCGATTCTTCACTGTCACTTTGTTTAAGTTATGATAATCAATACACAATCACAAACTTCCATTAGCCTTATTCACGAACAAAATCGGTGCACCCCACAATGACACACTCGGTCGAAAAAAACCACACTATAACAAACTATCAATCTATATATGCATCTCCTGTAACTCAGATTGGTCCATCCTATATAGAGACCTAGAGATAAGAGATGCTCCTAGCTACAGATCGATCCTAAAATCGATCTCTCATCGAGGGGGTAATGCTACAACCTCTTCTGGAAAGACATCAGGGTACTATTCTATGAACCTTGGAAACACCAACTGCTAAACTTCTAAATAACTTAGCATCATCTCATCCATTAATGATAATAAGGATGTAATAGGCCTCTGAACCATCCGAGGGTCTCACTCGCTAACAAACACCGCTAGCTCTCTATCAGCACTGAAGAACACCACCTGCCTCCTAAATAAATCCACGATAGACTACAAAAAATACAACCAATCCATTCCAAGTATGAAATCATATTGTTGTATTTGAAAACATAGGAAATCTCCCCAAGAGCGGTGCTATCTCAGCACTACCTCATAGTCTTTACATACTTCAAACAAGTCAGCTTGACCTCTAACTGGCGTAGACAACACCAAGGGAATTGGAAGCCTTTCTACCTCAAGTCCCAAATCATGGAAAAGGGCAAGTGATATAAAGGAGTGTGTAAAAACTAGATTAAACAAGGCATAAACCCAAGTAGAAAACAAGAAAAGGTTACCTTGAAAGAAATCTGGACCGCTTGGTGCTGGAAATGCTAAAGCATGAAGCAGACCATGACCTGCTCCATGACCTCTATGACCCTGATAAATACCACCACCACAACTGCACTATGATCTCTAAGGATGGAGAGTGTCATGGGGATATCCTCTGCCTACCCCATGTACTCTCTACTGATCCAAAGCTGGTGAAACTTGCTGCTACTGCCTCAGCTGGAACTGCCTCAATGGAGGAACTTGAAACGAAACACCTTGCACATGCTGACTGCTATGAAAGGTCATGCACTCTAACTTTTGATGACCTCATCCTCTATAAGAAAAAAATCATCTAATCCCTTGGCATAGGCTTGATAGCTACCTCCCCCAGAGAAACAAGATGATGAGGGCTAGGACCTAAACTCGGAAAAATAGAAACACTTTTTCCCAAAAAACTGGGAACCCCGGACCACAGCTCTGATTCTTGAGAATCCTGATGAATCCCCTCTCATGAAGATTAGATTTTGGATAATTTCCTCTCGATGACCTCTACCCTCATCAACACCTCAAGATATGTCTTCAGTATAAATGGGGTGACCAGGCGCTGGATCTCTGGAAAAAAAGCCTCCTCAAAAAGCCTCGCCCTAGCCTCCTCATCTAGAAACAGGTCTTAAGTATATCGTAAAAGGTTCCTAAAATGGATTTCAAACTCTTTCACATTGGAGCTCCCATGTTCAAGGGTAAGAAGATCCTGGTGACTGGACGCCTTTGCAGTCAAAGAAATATGTAACGCCCCGACCCGAGAAGCCCAGAGTTGGTGCATTATTTTAATACATTGGCACGATTACAAGGACTCAAGTCCCGAAAGACTGATCGGTTTAGTATTCTTGTAAAATAGATTACATATATGAACGTTACATTAAACCTTAGAAAATAAAACACAACATAAATGATCCTTTGAGAATGCCATTAATCCCTAGCTTAAACCTATTTATCAATCATAATACACTTCTTGGAATCTTAGGAAAATAAAACATAAGAAATGGGTGAGCTCAAATGCTCAGTAAGGGTAAGCAATACAGCAGAAGATAACATAAACATTAGGCATGATGAATAATTAAAAACACATGCCTTTACAAATAATAAGCATGGACACTTTATGGTAGGAATATGAGATGAGTAAATAATGCCATAATAAAACATAGTCATGGGTATTCTACTAGTTTAATAATCACATGAACCATCAATAATATTTTCATAACGAGGGAATGTATAATGCGGGACATTCTGAAACATTTTTTCAAGGCCTCAGCCAAGACGTCTAAAAATGATTAAGTCCTAGGCCAAAACCATATATCAAAAATTAGGAAAGTCCTCGACCAATTCCACGTCTAATTGTCTCATGAGACCCACTGATGCACCGAGGATCTATAGCGGGATCCACCCATCACTTACTAAGTTCAATACATTTCTCATATGAAAAGGTTTAAACACAACATAAAACTTCATATTAAAAAAAGAATATTAAATGTCAATACTTTAAACCTAAACCATGAATATTATAAAAATAACATATCCACATTCAAATATATCACAAAAATTTCAATACAATATGTAATATTTGTATCATAATAAATCAACCTCAATCAAGAATAATACCACGTAAAGGTTTTTGACATAGTTGAAAATGATTAGTAAAAATCTTTAAGAGAAATATCCCCTTTTAATGAAATCGTTTAAAAGTAACATAATTTATAAAGGAAGTCATTTAAAAGATAGTTTTGAATCAAAGTATCCCATACCAATTTGAAACTTTGTAAGGGAATTAAAAATTTAAAACATTCATGTCTATATAAATAAATACTTAAAACCATTTTGAAAACATGGACATTAATGAGAAAGGTTTAGAAAAATATATATTTAAAAAATTTAAAATGAAATTTTAGTAAAAAGTAACTTAAAAAGAATCTTTTTGAAAACTATCTTATGAAAAATGGACATGGATAATAATATGTACCAGTAGATACTTATGTAAAAACAACCTCAGATAATAAAGAGATTGTGAAATTAACCCTTACCTTGCACTTTCCTTTGGTCGAGGGTACATTTAAACTTTTGAATAATGACCATAGTATGTTATTAAATAATAACAGAACCATATTCATATTTATTATATCATACATGATTCATTTATGACTTTATACTATCCATTTAATAATTATTTCCATGTTAAATTAACATTTTGGGTAATAGTCGCTTTCTTTATCGTACGTGTTTTAACTTGTTATTCTGGATCGTATCATTTTGATCATGATTTAAATACTTACAGAATATAACAAATGATTTATATATAATATATATTTAGAATATAAATATGAATAATAGATAGATATATGAAATGGAAAACACTGTTTATGGAGACGGTAGGCCGTACGTACGCATAAACACTGTTTCCGTTTTCATATCGTATTGAATGGAAGTAAGTGAATAAGATATATGTAAGTACATACATACATACATACATACATATATATATATATATCTATTAAGTATCATTATTATGTCATATATTACATACTTATCAATAATATATATATTTTATAATCATCGTTGAATGGTGAATGTGGAAATGAATCTCATCGCGTTGTGGAGACGATAATTCGTACGTATGCACGAGCAACAATATCATTATATTGATGGTGAAATTGTATGTAATTGTATGGTATATCATATATAAATAATAATTAATATTTTATATTTATTATTTAAATTAGTTATACTCATTATTATACTCATCCAAATAATGAAGTGTTTGAATAACAAACTACACCAGGACGTGGAGACGGTAAGCCGTACGCACGCACGTATGGTGACTTTGTCATTTATAAGATGGATAGAATAACGAATAAGGTTTTAACATATTTATAATAACATAATAGTATGTAGTAGGTCCTGGAATTATTATTTTTGGTATGGAAACAAAAAATAATGAGGAAGTTGAAGAATAAAAGAACTTGAAAAAGGATGGTGAAATTATTACCTCTTCTTTGGGTGTTTCCTTTTGAGTTGATCAAAAGGGATCCTTAGGCTGACTGTCTGTTAAAAGTAAGGACTATAGGTTTATTTGAGGTAAGTTGGGAGGATATTTGGTCATGGTTTGATCGATCCAAATGGCTTTGGAGGTGTAATTTTTAGAGAAGGGGAAGTACCCTTTTATAAGAGAGGTGAGGGTCACTTTAGGAAAAGCTTGAAATATTATTTTATAATAAAATAATTTTTGGTTTCTAATAGCTTAAAAATGATTTATTTATAGGATAAGGTGGTTATGGGTCTAAAACCACTCAACTGATAGGTTTTATACAGGTTTAGGTCACCATATTAACCTTATCTTTTAGATTTAACTCTTAGTTAAATACTTTAACTTTTATGGTGTCTTCTTGTATTCTTACACTATATGGTTAATAAACATACTCTAATATTTCAAGAGAAACTAAAGTGTTTCATTAATGAAATATATAATATTATTTAATCCCTTTGGATGATCCTTGTATTTTTAGGAATATTATATAATTTAATAATATAATATTTATTTTAAAAACTCATTTATGTCAATTTTGACACTATTTAGTATTTGGTTTTTTTAAAAGTCATCACAACTTGATTACTTCGAACAAGATATATTTAATCAATACTAAAATGTAAAATTCACCTAGAAAATTTGTTGATGTCATAAAAACTTTGTAATTATATTTATTTTAATATTTATAATACCATTCATTTGATTCTTTCATTAATAAGGTAATTACTGCATCATCATTGTGTCATAAATAAATTTAATTATTTAATGTCTAAAAATTATAAATAAAATACCATGATGTAGGAAATAATTTAATATTTCTAATGAATATTTATAGTCGAATTTATCTTAGGTATAACCCTATATTAAAAATGGTTTAGTTATTAAACTTTGAATTTAACACTTTTAACTCTTCTTTAAATAAAATAATAATAAATGTACTAATCTAATAAAAGTGGACCAAAAGGGATCATATTTTATTCATAAGGTTTTTTTTGGTCGAATTTAACTTATCCAATAGAATTAGGACATTTTTTAGGGTAATTATAATATCATTTTTACCCTTAATTACCCTATTTACTTTTAACCGTGGTAAATAAAAGTCAAAAGTTACTATTCACCAAAAATTATTTTCATCTTATTGAACCATATTTTAATTAAATATGTCAACTGTGACTCTTGTATTTTTGAAATTCAATTCACAGAAGTGGTAAAATTATGTTTTATGCAAATTTGCAATTGCTCCTAAAAGGTGGGTAAAAGACAGTAAAAAGTTCAATAAAAATTTATGCATCTAATTTTATTATAAAATGACTCCAATTAATTACATTGAACTTATATAGGTATTATATATCTATTTTTACTTAAAATAAATTTAAATAAAATAAATAACTATTTAAATAAAAAGTTGGTTTTAAACAATAACGCAATGTTTTTCACTATTCATCAAAAATTGAATGTTTTCCGAAAAATACCAAAAATTCACCCTAAGATAATTTTGATATTCCGAATTCAAAAATGAATTCTATTTTACCAAATTCAAAACATATAATTTTCATTAATTAATTTAAAATTAATCCCCGTTGTCAAAACCAAAAAGTGGGTTTTTAAAAAGTAAAAACTATCAAAAGATTGACATGTGTTTATGTCAAATTTAAATGTGAAATTACTTATAATGACCTAAATTGTATTAAATTATAAAAATATAATATAATTATACTTCCAAAACATTCAAATGCATAATTTAACACTATAAATTATTTTGATTAATTTTTTTTTTCAATTAAAATTTAGTATTTTTCACTATTCATCAAAATATGAAATTTATTAGAAAAGTACCAAAAATTTATCCAAAACTAAATTTTTATGTCCCAACTCTAAAGAATAATTTAATTTCATTAAATTGAGTATATAAAAGTGTCAAATATTTTTTTTAAAAATGGTTCGTCATTAAAAGGCGGTAAAATTGCATTTTTTGAAAAATACTTCTTTTATCTGAAAAAATGAATTTGTTTTTATATTATGTCTAAGAAACACATAATATGGATTCTAAAATTATATAGAGTGTATAAAATTTAAAATTCAGTTAGTACTATTCATAACGGATTTTTGAACAGTTAGTTTGGTAAGTCGTGGTGCGCTCGAACTCGCTGTTGCGTGTAGCGCAAGTTATTAAATTACTTTGAAGAGAAAACATACTATGAAATATTGGGGTGTTACATTATCATTTCCTTAAATAAATTGCATCATCACAATTTGAAATTTTTTCTTCGAAAATAAATGGTTAAGAATAAAAAAATACCTTTGTGGAAAACCCACATCAGAAATTGGGTTAATAAAATTTAGTCTTAATAAGAGGGAAAGAGAAATGAAAAAGTCACCACTAAATTATGATCTCGATTAGGAGAACATTTGTTGAAATTAGAAACACATAATTGGAGGAAAAATGTAAATATTTATAGGTAATTATTGAACAAACAAGTGTAAAATTGAGGGCCTCAAATCCATCAATCTAAGATGATTTAAAATATCATCGGTTCAACAAAACATAAGGTATTAGGATAACACATTTTTTGGTTTTAAGATCCCTTCCCTAAAGTTTAATAATTAATTTATTCATAGAATAAGAGGATATATATATATATATACATATACTTAACAAGTAGAGTATCATCCTTCAACTAATTCCTACCGCAAACTCATCTTTCACTCCAAAAGATAATAGAATTAAAAAATATTCTATTTATCCTAATCGTATAGGGTTCAAAAAAAAATGAATTTATAATTTATCTGTCAGACCATTTAAAAAAACTATATTATACAAACAAAGACATCATGTAGGCCAGTGGTAGGTGATGCACCCTTGTCGAACTTCAGTTACGGGTTCAAGTCTCGCGTCCTTTCCAGACGCGATGGGTTGTCACACGACCTCTGGGTTGTCCTTTTTATAACAATAAAAAAATAATCTTAATAAATTATTTAACCTTAATAATAGTATCCAACGTCAAAATTAATCCATTTCAACCTTTAGACTTATCCAAAATACTTTTGTCCAAACTCACATTCCAAAATTTATAAGGAAGGTAAACACAATGAAGATCCTTTTTTCCATGTAATAACATGTGAATACCTTCATCATTTATTCTTTTAAAACACTGTAACACCCTGAATTACCGTAAAACCTTATTGATTACATTCATGCTCCCTTATTCCTTATAGAATACTGGATATACTCCTTATATCCAAAAATGTTATAAACTCCAACAATGATGTAATATACAAATCATTAATCAGTTTCAAGGTAGTCAAGAATATCCAACATAATTTATCCAAATAGATCATATATTATTCCAAAATCACTACCTCAGTATCATAACCATATTATGGTTTATCTTTCTCTCAACCATATATTTTCCAAAAAATTTAACTTGCTATTGAGTCACTTTTCTTGGTTCCACACAATCTCAAGTCCTTAATGAAATTGTATTGCACTACAATCCTTATATACTTTATAATTCTTATAACATGTACATCATTAATACAATACTCAAATGACATATTACTTTAATAACAACATAAGAACTCTAATCATTCCTCTTCATCTTCAGTAGTATCATAACTTTATTATTATCCAATAGTATCATTTGGGGTATACTCTAATGATTTGGACATTGATTCGCGTAGTGTCCCAACTCCTTGCAGATGAAGCATTATACATTTGAAACCTTTTTCTTACCCTTGAAATCACGTACTTGGTGTCATTTTTCTCCACTCTTATATCAAACTCCCATTCCCTTCAAGAATTTACCAAGGTGATTCTTTCCATAGTTATCACATATGGGGAAAATCCTTCTTTCCCCTCTTCCCTTTATCTATCTTTCTCTCTTCCATCCCTTTCTTCTCCTATTTCCCTTCAAAGACATAGGAATCAGAGAATTATTTACTTATCTTATTAACACATGATACTATTTCTTCATATGATGAGAATATGTGGGAGACTATTTCACTTTTAAATTTTGTTTTAATACCATGAAATATATGATCCTTCTTAATCTTTTGATCATGCATATTGTTATAATTCTCATTACTTCTACTAGGCACCATTTCTAACCATTGGAATACACTAGGTTAGTTTATGAATCATAATGTATAATTCCAAACTTGTAAAATACCTAACGTAAATTGAAAAGATTATGCTTATAATCTATAATCATAAAGTGTTTTCATTGAGGAAGTATTTACTTCTAAATCCTTCACAATGGCTTGTAATGAAAATGTGAATTATGCTAATCATATCCCCTGGGAGTGTCGTAACCAAGAGTGCAGCAAAGCCCGTTGTTGTGTACCAGGATACCTCGAGTCAAGCCTAAAACTCCTTATTATCGTTTTCACTCCTAGGTACATCTGTGCCAGAGCCACCTCTACCTGCTCGTATCCAGACAGGGATGTATTGCTTGAAAAATACACAAAATCTCTACATTACCAAAATTCTGGGAAGTTCTTATATACTAATCCTCAAAGTCTATCTTAGGGTAATGTTATCTAATCAGATTTTATCTAAATCTATTTCCAAGGTTGTTGTTAAACTTCCTCTAATACCAACTATAACACCCCGACCCCAGAAGCCCAGAGTCAGTGCATTATTATAATATATTCGCATGATTACAAGGAATCAAGTCCTAAAATACCGATCAGTTTAGTAGTCTTGGAAAATAGATTACATATATGAACGTTACATTACACCTTAGAAAATAAAACACAACATAAATTATCCTTTTAGAACGCCATTAATACCCTAGTTTAACCCTGTTTATCAATCATAATACACTTCTTGGAATCCTGGAAAAATAAAATATAAGAAAGGGGTGAGATCAAACACTCAGTAAGGGTAAGAAATAAAATGAAAGATAACATAAACATTAGTCATGGTGAATAATTTAAAACACATGCCTTTAAAAATAATAAAAATGAACGCTTTATGACAGGAATATGAGATGAGTAAATAATGCCATAATAAAACATAGTCATGGGTATTCTACTAGTCGAATAACCATATGAACCATCAATAATATTTTCATAATTAGGGAATGTATAATTCATGACATTCTGAAACATTTTTTCAAGGCCTCGGTCAAGACGTCTAAAAATGATTAAGGCCTTGACCAAAACCATATATCAAAAATTGGGAAAGGCCTCGGCCAATTCTGCATCTCATTTTTTAATGAGACCTACCGATTCACTAAGGAGATATAGAGGGCTCCACCTATCACTTACTAAGTCCAATACATTCCTCATATGAAAAGGTTGAAACATAACATAAATCTTCGTATTAAAACTAGCCTACGAAATATCTATACTTTAACCCTAAACCATGAATGGTATAAAAATAACACATCCACAATCAAATATATCACAAAACCTTCAATATAATATGTAATATTTCTATCATAATAAATCAACCTCAATCAAGAATAATATCCCTTAAAGGATGTTGACATAGTTGAAAATGATCAATAAAAATCTTTGAGAGAAATATTCATTTTTCATGAAATCATTTAAAAGTCACATAATTTATAAAGTAAGTCATTTAAAAGATAGTTTTGAATCAAAGTGTCCCATACCACTTTGAAAATTCTTAAAGGAATTAACATTTTAAAACATTCATGTCCATATAAATAAATCCTTAAAACCATTTTGAAAACATGGACATTAATGAGAAAGGTTTAGAAGAATAAATCATTAAAACATTTAAAATGATGTTTTAGTAAAAATTACCTTAAAAAAATCCCTTTAAAAACTCTTTTATGAAACATGGACATGGATAATAAATATGTCCCAGTAGATACTTACGTGAAAACAACCTTGAATAATAAAGATATTGTGAAATTAACCCTTACCATGAACTTTCCTTTGGTCGAGGGTACGTTTAACCTCATGTATAATGACCATCGTATGTTATTAAATTATAAAAGAACCATATTAATATTTATTATATCATACATGATTAATTTATTACTTTATACTACCCATTTAATAATGATTTCCATGTTAAATTAACATTTCGGGTAATAATTGCTTTCTTTATCATACGTGTTTTAACTTCTTATTCTTGATCGTATCATTTATATCATGATTTACATACTTCCAAAATATAAAACATGATTTATATATCATATATATTTAGAATATAAATATGTATAATAGATAGATATATGAAATGGAAAACACTGTTTATGGAGACGGTAGGTCGTACGTACGCATAAACGTTGTTTCTGTTTTCATATCGTATTGAATGGAAGTAAGTGAATAAGATATATGTAAGTAAATACATACATACATACATACATACATACATACATACATACATACATACATACATACATACATACATACATACATACATACATACATACATACATACATACATACATATATATATCTATTAGGTAGAATTATTATTTCATATATTACATACTTATTAATAATATATATTTTTATAATCATCATTGAATGGTGAATGTGGAAACAAATCTCATCGCGTCGTGGATACAGTAATCCGTACGTACGCATGAGTGGAAATATCATTATATTGATGGTGAAATCATATGTAATTGGATGATATATCATATATAAAGAATCTTTAATATGTTATATTTATTATTCACATTAGTTATACTCATTATTATACCCATCCAAATAATGAAGTGTTTGAATAACAAACTACACCATGACGTGGAGATGGTAAGCCGTACGTACGCACGTATGGTGACTTTGTCATTTATAGAATGGATAGAATAACGAATATGGTTGTACCATATTTATAATAACATAACAATATGTAGGAGGTACTGGAGTTATTATTTTTTTATGGAAACAAAAAATAAAGAGGAAGTGGAAGAAGAAAAGAACTTGAAAGAGGGTGGTGAAATTATTGCCTCTTCTTCGGGTGTTTCCTTTTGAGTTGATCAAAAGGGATCCTTAGGTTGGATTTATGATAAAATTAAGGACTATAGGTTGATTTGAGAAAGTTGGTAGTATATTTTGTCAGGGGTTGGCCGAGCCAAATGGATTTGGAGGTGTGATTTTGAGAGATGGTGAAATACCCTTTTATAAGAGAGGTGAGGGTCACTTTAGGAAAAACTTGAAATATTATTTTATAATAAAATAATTTTCAGTTTCTAATGGATCCAAAATTTTTTATTTCTAGGATAAGGTGTTTATTGGTCAAAAAACAGTCAACCAATAGGTTTTAGATAGGTCTAGGTCACCATATTAACCTTATCATTTAGATTTAACTCTTAGTTAAATAGTTTAACTTTTACCATGTCTTCTTGTATTCTTATAGTATATGATTAATAAAATTACTCTAAACTTCAAAGAGAAACTCAAGTGGGTCATTAATGACATATATAATATTATTTAATCCCTTTCTCCGATCCTTTGATTTTTAGGAATATTATATAATTTAATAAAATAAAATTTGTTCTAAAAACTCATTTATGTCAATTTTGACACTATTTAGTATTTTGTTTTTGTGAAAGTCATAAAAACTTGATTAATTCTAAAAAGATAAATTGAATTAATCCTAACATGTTATATTCACCTATAAAATTCGTGTATGTCATAAAAACTTTGAAATTATATTTATTTTAATATTTATAATACCATTTATTTGATTCTATCATTAATAAGGTAATTACCACATCATCATTATGTCATAAATAAATTTAATTATTTAATGTCTAAAAAATATAAATAAAATACCATGATGTAGGAAATAATTTTATCTTTATAATGAATATTTATATTCGAATTTATCTTAGGTATAACCCTATATTAAAAATGGTTTAGTTATTAAACTTTGAATTTAACACTTTTAACTATTCTTTAAATAAAATAATAATAAATGTTCTAATGTAATAAAAGTGGACCAAATAGGATCATATTTTATTAATAAGGTTTTTTTGGTCGAATTTAAATTATCCAATAGAATTAGGACATATGTTAGGGTAATTATAATATCATTTTCCCCTTAATTACTCTATTTAATTTTAACCGTGGTAAATAAAAATCAGAAGTTACTATTCATCAAAAATTATTTTCATCTTATTGAACCAAATTTTACTTACTGATGTCCACCGTGTCTATTAAATTTTTTAAATTCAACTCACAAAAGCGATAAAATTAAGTTTTATGCAAATTTGCAAATGCTCCTAGAAGGTGGGTAAAAAACGGTAAGAAGTTCAATAAAAATTAATACTTCTAATTTTATTATAAAATGAATCCAATTAATTACATTGAAATTATATAGTTATTATATATATATATATATATATTTATTTAAAATGAATTTAAATAAAATAAATAATTATTTAAATAAAAAGTCGGTTTTAAACAATAACAGTGTTTTTCACTATTCATCAAAAATTGAATGTTTTCAAAAAAATACCAAAAATTAACCCTAAGATAATTTTGATATTCTGAATTAAAAAATTAATTATATTTTACCAAATTAAAAACAAATAATTTTCATTTATTAATTTAAAATTAATTTCTGTTGTCAAAACCAAAAAGCAGGTTTTTAAAAAGTAAAAACTATCAAAAGATTGACATGTGTTTATGTCAAATTTTACTATGAAATTACTTATAATGACCTAAATTGTATTAAATGATAAAAATATAATCAAATTATACTTCCAAACCATTCAAATTCATAATTTAACACTCTAAATTATTTTTATTAAAAAAGTTGTTTTCAATTATAATTTAGTATTTTTCACTATTCATCAAAATATGAAAGTTATCAGAAAAGTACCAAAAATTTATCCAAACTAAATTTTTATGTCCCGATTATAAAAAAGAATTTAATTTCATTAAATTTAGTATATTAAAAGTGTCAAATATTTTTTTTTTAAAAAAGGTTCGCCATTAAAAGGCGGTAAAATTGTATTTTTTGAAAACTACTTATTTTATCTGAAAAAATGAATTTTTTCTTATATTATGTCTAAGAAACACATAATATGGATTCTAAAATTATATGGAGTATATAAAATTCAAAACATAGTTAATACTATTCATAAACGCATTTTGAACGACTAGTTTGGTAAGTCGTGATGCGCTCGAACTCGTTGTTGCATGTAGCGCAAGTTATTGAATTACTTTGAAGAGATAACATACTATGAAATCTTGGGGTGTTACAAAAGAAACTAAACTTTGAACTTGTCTTGGAACTCCTCCCATGAGATTTATAACTCCTCTCGATCCCTGAGGTACAAAAACCATCACTGCCTCGTTGCCCCACTCAGCATCGTCACAACCAAATACACCCAGTACTCCTTCTAAGCATGGATTAAACTGAAGGATATATCAACATACTCCATCCAGTATTCTATGAAGACATATGAAATGAATCCCTCTTACTTCTGTAGACTCTGGCATTGAAACTCTCGGAGTTTCCTCCTCCAAGTGTCATCGTCTTCAACCTCTATCCTATGATGATCTGTTGGTGTAGGTTACTGGACATATTTTGTGAAAACTTGACAAGGATGTCGACTTGGAGCCATACCTGCAAAATAACAAATAGTTATAGTTCCTACCTAGAATATAGAAGACTCAAAATTAATTTACTAATTATTTTCTCTTATTCATTTTAGGTTAACCTATCCCAAGGTCTACCCATTCAAACACAGAAAATAATAATAATGATGCACGATCCTTTCCTAGGTTTCTACCCTATAACCAGTATCACCTCATTTAATATCCACTATAAACTTAAAGGTTCATACATCATATCATAGGGGGCCCTAAACACCTACATCTTATCCAGTCTCCAGTGTGTACATCACTTGCTAAACTTTACTGACACCGTTTCCCTACCAAACCATGCAACCTCACCTGTGCCTAACACCAAACTCCATCCTATCCCTCAACCTAACCTCTAATACCACTTTTTCACAACCCCCTCCCCACAAGGTGTACCCATCCTAGGCTGGAAATGTGAGAAGGGAGATAGTGACCCCCTGAGTCCCGCCTCAGTAGGATCCTCCCCGGATCCTCTCGTGCAAAAGTAAATAAATCACGCTAAAGCACAATGAACAACAAGCGAAACTTACTCATCACCTAAACAGGTATACTAAGTTCCTATCCTCACCATGGATACTCTCACAAAGTATCAAATAAAAGAGTATATAATATAATAAATAATATCAAGGGTACCCTAATACTACTTCCCCACTAGTTTTTCACTTTTCCCCAATGACGCACGTCCTAAGCATCTCTCTCCAAAAAGGCTTGCTTGCAGAAACTTGGGCGAAGCACCACAACATGCACCTCATGAAATACAACCACTAAATCCACATAACCAAAGTAACCAGGTAGTTTCCAGGATCCACCACAACTTGAATAACATGTATCATACATCATGCATTATACCTCAAGCCATTACATCCCATACGCCAAGTAAGGATCCTTAATCCATCACAACCTATACACATTACACCTATCGTAGTCCATAGAAAACTATATCTAGAATATATGTGTGTGAATAACCAAAAGCCATTACAACCCTCTACACACATATATGGGGAAAACTAACTGCTGTTCCTACCAGCACTAGTGACTACCAAGAGAATAGAACAAATCCAAAGGGGGTAGTCAACCATCCATCCTCCCACTAGAATGTTGGGGAAAACAACCCCAAGGCTCGGAATCCCTAGGGTTCCAGTTTCCCTAACTGATGGGGTGGAGTAGCATATAAAAACACAAAAAGTAGATAATATACTATAGCTCACAACCACACTATGGGCATAACCTAGTCTTCGAATCAACTGCAACTAACGTTTCTTGGAATCCCAAATGCCACTGCTAAGAAAAGGTATCCTATAAGAACACAACCATTTAAAGAGATTTATATGACTTAATTCCCTTTTTATCAGTTTCACTATATGTTAATTAGTTCCTTAAACATTAATTAACCATTATCAATTCCAAATTACATTTTATTATCATTCCAACCAAGATCCACCATTCCTTTAAATTGCAACCTCAACATTGCATCCCAACAAGCTCCAACCCCGTGGGTTAACATCATTTATTCAATCATTTATTAAAAACATGATTACTTTCCATTATTCCCAAGAATTCTAGAAAAACATTCTAAGCTACTAAACATAAGGGGGATCAACACGGTGAGTAGATAAACTACACTTCAAGTCTTTTCCACCTATAGAAAAAGCATAGACCCATCCTCACTTAAGATTCTAAACATGGAAATCACATGGCATACTCGTGCGTCTTCACCACTTTTTGGAAGGAGGGTAGCAAAACCAGTTTCCTTGAGAAATGGGGAAAGTAAAGAATATAAACATCCAATAAGATTCAGCAAGAATCAAATGTTCATATACAACCACTTTCATCACCTCTAGTGTCCTCCCTGACACACACATGCATAAACTGATGAATCTCACCACTCTAGGTGTCACCTGATGCCACAACCAATGGGCCTCCCTACCCATACATATCACAATATACATCTAGGCTCACATCACAACACAAGAAGGATGAAAGAAATATCATATCAATAGGGATCTTGGCCCTTAAACAAGGCATCCATCCTTCAAACATAATTAGCACTCATGGCTCCAAAGCACAAGGCACTCAACCTTACAATCAAGAGGGAAACTCAGAGCCCTACCAAACATTATCTTTTTATCAACTGACCAGTTATTTAATCCATATAAAATTAACCGATTTATTGATGGTAGGTTCCAGCTATGGACAACCTAAACAGTAATCTATAAAAAATTAACTAAATAGTTAATTGACATGCCTTTAATTCAATATCAACAAGCATTAACAGGCCTCTAGCTCATCAATTAATTCAATTTAACATGCTTACTATAATAAAAACCAAATTCATTTACATGCCTCTTTTATATTTGAAAAATAATTATAATTAATCCCAGTTTATGTTTTTTACTAATTTCTATTAAGAACGACATGCTAAACAAGGCAATCATAGACATCACACTATCTAGCAAAACAAGAGGCAATAAAATATGATAGATACTAATTTGTTTATCTAGTTTAAATATTTATTATGTCAATTACATTTTGATCTAGTGGGATAAAATAGGATAACTCTATAATTACATGTAAAATAATAGAGAGACAAATAATCCCCTACCTCAAAAGGTTTCTAGTTCTCTTTGTATGAGAATAGTCCAATAAAACATATCACAATCACCTCTCCTAGAGGACTGCATCCACCCTTTGGGATGCATAGACACCACAACACCAGCCAAAACCCTAGAAAAGTCTATTAGGAACATGGAGATAGTATGAAATAATAGGTTATGGAGAAACATAAGGGGAGGAACCCAAAAGAACAATGATATATCATACCTTATATAGAAGATTGATTAATACTACTTGGTTTCACCAAAATAGGGGGTGCACATGCAGTAGGAAGAAACTTTAGGAAAGTCATGATCCAAGGCTACAACACTATGCATGATCCTACAGGAAGGAAGGAAAGGTTAGAGAGTCTCATACCAGAGAACCAGGAGGAAGAACAAGGGAGGAAGATATCTTGTCCCTTTAAAAGATTTAACGGAGTAGCGATTTAAGATATGTTGGATTTTCCATTAAAAGAGGATCACATTAAACTATGCAGTTTGACCAATTAATGACATCCTAAGTATTAGGAAAATTAATACAGGAGTTATGGGATTTGAATCAGCCTTAAATCCCTTAAAATAAGGCCTTGAGTGAATTTTTCGTCAAAGAAAAAGTTAAATGGATAAAACTGGGAAATCTGGAAAAAAACTGGAAATTTGACAAAGGAAATGATACAGTTCTAGAAACATTATAGAATCACTGTTCTGAAAACACTATAGACTCATCATTATGGAATCACTATTGAATCACCATTTTAGAAACACTGTAGACCTACCATTAGATGTCTCACCATTATGGAAACATTGTAGACCTACCATTCTGGAAACGCTGTAGAATCACCATTTTGAAAACACTGTAGACCTACCGTTAGATGTCTCACTATTTTGGAAACACTATTGACCTACCATTCTGGAAACACTATAGACCTAACATTCTGGAAACACTGTAGACTCACCATTTTTTAAACACTATAGACTTACTATTAGATATCTCACCATTCTGGAAACACTCTAGACCTACCATTCTAGAAACACTACAAACCTACTGTTCTGGAAAAACTATAGACTCACAGTTCTGGAAACATTGTTCACAAAAATGGAAATTTGAAAAAGTATTGGGGATGAGTCACCTTGACCCACCGGAACACCTCAAACACCAGATTTCATCATGGGAATAGACCAGATAGGTTCGAGCCATTACATACCCACTCTTGTTGGTTCTCCCAGAATAAGCATGCTACGAGTGAAAATACTATGTCTAGTTGTGATGAGAAGACTATGACTACAGGTCTAAGTGACTCAGTGGGTCTAAGTGACTCAATTGGTCTAAGTGACTCAGTGAATCTAAGTGACTCAGTAGGTCTAAGTGACTCAGTGAGTCTAAGTGACTCAGTGAGTCTAAGTGACTCAACAATACTAGGTGTTCTGTGATATGTTTGATAGTCTTGCTTTTCATACTTTAGATTTATACTTGTGTGAGCTGAAAATACTTAGTGTGTAATTTTATTTTTGGTCTTTCCTTTGTGGTTTTAACTTTATGGTTTGGGGTCCTTACTGAGTATTGTTTTACTCACCCCTGCATAGGCCTTGTCCACATATGTTGTGACTTGTGAAAATGACTGACAATTTGATAGAGACCTTGGGGGTCTGAGACCAGGTGGAGGTCAGTGAGATCTGACAGACGAGGTGTACTTCTACAGATACAGGCATCAACCCTTTACTTACCATTTGGGTAGGGTTTTTTTACTAATGAGCTATCAGTGACTGGTGTGCTCATTTTTTTACATATTTACTTTTATTGTGCTTGTATACTGGCCCCTTTAATTTTAGTTTTTTACTGTTACTATCAATGGTTGTATTAGTGAAATGCATGGTTTACTCAATGTTTACTTTTCAGTATTTGTGGGATTTTAGTTATGTGCATGCGTACAAGTTTAAAGAAAATGCTTCCCATTTGTGAGATAATTCTACTCGGTGCTAGTTGCCATCCCCTGGCCTATTGGATGCGGGCTTGGGGTAGTCACGACATGGGCCCCACTAGGATAGGTCATGACAGAGTGGTATTAGAGAGGTTCAGTTCCACCAGGAGTCTGTGAGATTGGTTTGGGGAAATAGTTATTAAGTTTTTCGAGTTTGTCTTTTAGGATAGAGACTCTAGTATTGGTGCAACGACTGACGTATCCACACACTAGGAATCTAGACACCTAATTTTCAACTCATTATATGGAAACACTAGTTTCAGGGAAATAAATGGTATATGCATCATATAGGATTTGAATTGTGTTCACTTTTCCTTTTGAGTCATCTCACCAGGTATATTTTATTAACCACGGTTTATCTTGATCTGTTTCAGGATGCCTCTATGAAAACAGCCAGCCAAGATTCTATTGTGTGACCATGAGGATTATACTCTTAGAGATGAGGTGTCAGTATAGGGACCAGTACCAGAGGTAACCCCACTGGGTGGTGCACCTGTGTTACCACTACCCGTCGATCGGTAGTTTCTACTAGCTTTATCGATAGAGGTTTCATGAAGGCTTAATGCATTACATGAGTTCCATAGGTAGAGACCTCCTAGGTTTAGGGGTGAGACTGACCCCCAGGTGGTCGAGGATTTTCTTGATGTGGTTATGTGAGTCTTATATCTAGTAAAGAAGCCTCTCGACCATATGTTGGTATTAGCCGCGAGCCTTCTTCAGGGATCAACTATGAGATAGAAAATCTTGATGATCTATATGCATGATGATGGGACCCTCACTTGAATAGACTTTGAGAACCTCTTCAGGGAGGAGTTGTTTTTAGTGAAATTACGCTCTGTGCATATATAGGATCTACTGCACCTACAATAGAGTTGCATGACAGTAGAGGTGTACTAAACGTGATTCATCGAGCTTTCTCACTACTCCACAAACATGGTATGAGACCCATTCTTTAGGACCTGAGATTTTAAGCAGGGACTATGCTAGGAGATCTGGGTTTCCATGGTTTCTCTTAACATCCCTACTCAGGCATGGGTGTTGGAGTGAGTTCTACTTATAGAGAGGTTCCTGGAAGATCTGGCGCCAGTAGTAGGAGTTACCAGTAGACACCATGTGGTGGAGTCTTCAATAGTGGGTAGAAGGCCATAGACTAAGGGACCTAAGTGGGTCAATCCTTCTAGGGGATGACCATAGGATATAGGGTTAGCGGTACGGGGCTCCCAAGGCTAAGGGAGACATAAGAAGAGGAGGTTGTGATACTCATGCGACAGTCAAGGGAACATGGACTGTGATTTCCCGACTTTCCATATAGACGACCATCAGATGATTGAGGGACCAGTAAGGTAGAGGTATAGGGTCGAGTAGGGTGGTCTGTAGGGTGATGGGCATGGCAGGGGAGTAGGCAGAATGATAGACAGTGGGTGGAGGCTCGAGGTACTACCACCACCACCCCTAGGTGGTCCACCACGGGCTCCAAGAGCCGGTGGACAGGGGCGATCCTAGCTTCAGGTGATAGAGAACTATGATTCTGATACACTAAATATGATTAGAGGTATAATCTATATCTTCTCCACCTTAGTTTTAGTTCTTGTAGACACAGGTGCCAATCACTCTTTCCTTTACACAGACCTTGTTCAAATCTCAAATATTCTAGTGGAGCCGTTGTCTTGATAATTACAATTAAATACTCCTATGGGAGGGGATTCAATGATCACACACTAGTGCTGGTAGTGCGATCTAACTCTTTGAGGATATAGATTCAGCTAGGATCTCCTAGTAGCAGCATCGAGGCCTTATGATTTCATTCTGGGTATGGACTGGTTATCCATAGTCTATGCTCAGATTGACTGTTTTATGTGTAGAGGGCGGTGTGTCGGCTGAGATAGAACCAATATTTCCTTTATCAGTTAAAAGGGAATGCTTACAGTGTACGATGTACAATATCTGAGGAGGGTGAAGCCAACCACTCACCAGTTGGCTAGCCTTACCATCAGTGTGGTTGATGAGAGGAGTCCTCAATTTCCTGCAGTGGTTTATGAGTACAAGGAAATTTTCCCTGAGAATGTTTTGGGATTAACTCCTCACATGAAGGTTTATTTTTTCATGATTTTTACCCTAGGACGTCACCAATATCCATACCATCATATCATATGGCTCCCTCGGAGCTTCATGATATGAGGGTATAACTAGAGAACCTATAGAGGAAAGGCTTTGTGAGGCCCAGTGTTTCACCTTGGGCGGCCCCAGTTCTGTTTTACAAGAAGGAAGATGAGATATTGATATTGTGTGTAGACTACCAGTGCCTAAATCAGGTGACTGTGAAGAACAAATATCCACTACCGAGAATCAATGACCTCTTCGGCCAGCTGAAGGAAGTGAGGTGGTTCTTGAAGATATACCTCAGGTATGGCTATCATTATCTTTGTTTATGGAATGAGGATGTACCAAAGACAACCTTTAGATGTCAGTATAGAAACTATGAGTTCTTGGTGATGACATTCTATGTGACCAATTCCACAACAGTGTTCATGGGACTCATGAAAAGGATCTTCCAACCTTACCTTGATCGGTTCGTCGTGGTCTTTATTTACAACATCCTGGTATACTCAAAATATGAGGAGGAGCATGAAACACACCTAAGGATGGTCCTGGATACACTTCAAGAGAACCAAATATATGGGAATATCTCGAAGTGTCGTATCTAGAATTAGGAAGTGCACTTTATGAGACATGTCATTTCAGAGGCTGGAGTTGCAGTGGATCTGGTGAAGATAGAGGAAATGATTTCTTGGGATCCACCTAGGAGCGTGACTGAGGTGCACAATTTCTTGGGTTTTGTTGGATATTATAGGAGTTTTGTGCCCAAATTTTCCAAGGTAGCATCACTATTATCGTCTTTGACATAGAAGGGAAAACCTTTCATGTGAACGGAGAAGTGATGACCAATTTTCTAGAAGTTGAGGTGAAGACTGACGAGTGCCCCCATATTGAGACTACCAGAGGAGGGAGTTGGGTATGTTGTGTTCTGCAATGCATGAGGGACCCGAATGGTTTGTGTCCAGATGCAGGGTCAAGTAGTAATTTCCTAAGTTTCATGGCATTTGAGGTATCATGTGAATAAATACATGACCAATTATCTTGTGCTAGCAGCAATGGTCATTTCTTTGAAGATATGGAATCATTACTTGAGGGGTGAGTGGTTTACCATCTACTCCAACAAAAAAAGTATCAGGTATATATTCTCCCAGAAGGACATAAAATTGAGGTAGTGGCAGTGGATAGAGTTTCTCCAGGATTATGACTTTGAGATAGTATATACTCCTGGGAAGGGGAATGTGGTGGCAGACGCACTTAGTAGGAGATTTGGGTTGCAGTTTCTATGTGAGGCATCAAAGCAGTTAGCTACGATGCATATATCCTTCATAGATAGTGATGGAGCAACTTAACTTCAGTTTATGGTTTCCACTCCCCCACTCTTACAAAAAATTAGGGAGGCATAACATGGAGATATCGACTGCGAGGCCCTACGTGCTCAGTTATCCACCGGGAAATCCCTTGATGGATATTCGATAGGTGGGGATCACATCATCCTTTTTAGAGGGCACACTACCAGTGATGTTATGAGATGAGGTTATAAGGGAGTTACACACCTCCCCTTTAGTGGTATATCTAGTAGTGTAAAAGATGTACCAGGATATCCGACGTTAGTTCTAGTGAATAGGGATGAAGAAGGTAGTGGAAGAGTTTGTTTCTCAGTGCCTCACTTGTCCGCAAATGAAGGCATATCATCCAGTTCTAGAAGGCTTGGATCTTCCACTCGAGGTACCTGAGTGGAAGTGGGATGATATATCGATGGAAGTTGTGAAAGGTTTACCATGCACGTCTAGGGGGCACGATACCATCTGAGTGATCTTATACTGACTCACCAAGTCGACTCACTTTCCTACCCATCCGGGAGAAAATTTCAGTAGAGAGATTTAGACGCCTCTACATTCAGAAGATAGTTAGGCTTCATGGGGTGCCTTCAACCATCGTTTCAGACCATGATGATCACTTCACATCCTGGTTATTGATGGGATTTTAGGAGGTGTTTGGGACTCAGTTGTGCTTGATCACGACATTTCATCCCCATACGGATGGCTATACGAAGAGGAATATCTAGGTTTTAGAGGACATGCTTCGTACTTGCATCCTGGACATTGGTCATATTTGGAAGGACCACCTTCCACTGGTGGAGTTTGTGTACAAAAATAGATACCACTCCATCATTGATATGGTACCGTTTGATGCACTGTATGGGTGACAATGTAGGTCACCGGTATGCTGGATAGGCCTAGGGGAGTCAGCACTCATGGGTCCATAGTTGGTATGGGCTCTAACGAGAAGGTGTAGATCATCCTAGAGTGGATGTGGACTATATAGAGTAGGAAGAAATCATATGCTGATAGGAGATGGAGGCCCTTGGAGTTCAAGGAGGGATACTATGTATTCCTTCAAGTATCACCCCAACAGGGGTTGTAGGGATTTGGCTAGGGTGGAAAGTTGTCTCCAAGATTCATCGGCCCTTTCTAGATTCTGACCAGAGCTGGTGAGTTGGCATACCACCTAGATCTTCCCCCAAAGATGCATCGAGTGTATGATTTTTTTCACATGTTTAAGATGAGAAATTATGTGCATGATCCATCATACGTCATCGACTGGGGTGAGCTAGACATTTATGACGGGGTGAAGTTTGCAGAGTTCCTGATGAAGATAAAGGATTGTCAAGAGTAGGTCCTTCATGGATGGTCGATTCATCTGATGCATATTTGGTGGTAGCATGGGAATCTCCAGGAGATCACTTGGGAGAAGGAGGATTATATTTGTGCTCAGTATCTCCATTTGTTTGTTTATCCCTTATTTTGGATTTTAGGGACATAAATCCCTAAGGTGGGGATAATGTAATATCCTGGAAATTTCCATGTAATTTTTTCTAAATTATATGGATTAATTTTAAACTAGGAACTGGGACGACACATGATTCTGAGGCCTGGGGTTCCCAGAATAATTTTTTGAACTTTTTTAATAGCACACATTCATGGTTTTGGTAACATCTAAACCGGTGCCCAGATTAGAAATCTGAGGTCACCATTGTGTTTGTAACAATGAATTTTCCTTAGGAAGGACCTAACCTCGATCGACACGGGTCGAGGGTAAAAGTCAATTTTTGGGTGTTTTAAGGAAAAAAATAAAATAAAATTAAGAAAGTTTATTTTATTCAAAATGTATCACTGTAACACAATGATGAGTAAGATATTTCATTTCATAAATGAAACAACGTAATGATGATGTGACTTAGCGTAACAGAAACACTGAAATGCGTTTCTTCCATTTAATGGATTATTAGGGATATGAGATCATGAGAGGATCTTGGAGTTTTCTTTGAAGCTTTGAAGGAATTTTGTTGGTGAACGATGAGCTAAAATGAATTATAGATCACTAATTACAATGAATTCCACATCCTCTTAGAAGGATTTCACCAATAATGACAGATTCCGGATCAAGGATCGACGAAAGATGGCAGTGCGGCTCCTTTCTTCACCAGATATTGATACAATCCTTGAGTTAGGGGTTTATTTCTAAGTTATTTTTTCTTTCCCCATTATTTTATTTGACAGATGGATGCAGATCAACCCATGAACAAGTTGACCCGCGAATCGATCGTGTATGTAGGATGGTTTTGATTGCAGGGATTTGATTTGGGGTCATCCATGTTTTGATGAGATCTATGCTTAGAGTTATTAATATCCCCCATGATTTCAATTCTAATGTATATGGATCATGTTTGACATGAAAAAGGCACATATCCATCCATTTTGGGCATTCTTGTGTTCTTACCATTTCTTATGGTGCAATGATCCAGGCCGCCGGCTCGACGACTGGTGATGATGACAATCTGTGGTCCAGGCGGGACCGCAGTGGCAGATCATCCCGCAAAAGGTGGCTATGGGTGATGGAAGCTCTATGAGGATGACCATTGATATGGGATCCAACGGTGGTGGAAGGCTGCAGTGATGGTGAGGGTTGTTAGCTCGAAGGCCGATGATGGAGGAACCCACAGGTTAGGTCAGTCCAACCCGAACCCAACCGACCCCTTTTCACTAAAATTCCCATAACTCTCAAAAATTTATGTCTGATTGACGAGCTATTTACAGAATTGGGACCCTCGTGATGATGTGGGACTTTTGATATAATATAATTGGGTATTCATGGAAGTCTACATACAAACTTTGTCTTGAAGAGTAGGTTATTACAGAACAAGCACACTACGAGCAGAAATCTTGTGTCTGGCTGTGATGAGAAGACTATGACTACGGGTCTAAGTAACTCGGTGGGTCTAAGTGGCTCGATAAGTCTAAGTGAATCAGTTGTTCTAAGTGATTCAGTGGATCTAAGTGACTCAGTGGATCTAAGTGACTCAACAGGTCTAAGTGACTCAGCAGGTCTAAGTGACTCAACAGATCTAAGTGACTCAGTGGATCTAAGTGAATCAGCAAGTCTAAGTGGATCAATATTACCAGGTGTTCTATGATGCATCTTATAGTCTTAATTTTCATACTTTAGATTTATACCCACGTAAGATGAAAATACTTCGTGTGTACTTTCCTTTGCAGTCATTCTTTTGTGGTCTTACCTTTGTGGATTGGGGTCCTTAGTACTATTTTACTCACCACTACACAATCTTTTCCCACACATGTAATGTCTTGTGCAGAAAACCAATAATTTGACAGAGACCTTGGTGTTCCAAGACCAGGTGGTTCTCAGTGAGATCCGATAGATGAGGCATACTTCTATGACTACAAGCAGTGTCCCTTCACCTACCCTTCAGGTAGGGTTTTCTGCTAATGAGCTATCAGCGACTAGTGTACTTGTTAGTTTACAGATTTCCTTTTGTTGAGCTTGTATACTAGACCCTTTACTTTCAGTTTCATACTATGACTCTTAGTGGTTGTCTTAGTGGCATGCATAATATACTCATTGTTTACTTTTCAGTATTTGTGGGATTTCAGCTGTGTGCATGAATACAGGTTTAAAGGCAATGCCTCCCATTTGTGAGATAATCCTACTCGGTGCTAGTCACTAGACCCTGGCCTATTAGAGGTGTGCTTGGGGTAGTCATGGAACATGCTCCACTGAGATGGGTCATGACAGCTTATTGGTTAGGAATGAGGCCCAATGTTTCATAATCAAGCGAGACTACTCATTTAGAGTTTGATTATTAGGCTGAAGTATCTTGACGGTTAGGGAGACTGAGTATATGGTACAAATTAGAGTTAGTAGTGGAGCCTGATGCATTTATTTTCAGATTATTTATTTTTTATATGTGATCAGCCTAGTGGGTGATTGGTTTTTTTCTATTTTAGTATTCCTTGAGCCTGTATGATTTTATGCCACAATATATTTTATTATAGCATGATTCTATTTTAGTTATTTATATTTCATACTCTGATTTTTATATTATGGATGTTTTTGGTTATTTTATACTTTTACGGTAATCTTAATGAGGGTATAATATCCCCACAATATCTCATAGACCCTCTCCAGTAGTTGGTAGCCTTAAGTTTATAGATAGGCATGCTTGATAACTTTTTGTGAGTTAAATTGGGTGATGTGTTAGGTCGAGATATTCTGTTTTGTTAAAAATGGTATCAAAAGAGGTAGTTTTCTTAAATTTTTAAATTGGTAGACATATGGTTTAGGGATGTGTTGGGGCCTATGATAGACCATAGACTTATAAATCATGAACACTTTTTTATGTAAATTCTTATTTATAAGGGTGATGGGATTTATTTTTCTAGCCTTCATTTTTATGGTTTTATGATTTCACCTTTGTTGATGCACTTGTGTTTTTGGTTTTATGAATTTATGGGTTTTAGATCTTGGACCATTTGAATGAGGATGATGTACATACATTATTCTAGGAAAGTATGGTTCACATAACATATGGTTTTTCATGTGCGGTTTTGCTAATGATAGAGGTTTAGTTTTTTAAAAGTTTCATCAACGACCTATATGGTGTGCTCACATATAGATCCATGGTGAAATTATACTCAATTGAACTATATGTATATAGTTTCTTTTGATTACATGAAATTTGGATCAGATAATGATATGTTAAACTATGATGGTCATGTAGTCCCTTCATTAAGGGATGCATGGAGACCCTTGTGGGTCAGTGCGGGATCTAATGGCCCTATTGGTGGCTCAATGAGGGAAAAGATGCTTGAGAGATGTTTGGATCAGGCTCGACTTTCCTTATGTCTATGGTTTTCTTGATGTTAATAGTTTGAGTTACAGGGAAGGTGTTTTAAACCCATATTGGGAATAGATTTCAGTTATTTCCATGTTTTAACTATTGGGTCTTACGATGGGCCCCTTGTTCCTGCTATCACTAGTGGCTTGGGTGGGTGTGGCTAATCTTTCCTTTTGTGGGTCCCTCCAGAGCCTTTTATTTCCGAGGGGTCATTGTGTAAGAATATTAATATATTTTTAGGCATGAAGATGCTTTTTTATTGAGAGGTGAAGCACCGTGAGTGCTCTTGGTCTCCTGGTTTGCTTGAGTGGGAAGGTTTAGTTAAATACTTGGACCTGCTCATTTTTTGGTTGTGGTTTCGATAGCATGGTGATATAGTGGTTGGAAACTCATTTATTTAGATAAAAAACTGAGTATATGGTGGTTGTGTGGTTGATCATTTCATGAGGGAGATGCCTTTATTTTGAATAGGAGCATTGGGGGTCCCCCAACATTTTGAAGCTAACCTGTACGAGGAGCATGGATAGTGGTTCAGGCTAATTATCCTAGGTTAGTTAGGATTATCCCATGTGATCATGAGTCATGTTATGAAATTGTGTGTGAAAAATTCTATGAGTGTTTCTTGGAGAATCACTATGCTTTGATGAGGATAGTGATGATTGGAATATTTTTTTGGGAAAAGCCTTGTTGAGTGAGGGAATATGCACATAGGTTATGCACAATGCCATTTAGGCTAGGTGTGGATCTATTGAGAGTTATTTGGGTCTTGAGGAAACCCAAGTGGTATATACATGCCGGAACCACTGAGTTTGGAACTTGAGGAGTGGTGTAAAGAAATTCTTATGGTGAGGAGAAAACTATATAACACTAGAGGATGAGATCATCATTTTATTTGGTTTTCTAAGAATGGAAGATATTGTTTCTAGTGATCTGAGGATAGAAAGTTTTTGATACTTTCAAGTTGTCACTCTAGTGTGTATGATTTGGCCACATCGATTCATTTCATTTTGTGATGGATAGATCATGGTCTGTAGAAGCTAGAATTGGTTGTAGGGCGACAATAAGGATAAACTTATAGTGAGGAGAAAAATCAGTTGCAGTTTAATGTCACTCAGGTTGGGATAATTGTTGGTGCTATGAGGCCAGTCAATGGATGGGTATGATAAGATCGGTTTTTATAGTGAATATAGTGGGATCATGGTGGATGGTTTACCATCTAAGCTTCTTGATAGAGAGAAACATTGTAGTGGGGATATTATAATGACTAATATCATTATAGGTTGAGAAATTATGAAGGAATTTTAACCTTTTATCCCGATGTTTTTTTGAGGGGAAAATGGTAATTTCTTCTATAATATGATCTCTAATAATTTTTCCAACCACTCCGTTGAGTCCAGAATGGGGTTTTTTCCTAGTAAGTACATAAACACATCATGTGTGCCGAGCCCAAACCCCTTTTCATTTTTATTTTTATTTTTATTATTTTCTTTTTTTCATTTTTTATTTTCATGCATCCCCTTAGATTCATGCGTATTCCACCCCCTATGGGTTATTAATCTAAGATATAGATAGATAGATAAGAGGGATTGGGATGAGAGATCACCACTTAGGATCTGATTCAGTACTGAATTGGAGCTTGGGGATTGTATGGTGTTTATATGAGAGTTAAGATTCAACGTTTTACACTTAGAGGTAGGAAGTTTTTAATTTTTAGCCCTAAATCACTATATATACATAGTTTGTAAGCTTTAAATCCCTTTTATGGTTTATGCGGCCCTTATGGGGGTTGATCTATAATTTTTTGTGTAGAAACAAGGGTTTCAGGAAGATCATAATGGATTTCTATTTGATAAACTCATTTACATGATGTTTAGTTCAGATAAAAATCACTATATGTTATTCCTTTATATTTAGGTGAGGAATAAAAGGTTACATTACATGATTTTTTAAGTCACACTATGTGGGATGACTTAGGTTGTGTCCTAGGGAATGATGAGACACCCCATGTTTAGGCCACATGGATGCATGAGGCACACATCCAGTGCCCATGTGGAGTGCATGGTTAGAGTCTATATGGGGTACATAGATAGTCCCTAAGTAGGGTAAATGAGTAGGTTCCTTATTTGAAGTTAATTTCATTTACTTTGGGAAGTAAATCTAAGTTTTCTAGAGGTACATATCTTGGGTTGATGGTTTGGGGTACATGTGGGGTACATGGGGTGCATGTTGTGTACTCCCCCTTTTAAGGAATTTTGCTTATTTTCTTTAAAGAAGACATAATTATACCCACGAGTTGTTAATTTTGAGTTTTTTCCTTTTATATCATGATGGTGGAATCATTTTAGTGTTTAGAGGACATATAGAAGGAATTTTGGACTAGGAGAGTATTAGTGGGAGTTTTCTTTGAGATTTTGATTTAGAATCCTCTTATGTGTTGGGTTATATGACATGAGGTGATCTTAGTGATTGATATATATTGAGTATTCCAAGGATATTTTTTTGAGTCTCCTTTTGAGGGTTCCCAAATATGGTATCCAAAAATTTATTGGATGAGGTTTTTTAGTCTAGTTTCTCGAGGTTTTGATCTTGCATTCAAGGTTTAGATTTATTAGAGCCTTTAGGCTGGGTAGACACATGGGTTGTTGAGTACAGCTGAGATACATTAAGTATATTTTTATAAGGGTTTGAGAGAACTATTATGGATTCCATTATGGGAAATGTAATACCAAATGATGGTCTATATGTTGGGAAGTCCAGTTAAGGTTTTCTTGAGATGTGATTTTCCCCAAGGTTTCACTTATGATGGAAAATTTCCATGTAGGGTTCCCTACTCATTATGAGTTTATGAGAACCATTAAGAATTACCTTGTTGTATTAGTGATTTTATTGGATTCCCTTACAAGTGCGTTATTGATCAAATATCTGTGGTGGGCCTCTTATTGATGTTTCTCATAGAAGGATTCTCCTATGCTTTGGATGTGATAAAGGAGGCGCTTGTAGGGTGTCATGTTCTATCTTCATGGATTCCCTTATGGGTGGGTTAATAGTCATGGTTGGGTTATGTGTCAAGTTTTTTTTTGAGATTGTAGGTATCAGACATGACCAATGGTATGAGTTGGATATTATTTAAGGGACGGAGGGAGCCCCAGGTTTTGTTTAACCCAACAAGGGGTTGGTAATTACTCAACATTGGAAATGTCAAGTTTCCCTTTATAACCCAATACCAGTGGTAGAATCCCATGTAGGTTATTTAGATGAGGTGATCTAGGGGATTGAGGGAACCTTAATCTTTGTTGACCATGAGATAGTTGGTTCCGATGTTTCAAGAGTTTGGATAATGGGTTTGAGAATTGATCAACCCGTGCGTTGGTGGAATTTGGCCAGGATGTTTGAGGTAGTTCTTGCTTATGATTTTGGTGTATTAAGAGACATCTAGGATATCATTGGACTAGTCATTAGCCTTGAAATTTATCCGTCTTCATTGGATGGATATGGTCGTATTGGCATAGAGAGATAATTGAAAATATAGAGGAGTGCATACCTCTCCTTGGACAATGGATTTTTCCCAAATATAGATTGGTTTTCCTTAGTCCTAGATGTTTAAATACACAGGTTGTAGGATTTACCCTTCTATGATGTTTAATTTATCGATTTAGTGAGTTATAAGTGAATATCATGTTCTAGATGGGTACTCTCAATGATAATATAGTTCCTATCACCAGTTTGAATCATTCAATTAGAGTCATAGAACATGATAGAGTTTTCTGTTGTTGTCTTAGTAAGCTATGGTAGTTCCCTAAGGTCTGTATTTCATTACCATTTCATTTTATATATCTTTTAACTTCTTTTTAGATCTAGTGTATGTGACCGATGTCATGTATCTAGGTGATCAGTGTGCTATAATTCCTCTCGCATAGTCCAGAGTGGAGGTAGATTTACCTCGGGTGTTAAGCTAGAACCCATGATTGGATATTTTATTTTTTATCCCCACTTTTTTAATGAAGTTGTTTCTTTTATTTCAACTGTTATTAGTTTTTTGGATAGGTAGGGCATATCACGTGTTCATGCACTTGTTATGACAAGAAATTATTGGTTCAATATTGGGGGTGTGCTATTGTGATTTATTTATCACCTCCTATACACGCACTTTAGTGTGTGTGAAGACCATATATATGATTTCAGGCTGGAGAACAGGTTGCATGGTGGTTAGGATGAATACCTAGTGTTTCATGATCATAGTAAGACTAATAATGTGGATTTAGTGATCATGCTAGAGTATCTCAATGGTTTTGGAGAATGAGATGTGGTATGGCTCATAGTTTTCAGTGGATCCTAATGTATTTATTTTGAGATTTATTATTTTGTATATGCAATTAAATATATGGGTGATGAGTTATTATTTTTTTATCCTTCTTTGAGTCTGTATGACTATATGTTGTATTCCATTTGATTATATCATGATTTTGTTTCTATTATTTATATTTCACACTCTGATCTTTATGTTGTGGATGTTTTTGGTTATTTATTATTTTAAGGTACTCTGTATGAGTGTATAGTCGCCCCACTATATCTTTTAAACCCTCTCCACTATTTTACAACCTCTAATGTACAAGGAGGTATGATTGAAGCCTTATGGAGAGCTAGATCATGTGACATGTTAGGTCAACCCAGGATGGTTCGTTACATGACCCTAATGGCCTCAACCCCCATGGTGGAAAAAATCACCAATATCCTATTACCATACAATTTTGAACCTCCAAATCCACTCATGAAAAGGGTAAAAACCAATTGTATCACACCAAAAAACATCTATCCCCACCCACAAAAATGCTTAACACCATCCAAATCACAATAATGAACTTCATTCACCACTTATGGTAAAGGTAAACACTATATATATCACATTATAAAACCTCATCACCCCATTCATGGTGATTAACATCACCCACAATCACATGGGTTACACCCATCACATTCCCAAGGAACTACATCAACCATCACATCACATTAATCAACTCTTTAAAACATATGTAATCATACCCAAAAATCTTTAAAACCACACACCTAATCCATACTAGGATAAACCAATATCTTTATAAATGACCCTACACCAAGATATATCTTTCGAATAATGAAAAAACCATATTTTTTTAATTATAGTTGAACATATACAACTGTACCCATTTCTATTTATTATGCATCACATAAACACACATATAACACAAAAAATATCTAGGAACAACCTACTTGGAGTTAGTTAGAATCCACTCATTGAGAAATTTTTGATGATTTGACTTCAATTTGAGGAAATTAGATAATATGAAATAATACCAGATTTAGGGTTGATCTAAAATAGATAAATGGTGATAGAAACTAGTAACAATAACCTAGGGGCAACTAGACTCACACATGGATAATCCCTACAAAAAATTGTGTGAAGAACTAAAAATAATTGAAAAAAAACTTATCTGGAGTGGAAGAGAGGAATGAGAGAACAATCAAGGGAATATTAACCATTTTCTAGAAAAAATATCTCTAATCCCTCTTTTAAAATAAAATTCACCATTAATAATTAATTTAAATTATTTTATAATAAATTGAAAAAAATTTCATATTCATTTTTTTACAAACACCTAGACCATTATGTTTGGACCCAACCTTATGCATGGGAACATTATGTATCACCAGAGACACTTATATATCAGGTACCTTACCTTTATATATCATAGAGAACACAAAAACTTTACTAAATTTTTATTTTTACATATCATATGACCTTTATGTATCAAAATGTTACTGTTATACACCACATGGAGGACTCTAGTAATTTGACAATTTTCACTACCCAATGACCATTATGTATCTATGGTATTACCCTTATGTATCATAGGGTATTCTCAAACTTAACCATTTTTTGGTTGAAATATGGATGAATCATACATAATAATGATTTAATTTTATGCACCACATGGTACTCCAAACACTATGCCAAATTTTACCTCATAGGGTGACTCTTATGTACAAAATAGTTAGTTTTATATATCCCCTTTACTGAAAATTTAATTTTACATATATAGGGAAACTCTAGATTTAATTTTATATATCATATAGGTTTCCCTTATGCATAATACTTAACAATTTACCAACTTTTCATAGGGTGACTCTTAAGTATCGAAGAATTAATTTTACATATCATAGGCCATCCAAAACTTGGAATTTTTTTGATAAGATGAATATTATATATAGGGTAATAATATATAAGAGTAAATTCCATGTATTCTAGAACATAGTCATTTTATCAAACACCAAGAACCTTAATCATTATAAAATTACCATTATTTAAGGGGTTTTTTTTTTCTGAAAATATACCATAACTTCCAAAACATGTCCAAATTCCTCTAAAAAATTTATAGCCTCACCATTTTCAAAATTTCATTCCTAAAAATAATTATAATATTTAAATTCATTCTAAACACCACATGAAATATAAATTTATATCTAATAAACCCCTGACTTAGGGAAAACTCTCAAGACTCAATCCCTGGCATATACCGAAACCCACAACCCCTTGAGGATATTGAAATTCACAAGGCTGATCTTTGATTCGACCCAAATCACCACTACTAAATACCTAAGAAATTAAAACCTCACCACCATGTGATATCTCATACAAAATATATCTCAAGACACTAATCGACCAACTCTTATAGAAATATGAGTATTTTACTTACTCTATTCTTAAAATACCAAGACAAGTCTAAAAACATTCATCACTTCCTAATCACCCTAGATACTTAAATCAAACATGATGATTACTTTTATGGACACTCCCTACCATATGAATCACTGACCCAATATCCTCTCAAGAAAACTCATTGATAAAGTGATGGTTTCATGCTTTTCCATTATCCCAAATCCCATACATGATAACTATTCACAGATAGACTCCAATCATTAACCATCATTATCCCATATCATACTAATTCTCACATCTATCCCATACTGTTACACCTAAATATTTAAAAGAAAAACATTACGTTTGATAGAAAATATGACACGAAACATCGATCCTAAATGAGTCGCAATGTACTATTTAAACATGAACAATATAACCTATAAATTAAAATTAGTGGTATGAATAGGAATAACCAAATTTTGAAAATTATGTATAAATATTTTAGATGACAAGAATATATTATGTTGGGAAAAAAATCCCTCAAGGTAACTTTGTAGTGTTTTTGGTTTGATTGTGTTTGTTAAAAAATATAGTTTCCATGGTTAGTTTTTGAGTTCATAATAGATTTTTGACATGGTATATAGAAAAAGATCCAAGAAAAAGGAATGGATGCTCTGAAATATGTACAGAAAATTATATATACAAAGTGGTGCCATTTCCCAATGTTTTCAAAAATTTTGAGGTCTAAAATTTAGAGGATGACTCAAGCATCATAAAAGTTGGATTTCTAGGGATTTCTAATAATAATATGGATAAGTGATGTCATTCATGAAGGTTTGGTGTTTCGTGAAGGTTAAGTGCTTTGTAAAAATTTGGTGTTTCGTGAAGCTGTGGAAGTCCGTGAAAGATGGATGATCATGAATGAAAGATGGTATGTTATAGGATTATGATAAGCTTAAAAAATTTGAAATTTCCCTAAATTTTTCATGAAGGTAGGGAGATTCATATACAATAATGGTGAGCTTTATGAAAATTAATTGGAGATATTGAAAGCTTCACGAATGGGAGAAGACGTTTATAAATAGATGCCTACCCCCTCATTTGATCAAGTAAGCCTTAATGAAAATCCAAAGGCTCTAAATTCACAAAGGTGAATCATGAAGTATTTTTCCTACGTTAAGGTTATCATACGATCATCTATTTTTTGAATAAAGTAAGTTCTTTGAAGGCTATATAAGATTCAAGAAAGTTGTGAGCATCATTGAAGTTATAAGAATTGTGAAAGTTGTGAGGATCTCAAAAGTAGTAAGAATCATGAATGTAGTGAGAGACATGAAGTTAGTGTGATTTATGAAAGTAGTGATATTAATAGTTTTAGAAAATTATAATGTTTTTTGAACAATTTTTGTGGTTTTAAAAAGGTTGGAAAAGGGGTTTCACAAAAGTAAATCTTACGTGAACTAGAAGGGATTGCCCAATAAATCTATGGTAAAGTGGTATTAATCAAGTGGGTGAAAGTGGAACATAATGATTCAATAAATGATGTATAAAACATATTTATTCTATTGATCAATACAAGATTATTATAAAGTATTAGTGAGCACAATTCAATTGAGAGTGTAGTGAGATTTTAAATTGTGATTGGTTGTAAACTTGGAGGGATAATGAGTCCAATATAAACTTTGTAACAACTATGTGCTTTAGTGAATTTGGTAAATTAAAACATTTACTTTATATTCTCCTTGTACATAGCCCAGTTAGGGTGAATCAAGTAAAAATCATTGTGTCCTTGTTCTTTATTTACTTTATGTGCATAATTATCAGATAAATATGGTAAGGATAAGATCAATATAGATGTTAAATAGAAAAAAGTGAACCTTATAACAAATAGGTCAAGATACATTAGGGAAGGAAGATTTTTTAAAGAATATACATACCCTAATTCATGAACCCTCATAGTATCTAAGCCCCTTTGTTGCCTAATAATTGGAATAAGAGTATATATTTCTTTTATTGAATTTGTTTGCTTTGATAATGTTTATTTTACTATTGGAATTAAACTTTAAGTTTTCTATTATCTATATGTTCCATGTAAAAGGGAATAAATTAAATGAAGTATAATTCAAATGGTATTCCTCAGTGAGAAAGTGCCTATGGAAAGAGTGTGATTCATTTGAAGGAAACTTACAATGTATTGAAGAATGGTTGGGAATAATCAAAAAGTGAAAATAGCTACTCATTCAATGATGTTGTAGGAATGAATGAAGAACCTACTATTACAAGTGATACTAGAACTAATGATGATGAATAAATTATAATAATTCCAAAAGTGGAGGTTTTCCACAAAAAAAGTAATTGGATCATAAATTGGAGGAAGAAAATAATTTCAAAGATATCCAGATCCAAGTATAATAAATTGAAGTCATCAAGCTAAAAATTATAAATAAAATACATTTTTAAGTGGATATATATATATAAGAGATAATAATTATTCCCAAGATAAAGAACTACAAAAACTCAAAGCTTATGAAAAAGGAAAGAGTATGAACTCTGATGAAATTTAGAATTTGGAATCCAAAAATGATGTTATTGAGACACACCTGTTAGAAATGGAAGATAAGAATCAAAGGCTATAGTAGAATAATGAGTGATTTAAGTATCCTATTTATCAAATTAATTTTAAAATAAATAAGAAAAGTGACATGTTGGATAAGCTCTCCCATAAATTGAAATATGAGATGACTAGTGGGTAGACTCTCATGAGAGAAATTAATGCTCATCTTGAATATAGGGACAAGAAGATTAAAAAATTGAGAGAAGATCTAGAATCATTCAAGAATGAAGTGGAGAAATATAATTCCAAAGGAAATACCAAATTGAAGGATGCTTTGAATTTATTATTTGGATATTCTTCAGCAAGTAATAATGAAATGAAAAGAAAATATGTAATTTTAGAGGAAAACATGAAATTATTGTCTCATTCTAAAGGCCATGTAGTTTGGGAAAATATGGTATTGTATATGATGAACCATATCCCATGAATGAGAGGAATATATCCATGGATCATTATAGAAATATAAAAAATCCTATAGATTATTAAAATATACATAAAAAGACTTATAAAAAATTAATGAAAATATGTGCTATTTTTGTGGGATGCATGATCATATTTCATGTTTTTTTGAATATTTGAACTATATTTCATATTGTGAAGATGGGAACATTTCTAGATCTTATAATAAGTAGAATATTCTTAAAAATTATAAAAGGAATGTCTCTCATAAGAAAGTATCCATCAAATGCTATTATTGTGGGATACATGGACACTCTATGAGTATGTGTCAAAAAGCTCAAGGGATAAATGTCAGAAGAATAAATTTGGCTGCATCAACATCTAAATTGAGAAATGATGACACGAAGTATGTTTTTAAGGTTATTTTTTTCATATTTTCTAATCACAATAATTTAGAAGAAAAAGGGAAGAACTGATCCAGTCGTAAGTAAAAATAACATATGTTCAGTGAAAGAATATCTCTTAGAACATCAGGGTGAATTGAATTAGATAACTCATAAAATAAAACTAAAAAAATAATTCCTTAACAAATTTATTTTTCACACCATAAGGTAAGAAGTGGAGAAAGGAGAAATATAACTCTAATGGAGGAAGAAAAAGGGAAGAAAATATTTGGAAATATTATTTCTTAGAGAAAGGATCATGAAAAATGGCATATTGGTGGAGCATCAAAGAAAAAAATTTGTACCAATGGGTTTAAAACCAAAATTGTGAAAAATTACAAGCCTTTATATTGGAATAATACTGAGCATGTGGGTAAATAATGTCTAGTTATATGGAAAAAATAGTTGAATTTGGAATGGTAGTTGGAAAAAATATAAAATGAGTACAATGTTTTGTAAGAAAACATTAAAGGACTGGTCCATTAGGATTGACCAAAATCATCTTATTAAGGATTACCAATGTACCCCTCTCCCCATGTGGTAAAATTTTTCAAATATCTTTTGAATTTTATGTAGTACTAAGTGAGAGATATAATCCATGTGGTGTGTGTGTGATGAAAGGTCTTGGGTGCATAAGTTGATTAGAGACACTTGCAATAAGAAGAATCCAGACTCTTGAAATTCACATGTGGTATCAGATTCAAAAAGTGGTGTTATACAAAACTATATTGTTTAAATATGTATCTCGATGTTGTGTGTTGTGAAAAAGAAATATTATAAAATAAAGAGATTGATGTGAAACTGAAGATATATCAAAGCTATAATTTAATGATCTAGTGGTTCTAAGTCACATTAAATATTTAACCATTGGTATCATGCCTTAGTTAAAGTGTTATTTATCCATTTAGAGAAGTCCGATTGAGGGAGAAGCAGCAACATTAATGTATTTCATGATTATCTATTTTTTATTATAATGTAGCACCATGGAACTATTTTTAGGATACTATAAAGCTTAAAAAAATAAATATCTTTTCCAAAAAGTGGTTTCCCCATTTTGAAGAGTAATTAAACATTTTAATTCATCTCAATAATCAGAATTAATGATCTATATCAGTCAAAAGATAGAGGTTTTCTAGGTGACTGTTTCCAGATTAGAAGATAAGAATGCCATTGAGACCAAATGGGTCTTCCAGAATAAACTAAATGAATATGTATTAGTGATTCAAAACAAATAATGATTAATATATAAGGGATACTCCCATATCAAGGGATTTTATGTTGATAATACATTTACACATGTTTCATGGCTTGAGACTATTGGCCTATCCTTAGACATAATAATGTAATGAAAGTTAAAATATTTTTAAATGGATGTTAATTAAACATTTATAAATGGGGTTATTGAATAAGAAGTGTATATATATAATCTAGATGGTTTTCTCATTCATGAATGTGAGAACAAATTTTGTTAGTTGAGTAAGGTTATATATCGATTGAAGCAAGCACTGAGAGATTGATATTCAAGACTTGATCAATTTTAGAAGAATCTTGGTTCTCAACATGGTGGATTTGATTAAAATATATATGTTAATAATGATAGTAATAAAATTATGATGGTGCTAGTGTATGTCGATGATATAGTATTTGATTGATCAGATGAAGTGCAATGAAAAAAGTTTAAAAAATTCATGAAAAGTGAGTTTGAAATGTCAAAGATTGGTGAACTGACCTTTTTACTTGGTTTAAAAGTGACACAAGGAAGGAATAAAACATTTATATCTCAATACAACTATATTAAAGAGGTATTGAGAAAAATTTTAATGGATAATTATAAGGATCTGATGACTCTGATGGCTACCTGGATGAAACTATCATGAGATGATGAATATAGTATTCTGTTATACTTAATAGTGAAAATACCTAATATTATTTTTTAAGATTCCAAGAAATACAGTATCAAAGAAATACCAAAAAGTACACTTACTTGAAATAAGAAGAATACTTCAGTATATCAAGGTCATGGTGGATTTCAGTATACTATATAATAAAAAATACCAATAAGATATATTGGGATATACAAATACAAATTGGTCTAGTTCAATATATGATAGAAAATCAATGTTAGTTGGTGCATTATATCTTATAATATTGTTTATTTCATGGCCAAAAAAGAATAAATATTGCATTTCATTAATCACCACAAAAGATGAATATATTGCGGTTACTCAAGCATGCATGCAGTTATTATGGATAAATAAGCAACTTAAAGATATGGGAGTTTAAGTGAAGTATCCAATCAGAATCCATTTTGATAATTCAATTTCTATAAATCATAAAAAAATCTATTGCATCACCCATGGATAAGGCACATTGGAATAAAGTATCATTTTATCAAGGAGAAGGTGGAGCATGGGATTGTGAATTTAGAGTATATTCCTACAAAACTATAGGTTTCATACATTATTATGAAGGCCTTACCCAAAGAGGCATTTGAGTGGAATTGATTGGATCTTGGAGTTTAATCAACTCTCCACACTTAAGAAAGTGTGGATTTGGGACCCCATCTCCCTGAGGTATGGTGTGTTTTCCCTTATGAGTTTTTATGTGTTCTTCATAATGTTGTAGCCACAAAGGAGTTACCTATGAGTTCATTGAAAAATGGGGATAAAATATCTTGATCAAGAAAGGAATAGTAGTGAAATGGGGGATTTTTAAGAAGATGATAGGGGATTTTTAAATATAATGATGCTAAAGATGATTGATCAAAGGTTATATATCACAACAGATTGGGTTCACGATGAAGGAACTTAACTATTTTGGGAATGAGATGATTCATGGATAAACTTTACATGTTACACTTATTTTTCATGCTAAGAATGGATCATGTGGTGTTATATTGTGTGTTGGGTAATTATTTTATCAGGATCTAGAATCACAAGAAGAAAAATTTAACAGAATATAAAAGAAGATTTAGAGTGGTATCAAAATTAGAAGAGTCATCAGCGAACCAAAAGGGGGAGATTGTTGGAAAAAAATCCCTCAGGGATAATTTGTAGCGTTTTTTGGTTGATTATGTTTGTTGACAAATAAGGTTTCAAAGATCATTTGTAGATTTCTAGAGAGATTGTTGACATGGTATATTGACAAAGATCCAAGATAAAGGAATGGATGCTCTATAATTGGTACAAAAATTACATGGTGATGTTTCCTAGTGTTTTCCAATTTTTTGGGGTCCAAAATTTAGACGATGGATCAAACTTCATGAAAGTTGGATTTCTATAGATGCCTCATAATAATATAGAAAAGTCATGAAATTCATGAAGGTTTAGTTTTTCATGAAGTTCAGGTGATTCATGAAAGTATGGTGTTTCATGAATGTGTGGAGGTTCACAAAAGATGGATGAGTGTGAATGAAAGATAGTAAGTTCCATGATAATGAGAAGCTTCACAAATGGAAAATTTCTAAGAATGTTTCATTAAGGTAATTATCTTTGTGAATAATAATGAAAATATGCACAAAAAGGTGGTGGATATATTTAAAGCTTCACTAAAGGGAGTAAACATCAATAAATAGGTGTCTACCCCCCTCACTTGAGCCAAAAAGCCATAACAAAACTCCACATGCTTTGAATTCTTGAAGGTGAAACACGTAGGATTTTTATTTTATAAAGTGTCTCATAAGATCATCTATTTTTTGAAGAAATGATGTTTTGATAAGGCTATTTAATCTTCAAGAAAGTTTGGAGAATCCCAAAATCAGGGAGAATTGTGAAAGTAGTGAGCATAACGAAAGTAGTGATCATCATGAAAGTAAAATGATTCATTAAAGTAGAGAGCTTAATGAATGTTGTGGATTTAAAAAAACATAATTTTTTTTAAAGAATTTTTAGGTTTCAAAAATGTTGGAAAAAGGGTTTTTGAAAAATTAAAACTTATGCAAACTAGAATGGATTACCCAGTAAATATGTGGTAATGTGGTATTCATCAAGTGGATGAAAGTGTAACCTAATGATGGCCCAAATTAGGTGTAAAAAATATTGATTCAAGTGATAAAAATAAGATTATTTTTAAGGAGAAGTGATAACACTTCAGTTGATAGAACATTGAGATTTTAAATTGTGATTGATTGTAAACTAGGTGGGATAGTCAGTCTGCTCTGAACTTTGCAATAACAGTGCAATTTAGTGGATTTGGTACATCAAAAAATTTCCTTTTTAGAATCCTTAGACATATACCATCATGGGTGAACAATGTATAAATCTCCATGTCCTTTTTATTTATTTATTTCTTTACTTTTTATGCATCATCATCATATAAAATTGGTAAGTATAAGATCAATATAAACACTAAAGAGAAAAAGAAGTGATCCTTATAATAAAGAGGCCAATATATAGTGGGGTAGGAATAATTTTTTAAATAATATACATACCATAATTCTCTTACCTATTAGGTTATAAAATCCCATTTTGTTCCTATCATATTGGTTAATAAGAACTCAATTTTTATTAAAGTCTTTACATGCTTTAAAAATAAATTTTCATCAAACATGTTTTTATTTCTATTTGTGAGAAAATAATATAATTAATTTATACCAATTTTAGAAATTGTATTATAAAAATTGAACTTAATTTTTTAAATAATCATATAAAATTTAACTTAGGGTGAAATTTTGGTTTTTTTTGAAAATAGTGATTTTTCAGTGAATAGAGAAAAATAACACTTTTTTTAAAACTACCATTTCTTGTCAATAAATTAAGTAATTTAAAAGTAAAATTATGATTTTAATTTTATTTAAAAGTAACATAAGTATTATTTAGTTTCATTTAAACTAATTAATTATATTTTTATGATATTTATATCATATTTTGGTATAAGTTTATTTTTAGGCTTAAAAACACATTTTTCTAAAAACTGTTTTCAAGAGAATATCATTTCTCCATTTTAATTAATTAAAAAAAACATAATTAAAAGATATTTAAATTAAATTAATTTAGTATATATTTATATTTTTTAATTTAAATTTATATAATGATTAATACTAGTCATAGAGTTAATGTAAGATAATCTTATGCTTGAAAAATATATTTCTTGAAAAACCATATTTCGACACATTATTCAGGTTAATTTTTAAATAAAAATATTCCAATTATATAAATTGAATTCAATAAAATGGATTACATTTTTTAAATCATCATAATTAATATTATTTAATAAGGTTAACTTATTTTTTGTTCATAATGAATAGTAAAAACGGTAAAAATCTATCACCATTATAAAATGTTAAATCGGATTAAAAGAGTAAAAAACTAAGTAACAAGGCCAAAATTTTTCATATTATGTATTATTGGATGAATTTATTTCTACCCTTATCACCTTAGTCTTTATATTCAATTATTTATGGAACACTTTTCCATGAAAGTGACCAATATAATAATTTAAGTAAAGAAAAAGAGAAAATGTCTCTCTTTCCTTTAAATATCTATTATATGTACACATAGAGATAAAAATAAGAGGAGAATGAATATTAAAGTTTATTTTGAGTATAATGAAACTATTTTCATTATGGTAATTTATTTTTAATTTTTAGTAAATATATAGTTACCTTATATTCTTATATAACGTTAGCACAATGGAAAATTCAAAGAAAATAATTTTAAAAACATTAAAAGTAATGTATTTGGGATGAGTTATGATTTAAAAATAATTTTTAGTTAATAATTATTTATTATTTATGGTGAATTAAATTATATTCTAAATTTATTATTATCCTTATCTCTATAAAGTCATATTTAATGAATAGTTCCAAAAAATGACATTAATGATATTCTATGTTAAATAATATTTATTAAATTATTTAAAAATAATTAAAAAATTTAAAGAGAAAAAACAGGATGTTAAAATGCATAAAATTTCAAAAAAAAAATCATTTATTATCCAATTTTTATCTTGTAAGTAAAATTATATCCCTTTCAGTTTGAAAAGTTTTTACCAGGATTAATGTTAAAATGGGTTTAAAGAAGGTTAAATCAATAGACAAGGGTTATTTGCTAATTAAACTTGAATAAATGTTATTATATATCCATATTTTAATCTTATACTATCCCAAACTATAATCCCTATCTATTTTGTTGTATTTGAACTTAATATGTCCTTATTATAAATTAATATTTTAAGAAATTTCAAAAGTTCCCCTCCTCTCACTTATAAAAGGGATCATCCTCTCCTATTTTATTCAAACTTTAAGAACAATTTAGTTCATAAAATTCCAAAAAAAATCCCATACTTACTTTCCTTCATACATAATATAGGCCTTAGTTTTATTATAAAACCCTCCTTGGAAGGATTTTGGTGTAAACCTAAAGATGTTGTCCGAAGAAGAGGTATTGTTATAATCCAAGTGTTTTTGTTTTATTTATTATTAAACCACCTTAAAAAATTATCAAAACATGATGATATAATAACAAAAGTGTCTCCAATATTCTAATATATTATTATGTTCATGGAATAACCTACACTAATATCCTCTTCCATCAAATGGGAAACAAAACCATCATTCATGTGTATAGTGGAAAACCGCCTCACGAATTGATGTAATTCATTTTCCATAACCATCACCCATGAATGATTTTAATGATAAATTTAATATATATATATTTATTATATTCATGACATATTAATAATTCATCAAAGATAAAATAAAATATAAAATTTTCCCTTTCCATTCATTTAAAAATTATAACATCACTCGTGCGTACGTATGGGTTACCACCTCCATGAAGTGATTCGATTCAGTTTTTATTACCACATAACATGGATGATATATATAAGTATATTTAATTAAATAATATTTTATTTTAGATATAAATTTAATTCTTTATTTTTAAAAAACACTAAATTTTTTCTATCATGATCGTTGAAAATGGAAACGTTACTCATGCGTATGTACAACCTACCATCTCCATGATTGTAACATAGTTCATTTTTCAAAACCATATTTCATGTATGGATTTAAAAGTATAATTTATATATAAAAATTATTATTATTTAATTATTATTATTCTATATATGATGTAAAAATGACTTCTTTTCTCATAGTCAACCTACCAAAGTCATTTTGAACATATAATTGAATATCATCAAAACGTCCAATGTGAACTTAATTGATTAATTAATTAAATATAACATAGAAATAAATAAAATAAAAGGAATAATAAACATAAATTTTATTATGTAGGTAAATAATTAACATTTTTTTATTATTCATGAAGATAAATAATGTATGTGACGAGTTGGACCTAAGGTAAGGAGTTTCTAACTCATTTTCCATCCATTGGGTTATACTTCTACTTCATAGATTATTTTATTAAAATATTATGTGTAAAGCTTCATTTGATTTATTTATATATTATTTACACTTTTTTTGGATTTAAATTTTTTACACATAATCTCTTCATTGATTAATTCTCACTCCAATGATATGATCTATGTAAAGGATTTCATCTCAATTTCCCTTCATTGAGGAATATTTTAATGTTATGCACCTAATTTATCTTATACAGTGTATGTAATAACCATTTTATATAATATATCAATAATATATTATAATTCATGGTAGTTTAAGTTAAAATTCATTTTACTTCATCTAAGGGGATTTTATTTGAAATTTATCATGCAGTAAGGTGTTTCATAACTCAATTTAACTTCGTTGAGTAATATTACTTATTTATTGTCTTTGATATTATAAGAATATGTGTGTAATGTATTTTTATTATTTTATGTTGTATTCCTAATTTTTCTTTGTGGATTTACATTTCATATACATAATCAATTCATTTATTACTCCTCACTTCAATTATATGATCCTTGTAAGAGATTTCATCTCAATTTCCACTCCATTGAGACATGTTTGGTATTATGCACCTATTTATTTTTTTTGAGGTGTATCTACTACCCCTTTAGTATGTTATATCTTGAATTTATTTATATTCATGGTATTTAAAATTTAATTTGAAGTTATTTATTTCATGGGAGCTATGATTCAAAAATAACCAAAGTTTTAATGTCTTATTTTACAATCTCATAATTATTTGGGATTATTTATATTTAAGTAGAATGATAGAAAAATTATTTGATATTTATATATTAAAAACAAAATATTTTTTCTCATATGGTTATTTCTAGAAATTATAAGTTTTCCTTTCATTTTAAACTCTTTAAGTACCCAATATATTGATATCATATTTTTAAGGAAATTCAACCTGATTTTCTATTCGGTCGGGAATATTTTTCTTATATATCCATATTTTTCTTAAAATGTTTTAAGGTTTTTTATATTTTTATTGAATAATTTATTAAATATATTTTTAATCATGTTTCAATTTTCTAAAAAATGTTTAAAAGGTATCTTCTTTTAATTTTTTTAATAAGGTACTTTTTTAATTTTTACCAATAATGTTCAAGGAATCTTTATTTTAACGTACTCGACATGAACATAATTTTTCCCACCGTCATCTGTACTCATTACTTTGAATATTACTTTAAAATTTTACCAGGTTATTTTCAAAGTAATTTTTTAATATTATGGAAATTTATAAAAGTTATTTTCAATGTGAAAATTGTATTTTCCTCAGGAATATTTTTAGTGATATTTTTTTGGTATTTTTATTCATCAATAATAACCACTATTTATTTTACTTATACCCCACAGGGGATATATTGTAATGTTATACTTACTATTTTTTAGATGGTTTATGATCAGTTTGACTAGAATTATTGGAAAATTACCCTATACCAATAGTTTTAAACCATTGTTATAGGCTATAGAACCATCGGTATAGGGTATACTAATTGTTCTATGAACTATGGGGCCATCAGCCATTTTTATAGAGTTATAAAAATGGTTTCTATTGAAGCCATAGGTATAGCATGTGGAAAGTTCCGATTACCCATAGTTTTCACTAAACCATAGATATATTTGGATACCAATAGTTGAGTAAACCGTGGGTATAGATTTCTCTCCCCATCCAGGATATACCAATGGTTCATAAAATTGTTGGTAAAAATTCATCTCCCAAGCTAACACTACAGACCCATCCTATACCTCCACACTTTCAATACCATGACCTGTAAACAAAATAAAAACCACTATACACATTTCATGCAGTACATATATTTTATATTTATAATTTAACCAAATTATTACTTATCAATAGTTTTCAAACCATTTACAATACTATAACATACATATAAAATCCAAAAAAATTGATCATTTTTAGTCACTAAACACCATCAAAGCATTTGTTTCTTTAATGTCAACTAAAAAATAGAGGGGATAAATATCCCCCTCATCAACACAACTGATATCATAATAATCACTAGCATTATGAACATCCTCACCAACATCATCTTCTTAAGGTCTAACATCATCATATTTAGGATCATAATCATCACTAGGAGTGTCATCACCTCAACGAACACTAAGAACCTCATTTAAATCACACAGTGAATCATATAAAGATTTAATTATTTCTATATATAAATAAAAAACTATATCATCCTATTATGGAAGAAATGGACATAAATATTTCATAGATTTTGGAAAGTACTCAGTAATCATTTTACACATTTCATGCTCCTAGATAATTTTTTTTGGTATCATCTACTTTTTCATGATAATTTTCTAGTTCGGTGATGTTAGAGCATTGAGAAGAGCTTGATGAGGGCTAATACCTAGTGGGGATGATGGTATTCCCAAGTCAACATCAGAATATCCCCTGGGGATCCACACCTAATGCCTTTCTCAAATGATCATTTGGAACAAAGTTTTCATCTTATTTGTCATCAAGGTCCCCCAGGGAACACTGTTAAAATTATAAATAATATGTTTAATTATGAATTATGTATCAATTTTTGTAATATGGATTGTTAAATGTAGCATGAAAGTGAAAAATAGAGGAAATTTTTTCTTCAACTCATACAAAATTAATGGTGCATATTGCTTAATTTTTATCAAGAAGCACTTATATAACATTTTAGCACAAAGGTATTTATAAAAATAACACAATCGAATCACTATCACCCATACATTATTGGATAGTAAATGTTGGATAACTATTTAAATCAATTCATGAAGAAGGATGTGATAATCATGAGTTTTTAGGGATTTTAGTATTAACTATCTTATATTGACTCATTTAGATATGTTTCTTGAATTTATATCAAGAACCTTTATATTATCCAATAATTCTATAAATTTATTTTTCTCAAAATGTTTCATCACATAAGAAGCACATTTAAATTTCCATTTATTTTCACCAACACACATAGGATGCAGTTCTCGTTGAATACTCTAATACATCAAGTCATGCTGAGATCATAAGACATATTTTGTCTTCCCATTGATATTTAGAAAAATTGAAAGCATCATTTAACACATATTTTTCTTAATGTTAATTACATCTAAACAATGACATAATAAATTGGTTAACCAATATGAAAATTCATAAAATATACTTTTATTTTTTCAACTGTAAGTGGATTTAGTGTCAATATTATTCCTCTTTTTATATTTTATCTGACCTCTACCTAATAAAAAACTGACATCTTTCAATTCATTAGTCACATCAGTTCCAGATATATGTTGAGGTGGTTTTTCAGTGTCAATAGTATCATCAAACCTATATAAATTCTTACTATATTAATAACCCCTTGATAATAATCATTGATGGCCCATGAAACTAAAACTGCAATGATATTTAGGTCTTCAAGATTGTGCATTCTTTATAAAAATAAGACATGATAGTTTTCCATTTATGATCCAACTATAAATCATTATATAATAAGGGAAATAATCTATAGTTCAAAGAAGGGCATCATGAATCTGAAATATTTTTTTTAAAGAAGCATCGAATGTGCACATGACCACATCCCAAAGCTGCATTAACTCTTGTATTAAATGTTGAAAGTAGAAATAAATATAATTTACAGAATCAAAAGGTCAAGATATTAGCAAAGATAATAAAGTAATTTTTTTCATACACATCCACAAAGGAAGATTATACATGTGAATAAAAACGAACCACGTATTATAAGAAGTAAGCATATGAACAAATAGATTAAAACCATCATAGGGAAAACCAAACATATCATTACGCACCTCAACTACAAAATTAAGATGTCATGAATAAAATATACTATATTCTAATCCATCTGTAGAATGAACTTACTCATCATTATCTTTAAATCTCTCAACATCATTCCAATTCATATTTGTTTATATTTCAGTATACATAAATAGATTTTGAAGCGTAGTAATTAACAGAAAGTGCCACATGACTTTTTAAGAAACATGATATGGTGTTCCATATATATTTGGATTCCATTGAGATATATCACATTCTTTACAGTTATTAAGTCTAGTTACTTCCTATCAAAATATGCTACAATATTTAGGGAAATCAGGAATTTTATTAGTAATAAATCCAAGAAGTTTAATTAACTTCCATTCCATATAATGACTTGAGGAAATGTATATATTGTTAGGAAGTAAGTCCTTAAAAAAGATAAGAATATAATCTTTGGTGGAATTTGAAATTCCATATATAATTTTTATATGTTATAGCCACATTAAAAATTATAATTATGTCATTTTAATACATTCCTGATATACAAGAGTCCTAGCATCATCCATTAATTCTTTTACTCTCTCAACATAATCATCTTTATTAATCTCCTAATGTGTGTTTATATCATAGTCTTCTTTCACGAACATACTATATTTCTTATGATGATTCATAAATTAAAACCAATCAAATATAAAATTCTCCATACCACTCCTTTCATTATGTTCATGAATAATAAATGATTTTCTCATCTCTCTATTGTGATATGAAACATAATAGTCTATTTGAAATTGAATTTTTTTATACAGAAAATAACTTCTTCCTATGACAACCGGGGTCTTCCAAAACAATTATAACATAGAAAATGTATAAGAACTTTATATGAAGCATTGTTAAATGTAAAATATAAAAAATAAAAATTATTTGAAAACTCTTGAGATAGAACCAGTATGATACATCTTTCTTCTATCCGTTATATAATAGGAAAAAAAAAATTAAAATCAATATTGTAAACCCTAATTACAAAATTCCATACAACCAATTTTAATATGAAAGTCATAAAATTATACTAGAATCTAGCCAAACAAAGAATAAGATAAATGACATATGCTATAATCGATGTATACAAATAATGAACCAAATAAATTATAATACATGGAATGGAAAATAATTATTACATAATCAAATTAAATACATATGTCTTTATAAAACAATTGTTTTTTAAAGTAACTTACTTGTTTTGAAATTAAAAAACCTAAAAACATGGTATAATAATATAATAGAAATTATTCCATAATTTATATAAATATAAGTAATCATCAAATCCTAATATCATAGAAACTATGATTTATAAAATAACAAAAATATACCCAAAAGGTGATAAAGGGGATGGAAGCAGAAATTTTTATGATACATGAAATTCAATACCAAATTTGTTAGAAAAAATTACCCATATCTAAGTGGAAATAAAAAACATATCACTTGTATCCTTCAATAAGCCCGAATAATATCAAATGATCATCCACTATCTCAAACAATAAATTTTCATTACCAACATCAAAGTAAATCATGTCTATATACACATAGAGTGTGAATATATGGAAAAAAGATAACTTATACTAAGATTACACTAAATTTTTCATTCTTAACCATTATAATATAATACATTCTAGGATAGTTTGAAATAAAACTATTTAACTAAAATTTTAATTTTTAATAAAAAAATAAAAGTATCAAAGAAGTAACTTTTTTTCATCTCTTTTTAGACATGAAATTTATCTAATTTTAAAACATATATGAAAATCTGTTTGATGATATTTAATATAAGATGAACATATAAAGGAATTAAATTTAATTTATGTGGAGGAAAAGTTTCTTTTTAAGAAAATGATAATGAGTATTAATGAATATCAAGATACAATGATCAAATTTTTATTCATATAGAGACAAAATTATACTAAATAGAAATAAGAATTTCAAATAAATATTAACCTTCTAACCATTGAACATGATTATAAAAAATGAACATACCTTTTAAATTCCATTGCATATTTATACATAGTGAACTAAAAATCTAGAGTAATTAATAATAAACACTACCATTATGATGAACATAAGTAACCAAAAACAAAAATGAACAATCAAATTATATTAGATGCATTATATTAAATAAGGAAATATTAAGAGAATATATCATAATAAAGTTTCACAATAAGGATCTTGGGTAAGTACCAAAAGAGATAAGGCTTGAATTTTTTTGATATCTTTTTAGATTCATATCCTTTTTCTATATTTACACGGGAGAACCATTTCCATATAGTTCATTTTATATGATAGTTCCATATAATTGGATTGTATTTTCATGGGAGCACTATGTATATATGTTAAATTTTGATGGGAGAACCACATCCCTAAATTATTTACTCCATGGGACTAACATATCCTCATAAAACTCCACATTATAGTTTAAATTATATAAAACCCAATTTCACATTTACAACCAACCAAGTACTATCCCAAGTTCCCACCAAAGTATCCAAGTTATCTCCCATAAATTATTCTATAGAATCATAGGACATATAATAAATCCCTAATACATTAAACCCCTAATAAATTAATAGATTAAAACAATTATATTAATAATTTCATAACCCCCTAATACATTAACAAAACAAATAAATTATTATAATAATTAATTTCATAATTAGTAATTATATATTATAAATAAAACATTATATTGGATATTTATAAAATTAGTGAATAAATAAATTAAAAAACATATATATATATATACTAAAATAAAATTTATTATGAAGTAATATAACAAAAATAATCTACAATTTTTTTTTCAAATAATTGGGAAGAATCGTGACCTAACTGTATCTCAGTTAGGTTTTGATACATAGATAAAAATAGAAACAATGCTCAGAAGTAGAGATGAAGGATTTATAATTCTCTAATTTTACACTGAAGAATACCAGAATAAAAAAAATCCTTGACTGAAGAGAGATCATTAGAGTATAATAGAGGAAATGATATTCATTCGGGTTAGGGGAGATAAGGGATCATGGGTGGGGAGGGGGGGGGGGAGTTTGAGGATTTTATGTGAAGACATTATACCAATTTTTTTTTACAAAATTGTTGGTATAAGTTTCTATATAGAAATAGTTTATATAAATTAATGGTATAAGATAATATAAACCAACAGTTTGTAAAAACCATTGGTATAGAACATTGGTAAGGAATATGTATCAATATTTCTAGAAACTAATTATCATAGAAGCATGGGCATTGTATCAAATTATAGTAGTGTGGGGAAAGTAGTGACATTAAATTTCTTGAATAATTTTGTATTAATTAACTTTATATTGTATAATTAATTTTATTATGATAATTGGAAGTTAAATTTTATCTTTAATGTCCATATTTTTTTCATCATGAATATGAATATTTACAAAACTATATATCATTTCTATAAACAATGTTTTACTTTGAAAGTTATTTGATTGACATGGGAAATATTGATATTTCATATTATTTACTTAATATATATATTTATTGATAAATAATATTGTTTATGAATTGAATTGATCATTCCATATATTAGGAATGAATTGGTAATGTAGTGATGGGTGGGTCTTGGTTATATACAACCCCTCTATGCACTGTGAAAGAATCATGAACCCACACTACGGTATCCAGTGCTAAAAAAATAATCTTTTCATTTTTGTATTTGATATTGATAAATGTAACCCATTTTTTCCATCCAAACCTTATAACATCAAAAGGAAATATTGGATCACTTTCACACCCAAGTACCTTTTAGGTTTAGAGTTTTATATAATTAGTAAAAACTCTTACATAACCAACACTCATGACTTCAAGTGAGTATTTTTCTACTATACCCAACTTTTAATATTCCATATTATGTATTCAACATATCACATAAAATTTTTCACATATGAAACCTTTATAACCTCAAATAATTTATAATAATTATTCTTATCTCAGGGAAAAGGAAAGATAATAAGGGCAAGGTTAATGATCAGTAATGTCATACATAAGAAATTTACAATTGAATGTCATCAGTGTGGAAAAGTTTGACATAAAAGTTTGATGGAATAATAATATTGCATGATCATAATCATAAGAAAAATCTTACCCATAAATACTTGGATCACCAATCATAAAACATGATTTAAATATTTAACATCTCACAAGACTCATATGATTCAATAATCATGAGCCATGTGATGTCAATATTGATCAAAATAATCATTAAAAACCCATAGAAAGCACAAAGGAAACATGATGGTATCTTGGAAAATTTTCATATCAATATTATATATAGAATAACATTAAATATTATAAGTGGATTAACCCTAATGGTTACATAGGTAATAACCACCATGGTTACACTTGAAGTAAATATCACAGTTACACTTCAAATAACCATCCTGGTTATACTTGGAATAAATATAATGATATATTACCACAATCTATTTGGAGAAAACTGATTGGTTAACTTCATAACTCACTACTAGAAAATAACCCTATAACCACGGTTTGGAATTGTTGGTATAGCCCACAAAATCGTGGGTATAGGCTATACCCATAGTTTAGAGAACCGTAGGAGCTTAAGGTGTCAATATCGCTCAGAGCTATACCCACGATTTAAAAAATGCTATACCCACAATTATGAACTTTGGGAATTGGTGTATGGGAAATTTTCTACTGTATCAATAACCCTATACACATAGTTCTCAAACTATGGCTATATGATTTTAAAAAAAAATCCCACATCCGGATTTGAACCCTCGACCACCTCCTCCTAGCCGACATGCCTAAACACTACCCCACATAAGATTATGTGTATATAGATATATGTTTACTTATATATATTTTTATAAACCATGGATATATATAGAAAACCATGGGTATAGGTTTTCTTGTAGAAATATTTTTGTTCCTATAAAATTTCTTTTCTCATGCTTATGAGGGGAACCTATTCCCACAGTTTTGATAATAACATGGGTATAATTTAAAACTATACCCATGGTTTTTTTGAGAACTGTGGGTATAGGTCTTTAACTGAACTATATAACCATGGTTTTTGAAAAACCATGGGTATAGGTTCCAAACCAATCCCTATACACATGTTTTTTTGGAAAACTGTGTGTATAGGTTCATTTTCTATTAGTGACTTTACCAAATGAATTGGAGATTTATAATGGTCTCACCCACCCTAGGTTTAAAAGACAACAACCCATCATCATAAAAAATTACCAAGAACCGTAACATAACCATAACACATAATATCTTACAGTTTTCAAAATAATATTTTCACCAATAAGAAAACATTTCCAAATATTGAAATATCCTTTCCTTTTTAAAAACCCATTTTCAAAAAATAAATTACCCAGAATAAGTAAAGAAGTATTTTTTGTTGTACCTCTCGTACCCCTCGTGGTTTAATTTTCATGATCACAATCACTCTCTTATTTATCTAATCTTGTTTTAAGTGTGTTTGGATGATAGGCATGATTTCAGGTTGCCAAGGAATTGGGCCAAGAAAGAAAGAAGGCAAAAGTGGACTGATTTTTAGTCCACCGGCCAACCGGTGGATGACCACCGGCCAGCCGATGGAGCCTGGGCAGAAGGCATCCCCTCTGTCCAGACCACCGGCCAACCGGTGTCCCATCACCGGCCAGCCGGTGGAACCCAGACAGGCCGGACAGCTACTGTCTCAGCACCGGCCAACCGGTGGCCTTCTCACCGGCCAGCCGGTGGTGCCTGAGCCCGAGCCCTCTCCCTCTTCCAAAGCACTGGCCAACCGGTGGCCAAGCACCGGTCAGCCAGTGGAGCCAGTCAAACTATCCGTTGGGATTTGACCAGACTTGCCCACTTGACCCCCAATGGCTCCGAAGGCCTCTCCAACAGCTCCCAAGACCCCCAAAGGCCATTTGAGGGTTCCCCCTCTATAAATAAAGGACTAAGAAGCCCCGGAAACATACGGAAGCCCACGGGAACATTTTTCCATCATTTGGCGAACCTCCGGCAGATTGCTTCAAGGAACCCCACTTGCTCCAACTCATTTCCACATCCAAGGAGCACCACCATAGAAGCTTGGGAGCGCTCTTCATCAACTCCAATCAATCCATTGGCACCCAAGACTTCTCCACATCACGGTTTTTCTTGTTTTAATTATTTTGAGCATCAATTTGGGTTTGTGCCTACAAACCCCTCATTTCTCTCATCCTCTCTTCTTTGGGTTTTCACACCACCTTCAAGGTGTGAAGAGGTTAGTCAAGCCTTCCCTTTAAAAGGCTTGAGTCATAGGTGAGCTAGCCTTCACCTGTAAGAAGGCTAGTGGGTTCTTGCTCAACCATTAAAAGTAAGTGGGTTCTTGCTCAACCATTAAAAGCAAGCTGTAATAGGTTCTAGACTTCCTTAAAGTCTAGTGGGTTTCTTGCTAAAACCATTAAAAAGCAAGCGGTATTAAATATCTCAACGGTTGAGTTGGGAGCGGAGACGTAGGCTTAGGGTTAAGCCGAACTCCGTTATCAAGTTTTGTGTCTTGCCTCTTTTATTTCCGCTGCACTTTTAACTTTGATTTTAAATTGTTAATTATTTTTTAAAAGGAAATTCACCCCCCCTCTTGCCATCACTTCTCCGCCTAACAATTGGTATCAAAGCCAAAATTTGAGTAATACCCTAACCGGTTTCAAATTCAAGATCCTTTGTGATGGCTTCATCTTCTTTCACCCCCGAAGGTTATTCATTGGGTCGTGCTCTATTTTTTGATGGAACCGACTACACTTTTTGGAAAACTTGCATGATTACATTTCTTAGAAGTATTGGCTATCCTATATATAGAATTGTTATGCAAGGCTACACTCTCTCTAGCAAAGATGAGTCTAAATGGACCCCTGAAGACATTGCTTATTTTGAGCTTGATGCCAAAGCCATGAATGCTCTTCATTGTGGGTTAGACCGTAATGAATTTAATTGTATTTCTACTTGCACCACTTCTCATGAAATTTGGAAGATTTTAGAGGTTACCCATGAAGGGACCAAGCAAAAGGAAAAGAAGAAGGCATTCAAGGCCACATGGAGTGATAGCTCCACATCCTCCTCCTCCTCCTCCTCAAGTGACAACGGTAAAAAATGTCTAATGACATTTCATGAGGTATCCTCTTCCGACTCCTCTTCCTCTTGTTCTTCAAATTAATTCAATCATTTATCTTATGAGGATCTCCAACATGCGAGAGATCAATTGGAGGAAGGTTTTCACGAAATTTCTTCCAAATTTGTTGCTTTAAAAAAGAATTTCAAAAAACTTTCTTCCAAAAAGGAACAACTTCTCAAAGAGAAGGAAGAGTTGTCCCTCAAGATCCAAAACCTTCCCGATGTTGATTCTATGGAATCAACAATCAAGGATTTAAAGGAATCCCTTGCCAAATTTACCCAAGGTGAACAAAATTTAACCAAGCTCCTTGGTTCCCAATGCGTATCTAGAACCACCCAAGGACTTGGCTTTAACAAGTCAGCTTCCTCTTCCCATGCTCCAACTATTTTTGTAAGGGGGAGCTCCCAATATAAATTTTGAAACTATTGTAAAAAGCCCGGGCACTTAATTTATGAATGCAATTGCAAAAATGCCCGGTATGGAAGGCCCAAAACCATTTCCTTCAATGATGAATTTCATAGGAGAAGACCCGCCACTAGACAAGTTTGGATTGAAAAATCCCTTTTAGCGAGTCTCACCGGACCAAAATTTGTCTCGGTTTCAAAATCCTCTCCCCGGTGATTTGTTGTTTTTATTTAGGGGGAGTTAGGATCGTTTAAGCCTTTTTGCGTTTTCAATTTCAAAATTTTCATTCAAAACTTTCAATTTCAAAACTTTCAATTTCAAAACTTTCAATTTCAAAACTTTCAATTCAAAACTTTCAATTCAAAACTTTCAATTCAAATCTCAAAAATTTCAATTGGTTTAAAAACTCTTTCTTGTTTTTCAATCCTTTCCCTCAATCAAGTTTTATGCCCCGTGCTATTTTGATAATCACAAAGGGGGAGAAATTCTTGGTTGATTGGGGGAGAAATCTTCCTCTCATGCTTTTCTTTACTTTTCAATTTATCCTTTAAAGCATGCCTCTCATTTCAATCTTTTACATTGCTTGTTTTGGTGATTGTGATCATCAAAATAGGGGGAGATTGTTGTACCTCTCGTACCCCTCGTGGTTTAATTTTCATGATCACAATCACTCTCTTATTTATCTAATCTTGTTTTAAGTGTGTTTGGATGATAGGCATGATTTCAGGTTGCCAAGGAATTGGGCCAAGAAAGAAAGAAGGCAAAAGTGGACTGATTTTCAGTCCACCGGCCAACCGGTGGATGACCACCGGCCAGCCGATGGAGCCTGGGCAGAAGGAATCCCCTCTGTCCAGACCACCGGCCAACCGGTGTCCCATCACCGGCCAGCCGGCGGAACCCAGACAGGCCGGACAGCTACTGTCTCAGCACCGGCCAACCGGTGGCCTTCTCACCGGCCAGCCAGTGGTGCCTGAGCCCGAGCCCTCTCCCTTTTCCAAAGCACCGGCCAACCGGTGGCCAAGCACCGGTCAGCCGGTGGAGCCAGTCAAACTAGCCGTTGGGCTTTGACCAGACTTGCCCACTTGACCCCCAACGGCTCCAAAGGCCTCTCCAACGGTTCTGAAGACCCCCAAAGGCCATTTGAGGGTTCCCCCTCTATAAATAAAGGACTAGGAAGCCCCGGAAACATACGGAAGCCCACGGGAACATTTTTCCATCATTTGGCGAACCTCCGGCGGATTGCTTCAAGGAACCCCACTTGCTCCAACTCATTTCCACATCCAAGGAGCACCACCATAGAAGCTTGGGAGCGCTCTTCATCAACTCCAATCAATCCATTGGCACCCAAGACTTCTCCACATCACGGTTTTTCTTGTTTTAATTATTTTGAGCATCAATTTGGGTTTGTGCCTACAAACCCCTCATTTCTCTCATCCTCTCTTCTTTGGGTTTTCACACCACCTTCAAGGTGTGAAGAGGTTAGTCAAGCCTTCCCTTTAAAAGGCTTGAGTCATAGGTGAGCTAGCCTTCACCTGTAAGAAGGCTAGTGGGTTCTTACTCAACCATTAAAAGCAAGTGGGTTCTTGCTCAACCATTAAAAGCAAGCTGTAATAGGTTCTAGACTACCTTAAAGTCTAGTGGGTTTCTTGCTAAAACCATTAAAAAGCAAGTGGTAGTAAATCTCTCAACGGTTGAGTTGGGAGCGGAGACGTAGGCTTAGGGTTAAGCCGAACTCCGTTATCAAGTTTTGTGTCTTGCCTCTTTTATTTCCGCTGCACTTTTAACTTTGATTTTAAATTGTTAATTATTTTTTAAAAGGCAATTCACCCCCCCTCTTGCCATCACTTCTCCGCCTAACATTTTTATTTAAATAAAACATTAAATATTATAAGGTAATACGAAAATATAATAAAAGTTACAATGGTGGGAAAAGTTTTTGTCATCATATAAATTAAAATATAACATTCCTTTCAAAACTTTATTAACCCATGGAAAAGAAAAGAGTTCTATGAAAACATATTTTAAATAATAAAAATCCATCCATATAAATAATTAGGATGCAATCATTAAAAAATATACCTAGTATAGCATACGTAACATCAATAGTTGTTGGTGTTGATGAATGGAAATACCATTAAAAAATCATGAAAAACATTCTGGAGGAAAATACCCTTTCCACTTTGAAAATAACTTTTAAAAACTAAATATTCACAATTTTTTTGATTTTTTATTGAAAATAACCTTATAAAATTATAAATGAATCTTAAAAGAAAATAATGGTCAAGATGATAGGAAAATTTATTCATGTTGTAAACATTAAAAATAAACATTTCTTTCAAGCATTTGAAAAAGGGGGTTAAAAGCGACCCATTTGAAAAATGTTAATAAATTTACTTTTTAAAATATATTAAAAGAAGGTAAATGATAATTTTAAATAGATTTAGGATTTTTTTTAGAAAAAAATAGTTTTGAAAACATTTTAGAAAACATGTATTTAGAAGAGAAAGACTCCCAATCTAAAATAAGATAAAAAATTGGTATCACTTACAAACAAATTTCTTGATATTTATTTAATAAATAATGGAGGAAATGGAAATTAAACATTGAAATAAAATTCATAATCATAGGATAAGAAAACAGAAATGGTTTAAGAAAATATTATCATATAATTTTCTTCAAATGGAACCTCAACCATAAACAATCTTGAAAAGAAAGAAGATTGTAACATAAAATCTTCACCACTTTGGTAACTCTTCGATCATAAGACCATAAAATAATAACATAAAATGAAACTTTAAATGTCATGAATATAAGTATATTAATTATATATCATGTAAACAGGGTAGTATATACACCATATAAATGAATATAGGTTAATATCATAAACATATGTGCAAAGAAATAGAATTTGAGACAAATTACCCTTACAAAGATAATATTTGTTTAATTAAAAATTAATAACTGTAGAAATTATGTGTAAAAAATATAAATAAAAAAAAGTATAAATACATAATAAAATAATTTAGATATCAATTCTCACTTAATTATGGAATAACAAATTCTAAAAAGAGTTATATCCCAACGAAAGTAAATTGTGTTAAGAAACCCTTTACAACACAATAACTTTCAAGTCAAATAATATTGGATAAAATAATTGAAATTGTAACATAAAATATAATTAAGTAGGAAGGATTCATGATATAACATGTAAAAGGTATTTATATACCCAATATAAAATAAATTAGGTGCATAATAATAAAATATTCCTCAATAAAAATAAATTGAGACAATATCCATTAACTTGAGTCCAAACCTTCCATATTTGTCCTTTAAATCTCATATAATAAAATCATATGAATTATTTTATTTCTTAAGAAAATTTTATAGGTTTAATTACTCATCTTTAAGCATTTATTTTATTTATCTTAATGACATTGTTAATTATGCAATCAGTTAAGTCCACATTAGGTGTTCTGAGGACATTCAATTTGTAAATTCAAAATGAATTATATAGGTTCGATGAGGTTAAAGAGTTAATTATTCTATAATATCCAGAATAATAATAATGAAATAATTATAATTTATGTATATAAATTATAATTTTAAAACCAATCATAAAATATGGTTATGAAAAATGAACTATGTTACAATCATAGAGATGACATGCCATACATTTGTATGAGTAACGTTTCAATTTTTCAATGATCATTATGGAAAGAGTTAAGTATTATTTTATATTTAAAAAATGATGATTATATCATAAATATCATATTACTTTAAAAATACTTATATATTGTAAGAACCCAGTTTTTCACTCAGGTATGGATCCTTTAATTTTCTATCTAAATCTTTACCTTATACCTAATATGGATGACAAATGAGTTAATAAATATTCTAAGAGTGTCCGAGGATTATTCGGAGCCCGAAATTCATCTTTTTGGGGAAAATAGGCTTTGCACATGATTTAGAGTAAATCATGTGAGAATTCTACATGGTATAGAAAACTGTATGGATTGTGTTTTTTTAGACAAAGCCACCTCACCCTATTGGCACATGTCCATGTGACCTAACTATGCGAACACCCCTTTTTCCCAAGTACATGTGCATGGCTTGCACACGATTTGATCAATTCGTGTAGAGGATGATTTTTCAGGTAGAACCGTCTCACACGGTTTGAAAAACCATGCGGAAAAACCGTGCACAGGCTAAAATTCTAGGTTAAATGTCCAAAATGCCCTTAATAATCTATTTACCCCCCTTTTCCTCCCTAATTCTAGAAACAATGAGATTAAGCTCTTTTCCTCTCATTTTGGAGCTTTTTGCTGGCCAAAGATAGGTATTAAGAGATCTCCTTCATCTGACATCAGATCGAGCTTCTGTTCATTATGTTGGATGTGCAACAGTAAGTACTCAGGTCCTCTTTAGCTATTCTTCTTCTCTCTTGTTCTCGACCTAGATATCGTCATGTGAGAATTTTTCACCTTTTCTTAGATCTACTCCAATCCGAGCTAAATCAATGGACAATACCAGAAGTGGAGATTCATACAACCCTAAGGTTGGTGGTCTATAACTCATCTCTAAAGTTCATTGATTTTGGTATATTCATGTGGGGCCCGTCAATTTCATTTGAATTCGTTTCTTAAATTTAGATGTCATGATTATACATGTTAGAATCATATTGTTATGCCCTTTACAAATATGTGATTAGTCGTTAGCAGTTACACCCACAATTCAATCTTCCCCATGTTGAAGGTTATTCCATATTTGGGTTTTTAGTGTTTTAGCACGTTTGAGCCCCCGTTCAAGTGTGACTTTTCTTGACCTTCCTAAAGGTGAGCCTTATTATAATAAATGGATTATTATAAATTAGAATTTTATAATGGCATGTACACGTATTCTCACCACTTGTCCCACCTAAGGTAAGTGATTCAAATTTATTATTAAATGTGAAATGTGAAATGGAAAGTATACTAAGTATATAAACTGTCCTTAAAAAATGATATTGAATAAAGGTTATATGTCCGTCACATCCATTTCTATATTTATGGAAGGTAGAAAAGTGAACCTCTCTAATTGAATATGCCTTAATGGTTAGTTAAGACTCGATTAAATGGATTCAATGCTACTTGGATTATCCAAACTAATAGAAGACAATGATTGAACCTAATTAGAGATTACATGATTATAATATCAAATAGGAATGGACTGACTCATGTTGGCCTTGGATTCTGAGAGGAGAGTACCTTGTGTCTCGAGAAACCCATTCCGATTCAAGGATGTAGTTTTCATAGGTTGATACCCACCTAGACTCCAGTTATTGTCTATTCCTAGGATACCCGGTATACTACCATAGGGTCCTTTACATTATTACAGGATACCTCAAATACACTCCTTGGATCCAGCATTGACTAGTAGGTGACCTAGTGAAATCCCATAGGCCCCTGTCCTTTCTTAGCCCCATTGTACCTTGGCCGATCACATTGGACTCGGTAGGCACCTTACTATAGATTACCTTAGATTACACTTCTTGGATTACACTCTTACCCCTTAGCTAGAATCAGATACTATTGAGTTAGTGTTCTGTGAGATCTTTGTTACCTTGGTTATTAGACTAGAACTCCCTCATTGGATATCCTTATCAGGTTTTCTTGTTACGTCTCAGGGCCTTCACTACTTATACTATCACGAGGTGATGTTAGTGAAGGCTATGCCTCATGTGAAATATTAACATTAAATGGTAAATACTTAACTAATTAACTGGTTACATGTTCAGACACTAGCCGAGGGATGAATAAGGTACTTGGGTATTTAGTTATATTGTACTGTTTCCTTTACCTTATATATGCATTCCTGCACACTGATATATTCCATTACACGGGCTGAATGTTATAGACACCATTGGTGGTGGCCCACTGAGATTTATCTCACATCCTTTCCGAGCATCGTTTGGTACCTGGAGTAAATTACATGGTTGCAGGTGTTGATAAAGGGAAGCATATGGCTTCAAACGTTTGATTTCTTTATATTAGGATGGATTTTAATAGTAGATGACCGAGTTGGATCTCAGGATGCTTGTAGTAGCCTTTGTTTTCCTTTACTTTGTGGAACATGTTATGCATATTGTCTTAAATCCATATTTTCCAATTTTCTAGTGACATGTCATTACACCATCGTTTTTTTAGTTGATACAATTATTGTTATTATTGTTTATCTATTGCATCAGTTTTCTTATGCTATTTAATTATATTTATTACACTATTCATTATTCATTTATATTACTTCCACTGTGCTACACTCTGCAAATGAGGGAATAGTCTCCCCATAGTCAAATCCTAGTCCCTCACTGCTAGTCGACAGCCTTTGGAGTTTGGGGAGATTCACTTGTAGCCATGTGGCCCACCAGGCTTGGGGAACTCGTTAAGTGGCATCTGGGTCTAGGAAATCACAAAGTGGTATCAAAGGTAGTTTATTTTCTTACTTTACTATTTGTATATAATAGATTGAAGAATAGGAACACTTGGTACTTGATCATAAGATATACTTGGGTGTCGCAAACCCATGTCCAGGGTAAAAACCAAGTTGCCTAAATTATAATTGTTGTTCTACTTTTTCCTATTACAATTGATATTATTTTACCGTTGGGTGACGCGCATAATCTGTGGTGTTGTTGATTATTTCTCTATTTGAGGATTTTATTTCATCCTTGGCCTGATGATATGAGGGAAATGAGCGTTGTTACATGCATCATTATAGGAACCTATAATTCACATGTCATGCATATTTCCAAGCCATATAGGTACATTTCACTACTTTGCATTATGGGATATGCTTGTGATTGTTGAGTGATGTTGTGATAGTTTCTTGTACATGTATTACTCTTGGATGAAATTGAGTGATTTACTATCTCAATTCATGAGGTATATGGGTCCTCATGTTTTAGGATGAGTAATCTACCTAGTTGAGCCAATATGCTATAAGTAAGTGGGTTCCGTTTCTGGTGATAGGTGTATAGACACTGCTTCATCGAAAATGGATATCCATTATAAAGTGAATCCTGAAATCAAAAATGAATTGGTTGAACATCCTTATCCTGTATTTTCATGTCTATTAAAGGTAAAAGGGTGAACCTAGAAATTAACTACAAAATGACATGAAACATATACTTGAGAACTTTCTGATACCTGGTTGTCTAAGCGGGTAGTTTGGGTAGTATGCCTTGGGTATTGAGTTTTCTTATGTTCAGTATCTACTAGTGATTCTATATTATTCTCCAAATATTGTTCTAAGGTGTGTGATTGGCATTTGTAGTCCAATTCCACCATGAAATCCTCGTGTCGTTCGCCAGGAGGGTAGTGATGACGATACTCTAGACATGGTGGGCCCTGAGATGCCAGTCTTACCTCTAGGTGTGTCACTTGAGGCACCGCTTGTTTTACCAGATCTGGGAACTAATTCTCAAGTCTATGATAGTTTCCTATATTTTATGCAATCCATGATTGGTGCTCCATGGGTTTCACCTATGATGGTTGATCTGACACACTAGTTCCAGCATCAGCATCCTTATACTTTTTCATGGGATAGCGGTTCTTAAGCTATTGAGGCTTGGCTAGAGGGCATGCTATATATATTTGAGCATCTAGAAACACCTCCAGATTGGAGATTCAATCTTGCTACATTAATTATTTGGGATTCATCCAAGTGTTGGTGGGGTGTGGTTACCCAGACTGGTTGTCATCATGGCATGTTATGGGTTGATTTGTAGACCGCCTTTTATGATAAATTCTTTCCACAGGAATTGAGAGATAATAGATCCAGAGAGTTCATGCATCTTGAGTAGGGTTCTATGTTGGTTACGAAATATTTAACATGTTTCACTAATTTTCAGTGCTTTTCACCACTTTTAGCTGGTGATAAGATTTCGTGTGCTAGATGTTTTGAGGATGGTCTCCAGTACTCCATACAAACTTAGGTGAATGTATTTTTCCTTCCTACATTTTCTGCAATAGTTGATCACACCCTTATCACTGATCATAACCTAAGGGATGACATGAGTATCAGGTTTAAAGTATCTGTGCCACGACTGGACAATAGTTATTCCGGTGGCAGGAAAAGTTCGCTTGAGGTTTCTCATCAAGGAAGTGGCAACCAAAGTGTCCAATTTGGTAGATCTATGGTGTGTCATTAGTGTGAAAGACTAGTTCATAAGAATCCCCAATGTGATAGATACCCTATGGAGTGTCAGTCTTGTGACCATATGGGTCATCTTCAGCATTTCTATAGGGCCTTTCCACCAGCTTCAAGTGGAAAAGGATCATCATCCGCTCCACCTACAAGAGTGAGTTCTTTTGTGCTGCGTCAGACGAGAAATTGGAATAGCACTGGTAGGTCTAGCTGAGGAGGAGGTCGTGGTAGTCCAACCCTTGATCACCAACAGCGCCAGCAGAGCAGTCATGATTATAGTAGTTCATTGGTTGCACATGGTTGTGGACTAGGTCAGTTGCATGCTTTACATTTGATACCTGAGGATCAGGATATGGGACCATCTACAGTATGAGGTGCTATTATAGTAGCCTCCACTATTATTTCTACATTGTTTGATACAGGTGATTCAAACTCTTTCATTTCTGTATCTATCGTAGAAATTCTCGGACTAGAGATACAATATCACTATGGTTTAATGTCCCTAGATACGTTGTTGGGAATACGGATGGAGGGCATATGACGATGCATGGACTATCCCCATGAGGTAGGAAATTACACTTTCTTATAGAACCTTTTTATTCTCGAGATGATGGGATTCTATGTCATTCTTGGGATGGACTGGTTGGTTCACTATCATGCCTTTGTAGACTGCTATCACTGTAGGGTCTCTTTTACATCACCAGAAGGCAACAATTATCTTTTGAAAGCTAAGTGGAATGTCTAGGCTAGGAGAGATGGACCAAATCATCATGGGATAAGTGGAGTGACTTCCTAGATTTCAATTCTTTTCATGAAAGACTAGGGTTTGATTAAAACTAATTTCCCTCTAGTAGTTGATCTTTTTAGGGAAGTCTTTCCCAATGAATTTTCTAGCTTACCTCCTAAGAGAGAGGTAGATTTTAGAATTGATCTTGTTCCAGGAGAAACTACAGTGTCCATTCCTCCAAACAGAATGGTACGTAATGAGATTCAGGAGATCAAACAGCATATAGAGGACCTAGAGGCCAAAGGATTTATATGGCCTAGTACATCCTCTTGGGGTTCACCTGTGCTTTTCGTCAATAAGGTGGATGGAATCTTATGTCTATGCATGGATTATAGAAGGTTGAACCTACTTACGGTTAAGAATCAGTACCCACTTCCTCAAATAGATGATCTCTTTGACTAGATCTAATGAGCAAATGTGTTCTCTAAGATTTACCTAAGATCGGGTTATCATCAGGTGTGAGTCATACCATCAGACATACCTTGTACGACTTTCTATATCATATATGGTGTATATGAGTATCTGGTTATGCCATTCTGTCTTACGATCACACCTTCCATTTTCATGGATTTGATGAATAGGTTTTTCCACCCCTATTTGGACTCTTTTGTCATGGTATTTGTGGACGACATCTTGGTGTATTCTCATACTCATGACAACCATGAAAAACATCTTGATATAATTATGAGAACACTAAGAGAGCATTAGATTTATGCCAAGAGTGATAAGTACGACATCTAGATCGAAAAAGTCCACTTCTTGGGTCATATTATTTTAGAATCAAGAGTATCTATTGACCCTAAAAAGGTTAGTGATGTAGTTTTCTGGGAGTTTCCCAAGAATGTTTTTGATGTCAAAAGTTTCTTAGGGTTCTCTAGATATTACAGGTGTTTCATACAGTACTTCTCATGTATTTCTTCATCTCTTAATGAACTTTTAGAGAAGGGTGTTAGGTTCCTATTTTCAGAAGCATGCAAGAAAGCCTTTCAATAACTGAAAGGGAGGCTTGTCTCAGCACCGATTCAGATTCTTCCAGAACTAGGTAAAGGTTATATCATCTTCTGTGATTCATCAGGCATTGGCCTAGAAGAAATTTTGATGCAGGAAGACATCGTTGTGTACAAATATCGGTATTTGATCCCTCATGATAGAAATTAACTGACGTATGACCTTGATATAGCAGCATTTGTCCACACCTTATGTTGCTGGAGACATTATTTGTTGGGTGAGAGCTTTGTGGTGTATACAGATCACAAGAGACTCAATTATATCTATTCTCAGGGTGAATTGAACCTCATAAAATCGATATGGGTTGAATATATATAATCATTTAATTTTGATCTTACCTATATGCCTGTAAAGGGAAATGTGGTCATTGATGCACTGAGTCAGGAAACTCAAACGTAGGCTGTACAGGAATCCAGTGATGAATGGAAGTTAATGGCCCTATTTTTCTGAACTTCACCTAGAGTGTCATGATAGTCATGTTTAGTCTTGCCTTTCAGACTTAATAGTTACCTATTTCCTCCTTAAGAAGGTGAAGAGTAGATAGTTTTAAAATCTTGAAGGTTTGGTTCTCTGTGAAAGTATATCAAGAGATAACCCACCTCTAGATTGGTTTATGGATAGAGAAGACATCCTGCATCTACTTGGATATATCTAGGTTCCTATATATATGAGAGAGGAGTTGATAAAATAGTCCCATGCTTATAAGTGTGTAGTTCATCCAGGAAACTCAATGATGTATCAAGATATGTGACGCCAGTATTGGTGGGTTGGAATGAAACGTTAGATTGTAGGCTTCATCACTAGGTGTTCCACCTATCAGCAGGTGAAGGCATAACACCATAGACCTGCAGGCTTGTTATAGCCACTTCCAATCCTAGAATGGAAATGGGAAGATGTTGTTATGGATTTCATAGTCAGCTTACCTAGGTCGTCGAGGGGTAGTGATGCCATCTGGGTAGTCATTGAATGACTAATGAAATCATACCACTTAATTCCTATATGGGAGACTTTATTAGTAGATGAGTTGGGAAGACTGTATGTCTGTGAGATCATATGACTACATGGGGTTCCACATACTATCGTTTCAGATAAGGATTCTCATTTCACTTCACAGTTCGGACAAGGTTTGCAAAAAGATATGGGGACTTAGGTGCTTCTAAGAACATATTTTTACCCTCAAACCAATGGACAATTGGAATAGACAATATAGGTTCTAGAGGATATTATCTGAGTACGTATCCTTGATTTTGGTGGTTCTTGGGAGAAGCATATCCCTCTCGTCGAGTTTTCTTAAAATAATAGTTTTCAGGAGATGATTCAGATGGATACTTCTGAGGCCTTATATGGTATTCCATGTTGTTCACACTTGTGATGGAAAGAGGCAGGTGAGGCATCCCTACTAGGTCCTCATATTTTTCAGGAGTCTTCAAAACAGGTTCAGCTGATTAGGATGCATATGAATACTACTCAGTATAGACAAACATATTATGTTGATCATCATCGAAGAAATCTAGAGTTTGAGGTTTGGGATCATGTTTTTCTTCAGGTATCACCATGGCTAGGGCATAGATGGTTAAGGAAGCAGGGAAAGCTGTCGGCTCATTACATCGGGCCGTTCGAGATTCAAGAGAGAGTTGGGCTAGAAGCCTATTAGTTTCTAATACCTCATAGGTACTATGACATACACAACATCTTTCATGTCTCATATCTTTGTCAATATCATGCTGACCCGTATCATACCTTTGATCCCAAGTAAGTTGAGTTAGATGTCGATTCTACCTTTGGGGAGTATCCAATGCACATCGTTGAATGAAGCAGAAAGGATATATGAGACAAGTATGTCCCTCTCATATGGGAGCGAGTATAGTATGAGACTTGGGAGAGGAAAGCTGATGTATGTGACCAATGGCCAGAGTTTTTCTCAGACAGTGTTTCTTACCCTTATAAGGAGAACTTGGGGGCGAGTTCTTTTAATGGGGGAAGACTGTAAGAACCCAATTTTTCACTCAAGTATGAATCCTTTAATTTTGGGTATAAATATTTACCTTGGACCTAATATAGATTCCAAATGAGTTAGTAAAGGTTATGAGGGTGTCCAGGGCTTGTTCAAAGCCTGAAACCCATCTTTTTGGGAAAAATATTCTTAGCACACACTTTAGAGTAAACTGTGTAGGAATTCCACACGGTCTGGAAAACTATGCAGATTATTTTTTTTCAAATAAAGCCACCTCACACAGTTGGCGCACACCCGTTTGGATTAACCATATGAATTCCCCTTTTTCTTAGGTATCTGTGCATTTCTTGCGCATGATTTGATAAAACCGTGAGGAGGATGTTTTTTCGGGCAAAACCGTGTCACATGGTTTGCGTATGGTTTGACAAACCATGCAGGCAAACTATGCACAGGATAAAATTATAGGTTAAATGTACAAAATGTTCTTAATGATCTATTTACCCCCTCTTCCTCCTTAATCTGATAACCAATGGGAGTAAGCCCTTTTCCTCTCATTTTGGAGGGTTTTAAAGTCCAAATCTAGGGATCAAGAGATCTCCTTTGTTCGAAATCAAATTGAGCTTCCTTTTATCATGTTGGATGCACAATGGTAAGTACTTGAGCCCTATTTATCCTTTCTTCTTCTCTCTTACTCTTGACCTAGATATCATCATGTGAGCATTTTCACATTTTCTTAGATCTACTCTGATCCGATCCAAATCAAGGGCCAATACCAGAGGAGGAGATTCATAAAACCCTAAGGTGGGTAGTCTATAACTCACCCCTAGAGTTCATTTATTTTGGAATATTCATGTGGGGCCCACTGATTTCATCAGAATCCATTTATTAAATTTACATGTCATGATTATACTTGTTAGAATCGTATGGTTATGCCCTTTCCAAATATGTGATTAGTTATTAGCAGTTACATCCACAACTCAATCTGCCCCATGTTGAAGGTTATGCCATATTTGGATTTTTAGTGTTTCAGTACGTTTGATCCACCGTTTGGGTGTTCCTTTTCTTGAACTTCCTAAATGTGATCCTTCTTATAATAAATGGCTATTTATAAATGAGAATTTAATAATGGAATGTACATGTATTCTCACCACTTGTCCTGCCTAAGGTAAGTGCTTAAAATTGATTATTAAATAAGAAATGTGAAATTGAAAGTATACTAAGTATATACCTTAGCCTTAACTAATGAGATTGAATAAAGGTTACATGTCTGTAGAACCCCTTTCCATATTGATGGAAGGTAGAGGAGTGAACCTATCTAATTGAATACCCATTAATGGTTAATTAAGACTCGATTAAATGGTTTCAACACTACTTGGAATATCCAAACTAATGCAATACAAGGCTTGAACTTAATGAATGATTACATGATTACAATATCAAATAGGAATGGACTGACTTGATTTTTCCTTGGATTCTGAGAGGAGAGTACCTTGGGTATTGGGAATCCCATTCCGATTCAAGGATGCAGTTTTCTTAGGTTTATATCCACCTATACTCCAGTTCTTCTCTATTCCTCAAATTCCCGGTATAATACCTTAGAGTACTTTACTTTATTACAAGATACCTCAGATACACTCCTTGGATCCATTATTGATTAGTAATTTCCATGGTGAAATACCATAGGTCCTTGTCCTTGCTTAGCTCCATTTTACCTTGGCTGATCACCTTGGACTCAGTAGGCACTTTATTTTGAAATGCCTTGGATTATGCTCCTTGGATTACACTCTTACCCCTTAGCTAGACTCAGATACTATTGAGTTAGTGTTCAGTGAGATCTACGTTACCTTGGTTATTATCCAGGAACTCCCTCACCATATATCCTTGTCAGGTTTCCTTGTTACATCTTGGGACCTTCACTACTTATACTATTATTATGTGATGTTAGTGCTAGCTATGACTCATGTGAACTATTAACATTAAATGGTAAATACTTAATTAATGAACTGATTACATGTTCAAACACCCGCTGAGGGATGAAGTAGGTACTTGGGTATTTAGTTATATTGTACGGTTTCCTTTACCTTATATATGCATGCCTTCACACTACTATATTCCATTACACAGGTCAAATGTTATAAACACCATTGATGGTGGCCCACTGAGATTTATCTCACACCCTCTCCGGGTGCCGTTTGGTACCCGGAGTAGATTACATAGTTGCAGGTGTTGATAAAGGGTGGCATATGACCTCAAACACTTGATTGATTGTTGTTAGGATGAATCATGATAGTAGATGACCGAGTTGGATCTCAAGATTCTTGGAGTAGCCTTTGTTTTCTTTTACTTTGTGGAACATGTTATTCCTATTGTCTTTTATCCATGTTTTCCAGTTTTCTAGTGATATGCCATTACATCATCATTATTTAAGTTGATATAATTATTATTATTCTCATTTATCTATTGTATCATTTTACTTCCTCTATTTAATTATACTTCTTCCACTATTCATTATTCATTTATATTCCTTCCACTGTGCTACACTCTACTAATGAGGGAATAGTATCCCCATGGACACATCCTAGACCCTTGCTGCTAGTCGGAAACCTTTGGTGTTTGGGGAGATGCACTTGTGGCCATGTGGCCCACCAGGCTTAGGGAACCCCTTAAGTGGAATATGGGTTCAGGATGTCACATATATATATCATCCATGTTATGTGGTAATGAAAAATTAATTACATCGATTTTTAGAGGTGATAGTTCACACATACGCAAGAACAACATTATCATTTTCCAATGAATGGAAATGTAAAAAAGTAAATGATATATTATATTTTAAAAATGATAAATATTTCATGAATATTATATATAAACATTAATTTCATCATTATAACCTTCTATGAGAGGTGACGATGGAAAACAAATTACATCGGTCCATGAGGGGGTAGTCCGCCGTACACACGAATGATGAACTCCTTTCCCATTTGATGGAGGTTGGATATGGATATAAGTTATGCTATTAAAATAATAAATTATATATATATAACATAATTATGTTATTATATAAGTATTTATAGGTAATATTTTATGTAGGTGGTAGAAGAAATAAAAAAGAAACACTTAGCTAAGAATGATACCTCTTCTTCGGACAACCTCATTTTCTTAACACCTTAACACCACAAAGGTTGGTATTTTTCCATAAATAATGAATTTAGAACATGGTGATGTATTTTAGTAAGGTATTTGAGTATATTTTGGATGAAAATGGAGTTTTAAGTGTGAATTAAAGATAATAAGATATTCCCATTTCTAAGAGAGGGGAGGGCACTCTTAGAATTTCTTAAAATATTAAATTAATATAAATTTATTTTGTTTTACAAATTGATCTAAATTGATAAGATTATAATTTAAGATGTGTATTAGTTTAAAAATTTCATCTAATAAAATTTTTACAAGTTTGGATCATATTTTTACCCTTATCATTTTTTAACCTTTCATTAACCCTTTTCACACTTACCACGACTACATGGTTTTATTTTATTTTTTGAGAGTAGAGAATATTACTATAATTGGAAAAAAGGTCCATAAATGGGTCATGGTTGATATTATAAACCATATTATAATAATTTTGTTGGATATAATATTTTTAATAATTTATTATCATTTAATAAAATATTATTTATTATAAATATCATTAATGTCAATTTTTAGAACCATTCATTATATTGAATTTAATAACATCAAGAAAAAAATGAAATTTGAACCAAATATTTAATTACATCCATAACATATTAAATGAATTTATAAATTTCATGGATCAAATAAATTATCTCTAATTATATTACTTTTAATAATTTAATACCATTTATTATATTTTTTCCATTAATTGAATAATTATTGCATCAGCATTGTGTAAGCATTTAAGTTAATTATTTCTTCACTAAAAATTAAAATTAAATTACCATGATGAAAGTAAATCATTTATATTTCAAATTATTATTTATAAATGAACATATCCTATGTTTTTTCCCATGTTAAAAATATTATATTTAATAAAAACAAGTGTGTGGAATTTTTTACTTTTCTTTAAATAAAGTATTATAAAGGTCATAATCAGATCCAAATGAAAAAATGGGAATATAACCAAATATTGAATGGTTATGGAAGAAATTAACTCATATAATAAAAATAAGGCATGTTTTAGAGTCATTTAATAGTCCTTATCATATTATTTTAACCCTTAATTACCCAATTTACTCTTTACCGTGGTAACAACAATTTCTCCTTTTATTATTCATATTAACAAAAAATAAAAGGGTATTATTTTTAAAATTTGTACCTTATGATTAAAAATATGGAATCCATTTATTAAAATTCAAAAAAATGAAGTTTTAGAATTTAATTTAATATTAAACCGCAAAAACACAATGAAAAACAATTTTTTCAGAAAAATGACCCTTTATATATAAATTTTTTTATACTAAATTCAATTATAAAATTTATTGAAAAAACAATAATTGATTTTTTTAAAATAAAAATTAACTAATTAAATTTTAAAACTAACCCAAAATAGAATTTTTTATTTTTAAATACCTAAAAAATACAATTTTTAATTAAAATATGTATTTTTCCACTATTCATTGAAAAATCATTCTTTTCAGAAAATTATAAAAAATTCATCCTAAAATAATATTTTCCTTATGAATTAAAAAATTAAATTAAAATTTTCAAATAAATTTTATAAATTTTATGTAAATTAACTATAATCTTCACTTATAAAAATAAAGAAGAACCATTTTTGAAGAAAAATTATTTTTGAAGAATAAAACGAATTTACTAAATGTAGAATTATTATTTATAGAGCATTGATTAATAAATTATAGATGAGTATAATAATTATATATTTAATAATGAGATTAATACAATTAATTCCTACCAATTTAACATCTAGGTTATAATGGTTACATTTAAATAATAACGTTTCACTATTATTTTAATCTTACTGTCACCTATCTTATATGCTATTAAACATAGTATTTAATTTTAAAATATTAAGTTATTACATTGTCCCCCATTTAAAAAATTTCATCCTATAAATTTTAAATTTATATCATTAATTTTTTTTTGAAATTTTAAAATACCTTTATTGAAATTCCATATCATAAAAAATGGTTAATAAAACTTCCTATTGAAAAGAGAAAAAAGGAAGTATGAAGGTCATATAGAATAACACATTATAGGTTTCCAAATAAGGTATAATTAGTGGAAAGTTAATATATATAAACTCAAGAAAAAATAATATCTAAATGATGATGGAGAGTGATAGAGATCATTGATCACAAGAAAGTGAATGATATAAAAAAATTTAATTACCGTAAACTACAATTAAATAAGGTGTGGAAAAGGCCATCCATTCACCAGAAAATAAGGTAATAGGATATCATTTTTTTAAGATACCTTTCTTATATTTTATAAATTTATTACCTTCTATGCTAATAACATAAGAGAATATACTTACATAAAATTATAATTTCATCCTTCAATCAATTTCTATCATAATCTCATCTTTTTCTCCAAATGATGAGTATTCGAGATGAATTTTTCATGCCTGCAACACTAGAATCAATATCTAAAAGATAACATAATACATAAAAGGATAATAATATATTCCTCATTTTATCATACATTAACCAAAATCAAAATATCCAGTATATGGTAAGATAATTCCCAAAATAAATTAAGCTTCATATGAAGAAATAATACATAAATCTCTAAAATTCAATAATAATCCCACACGTTCAAAAAATATCCCAAAAATTATAATTATTCGATTAAATATTCTTCCAAGATAAATTTAACAATAATCTATAAATAATATAAATCATTATTAAAGTCTCCTACCAAATATTTATATTCCCTCATCAAATAATCTTCAAGATATGATAATCATTTCTACAAATTAATAATCCTATATCCCAATATTAACATTAATTAAATTTTTAACCTAAAATTTTATCTCATAAATTTCAGTTTACATTTCCAAAAGTGTAATATCATTTTTCTAAAATAATACTTCATGTTAAACAAAAGGGTTACATAGACCTAAACCCAATAAAACACCACCCAAAATATCATTAGTTTCCTTAAAAATAAATCACTTAAAACATCAAATGGGGAATCTAATACTTTTCACTTATGATAAACCAAAAAATTATAAACCCATGATGGTATCCATAACTATTAAGATAAAATCACATGAAAATATCACAATATTCAAATTTATCTACACCTTTCTTTGTCACCAACTGAAACTTCCATGAAATCACACTCAGAGATCTGGTGCTAAAAAGAAAATCTTTACATTTTTGTATTTGATACTGATAAATGTGACCCATTTTTTCCATAAAAACCTTAGAATATCAAAAGGAAATATTATATCACTTACATACCCATGGTAATTTTTGGTTTATAGTTTTAGATAATTAAGAAAAACTATTATATAACCAACACTCATATCTCCAGGAGAGTATTTTTCCACTATACCTAGCTTTTCATATTCCATATTAAGTCTTAAACAACTCTCATAAATTTATTAACATATAAATCCTTTTGAAACTATAATTATTTATCATCATTATTCATTACCTAGGGAAAATGAAACATAAGACGGGTGATTTCAATGCACATTTAGGGTTTACATAATCATTTACAATTGAATGTTATGAGTCAGAAAAAGACGTGCATAAGGGTATGATGACATAATCATAATGCATGAGAATAATCATAATATTACTCATACACATAAATACTTGGATCATTGATCATAAAACATGGAATAAATATTTAACATAGTATAATAGTCATTAGAATCAATAATAATGGGCCATGTGATGTCAATCTTGATAAACGAATCATTAAAAACCCATAGAAAGAATAATTAAAATGTATTGGTATCTTGAAAATTTTTCACATCACTCTTACATAACAAATATACTTAATTTTTATAAGTGGATTAACCCTCACAGTTACACATTGAATAACCATTATGGTTATACTTGGAGTAACTATCACAGTTAAACTTTAAATAACCATCACAATTAAACTTGGAATTACTATCATAGTATATTCCCATAATATCTTAGGGGAAACCTAATCAGTTAACTCTATATCTTTTCCCAATGAATTAGAGAACTATAATGGGCTCACTAACCCTCGATTTATAATGGAACCATAGATCATCATAAAAAAATACCAAGAACCAAAACATAATCATAAAACATAAAAGGTTATAGTTTTCAAAATATTCTTTACTCCCATAACAAAACATTTCTGGGTATTGAAATATTATTTCCTTTTAAAAACCCATTTTAAAAATAAAAATAACCCAGAACAAGGAAATGAGGTTTTTTCTTTAAATAAAACATGAAATATTATAAGGTAATCCAAACATCAAATAAATTTTATAATGGTAGGAAAATTCTTTATCACCGTATATGTTACAATAGATCATTACTTTCATAACATGATTAACCCATGTAAAAGAAATGGGTTCCATGAAAATTTATTTTAAACAATAATAATATATCCATAAAAATAATAAGGATGGTATCATTAAAAAATATCCCTAGTAGAGCATATATAATATTAAATGTTCTTGGAACTGATTAATGGAAATACCATTAAAATATCATACAAAACATTCTTGATAAAAACACCCTTTTCAATTTGAAAATAAATTTTTAAAAAATAAAAATTTATAAAATATTGTGAAAAAAAGTTTTCTTGAAAATAATCTTAGAAACATATAAAGTAAGTTTCAAATAAAATAATGGTCATGATTTTGGGAAAATCCATTAATGTTGTAAATGTTAAAAATTAAATTCTTTTGTAAACATTTTAAAAATGGAGTCAAAAGTGACCCATTTGAAAATGTTAAGAAATTTACATTTCAAAATCATTTAAAATAAGGTAAAAGATAACATTAAATTGATTTAGGAAAACATTTATGTTTATAAAATAATATTTTTGAAAACATTTTAGACAACATGGATATTGAAGAGAAAGATTCTAGATCTAAAAGAAGACACAAGATCAATATAACTTACAAACAACATTATTGATGTTTATTCAATCAATAAGGGAGGAAATAGAAACTAGACATGTGAAAAACACTAATAAAAAAGTATAAGAAACGAGATGTGTTTTAACAAAATAATAACATATAATTTCCTCTAAAAGGAACCTTGAGTATAAACAATCCCAAAAAGAAATGAGATTGTAACATAAATCCTTTGCCACTTTGGTAACTCTTTAATCATAATACTATGAAATAATAATGTAAAATAAAACTCTAAATATAATTAAAATAATAATATTTATGATATATAATGTCAATGGGGTAGTATATACACCTCATAAAACAATATAGGTTCATATTATTAACATATGTCCAAATAAGGAGAATTTGAGACGAATTACCCTTACAAAGATCATATCATTGTATTGAGAATTAATAAATGGAGAGATTATGAGTATCAAATATTAATCTCATAAAAAATTTAAAATCAATAATAATAAAATCTATAGATTTATCCTTACTTAATCATGGCATAACAAAGTAAAAAAAAGAGTTATAACCAAATAAGAGGAAATTGAGTTAAGAAACGCTTTACCACTCAGTAACTTTGAAGTCAAACCTTATTGGATAAAATAAAACAAATTTCAACTTAAAATATCATTAAATTTTAAATATCCATGATATAACATGTAAAAGGGAAGTATATACACCGTATAAAATAAATTAGGTGCATAACAATAAAATATGCCTCAATGAATGTAAATTGAGAAAAAGTTCTTTCCCTCGAGTTGAGACTTTCCATGTATATCCTTTAACTCCTGTATAATAAACTCATATCAATTATTTTATTTCTTAATAAAAATTTATAGGTTGAATTAGTTATCCTAAACCATTTATTTCATTTATCTTATTAACACAGTTAATTACTTAATCAGTTAAACCCATGCTAGGTGTTTTATGGACATTCAGTTCATCAGTTCAAAATGACTTTTGTAGGTTGACTAAGTTAAAATAATTCATTATTAACTTATATCCAGAATAATAAACAGGAAATAATAATCATTTATATACATGAATTATATTTTTAAAATGAATCATATAGGACGACTATGAAAAATGAACTATATTATAATCACGAAGGTGGTAGGTTGTACGTACACATGTGTAACATTTCTATTTTTAAATGATCATTATGGAAGTAAGATAAGTATTATTTTATCATTAAAACTTATAATTATATCATAAACATCATATTAATTCTTTAAATATACATATATATAGAATCCAAGTGAAGTGGTGCTGAAAAAAGAATCACATCACTTCATGGAGTTAGTAGTCCACACATATGCATGAACGACGTTAACATTTTCAGTGAATGAAAAGGTAAGAAAATAAAAAAATATTATCATTTAATAATGATAAATATCATATATAAACATTAATTCCATAATTATAACCAATATTGAGAGGTTTTATGGAAAAAAAATTACAATGGTCCATGAGGTGGTATTCCACCGTACACAAGAATGATGAATTTATTTCTCATTTGATAGAGGGTTTTCATGGATATAGGTTATTAAATTAACATAATAATATATAATTTTATATAATATACTATTTTTTATTATATAATTATGGTTAATAAATATTTAAATGAGGTGGAAGAAGAAATAAAATTGAAACGATCAGTTAAGAACGATAACTCTTCTTCAGATAACCTCCTTTTCTTAACACCTTAATACCAATAAGATTGATATTATGTCATAAATAAGGACTATAAAACATGATTAGGGATTTTAATAAGTTATTTGGGTATATATTGGCTTAAATAATGGGGTTTTAAGTTTAAATTAAATAGAAGAACTGATTCAATTTTATAAGAGAGGGAAGGGGTACTCTTAAAATTTCTTAAAATATCAAATTAATATAAATTAATTTTAATTTCCAAATGAATATTAATTAATAATATTATAATATAATACGAGTATTATTCTAAAAACCTCTCTTAAAATAAAATTTAGACAAGTTTGGATCATATTTGTAGCCCTGTCTTTTTGTTTTAACCCTTCGTTAACCCTTTTTACACTTGCTGCAACAATACAGTTTTTTAGTCTTTAAGGGTCTGGATAGTTACTGTTAATAAAAAAAGGACCATAAATGAAAAATGATTAATATTATAAACCATATCCTAATCACTTATATGAATTTAATATTTTTAGGAATTTTATATAAATTAATAAATTATTATTTATTATAAAATTCCATTAATGTCAATTTGTAGAACTATTCATTATATTGAATTTAATAACATTAGGAAAACAAATTAAATTCAAAAAATATATTTTTTATTTCATCCCTAAAATATTATATTAATATATAAAATTAATATATAACATTAATTATCTCAAATTATAATATTTTTAATATCATTTATTTTATTTTTCTGTTAATTTAATAATTACTATGTCAGCATTGTGTAAGAATTTAATGTAATTATTTCTTCACTAAAAATTAAAATTAAATTAACAAGATGAATTTAAATAATTTATATTTATACTTAATATTTATAACTTATAATATTCTATTTTTCCTATGATAAAAATATTATAGTTATTAAAAATAAGAGTGTAACATTTTTTATTTTTCTTTACAAAAATTATTATAATGGTCAGAATCACATAAAAATGGCACAAAAAGGAAAAATAACAAAATATTTGATGAGTATGGACAAAAATAACTCATAAAATAAAATTAATTCAAGTGTTATAGTCATTTTATAGTCCGTATCATATTATTTTTAACTTATAATTACCCGATTTTCCCTTTTATGTGGTAATAAAAATCATTAAGTTTATTATTCATATTGACCAAATATAAAAGTGAAATATTTAAAAAATTTAGAACTTTTAATTCCAAATATGAAATCTATTTTTAAAAAATTAAAAAATAAAATATTCCTAATTTAATTTAAAATTAAACCAGAAATGTGTGATGATTTTTTCCCAGAAAAATGCCCTTTTTAAATGTAAAATGTTTTTATACTAAATTCAAGTATAAAATTAATTTAAAAAAATAATTAGATTTTTTTAAAGATAAAAATGATATAATTATGTTTTAAAACTAATCTAGAATATAATTTTAATTTATAAATACTTAAAAAGAAAATACAATTTTCAATAAATATCATTATTTTTTCATAATACAATGAAAAATTAATCTTTTCAAAAAATTATAAAAAATTCAACCTAAGATAATTTTGACATGATGAATTTAAAAATTAAATTATTTTTTTCGAATAGTGTTTCTAAAATTTCTAGAAATTAATTATAATTTTTACTTATAAAAAATAGTAAAATTCATTTTTGAAGAAAATATATTTTTGAAGAAAACATTTTTTTAAAGAAGAAAATAAATTTACTAAAAATATAGTTCTTATTTAAAAATAATTAATTAATACATTATAAATGAATATGACTATTATATATTTTATATTGATGTTAATACTATTAATTCCTTCCAATTTAACAGTTAGGTTATAATGGTCACATTTAAATAATAATATTTCATTGTTCGTTGAAGCTTACTGTCGTCTATCTTATATTCCAACAAACATAGTATTTCCTTTTAAAATATAGGTATATTACACATTTAAATATCTCATGAGACAAATCAGTAAGCTAGAAATAAATGGGTTTATGGTGTATACCTACCCATCAATTAAAGTGAATTGGCACAAGGATTTGACAATATAGATTTAATGATGTATGAAATCATGAATTCCAATAGTATGCATTTAATTTATTGAGAATTCTGTTATTATTATCCATGAGACTACTAAATTGATATTATCTATTGATGCATTTTTTCTCAAGTTATTGATTAAATGAAATGTGTTCTTAGTTATTTACCTGTCCATATTGATTATGCCTTATTTACATGTGATAGATTTCATTGTATGCAACCCTTACTAAGAAATTGAGATAACTTATTTTATTTCCTTTACCTAAGATATATATAAAGAATCTTTTATTATTTCAAGGATATAGAATATTTACTTTTACTATGTTGTATTTTTATGTTTTTAATTTTAATGTGATATTCAAGTATGTATCTTATTTATCAAGAGTATTAAACTGTTGGTCCTTTGGTATATGATCTATTGTATCTTATGCCAATATAATAAAGTAATCATTGATTCTAGGTTACTTGATTTGTGATATTTAAACATATCATGTCTGATTCCCACTTTCATTCTGTATCATACTCAATCCAACACATTTTACCCGATGTCAACGCATCCCATAGTTATCATGTATTTTATCTAATGTTCATATTGTAAGTAATTCCTATCTGATAAATTTATCACATATTACAACATTAACCTGTACCCAATATAAAAAACTACCATCAAAACTCCCATAATATACCTCTTACTATCGATGAATCTATAAAATACTTTGGGATATTTTTCTCAACCACATGTAGCTGACTTGAAGCTCAAATACTTGATACTTGTCCTCCCTAAGGGCTCACACACACCATCAACAACTCCCCCCACTATTGGGTATCTCATCCACTTCCTTAATCCAAAGGATTAGATGAATCATGGCTGCTGTATATCGATACTTCTTTCAATCCTACCTCATATGCTTGAGTCTAACCTAATCTATGACCCCCAACTAATTACAAGATCATCTAAAAAAACTATTCTAGATGTCCTATATGGACACATTATTTTCACTCTTGCATTGGTTGATCATACTGGGCTCAACTGTTCCTTGACATCCCACACTAGAAACAACTCACTGATGACCCAATCCACAGTGGCATCATTGAACCTCTACTCTGACTACCCTATTGGGTCTCCTCATGTCCCAAATTATGGATATCAATATCTAGATCTCTATTAGTTATCTGACCCTAAACCACCATATGGATTGGTATAGTCCCATCCACTAGGTTGCACTTTGATATCAATTCCTGATTCACTGCCTCTAAAAATGAGATTAACCTTAATATGTTTACTTGTACCTTAATGACATACTACAAATCATCCCCAAATCACAGAAATTTATCAATCTCATCTCCCACTAATACTAGTATAAACCACAACAGATATGTAAACCCCATAATATAATCCATGATCGATGTCTTTGTTACCTCAATGTGCATACATTACTAAGTTATATCTATATTCAATGTATCAAGGAATATTTTATTAAAGAAAACCATCTCAAATCCCTTCTAAGTCTCCCCCACATGTCTACTAGCCTACCCCTATACATCCCAACAACATTTTGATGGTCTTATGATTATATATGTAGAAAGTATCACTCTATATTCTAGTGGAATATTGATCTAATTACAGATAATTTGTAATAACTCAATCTAGTACTCTATTAAGCAGGGTTAAACCTATCCCTAGAACAAAATAGGATGATGTGACTAGAACTCCAGTGTTAGATATTCCATGGATGACTCGTCTCCCTAATCAATTATCTATATATCTCACACTGATCTCTCCCTAATCTACTCATCCAACCACTACCCTAGATCCTATAGTCACTAAGGATGTCTTATTTACCTAAAAAAATATATTTGTAGTTCAGTATCTCCCCCACCCTCATGGGACTCATCTAGTGCATGCCTCAATGACACCATATTTCCTCCCTTTAGATGAACCAATGAAGTCCATCAAGGTGGTATCTCAATGAGAATAAAAAAACATTCTCAATAAAAATATAGCATTCCAGATACCATAAATAGAAAACAATTATAATAATAAGCACAACCCACTAGAAAGTACACTTCCCTACCACACCCAAATCCCATATCATTTGGCCTCATGACCCTTCATGCCCATGTTAGGGTTAGGTATCACACACTCTATACATACACATGATCACAAACTTATCCACACTAAGGATCAAATCCCCGATCTAATTGAGTAGAATCCCAATAAAAAACTATATATGAAAATATAATATAGGTTGTTATTAACACATTAAATAGATGATCCCCTTTCCATTCCTATACCAGAAATAAAAAATAAAAAAATACAAACATTTCATGTAGTCAATAAATTTCTAAAATGATTCATGATCACTAGATCTATAATGTCTCAGAATTTATGTATATTTTTTTTTAAAATTGTATGGAATTATTTCAAGACCACACACTTTGACGGTACATGATTCTGAGGCCTAATGATCCTAGAATAAAATTTTGAACTTTTTTTTAAGTTCGTTTAAGTAAATTTGCAAGCGATTTTTTTCTAAATTTTAAACCAATGATCAAATAAAAAATACGAGGGCACCATGAAGCGACGAATGCCAACAAATATTGAATCCTCAAGGGAGGATCACTTCAATGATGAATGTAAATCGAGGTATGTTTTTTTAAGTTTTCCTTGTTCTATTTCTAAAATGAAGAACACAGATCAACCCAAGAATAGGGTGATCTGTAGATAGTTTTTTTGTGTGGGAGGGTGTTCTTCTTGGGTTTTCAACAATGGGATTTAATTATTTTTTTTAATAGAACTATAATACCAAGACTCACCTATTTTAAATTTCTAACGTGGTGGGTGTGGGCTGAAAAAAACAAGGCATGACCCCCCTCTGCCTTGTGCATTCTTGGTGGATGAACATTTGAAATGGTGGTAAAGAAAATTTGAGGCCTTCGTAGGGAAGGCAGCACCCCATAGAGGCTAGAGGGGAAGTCGGTGTGAAGAACATACCATCGGGGTAGACCTGGTGGCCTGCGGGAAGACCCACTGGCACACCGGCGACCATAATTGGGTGGAATTATGCCATGACAGCGCACTGGAGGTGACTGATGCGGCCAGCTTGGGCCATAGTGAAATGGGAGGAGCCTCCATCTAGGTCGGGGGTAGGGATGCAGCCCGCAGATGTGGGCATGCTTCTTTGGGGAACATGGTCTCCTAACCATGTGCGATGAATTTGGCTAGCTGCATATCGGAAAACCCATAGTCAATCAACCACGACTGGAGAGCTATCCCCAGAGATGACCCGCGGGGTAGGGGTTGTGTCAAACGCAGCTTCCAACTGCGTCTTGAACTGCAGAAGGCTGGTCCCCCTATGACGGACTAGGTAGGGCATGGGTCGATCCCCCTATGGTGGATTGGGCTAGGTGCGGGCCACCCCAACAGGCCAGACCCACCCTAGCAGGCAAGACCCACCCCGTCGGGTCAGACCCCACCCCCCCAGCGGGCCAGACCCTCCTTGTCGGGCAGGACCCGCGACCCAATGAGACTAAGGAATAATGGGCCGATCCGAGGCTGAGCTAGGTCTTGGCCAGGTCAGCGGACCCAGGTTGGGTCGGTGGACCCCAGGCCGAGTCGGGTTAGGTGGGTCTCACCGTGTCGGACTAGACCCAGACCCAACCAACCCCTTTTGAAAAAATTTCAATATCCTTCAAACCAGGCTTCCGATTGATGAGACATTTATGGAGTTGGAACCCTCATGATGAGGCATATTTTTTGGAATACACTATCGAGGATTTTATGGAAGTCGAAATTTGATGAATGGCATGTGGATCAGTTCTCTCGAGATCAAGCATTCTATGTGTGAAAACCATGTGGTTAGCTGAGACCTGAAGACTGCTAACAAGTGACCCTATGTGGAAAAGATACTATGGCCCAGTGGGAAGTGACTTCTATGTGACCTGGTAGTCCCATGGTGGGGATTATCTTCTTTGTGACCCGGTAGACCCACGATACTCGACAGGAGGAGTACCTCAGTATGGACAAGGTGGTAAGCAACTTCTGTGTGACCCGACAAGCCCACAGTGGTGAGAATCTTTTTTGTGACCCGACGTACCCATGGTATTCATCAGATATGAGTACCATAATAGTATCAAGGTTAGTGGGAATCAAATTCTGTGTCACCCGGTAGGACCACTGTACTCATTGAGGAGAAGTTCTCAAGTATCCCTAGGTGTTTGATGATATGACTGATGGTCTTACTTTATAAATTTATAATATAACTGGTGTGAGTTGTCTTGCTTTGTGATCATGATTAGTGGTTTTTGTGTGGATTGATTTGTGGTCTTTCCTTTGTGTTTTGGTGTCCCTACTGACTATTTTTTTACTCACCCCTGCATGGTCTTCATTCGAATGTGTTGTGTATGGTACAGATGACCACCGCCTTGATGGAGGACTCAGTGGACCAGGACCCTGTGGTGCCTAGTGAGACCAGGCAGGCGGGACATACTTCTACGGTTTCCATTAGCTACTATATACTTACCCATCAGGTGGGGTTTCCAGTGGAAGAATTTCAGAGTTTTCCTTGCGATTTCCTATTTTCTAGTTAGTCTTTTTTTGGGTTTGTATTCTGTCTCATTTGACCAATAGTTTATACTTTTACTCAATGATTGTTTAGTGGCATGCATTTTTTACTTTTCCAGATTTGGGTCACAGTTGTGTGTGTGTGCGTACAATTACTCAGGCAAATGCCTCCCATTTTCAGGTTGACACCTTTGACGCTAGTCACCAACCCCTGGCCTTCAAAAGGTGGTCTTGGGGTATGTCATGGAACAAGCCCTGGGGGACGTGTCATGAAAAAGTGGTATTAGAGGGAGGTTGGTTCTACCTCAGAGGCCGATAGTCTGTTGTTTTGTTTTTTGGGCAATAATGTTAAATGTTTTGAGTTTGACTTTCAGATTTGGGGAGTCCAGTGTTTGTGCAGTGGCCAACGTATCCATACAACAGGACCTTGAATTCTGATTTTTAGATATATACACGAAAAAACTGGCTGCATAAGTGTCTCCTTATGATCTTATTAAATAAGATTGAGCTCACCAGGTATAATCTTTTGTCTGTGGTAAATATTTATCTATATTAGGATGACTCCATGTATATGGCTAACTCAGATTCTAATGCATGACCGTGAAGATAGCCCTCCTAGCAATGAGGCATCAGTTTAAAGAACAGTGCTAGAGATGGCCCCACTGGGTGGTGCATCAGTGTTTCCACCACCAATTGATCAACATTTACTATCAGTGTTACCAGTAGAGGATGAAGGTAGGCTCAACACCTTGCACAAGTTCTATAGACAGAGACCTCTCAGGTTCAAGGGAGAGACAAATCCTCAGGTTGCTAAGGACTAGCTAGAGGCAATGACACGGGTCTTCCGCTTAGTGAGGACACCGCTTGACCAGATGGAAACCTTGGCTGTAAGACTTCTGTAAGAATCGGTAGGCATATGGTGGAGCTTGACCATCCATAAACATGATGAGGTGACCCTCACATGGATAGAATTTTAGCGGCTTTTTTGGGAGGAAAATTTCCCCACAAATTTATGCTCTGTGTGCATTTAGGAGCTACTTCACCTACAATAGGGAAACATGTTAGTGGATGAGTACTCTACGAGGTTTACAGACCTCTCTCACTACTCCACATACATGGTGTGGGACCCTTTATTTAGAGCCTAAACCTTTGAGTAGGGACTCAGATGGGAGATCAGGGAAGCCATGGTGTCTCTCAGCATCCCCACTCAGGATGGAGCGCTGGAGAAATCCCTTCGTATGGAGTTCTTCCTAGAAGATCAGGCACCGATAACTTGATCTACCTACAGAAACCAGGAAGAAGAGTCTCCAGTGGTGAGAAGCAGGCAGTAGATGAGGGGACCCAAGAAGATCTGGTCTCTCAGAGGATGCCCCCATGACTCGGGGTTGGTAGTGCGGGGCTCCCAGAGGAGAGGGAGTCAATAGGGAACTGAGATCTACTTCACATACGGCGGGTAGGGACACATGGATCATGAATTCATAACACACTGCATAGAAAATCAACAGATGGTTGAGTATCCACCAAGGTAGAGGTAGAGTTTTGAGTGAGGAGGTCCACAGGGCGGCAGACAAGGCAGGAGAGTAGGCCGAGCGGAAGGCGATGGTCGACGGCTCGAGGCGCTACCACCACCACTCCTAAGTGGTCCAAAAAAGGTTCAGGGAGCCAGAGGATAGAGGTGATGTCACATACATAACTTATTTTAAAATTACTTTTAATTTAATTTCCATTATTTCTTTGTTTTGGGGGTTTCCCAGGAATTTTTAGAGAAATGGGTGAGTTTTCATGATTTGGGCCAAACCGTGAGCCCGATTCCAGATTTAAAAATTAATATTGTTTCCTTTATAAATCCTTCATTTTCAACATTTTTTATCCATTCTATTTCCTACTTGGCCTCCCCTGACCTAATAACACCAACACATTAATTTGGACCATTTATAAATCCTTAATGATGGTGTATTTCAGTTTTTATTTAAGGGATTGGGCATGCCCGAAGGCCCATTTCCTGTATTAAAAACAATATTTAATTATTTAATATCTCCTTAATTTTATATTTTTTTCAGTGATTACACCTCCCTCACGAAGAAACTATCCCTAGGATCGCCCCCATTATTGATTTTTCATTTTTGGAGCTCATTTGAACCCCGAAGGAGGGAGATTCTTCTCTGAATTTATCAAATCTCCCAAATTTGAAGAGGTAAATTCATTATTTCATATCTCCTTCAATATTTACTATTTTTACCCCATTTCAGTCCCCAAATGACCTCCTATTTATCAGTATATCCTCACTATCAGGTTTTTTTGTTTTGAGATTCAAAATTTGGTTAATTAGGGGTAATTGATTCAATATGTTTCAGGGTAAGTGTTCCTCCCTTCCACTTCTTCTATTTCCTTAGGGTTTCATCCCCCTTTCTTGATATTTGAAAGTGTCCAAAACCTAGGGTTTAACCATGAGTCTTTTTGGTGAAACTTTGTGGTCTAGGGCTGGATTTATCATCCTTGTGGTGCTGGGGTGGTGCGGTCGATATTTCACACCATGTTTTGAGGGATTTGACAATTTTGGTAGATGATTCCGTGGGTAACCATTTAATAATGAGTTAGTTTGCTTGATTAAATAATTTTTCATGTTTCTTATATGTTTTTCATTATGAGAAAACCATTTTTGGTAGCAATAGTAAAGAATTTGGTATTAAAGTTACATTTTTGTTTGAAGTGTGTATTTTTCAAATGTATTTCATGTGTTATACCTTGTGGTAGTTTTGTAATATGTGGAAGTGATTTATTAGTTGTTGAAAGGGGCTACCAATTTTGGTTGGGTAATTATATAGTGTCATTTGGTCCTAAAGGGGGGGGGGGGTATTTGAATGGGTTTTATGTGTGTAACCTTGTTATACTCCTTGAAAGTGTTTTATGGATTTGTGTGTTCTCATGGGTATCTTTTGTGATATTGTTCAAGGTGATTATATAACATTTGAAAGTGGATTATTACATGATTATTGGGCTGCCAATTCTGTTTTGGTAGGGGCTTGGTGTGATTTTTTCTTAAAAAAGAGGTTTTTGAAATGGGTTTTATGTGGAAAGCTTGGGTATACTCCTTATAATTGTTTTATGAAAGTTTTGAATGGTTTATTGAGTTGTGTAAGAGGTGAAACTATATCAGAAAACTATTTTGGTAGGAGTATATTTTTAAAAGGTCCATTTCATTTGTTAAAATGATGCTATATGATATGTATCATCTTGGAAATATTTTATTAAATTGTTTGAAGGATATATTGTGGTGTGAAAGAGATGTGAATGTGATGTGGACTGTTTTGTGTGAGTGTGATGTGAAAAATTAAATTTTTGATTATTAAAGGAGTGTTATTTGCCATGTGTGTGGGCTGTTATATGAGTTTCAATATCTAATAGTTATTTTATAAAATATTTTAATTGTTTTTTGGATGTTTTGAAGAAATGTGAAATGTGTTGTGGGTTATTTTGGTGTGAGTCAGATTTCAAAATCATTTTAAATGAAAAATGGACTTTTGTGACTTGTGTGGTATATATATGTGCTGTTTGGTGAATTTTTGATGTGGAAATAATATTTTCATGTCAATGTATATTTATTGACTTGTTGAACTTGTTTGAGAACAGGGGGAAAACCTAGGTATCTAGGTGGGTGGACGAGTACTAGTATGCTAGTGAATCTGTGGGGTTTGGCCTCAGTCTCACTTAGAAATATTGACGCTTACAACTCTAACTAAACTATGAAGATGATGATTGGGGACCACTAGGTTATTTTTATGTTCCCTACTAGTGTCTCGTGCACGGGAATGGATATTTGTGATGGTTACTCTCACCGAGATATGGGGTACCTGGGACCCACAACTAGCTACTGCCTAGGGGTTATTTCCTATTGCTTGTGATCATTAGTTACTTTATACTTACCTTTGGCATATGGTACATTTTGCTATAAAATTCAGTAGATTCACTGTTTATTTTAAAGGTGTTATCCATTTAAAATAGCCAACTTGAAAATTGTTTTTATTCAAAGTTGCATCTTTTAAAAATTGTAACTAACTTTTCATGTTTTTGAAAACTTGCATGATTTTTGTCTTTAAATGTTTATCACATGGAATATCTTAGTGGTGGTATCATATTGGGCTTTGGATCACACCCTACTTACACCATTGGGTGTAATTATACTTTCTTATTTTGTGTCATAGGTTTGGGTACAAGTTTAATGTCATTGGTTCGGGTTTTTAGCGGTCCATCGTGATGTAGTGTTGTGGAGATGGCTTGAGGGAGGTACCTATTTCCATGTAGATGTTCTTGGGCTGTCTTTTATTGGTTTTTTAACTTTTTAATGGTCTTAATACATTGTTTAAAATTGTGTAATTTAGTTCTAAATTATAGTAAAAGATGTTTTGGTTTGAAAAATCCAGTTTTGGTTTCTTGGTTTCGTTTTTCGTTTTATGTTTAAAAATTCAGGTAAATTGTTCCCAAACTTAATTTTATGATACCTGGGCACTTGTTCCAGCCCGTGGTGATCAGGAACGCCATTTGGGTCTTGCCAAAGACTGGGTCGAGTGCCGATTTTGAAGGTGACCAGATTTGGTTTGTGACAAAATGGTATCAGAACAGGTTCATGTTATTTGGGGAGCAGTTTGGATGGTATGGAGTTAGGATTATTGGGAATTGAAATTCTAGTTATGGGTTGTGTTCTTGGCCAGAATACCTCATTATGGGGTTTGATTCACTAGGGGAAGTCAAGATTCATCTGAGTCCTTTGTTTTTCTTGGTTTGACGATGATCTGGGGGAATGAAAAGAGAGTTGGGATAATGGTCTCAGTGAGCTCGCAGGGCCTAGAAAGCCATGTGGAGCCAGAGATATTGACCTAAAACACTCTCTGTGATGGTGAAGTGATTGGTATATGGCCTCCAACCATATTTCCATGTCACCCACTGAAGCTAGTTCCCCCTTGCATTGTCTTCTGTCCTTTAGTTTTGAAATCCTGGAAGTTCTGTTTTAAAGAAAAAATTACATGGTTTTAAGAATCATATGGTTTTTTTGTGAAATGATTTTCACATAAAGAAGGAAGGGTTTGATTTTTGAAATGGTGGAACTAAAATTTCAAAAAAAATTTGAATTGAGAAAATGGTGTGTTTACACCTCTTTTGAAACTAGGAAGTATGTTAAAGTTGGTTTTGAGAAAGTGTTTCCAATAGAGCTTTCTAAACTATTGAAAGGTGTATTAATGGGGATGAGTTGTTTTGATATTAATGTGAATAAATTGAAAGAGAATTCATATCTAAATGGTTGTGTGTTTATGAAATGTTTTTTTAAGTTGTAAACTAGGATTTTGATCTCCTGGTTAGCGGTCTTGAGAAAAAGGATGTATTGGTTGACTGTTTTGGTTTTGAGAAGTGGAAATATTTTTTTTTAACATTTGGTATTTCCATGAGCGACCAAATGCATGAGGTTATATGGGATGATGGATGGATAATGGAATGACTGGATGAGTGTTGGGATTTATATGAGGAGGTTGCCAAGTGTGGCACAGAAACATGCATGTGTGAGGCCCATGGGGTACCGTTGGTGGATATGCTAACGGCTTAACCGTTTGTTTTCAAAGAAATGTTTTTAAAGGGAAACATGATGTCTTGATGACTGGTTTAGGATGGTTTGTATTATGTGTTTTTGAAAATTTTGATGTTGTGGGGTGTTTTGAGTCCAATAACCCCTCCTCTTTGAACAATGTTTTGGGTTGGTGTTCGATTGGTAAGCTGGGTTGAAAGGTTGGTTAGTGGTATCTTCTGAGAAATGTTTCGGGCCACCTTTATGGATGTTCCCTTCAGGTGTTTGGATCTTATTGTGGCACATTTTTACCAATATACCAGCTTTTTTGGGTCCTTGGGTTCTTTCATTGGATAAGGTATGCCCCCATTAAGGGTTAGTGCACAACCGAAGTAAAACACGGATTGTTTCTCCATTGGAAAATCCTCTATTTGATCAATATAAGGAACTTTTATTGATATTTGTTGATTGATTATACACCCATTACTTTCTTTGATTTGTGGATCCTCTTTTATTGGGAGAGTGATCGTGGAAGGTTGAAAGAGACCTTAGTTTCTTAAGTTTCATGATTCATCGAAGGTGGAAGTGGTCTGGGGTTGTTATTGTGGATGAGTGTCTGGATGGTGTCTAAGAGGTCCTCTGGGTCCTTCATAGTCTCTTTAATGTATGAGTTCATGTTAAACCACCAGTGTGGGAAATCTGGTCATGAGAGGCCATTATGGCCATATTCTGGGATTGTGTGTTGTTTGGGGACTTGGCATAAGTTCCCTTTCCATGTATTGTTTCTATCAATTACAATGGTCATGTCCGGTGACACCTTGTGATGTTGTGTGCTAATTTGACTATAAAGGTGAAGGTCATACAATCCTCTAAGGGTATCTATTATGTTATTAGTATATCTCCCTTGGTAAAAAAATTCAAATCCTTTATCATAGAGGAAGGTTTTTATATGTGTCCTCCCCTTCTGTTGTTTCTCACCCATAGAAACATGGTGTGATGTGTGTGCATATTCTAATCCCTTGTATCAGTGGAATGTTAGGTTTTGGTAAAGTGAGTTCAGGAGTATGTTATCTCTTGTTGAACCCATTGGGGGTATCTGGTGTATTTTTTTGTGGCACTGAAAGAAGAAGTTCCATAAAGGGGTTTCCAAATCCTAACTGTGAGGCCGAAGATGCTTCAATATTTTGAGCTCCAGCCATAGGTCCCGGATAGAAGCTGGCGCGTAGTCATGGGAAATATAAGGGTCATTTAAACCTTTGTACAAGTCCTAACTTCAGTATTAAATATGGGAAGAGTTTAAACCTTTGGTTTTGTCATCTTTCTTCTGTTTTTCTCACTTGGTGGAAAGAGATGGAGGGCCTCATGCCCATGTTATCGCCCAATGTCATTTATTTACTCTTTGGTTTCCATTGTGTTTTTGGAGAAAGGTTTAAAATTTGGATAGACAAGTTGAGCGCAAGGTTTTCACATGGTGAATTTTAACTGTGCCCTAGAAAACCATGCAGATATAAGGATCCACATGGTTAGCACAAAATTTCCCAAACTGTGCAGACTAACCTTGTGGTCATCCCAAATCTTTGAGTTTTGGGGTCTTTTTGTGTCGGACCATGCTGGTCGGTTAAGATGGTTGATTCTTATAGTGGGGAGACCCACCATGTGTCTCATGCATGTTCTTTTGAAAATTTATAATGGAATCCTACCCCTTGTACCAAAGAGTCCCTTCGGGCATCCCCATGTTAGTTTCCCGATTTTGTCTCAGAAAAAAATATTAAGTCACCTCTTATAGTGGGGAGCCCATTTGTGTCTCCCCATACCAGAAACTCAGTTTTGTCCTTGTTCTTGGATTGAAAGTGGGTAGTATCTTTCAGATATATCTAACTACCTACATATTACTTGGGTAAACATTGGTATTGGATATTTCCCAACGGTTTAGCTATATCAAGATAGGTGTAACCTTGTTCGATGTGGTTGTTTGTTTGGGTAAATTGCTTGAGCCTTGTTCAGATTGAGTTTGAGGAGTTTTACTTTGGGTTAAAGCCTGAATGTGATTTATTGTTTCGGAAACACGGTGTATGTTTTTTTTGAGAAGTATTCCTTCCTTAATTGATCACTGGAGGTGTTTTGGCCTTTGGGGGAGAAACCTGGCAAGGGAGTACCTCCTGGTTTCTCAGTTTGGTTTGTTTATTGCTTTGGCCTTGCTTTGACTTTCCAGGGTAGAAAGTTTTCATGGTGGGGATAATTTTCACATACATAACTTATTTTAAATTTATTTTTAATTTAATTTCCATTATTTCTTTGTTTTGGGGGTTTCCTAGGAATTTTTGGAGAAATGGGTGAGTTTTCATGATTTGAGCCAAATCGTGAGCCCAATTCCAGATTTAAAAATTAATATTGTTTCCTTTATAAATCGTTCATTTTTCAACATTTTTTATCCATTCCAATTCCTACTTGGCCTCCCATAACCTAATAACACCACCACATTAATTTGGACCATTTATAAATCCTTAATCATTGTGTATTTTAGTTTTTATTTAAGGGATTGGGCTTGCCCGAAGGCTCATTTACTACATTAAAAATAATATTTAATTATTTAATATCTTCTTCATTTTATATTTTTTTCAGTCATTCTACCTTCCTCGCGAAGCCACTATCCCTAGGATCACCCCCATTATCGGTTTTTCATTTTTGGAGCTCATTTGAACCCCGAAGGAGGGAAATTATTCTCTAAATTTATCAAATCGCCCAGATTTGAAGAGGTAAATTCATTTTTTCATATCTTCTTCAATATTTACTATTTTTCCCCCATTTCAGTCCCCACATGACATAATATTTATCATTAGATCCTCACTATCAGTATTTGTTGCTTTGAGATTCAACATTTGGTTAATTTGGGGTAATTGCTTCAAGATTTTTCAAGGTAAGTGTTCCTCCCTTCCACTTCTTCCATTTCATTAGGGTTTCATCCCTCTTTCATGATGTTCCAAAGTGTCCAGAACCTAGGGTTCGTACCTAGGGTTTAAACATGGGTATTTTTGGTGAAAATTTGTGGTCTAGGGCTAGATTTATCATCCTTTTGGTGTCGGGGTGGTGTGGTCGATATTTCGCACCATGTTTTGAGGGATTCGACAATTTCTGTAGGTGCTTCAGTGAGTAACCATTTAATAATGAGTTAGTTTGCATGATTAAATAATTTTTCATGTTACTTATATGCTATTAATTATGATAAAACCATTTTTGGTAGCAATAGTAAATCATTTGGTATTAAAGTTACATTTTTGTTTGAAGTGTGTATTTTTCAAATGAATTTCATGTGTTATCTCTTGTGGTAGTTTTGTAAAATGTGGAATTGATTTATTAGTTATTGAAAGGGGATGAAAATTTTTCTTGGGGAATGATATAGTGTCATTTGGGCCTAAAAAGGTGTGTGGGGGGTATTTTAATGGGTTTTATGTGTGTAACCTTGTTATACTCCTTGAAAGTGTTTTATGGATTTGTGTGTTCTCATGGGTATCTTTTGTGATATTGTTCAAGGTGATTATATAACATTTGAAAGTGGATTATTACATGTTTATTGGGATGAAAATTATGTTTTGGTATGGTATTTGTGTGCTTTTTTCTTAAAAAGAGGTTTTTGAAATGGGTTTTACGTGCAAAGCTTAGGTATACTCCTTATAATTGTTTTATGAAAGTTTTGAATGGTTTATTGAGTTGTGTAAGAGGTGAAACTATATCAGCAAACTGTTTTGGTAGGAGTATATTTTTAAAAGTTCCATTTCATTTGTTAAAAGGATGATATGTGATATGTTTCATCTTGGAAATATTTTATTAAATTTTTTGAAGAAGATATTGATGTGTGAAAGAGATGTGAATGTGATGTGGACTGTTTTGTGTGAGTGTGATGTGAAAAATTGAATTTTTGATTATGAAAGGAGTGTTATGTGACTTGTGTGTGGGATTTTATATGAGTTGAAATATCTTATAATTGTTTTATAAAATTATTTAATTGTTTTTTGGAAGTGTAGAAGAAATGTGAAATGTGTTGTGGGCTATTTTGGTGTGAGTCAGATTTCAAAATCATTTTGAATGAAAAATGGACTTTTGTGACTTGTGTGGTATACATATGGGTTTTTTGGTGAATTTGTGATGTGTAAATAATGTTTTCATGTTCAATGTATTTTTATTTACTTGTTGAACTTGTTTGAGCACAAGGGGAAAGCCTGGGTATCTAGGTGGGTGGACGAGTACTTGTATGCTAGTGAATCCGTGGGGTTTGGCCTCAGTTTCACTTAGCAAGATTGATGCTTAAAACTATAACTAAACTATGATGATGATGATTAGGGATCACTAGGTTATGGTTATGTTCCCTACTAGTGGCTCATGCATTGGAATGAATATTTGTGATGGTTACTCTCATCCAGATACGAGGTACCTGGGACCCACATCTAGCTAGTGCCTAGGGGTTATTTCCTATTGCTTGTGCTCATTAGTTACTTTATACTTAACATCGGCATACGGTACATTTGGATGGAAAATTAAGTAGCTTTGTTGTTTATTTTAAAAGTTTTATCCCTTTAAAATAGCCAACTTGAAAACTGTTTTTATTCAAAGTTGCATCTTTTAGAAATTGTAACTAGCTTTTCATATTTTTGAAAACTTGCATGATTTTCATCTTTAAATTTTTATCACATGGAATCTATTAGTGGTGGTATCCTACTAGGATTTGGATCACACCCTACTTACACCATTGGGTGTAAGTAGACTTTCTTATTTTGTGTCACAACTTTGGGTACAAGTTTAATGTCATTGGTTCGGATTTTTAGCGGTCCATCATGATGCAATGTTGTGGAGATGACTTGAGGGAGGTGCCTCTTTCCATGTGGATGTAATTGGTATGTCTTTTCTTGGTTTTTTACCTTTTTAATGGTCTTCATAAATTGTTTAAAATTGTGTAATTCAGTTATGAATTTTAGTAAAAGATGTTTTGGTTTGAAAAATCCAGTTTTAGTTTCTTGGTTTCATTTGTCGTTTTATGTTTACAAATTAAGGTAAATAATTCCCAAACTTAATTTTATGATACCTAGGAACTTGTGCCATCCCTTGGGGATTGTGAACGCCTTTCGGGTCTTACCACAGACCGGGTCAGGTGCCGATTTTATAGGTGAACAGATTCAGTTCGTGACAGATGAGCTCAACTTTAGGCAACTGAAGCCTATGACCACTGTGCTCCAGAGATGATTAGAGGTATGATCTATGTTTTCTAAAACTTAGATACAGTTCTTATAGACACAGGTTTCAATCACTCTTTCCTTTCCACATGCCTCATTATGGGCTCAGATATTTCGGTAGAGCCATTGGATCGATTCTTATATTTATAGACTCCTACGGGAGGGGATTTGGCGATTACACACTGGTGCTGGTAGTGTGAGCTCACTCTACGAGGCAAGAGATTTGACTAGGATATCATAGTATAAGTTTCAAGGCCTTAAAAACCATCTTGGGTATGAAATGAATATCTACAGTCCATTCTTAGATCGACTATTTTAGTTGCAAAGTGTGGTGTGTCCATGAGGATGGAACCAGGTTTTCCTTCACTGGTGAGAAGGGAAATTTGGAGCACATGATAGATTTTCTCAGAGGAGGGTGCGGCCAATCACCCACCATTTGTCTAGCCTCAACCTCAGTGTGGTGGATGAGAGTATTCCATGATTTCATGTAGTGGAGGATGATTATGAGGATGCATTTCCTAAGGATGTTCCGGGACTACCTCCTCATAGGGAGGTAGACTTATGCATTGATCTATACCCAGGGACGACACTGATATCCACACCGGCATATTAGATGGCACCCACTAAGCTTCATGAATTGAGGGTAGAATTGGAGGACTTGGAGGAGAAGGGGTTCGTGAGACCCAATGTTTCACCATGGGCAACCCTAATGTTGTTTTCCAAGAAGGCAGATGGGAGTTTGAGGTTGTGTGTGGAATTATGGAACCTGAATTAGGTGACCATGAAGAACAAGTATCAACTACCAAGGATTAATTACCTCTTCGATCAGATGAAGGGAGAAAGGTTGTTATATAATATAGACCTTAGATCAGACTATTATCAGCTCGAGGTATAAGATGAGGATGTACCAAAGATAGCCCTAAAATTCCAATATGGACACTATGAGTTTTTTGTGATGCCTTTCAATGTGACCAATCTTCTAGTAGTGTTCATGGTACTCAAGAATAGGATCTTCCAGCTTTACCTCGACCGGTTCATCGTAGTCTTCATTGATGAAATCTTGGTGTAATCTGTGTTAAAGGAGGAGCACACCACACACCTATGGATTGTTCTAGATACACTTTGAGAGAACCATCTTTATAGTAAGATCTCAAAGTTCCAATTTTGGATTCAGGAGGTCCAATTTCTAGTATACGTCATCTTGGAGGCTGAAGTTGTGGTGGATCTGGCGAAGACAGAGTCGATGCTTTATTGGGAGTCACCCACGAGCATGACTGAGGTAAGAAGTTTCTTAGGGTTGGCTAGATACTACCATAAGTTTTTACTCGAAGTTTCTAACATAGAATCACCCTTTTAAGATTTGAAGAATAAGGGACAATCCTTCATGTGAATGGAGAAGTGCCAATAGAGTTTCTAAGAGATGAGCCAGAGACTGAGAAGTGCCCCTATCTTGAGACTACCAAAATAGGGCATTGGGTTTTTAGTCTTCTACGATGTAGTAGGGACTAGAATGGGTTGTGTGATGACGCAAGAGCAAGCCATGATAACTTACGGCTCATAGAAGTTGAGGCAGAATGAGAAGTAGTATGCAACCCATGACCTAGAGTTAACAGTAGTGGTATTTTCCTTGAAGATGTGGCAGCACTACTTGATGGGTGAACGATTTATCATCTACTCCAAACACAAGAGTCTCATGTATATATTCTCACAAAATGACCTAAACTTGAGACAACGAATATGGCTGGAGTTCCTCCAGGACTATGACTTTGAGATATTCTATACTCCTGGGAAGGAGAACATGGTGGAAGACACGCTTAGAAGGAGGTCTGGTTTAGATCTACTGAGTGAGGCGACAAAGTAGCTAGCCGTGATGTAGATATCCTTCATGTATAGAAATGGAGTAGCTTACCTTCAGTCAATGACTATCACTCCCCCACTCTTACAAAAATTTAAGGAAGCACAACTTGTGGATGCTGACTGCGAGGCCCAACGTGCCCATTTATCCTCAGGACAAGATCCTAATAGATTTTTGATAGGTGGGGAGCACATATTCCTTTTCAGAGGATGCACCATAGTACTAATGACATTACAAGAGGATGTGTTTAGGGAGTTACATACATCCACTTTGGTGGTGCATCCTGGTGTGGTGAAGATGTACCAAGACCTGTGATGTCAGTACTGGTGGCCAGGGACGAAGAAAGTGGTGGAATAGTTCGTTTCATGATGTCTCACTTGTCAGCAAGTGAAGGCCAAGCATCAGGTCCCATCAGGTTTGGAATAACCACTTGAGGTACCAGAATGGAAGTGAGATGGTATCTCCATGGACTTAGTAATGGGGTTACCATGCATGTCCATGGGCCACGATTCTATCTGGGTGATCATTGACCAACTCACCAATTAATCTAACTTCCTAACCATCCAGGATTATGGATAGGTAGAGGGCTTGAGACGCCTCTACGTTCAAGATATAGTGCAACTTCACAGGGTGCCTTCGAAGATTGTCTCAGACCGTGATGCACTCTTTACATCCCAGTTCTGGAAGGGATTATAGGAGGCGTTCAGGACTCAGATGCACTTGAACATAGCCTTTCACCCTCAGATATATGGTTAGATGGAGAATACCAAACATACCATGGAGGACATGTTTCTTACTTGCGTCCTTGATTTTGGTCGTAGTTGGAAGGACCACCTACCACTGGTGGATTTTTTATATAATAATTGCTATCACTCCACCATCGGCATGGTGCTGTTTGAGGCCTGGTACAGGCAACCATGTAGATCACCTCTATGCTGGACAGACCTAGGGGAGTCAATATTTATGGGTCCAGAGTTCATATGGGCTACCACTGAGAAGATGCATATCATCCAGGAGAATATGAGAAATTCACAGAGTAGACACAAATCGTATGCTAATAGGAGATGTAGTCCCTTGGAGTTCGAGGAGGGATGCCATGTTTTCCTTTAGGTCTCACCCGATGGGGATTGCATAGATTTTTCGAGGGTAGAAAGTTATCATCTAGGTTCATCGGACCTTTCTAGATCCTCAGTAGAGTTGGTGAGGTGGTGTACCGCCTAGTTCTTCCCCCATAGATGCACTGGGAGCATGGTTTTTTTTTCACGTGTCGCAGCTGAGGAGGTACGTGCATGATCCATAACATGTCATCGACTGAGGAGATCTAGAAATTGATGATGGGGTGATGTTTTGGGAGTTTCCGGTGGAGATATAGGACTGACATGAGTGGGTTCTTCATGGATGGTCAATTCCTCTAGTGCGTGTTTAGTGGCAGCATGAGAACCTCTAGGAGAGAACATGAGAGCGGGAGGTTGTGATTTATGCTCAGTACCCCCATTTGTTTTATTAGACCTTGTTTGGGCATTTAAGTACATAAATACCTAAATTGATGAGAATGTAATGTCCCGGAATTTATGTATAATTTTTTAAAAATGTATGGAATTATTTCAAGACCACATGCTTTAACGACACGTGATTATGAGGCCCGATGAGCCCGAAACAGAATTTTGAACTTTTTTCAAGTTCGTTTAAGTAAACGTGTAAGTGGGTTTTTCTAAATTTTAAACTAGTAATAGGATAAAAAATATGAGGGCACCGTTGAACTCAGAACGTTGGGATTCTCCTAGAAAGGTCATAACTTCGACCAGTAAGGGTCGGATAGAAAAGTTAATTTTTATAATTTTCAAAAAAATAGTAAAATACCTTAAAAAGTTATTTTCTTTTTCTTCCCTCATCGTTGAGCAGTGAAAGACAATGATGTGGTTTGGCGATGAGCTGCATTAAATAAAGATCATTAATTGTTTATTTTTGTGCAGTGTAACGATGCATTAATTGAAGCGTAAACAATACTCTCTTTCATAAATGAAATAGTGTAATGATGCAATGTCACAGAGTAATAGAAACAGTACGATGTGTTTTATTTTTAATAGTCTAATGCATTAAATAAACAAGAATTAAACCATAGAAATTCTCTGACGAATGCCGGTAGGATCGCTAGCAACGTCGATGCTTTACGAAGAACGGGATCGGTAAGCAAAGAATGCCAATGGAGCTTGAATCCTCAATGGCAGAGCTCTTCAATGATGGACTTCGATCGAGGTAGGGGTTTGTTTTGATTTAAGTTTTCCTCATTATATTTCTAAAATGACAAACACAGATCAACCCACAAATAGGTTGATCCGTGGATAGTTTGTTCATGAGGGATGGTGTTCTTCTTGGGTTTTCTACAATATAATTTAATTATTTTTGTTGATAGAACTTTAATCCCAATCCTCCCCTATTTTAAACTTCTAATGTGGATGGAGCGGGATGACATGAACAAGGCCCGACCCCCCTCCACCTTGTACGTTCTTGGTGGAAGAACATTAAAAATGGAGGAAAGGAAAATTCGAGGACCTCGTAGGGATGGAAACACCCCACGGAGGTTAGAGGCACAGTCGGTGTGAATAATAGACCATCGGTGTGGACCCGGTGGCCCGTGAAAAGACCCACCAGTGCTCCACAACGGTGCGCCTAAGGTGATGGTCGTGGCCATATCGGGGCGGTGGTTGGTGGAAAGGACGCGACCCCTCTATTGTGTCGGTGGAGTGAACCCTCAGCCACATCGGTGGAGTAGCCTGTAGCCGCAGGGTGCGCTTCTTGGGGGGCACATGGTCACCTGACCGCGTTCAAGGAATTAGGCCGGTGAGGTAGTGGTAAAGCCATGGTCAATCAACTGTGGATGGGGAGTTGGCCCCACAGACAACCTGCGGGGCAAGGGGTGTGTTGGACATAGCTTCCAACTGTTTCCCGACCAGCCGAAGGTCAGTTTGCCTATGGAGAACTGGGTGGGGTGTGAGTCGGACCCATGACCCAATGGGCTCGAGGCCCAATGGGCCAGACCTAGGTTGGGAGGGGTCCAGGCTGGTTCAGCGGATTCGGGTTGGGTTGGTGGACCCCAGGTTGGGTCGGGTCATGTCGGACCAGACCTGGACCCAACTGACCCCTTTTTGAAAAAACATCAATATCATTCAAATTGGGGTGTTCGATTGACAAGCCATTTGTGGTGTTGGAACCCTCGCGATGAGGTTTATATTTTAGAATATGCTGTGGAGGATTTAATGGAAGTTGAAATTGAACAAATGACATGTGGAGCGGTTCTATCGAGATCAAAGGTGCTACGTGCAAAAACCCTACGGTTGGCTGAGACCTAAAGACTTCTGATAAGTGACCCTGTGTGGATCAGATACTATGTCTCAGAGGGAAGTGGATTCTGTGTGAGCCGATAGGCCAATGGTGGGGATAATATTCTGTGTGACTTGACAAACCCACAATAATCTATAGGAGGAGTACCTCAGTATGGCCAAGGTGGGAAGAAACCTTTGTGTGACCTGATATGCCCATGGTTGGGAGCGAATTATTTGTGACCTAGCATACTCACGACACTCATCAAGGATGAGTACCACAAAAGTCTCAAGGTTAGTGGAAAGGGGATTTTGTGTGACCTGGAATGACCACTATACTCATTAAAGAGGATTTCTTCAGCAACCCTAGGTGTTCAATGATATGACTGATGGTCTTACTTTCCTACTCTATAATATACCTGGTGTGAGATGTCTTTTGTCATGATCATGCTTTGTGGATTTTTTGTGGATTTCTTTATGGTATTTACTTTGTGTTTTTCACTCCCTACTGAGTATTTTGTTACTCACCCCTGCACGGGTTTCACCTGCAAATGTTGTGTCTGGTGCAGATGATCACCACCTTAATAGAGGACTTAGTGGCCCAGGACTTGGTGGTTCCCAGTGAGTCCAAGAAGATGGGGAATACTTCTAAGGCTTCCAAAAGTTACTCTTTACTTACCCATAATGTGGGGTTTCCAATGGATGACTTTCAGAGTTTTCCTTGTACTTTAGTATTTTCAAGTTAGTCTTTTTTTGGGTTTGTATTCAATCCCATTTGACATACAGTTTGTACTTTTACTCAGTGGTTGTTTAGTGGAATTCATTTTTACTTTTCTAGTTTTAGGTTGTGGTTGTGTGTGCATGCATACAGGTACTCAGGAAAATTTATCCCATTTGAAGGTTGATTCCTTTGGTGCTCGTCACCAACCCATGGCCTTTGGGAGGTGGGCTTGGGGTATGTCACAACACGAGCCCTGGGGGACGGGTTGTGACAAGATCTTTCCTCTCAAAACCAAGAGTCTAAGACCATAAATCAATAAAATAAAATAAAACTTTATCCAAATCAAATAACTCAACTATAATAAAAAAACCAGAAAAAAATCCCAATTCCCCTTGTAATTTGGGCTTCATCACATACTTGTGCTGGTCGGGAACTTAACATAACATTAATCCCAATTTTAATTTTTGAATGTGTCAGAGCACATTTCCTAAGTATCTAATCTTACATATCCCAAATAAAAAACAAGACTCACCAAGTAACCAATTTACAACAACCTTTCTATGATACCACTTTGTAATATGCTGACCTAAATCACTCTATAGTAACTATACTGTTTCACAACTTGACCTTAAGAGTGAATCCTTATACACTAAAGGATACAATATTAGAGATATTATACCCTCTAAATATAAATAATAATAACATAATAAAAAAAATCTAACTTAAATAATAAGGAAAATTAAGACAATATATATATATATATATATATGATAATCCAAAATGAACCTGTATAATTCCATGTTAGTCATGCAAGAGTAAACAATATTTCTTATAGGTCGATCATATATGTACAAGTATAAAATCAACCAAAATAAACTGCCAGCCCGACATTGAAGAACCACTTAATCCATTTGAAAAAACATACCATTTACCTCATGAACCATCTGCACTCCCATATCTACTACTATCTAGACATTGAACCTTTACCCTTACCTATACCATGAGACATAAAGTGTACACATGAGGTCCTGTGTAAGGTGTGAGTATAAACTCAGTAGGCTACCACCAATGGTATCCCAAGAGAATATCCTTACATATACCTATGTATGTAATGTTTAATAAATAATAACCAATATAAAACACAAAACATACTCCACTAATTCTTGACCAACTATAATTAAGGCTTTACCCACCACAGACGATGCTAAAGTGGAACAATTCATCCATAATTGGTCTTACCAAAAGTACCCCCAAACTTTGAACCAATTCCATATCACATTGTATCACTATTATAATTCAACCATGATTCCACAATGGTATGTCCACAAACCATATCACTAGACTCATGGTATTCTAAAACCTTTTCCAACCATTGGCTCAAAAACCTAGTGAATCCCAATTCACAGAGACACCCATCCTTTTCAAAGTCCGACTCATCATCCCCAAAATATCCCACATATACAAAGAGCATCACAATCCCATTTAGTGGTATCACACACCAAAAATAGTGTCCATATATATTTTATCCTCCTATGTATAAATTAACTACATCATCACCCAATGTCTCTTAACCATAGAGGATACCACCAAGAAACCAGTGGTCAACCCCCCATGGGTCCTATCATGTGTACACGTGACCCCAATGTCCTCAAACCACAAGATGAGAGGAATCACCAATATCCCATAACCACACCTCGATGAACCTCTATGACCACCTATGGTAATTTTCAACACCATATGTATTGCCTCAAATAACCATTATCAATACCTAAGACAATGGACAACACCATCTTCATCATAATAGAAAACCTCATCTTCTTATTCTTGGTGATCAAAATCACCCATAGTCACATGGGTTACACCCATCATAGTACCAATGAACTAAATTAACCATAACATCACATGAATAATGTCTTCACAAAATAAATAATCATGCTGAATAAACCCTATTACTATAAAACCAAGACATAATAGGCTATACCCATCATTTTATACATGATAATGCCCCTGAGTATCTCTTATAATAATAGAAACCCAAAGTGGCTTCATTCATGATCACACATATTGATGTGCCTAATTTGTGTATATATTTTTATACATTTTATTGAGTTTTCTAAACCTGATTTCATCAGATACACAATTTTTTATTGATTAAAGGCTTTATTTTAGTGTTTGTAGTGTTTTCAGGTGTTTCTAATCAAAGTCACAAATTGAGAGTGATTAGAATGAAAATTTATTTATACACAACATGTAATTTATAAACAAAACCTGTGTACCCTTTCCCATACATAGTTTATCTAGCCCCAATACACACCCATGTAGCTAACCAGAGACAACACGCCATGTGATCCTTATTCACACACCATATACATCATTATAGATGTGGTTGGTGGCTTATAGAGGTTCTACACAACATGTATGTCAGCACCACACACCTTATACCCTCACCAATTGACCAACGACGCTTTAAATTCAACGATAAGTGTAGCAGATCACCTACCAATAGAGAAAACAAGGCCAAAACTAGTTGACCCAAGTACATGACGTTTACTTCTAGTTACACATCATGTAGTCTATTTTTTTATTAATATAGATATAGACCTATGAGATCAGAGTTGGAAATCTAGGGGGGTTCTTTAGATCTACCATTCGATCTCCCCTGAATCCAAATTTGGGTTTTCTCTCTGTTTTCATTTCTATTTTAGTGCAATTCACCCGTTTCCCCCTTCTTTCCACACATACCCGTGGTAGATGTTGAGTTTATACTCAAACTGCACATCCCGACCATGGTCATAAGAGTCTAGGTTTCTTGTGTTGGGTTTGTAATAATGATTATGGGTATGTTGTAATTACAATTATGATGTGTTTATTTTATTATTATACTTTCTTATAATTTTTTTAATGAATTGAATTCCAAAATCAATGTTGGTATCATATCAGACCAAGAATGACATCAATGGTGACAACTAAAGGAGTTTCAATGGATGAACCCATGAACATTGGGTGAGCATGTTTCCACTATTTTTGGGGTAAGAACTTAAATGTGTTATAAGTGATTAATCACTGGACAAAGGGGTTATCATTTTGTACACATAATTTTCTATTATCAGACCAGGAAACAACAATTTAATTGAATTACCAAGGTAAAAAAGTTCATTAATAAATTTTATACTAAATAATGACCATTGAAATAAATCATAACTGAATTGAAACCCCAAAACACTTGTTTTCTGATTATTATATCCCTTATTTTGTTTTAATTGAATTTTCACAAATTGTTTCACTTTTTCATCCCATCGCCTTCAATTCATTTTTTTTCTAGATAATAATATCAGACCCACCAACTTATCCTGGTAATTGATTCTCTATTTTCCCTATGGGATATAACCTGACTGATGCTTGCTATCTTTTTAGTCAGATTGTTTGGGAACTATAATTTTAAATTTTTTGTGCCTTGTGATGAGTGTGGTCAAATTATGGCACCATTACTTGAGAGACAAAAAGAAGCCATGTGAGTCTAAGTTGATATTGGTTTACCAAGAATTTACCTTTTAATTTTATTGATTATTTTCATGAGACCCTCAACCCCACATTCTTATAGATTATTATTTGATTGTAGATTGATATGATCCACCTGGAGAAGTTTTTTATCTGAATGATTAAACACTGTTGTACCCATATCCAGAATAGTATTATCCATACATGGAAGATGGGTTTTAAAATGAGGAATACCCATGTACATCCTTTACCCCAACCATCTCCTATTTTCTTCTGGAACCATCAGTGGGTAATTTTGAAAGATTATGATCAATGATGGAAGACTTTACCACACAACAGTTAGACCAAACCAAAAGGATGGGAAGAATTGGTACCATGGTAGAGATACTTTCAGAGATAATCCACAATATGGATACTCTGGTTGAGTTTGAGACTGGGTGTTCTAACCTTATTTCAAATGAGTAGACATGTTATAATGTGGGACCCACTTGTAATTCACTATTAATTTCTAAAAATGATTTTCAAAACAAAAATTTTGAATACGGGGACACATCATGCCATGCTAATACCAAATCTGATCAATTCATTATTTTTGAACCCTCGATTGATTATTTACCTGCTCCATAGGATGCTTGTAATTATTTTTTGGTTTTCATCATAATGAAGTCGGAACCTCAGAAGATGGAGAACATACATGATCAGAACAAGGCACAAGTCCATTGACATTTATTGGACACTGAGCAGGTATACTAAAAGATGCTTCCCAGACCACCCAAAGGTCAATAACTATGGATAAAAGATGAGGGTTCCATAAATATATGGTCGTTCTTACATTATAGGCCATATCCACCTTCAAATTATGGGTAAGTAACTTACCTCAGGTTAAAGAAAAGACCTAAAACAAAGGCGCTTATTGGGAGGCAACCCAATCACTATCATCTCTCTTTCTTTTATGTTTTTAATAAACACATGATGTGTACTTCTTCTCCACATACAGTGTACTACCAGTTTATTCTAGCCACTATTTGAATAAGAATAGAATGAGGTTACACACCGTGTGTTACCTACTACACAACATGTTATTTTTTATTTAGTGTATATTATAATAGGACTATTCGTATAAATAAATATTTATTAATTTACTAAATAGGATTGAAGCCTATTCCAATGGTAATGTTTCTAGAGTGTATTCGAGCCGTCACAAGTTAGAATCACTTTGTACCCACATTTTGTACATGATTCATTCTTTTTAATCCTATTTTTTAATTAAACGACATGTGTGATGTTTTCAAAAAGTAAATAAATCCATTACAAAATAAAATAAAACTAATAGGGTCTGAATTAGTTTATAGGGATGTAACCCATAGGTCCAAAAGACTCAGGTTCAAGTCCTTATAGCTGGTTCAGTTCCATCCATTTTCACTAAAATAAAACCACAAGTCATGTAATTCAGTATATTTCATGTTTTTTGTTTCATGTTTTCATTATAATTTAAAATGTTTTCAAAAATAAGAAATCATCGACGGATGATGTGGGTTGATTGGTAGATTCATAACCCATGGTGAAAAGAAGAATTCATGATGGAGTGTACTTCACCATACACGCTATGTGGTTCGGTTATAAAAGTTGTGGAACCCTAACCGGACATACCCCATACCGACCCCCCTGTACATGTGGATTCTTCCATATGCCACCTGAACTCCCTCCCTAAAACACTTAATTTTGATTTGATTTAGGCCGCATAACCTTCCTCATTTCAATAATCTCTCTAGGTAAGTGCTTCTATTCCCATCTTTTCAGTGATTTTGATGCATTATATGTGATTTTAGGATTGGGTGACACGTTCGGCCGAAAACTGTAGTACACGAGAAAAACAATGGAATACACGCTGTACATATCACGTACATGAAAAAAATATATATCTGATCAAAATTTTAAAACACACAGTGTGTGTGTTCGACACACATCATGTACTGTATCCTCTACACAACTTGAATAATGAAACCATGTCTATAATCCCACAAAGCCAATATCCCATGTACAGACACATGATGTGTGTGTTCGACACATGCCATGTACCATCTCCCCATGGGCATGGCTATGTCAGGTTATACATGGACTGGGTCCCATGTTCTCACACATGGCCTGTGTACTCACTATATGTCATGTAATTTTTTTTCTTCCCCCTCTTGGCAGAGGCCCTATATGGGAACATACACATCCAGGTCCCCATGTTCACACACATGACATGGGTCCATTCTACAGGTCATGTACTCTTTTTTTCCCAAACACATTCCCACTCTGCATGTGTATCCATAGAACAAGGGTTCACCTAACGAGCACACTACACATCATTTATACTGTATACACATGCCGTGTACTTTTTTTAATGTTTTCTCATTTTTTTCTTTCTATTTAGTTTCATTTTGTTTTATTATTTTATTAACCTTTTAGAATATGGAAGACAAAAAACCATGCTAATGGGAAGCATCCCATGCCTGATAATTGATGGGGGAGTGTCCCACACTCTATTGAGTTTAGATTAGGACACTAGGAGGGCTAGATATGGTAGATCGACCACCTCACCAGCCACCAGTGTTGGCAATTTTGCCTCCTCCCCTGAAGGCAGTGAAATATATCTTTTCTACTTTACCTTATGAGACATACATTGCAATAGATTCTAATACTATCATGCCACCTTCCACAGATTCCATGGGGCCCCATACAATATATCTACTTGCTAGAGCGACTTCATCTGACATAGTTGTGACATCATCCCCTACTACCACTACCTCTGAGCCTTTATCGATAGCAGTTTCCACACCCCCACCGGTCGCCACCTCAAAAACCAGACCTTATACATCTATAGATGATTCTACAACATCGCCAGTGCTTGAATCTACCCGACCCCAGATGCACCATACCTGATCTTTGACGATCATCATCCTAAGGTAGACCAACTACGACGGTTTTCACGATGTATGATTTAGCTGAGCGGCTGCTTCCTCAACATCACTGTACCTTAGTGTTTGGTTATATAGGAGGATATAGAATATTTCCTTAGGAACATGCATCTCATTGACATGATCCGGGCCAGAACTCTCACACTTATTGATTTATTTTTAGAGTTTCTTGATACATTTGAGTTCAATGGGACCACATATCAAGATATACCCAGCGATACAATGACTCATGTCAGATTTAGGCTGGGCGGACGACACCTTTGACTCACCATGGAGGAGTTTGGCTGAGGGTGTGGTTTCTACCCCATCTATCCACCCCACCCCTATTTCATCCCTTACCCTCCCTGACCATTCAGACCTCATCTCTGTGTGGAAGGATCTTGATGGATCCGATGTATTATATCCTCCCACCTTGCAGAAGAGAACCCCCATCATTTCCCCTACCATCTGTTTCATTCATTTCTACTTTAGTGCCATCCTTTTTCTTTACCATGAGGATATGAGTGTCACGTCTGGATGCGATATGGAGCTCCTTACTTTCATCATATGACATGATTATCCTAACCCCCCTACTTCTCCACCTCCTACTTCCATTCCATGACCACCCACTATAAAACATAGCTAATTAGCGATGTTTTAAAACATTGCTAATTAATTTACCGATGTTTCTAGAAAACATAACAAGATTTGGTGTCTCTAATTTAGAGACATTTTAAATTTTCGCTAACTTAACGATTCTTATAAATGTCACCAATTAAAGATGCTTATAGACGTCTCTAAATTAGAGACACCTCATTTGTCGACGTTTTTTAGAAACTTTGGTAAATAAATGTCACTAAATTGAAGAAATTTTAAAGTGTATCTAATTAGATACACCTCATTTACCAATGTTTTTTAGAAATATCAGTAAAAAAACGTTAAATTATAAGTTAATTACCAAAGTTTTTTGGAAACATTGGTATTTTATTTAAAATACACAATTGTATTTTGAAATATGTGTTTTTTATAACAAATAAAAACATCCCTGAGTTCCATCCCCCCTCTTGTGTACACCCCCCGCCCTCTCTTCCCCTCCTATGCATTTATGTACACCCTGACCCTACCCCATGCGTCTGTACATACACCCCACCCTTTCCCTCACCGCCACTCCTTGTTTCCCCTACGTCATACATCTCGCCCCACTCTCCCTACCATCCCAACTCTTGCTCTTGCTGCACCCTCCCCCGCATTTCTATACAACCTTGTGTTGGAGTTGGTGGCTTAAAACCAACTACTTTGTACTTTATTCATTAAATACCTTATCAAATATTTATTTTTCTTCTGTGTGACAATGAAAGTGATAATGTCCTAAGGATAGCTGCTGCATCAAAGGGTCATAGTGGATCCCTTCTATGATGAGAACCCGGAAGTTCCATAACACTGTTCTTGAATATATGTTATATGGTCAAATGGTGTTATTTGAGGGACACAAATAATATAGGCCATTAGGGGTGAGGACTCATATAACTTTGAGACACCTTCTCATAGTGCGCGCCCTTGGTAATATCCAAAAGGATATTATGAGAACAAGACCCGCCACTAGGAAATCCACATCTCATAGTGTCATTAGATGTTACTATCTATGAACGTGTGTATTGGTCCTTAGACTTTAAGATTATTATTAATGGGAATTGCAACTTGTGCACTTATATGTTTTGATGAAAACTGTGATGACACACTATTCGCAGTGAGGTAGGACATGTTGGGTGCATCACGAGTAATACTGCATTAATAGATAATGCGAGAAAGGATTTTTCCCTTCTATTCCACAACATAAGTAGATATCTCAGTCCTTTTGATGAAATTTATATAGTCTAAATAAATCCATGGCCATGGTGATGAATGGGAAAGTTCAATTCTAGAAATTCAAAGAAATAATAATCAAGCACATGGGTTGATGTCACGAGCATGCAACCCACTTTTTTCGAGATATCGAGACAAAGGGATTACATTACATGGTAAGTGTTCGTAGGAGGTGACACACCATTGCGACATTAACTTCTTTCTCTATGGATTCCTTGGAATGTTTCTAGATGCTAACCTTGGACTTTAGGCAGTGACGCACGCTTGTCATGGGGTGTGGAAAAAAATAATAATAATTCTTCCTTGTGTAGCACAGTGGCTGACTAAGGTCGTCTCTCTTGAGGAGCCTTTCAGTGTGTTCAATTACTTTATTCTATATCACCTAAACTTTCTCTTTTTGTTGTTTTTATTATCTAATGAAAACAATGAGAATATTTTTGTGTTTTTTTGATTATTTAAAACAATGACATGTAAAGTAATAATTCTAAAATTATATTAAGATGCAAGTTTAAACAAAATGAAGTTAAGAAGAAAGTACTTGGTTTTGGGGTTCAGTCTTGGATTCAATCATTATTTTCATTTATGTGTTTGATTTTAGTTTGATAATCCAAACATGAAGTATCATGTTTTAATCACTATTATTTTCCAGAATAGAAATAGTTTTAGTTTCATGTCATTGGGGGCCGTCACCCAATCAGGAACATTTTCCTCACCAATGCATGATACTCAAATCTACCACAAACAATAAAAAAATTTAAAGAAAATTCATGAATATCTTAACCTCCCCAAAATCCAAGACTCGGGGTTATCCTATAATTTTTGAGAGTATGAGATTACTTCTTGGAGTGGGTGGAAGAGGAGATAGAGAGAGATTCAAAGAAATGAAGAAAATTGGATGGAGAAACACAAATGCATGGATTAATAAAACTAAAAAAATAAATTACAATTTAAAATGAAAATAAAAGAAAACAAATATTAAAATAAAAATAAAAGAATAAATGAGGGGGGTGGGGAATAGGATCAGTAGTGTCCCGTGCCCTGGTGGGATCCCCCCTTGGTTGTGGCTGTCGAGTTGATGATTTGAGAAAGAGGCGAGAGCCTCCTTTTATAACCAGATTTATATCCTTTGAAATATTGCATGTTGTTGGACTATTAAATGGTCGATTCACATGTGGACCCCTTCTTAGGAGTTGTTCATAAATATGTTTTCTTTTCACCCTCCAAATTTTAACTTATTTTGATACCATATGAATGAGTTATGAATTTTTAATTGGAAGTTTCTTTTTCTAGACGCAGCTTCTAGGAAGCTTCCTTCAAAAATATAACCTCTAATGGTAGCATTAATGACTTCATAACTCCACAAAATTTTATGATGAGACGTACCTATCTGTCCTCGTTCTATCCCAGGTAGAAGAACATCAAATGGATGTGTTTATGCTGATTTTTTATTCCATTACAATGGTGGGGTCCACGCTGTCCGCCCGGAAAAATCATAAACTTCATTGATTTTTTAATCCCTTTAGACGAATGAATCAACTCCTGATCCAGAAGAAAAAGTTGAAAGAAATAAAATAAGGATTCTAAGAAAATAAAATTAACTAAATTTATAATTATATTTTAAAATTAATGACCAAAATACCTGTGTGGTAGAAATCTGTCCAAAATCCAGAATTATGCACTTTTCAACAATTTTGCTCATTTTCATTCTAAAATTCAATGTACCCATTATTTTAATAAAACATGTAAATAAATGGGGTTTATAATTGAAAAAAAGTAAAAAATACTCATTATTTGATAAAAAATATGCACGTAAATTTTCTCTATAAAATACTCCCACACTTAAACCATGCTTATCCTCAAGCATAAAATCTCAACATGGAAATCAGAGGACACCAATGTTACTAATATTCAAATTTCAATGAAATAAAATCAAACAATTTTCAATGTGAAATCAAACATTAAAAAAATCTTCATAAAATATCAATTTAATTTCTCATTTTTCAAAGAAACAAATAATTCACATATTTTACTTTTCCCATTGAAAGTTGATAGAACTTCTCCTTTCATTAATTCAAGATCTTTGATTCATTATTATTAAACATGCCAAGTTATGATTTACATCACTTTTGATTCTTTTATCTCATTTCTCATGATAAAATTCAAGTAGATTTATGCTCAAATCATGAGAACATGAACCTTATCCATAGGCTTGTAAATGAACTACTTTCTCTACTTTGTGAAGACAAAAGACACATAAAATCATGAGGACTAGCAATAAAGGTTCAAATGACTGCTTAAGGTTGGTAGGATTTTATGATTTAAAAATTAAGGCTCAAGTAGTAGGCTAATATCTTAAGTAAAATACATGATATCAAAAGTAAAAGTGTAATGAAATTATCCCCTTCAAAGTAGCAACACCCACTTCCCAAAACTCAAATTAAAGTCATGATAAAATTAGTCATAATGAATGATCTGTGCGCCCTCTTGATTTTTTTTATTTTGAACCTTTTTTTTCGAAAGTTATGATTAGATAAAACCTTACATCCATCACCTAACCACATACAATCATTGGATTGTTGATCTAGAAAATGGTGTTTTTTGGTTCTCCCAAATCACAACCCTTTTTTCTATTTTTTTGGATCTTTTTTGTCATTTTTGTCATTTTTTTCAATTGAATAGGGGAAAACAATAGAGTATAATGAATTATTTCACAACCTTTTACAATTCCCACAATAACACCCCCACATTTCTTCCTTACAATATTTATCATCCCGTTCACCACGATTCCCTTTACCCCACACTTCAATTTTAAAATATCATGCAAATACCAATAGTAGGGTAGGAATGGATAAAAATGTCTTGAAACATGGCTCATACCTATAAAGGCCATTCATGGTCTTTATGGGATAAAATAAGGATATATGTAAAGGTGGTATTTTAAGGATAAGTGGATTTTAAAAGGACGACTCATTCATTTTAAATGTGTTTTTTCACAGTCATAGCTTTGACAAGTTTCAATACAAGTTCTAGTCAGTTACATGTCCCAAGATCACTCAAGAAATATGATCAAGAATAAATAAGAAGTACTTGTTCTAGAAATCCTATAGGGAATGAGAAATATAACATTGGAAAATCAATCATGGCATGAATAATAATAACAAATCAATTCACATAAATTTCAGAAATTCAAATCATGAAAGATGGTAGAGAAATTTCATTTATATGAATCAATTAATTCCTTCAAATCATGAGTCATCATTTCAATATCTATGATTCAAATTTAAAAAACTCAATTCTCCATTTCAATAATTTAAGCATATAAACATTGAAATCTAAAACATGGAATCACTGGGTTCCTAAGAAACTCATGTCTCCTATATAAGTCAAGTAAAACATTAATTCAAGTGTGGGCATGCAATTTTATCACTAAAGATCAAAACATGTTGTGGAAAAAATTTAGAGAGATTAAAAGATAAAACAATAAAAGTAAACTCTCATTTTCCATAAAAATTAGTCCTTCCCCTTCAATGTCTGGGGATGACTTCTACCATTATGAACCTATAAAAGAAAACAAATAAATTAAGAATAAGGATCATTTAATTTAATCTCAAAAAAGATAGAGGGAGTTCACTGCATGCTACACTAATTATAATAAATGAAATAGGAATCTAAGTTCCTAAAAAGCATGTAAAGATAAATCTTGGTAAAATCCCCCAAGTGGGACCTGAATTTTTACTTCCTTCAGAGGGTAGTACCAGCTGTTATCCAAAGTCTAATGGAGGTTGAAGCTTCTTTGATTTGAACCACCACATGTGGCTTTTCCCAGCTTGTGCTTAGTCCTTGTTCTTGAGAGATGATCCATGGATAGAGTACACCATATCCCCCCCTTCACAATGAGGTATAACTTTCATGGTGGGGGTAGGATGAAGTATGTACCATCCACTTCTTTGGTTGCTACTTGTGCAACCTTCTTATCTTCTAGTGCTGTATTCATGGGGGATTCATGAAGAGAAGCCTCTTGTCTGATTTTCTTAGGCTCAACTACCTGGATCTCTTGATGGGGCTCCTCCAATGCATGTTCATTGAAATCAGGGAGCTCCATGTGTTCCTAAATAGGTGCATATCCATTGTATTCTTCATCTTCCTCCAAGGCATAACAAATAATGTTTAATTTCGTATAATCAAAACAAGAGGGAGTGATATAAAAATATGTTTCAATAAAATCAAAAGATATGGGGTCAAATAAAGGTTCCACTACCTGATTTGGTTCAACTTCAATCTCATCCTCAATGGTAAGTGCCTCCTAGAGTCTGAGGGTGGAAGGTGAAGGCAGGTAGTCGGGCTCCTCCACCTCAAATTTGTCCTCAAGTTCATGGATGTCTTCTCTGAAATCTGGGAAGACTAGTGGCACTTCCTTCTTGGAATTGAATATTTTTAAGTCTGTTTGAAGTTCATCGACCATCTCTATAAAGTATTTTGGTGAGATCCATGTTTTAATGTGCTTTTTCACCTGCTTGACCATTATCATTAGTGCATCAGTTCTTCGTTGGAGGGCCTCCTCAGTGTACTCATGTTCTTGCACCTGTGAGTACTTTTCAGTTCATGTAGAATAATAATCATTTGAATTAATCATAGAAAGAATTTTTTTTTGTTTTTTTGGTTCTTTTATAAATAAATGAAATATAACTATGATGTGAAAATAAAAAAAAGTAAATGAATAACTGATTGGATCCCCAACAACGGTGCCAGTTTTGATGCACGCCTTTCTTGGGGCGTGGACAAAAATAATTATATTTTCCCTACTGCAGAACAGTGGATGACCAGGGTCATCTCTCTTGATGAGCCTTCTCAATTTAGTTCACTTAATTTATCTAATTCACCTAATCTATCTCTTTTTGATGTTTTATTGTTAATAAAAAAATTACAATCTTTTTGGGTTTTTGATAATTAATTAAAATCATATGTAAAACTATAATTTAAATTGAAACTAAAAGAAAACTAATATTAAAATAAAAATAAAAGAAGAAATGAGGGGGGAAAGAGGAACAACAGTGGATCATGACCCGGTGGGATCCCCCCTTGGTTGTGGCTATCGAGCTGATGATTTGAGGAGGCGATGGCCTCCTTTTATAGGTAGACTTCTATCCTCCAGAATATTGCGCATTTTTGGACTATTAAATTGACTATTCACACATGTACCCCTTCTATAAAGTTTTTTATAAATATTTTTTCCATTCACCCTCCAAATTTCAGCTTATTTAGATACCAGATGAATTAGTTATGAATTTTTCATTGGCGGTTTCTTTTTCTGGATGGAGCTTCTCAGAAGCTTCCTTCAAAAATATAACCTCCAATGGTAGATTTAATGACTTCAAAACTCCACCAAATTTTATGAAGAGTTGGAACTATCTGTCCTCATACTATCCGAGGTAGAATCACATCAAATGGATGTGTTTAAGTCGAGTTGTGGTTCTGTTACAATGGTGGGGTCCACACTGTCTGCCCAGAACAATCATACACTTCATTGATTTTTTAATCCCTTTAGATGGCCGAATCATCTCCTGGTTCAGAAGACAAAGTTTAAGGAAATAAATTCATGATCATAAAAAAATAAGATTCACTAAATTTGGAATTATATTTTAAAATTAATGACCAAAATACCATTGTGGTAAAAATCTGTCCAAAATCCAGAATTATGCACTTTTCATCAATTTTGATCATTTTAATTCTAAAATTCAAAGTACCCATTATTTTAATAAAAAATGTAAATACATGTGGTTTATATTGAAAAAAAGAAAAAAACTCATTATTTGATAAAAAATATGCACGTAAATTTTCTCTGCCAGGCAGGCTCCGCCTAATGCCACTGAGAAAGAGGCCTAGAGGGTCACAAACTAAGTGTGCCCAATTATCTCAGTTAAATATTAATTTAACAATTTGAATAAATATTATTCCTGATTTTTCTTTAATAACTATTCAAGGATGTTTGATTGCATTTATTTCGACACTAGTTATTCGAGAGAATATATTGTGGAAAAAATAATATATTTATTAGCGAGTAATGTCATGATATTTATTTGAGAAATAAATAGCCATTATTCAAGGTCTAATAAATGTGGTGGAGGAAATAATGAAAAATGGAGAAAAACAAAAGTACACACCGTTTATATTAAATATATAGGACATTTATTGTTTTTCGGAATTTATGAGAAATAATATTATTTATTTAATTAAATAATATTAGGTATAATTCACTGGGCGCATGTCAAGTAATAATAATAATTAACTGTTATTATTAGACTTGAGGTATTACTAAGAATTAAATTAAATGAATAAATGATTTTGGGTAATTAATTCATTTTATTATTCTATGTAATTCAAATCCCAATTATATAATTCTCATTAGCCTAGCCATTTTTTGGGGCGTGTGCATAACAGATCTAGAGAAAGCTCTCAAGCCAATATAGAATTTTTTTCTTCCAAGAATGCTCTCAAGCTATGAGAGATAGATCCTTCTCCACTGGATCAAGGCGATCGATGGTAGATATTACAAGCGAAAGCTCTTCCACGCTAGCACCTGAATATCCCTTCAGCGACATCCAGAGATACGTGGAGCATGTGTGGATCACTGATAGAGGAATACTACACTTGGATTCTATGATGCAACGATAAATCACATCAGAACATGACTGAAAAAATAAATGAAGAAAGAATTCCGTCAAGGTAATTCTTTTCAATTAATTAAATTAATTATAACCAACATATGATGATTATATCCATGGTTCCGGAACTCCACTCTTTATTTTTCATTCTTCGTTCTATTCCGAAGATCCGATTTTTTATTATCATGATGGATATTAGATTGATCATTGTTAACGCTAAAATTATAATTGGGTACACCCACCACTGCACTTTCGCTGTGCCCAGAACCTACAAGTGGTATTAGAGGGGTCATATTGTTGATTATAATTATTTAGTTTTTCATTGGTGATTTACGCATTTAATAATTTAGCTGTTTCAATTCAAGTTAATCTTTCTTTAAATATTCATCTTGAGATCTATTCCTCCTCTCTCGTTTTTCATTCACCTTACAGAAATGTATTTTTCTTTTGATTTTGATTAAAATAAAATAGAGGATATCATTCGAAGGTTCCAAATGTTCCTGTCCATACAACACTAGAATACACGACGTTTATTCGGTAGTACACACCGTGTAGTCTTGGTTCAATGCATCAGACTGGTCCGCCAAATCAGGCTGTGTGTTGGAGTATTTCTAAGTCTTAAATTATACTGTGTGTTGACTAGGAGCACGTGACACATGGTTTCCAAATTACACATCGTGTGGTCCACTGACCATAGTGTGTAGTCCCTTCGGGTTAGGTTTGGACCATGTACCCCGTACACGACTTGCCCGACTGGAAACCGGGTAACACAGATACTACACAGTGTGTGTCCCACTGAACACACCGCGTACTCTGAAGATTTCCGAAGTACATCTATATGCCATGTCCCCGGGCGTGTACTTAGGATAGACAGTGAACAAAAGTACACACCGTATAGTCAGAACTACACGCCGTGTACTCATCCAAATTATGCAGATTTATTAAAATTTATTATTATATTATAAAAACCCTTGAGACATGTACCATAGTGTAAGAGTAAAGCTGACTCACAACACATGATAGATGTTTTATATATATGTGAATAATTTAACATCTATGTAATGTTCATTTCTATTCATTGGGAAGTTATGGACGAGAATTAACCAGGTTGTCTCCATGGTACAAGTTACATACAAGGATAATTTTAAATGAATTTATTTGTTTAAAATTATGATAATAATATCAAGTAAATTCATAAAAGGGTTTAAGATAAAAGGATTGATTAATTAAATATAATTAATTGATTTGAGTGAGATTTATCTTAAACAAGAACAATTAAAGAATTGAATTCTAGTTTTATTTATGTGTAAATGTCGTTGCATGCATGGATGGTCATGAGATAGACCAAGACCTTTGCATGTGAATGGTTTCTTTTAATTAATTTATTTAAATTTAATTTGTTGGCCTGTGAGCCTTCTCCTCATTAATATATAGGGCCGGAGTGACCAATGTTTCTTTTATGTAAATCCCCATTTTAACCCTCACCTGCATGTGAGATAAAAGAATATGTAATGGATGGAGCTCCCAAGTTAGTGGAGGAAGATCAAGTTAGAAGCCAAGGTGAAACCAATCCAAGTAGATACAAAGGTGAACATGTGGAAAGCTGCAAACATGAACCCAAAAGGTTCAAGGTGTTTCTCCCCTAAGTCTTGGGTTAGGTTATCAACCGCTAGATAAAATAACCAGTAGAAAAAGATCATGATCATATCATTTATTTTATTTCTGTCAGTTGCATGCTTTATTTATTGTGGGTTTGTTGTCACAATCACTCAATTAATGAATTAAACAAGCATGCAAGATGGAACTAAAATAAGACCGACTTATTCGAAAAATATTATCTTAGACATGGTTAATCACCTAAGTATATCCCAATTAATATTAAAAATAATGTAATAAAATATAATAAAATGAAAATTTATGTATAATGATAAAATCCCTCAAATAAATATTAAGTCGGTATAGCCTTCCATAATCTTGGTTAGAATCGAACCATAGTTCAAAGTGCTTGACCAACCCTAGTTGGGGTGCTTTCAATTATCTGGGAATTCTAATCCAAGGTTTTGGTTTGACTTGACTTGGTTCACATCAAGGGTTTACTGCCGCAGTAGGACTTGGTGTGACCAAGAGGCAAAGGTTGAGGAAATCCAAAAATAAAAAGATTTCAGGATTGGGGAGTCCACTCAGCGGATCAAGGAGCTGCGAGTTAATGCAGTTGGCATTTTGAATGCCTACCAAAAAACCTTCAAGTTGCTTGACCAACCCTAGTTGGGGTAATTATAAGAAGAATATATATCCTTTCCACTAGAATATTCAGGAAACAAAATATTCTGAAATCAATGGTGAGGGCTATTAGATTTTGATAAAATAGTGGGAGAATAATAAGTATTAATTAATTTATTTGTCTCAGTTTTATCATAATAAAGTACCAAACCTATACTCATCTTAATTTGTAGAAATGACAAGAAAAATGACTTCAAACATATCATTACAAACCATAATCGAGAAGGAAAACCTTCCCACTGGCACCAATTTCCAAGAGTGGAAGATGAATTTACACGTAATCCTTCACCACGAGAGGAAATTGTATGTGCTGGAAGAGCCTATTCCAGTTGTGACTAGGAAAGAGGAGAGTGATGGGGAACTATCTCTCTATATGAAATATTTGGATGATCCCACAGATGTCCAATGTTTCATGCTATCATCCATGTCTAATGATCTCTTGAAGAAACATAGAAACATGGAAGCGTATAACATAATGTCTCACCTTAAGGATCTCTACCAAGAGAAGGAGAGACAAGAGAGATATGAGATCTACAATGCTTTGTTTACAAATAATCTTGGAGAGTCCGCGCCAGTTGGGCCTCATGTAGTCAAGCTTATTGGCTACATTGAACGCCTGAAAATCTTAGGGATTAAGTTCCTGAATGAGCTGCGTACAGATCTCATCCTATCATCACTGCCCAAGAACTTCTCTAGCTTTATTGTCATCTATATCATGAGAAACAATGAGAAGAGTCTATAGGAACTTCTGACCTTAATTCACTAGGTAGATAAGGACATGGGGTGTGAAAAGTCTGCAGTCCTTATGGTGAATAAGAAAAGGAAGGACAAGGAAAATGGGCCAAAGACTTATAAACAGTCTGAAGCCCCCGAACATCGTACCTCTAAGAAGGGGAAGATACAGAGGTAGGGAAAGGAATGGGAGGAGATATGTTTTTCATGTGGCAAGCCAGGCCACTGGAAGAGGAATTATACCCAGAAGCGTGGGGATGTTAAAGGTGTGTTTGTTATCGAGTGTAATATTTCCATTTCTACACATTGGGTATTAGATACACCTTGTGGGGATCACTTCTGTATTCAAATGTAGGAACCAAATAGATTTAGAAAGATTTCCAGAGGAGAGGTGGATCTTTGAGCTACCAATGGCGTGAGGCTGGATATATTGTCCATTGGCCATTACCACCTCTCATTGCCAACTGGGATGATTTAGGTTTTACATAACTGTTATTATGTGCCTAGTGTTACCAAAAACATAATTTCTGTATCATGTTTGTATATGGATAGATTTATTTTCATGTTTGGAAATAGGGGTTGATTATTTTATAAGAACAACATATGTTATGGTATGGAACATTTAAATAATGTTTTGTATGTATTAAATTTCAAAAACCAAGTGTTGTCAATCGACAACAAAACAAACTCACATGACTCATACATCACCCAGTTGTGTCATCACCATCTCGGTCATGTAAATGAGAAGTGCTTGACAAAGATCTGCCAAGATGGCTATTTAGATTCTATTGAGCTAAAACCACTTGATAGATATAATGATTGTTTACAAGGTAAAATGACCAATACTCCTTTCTGTGGACAGGGTGAAAGGGCTAAAAAGCTTATAGGATTGGTGCACACAGATGTGTGTGGACCATTTCCAGTAGAATCTAGAGGTGGATATTCTTACTTCGTTACTTTTACTGATGATTTTAGTAGATATGGATATGTCTAATTAATGAGGTATAAGTCGAAATCCTTAGAAAAATTTATGGAAATTAAGAATAAAGTAGAGAATCAGCTTGGTAATAAGATAAAGAAGCTTCGATCAGATCGAGGTGGAGAATATCTAAACCAAGAGTTCATCAATCTTCTACGGGAGTCTGGGATACTATCTCAGCTCACTCCTCCTTATACACCACAGTATAATGGTGTTAGTGAAGGGGGGAACATTACCTTGTTGGACATGGTGAGGTCAATGATGAGTAATGCAGATCTTCCATTATCCTTTTGGGGATATGCATTACAGACTGCAGCATACATATTAAACTGAGTACCAACCAAGGCAGAAAATGGAATTCCCTCTGAGTTATGGAATGAAAAGAAACCCATTTTGTTGCACACACATGTATGGGGACGCGAGGTGTTTGTTAAGGCATTATCAGGCAACAAACTATCACCCCATGGCATGAAGTGTATCTTTATAGGATATCCCAAGGAAACGAAAGGATATTACCTATATAACCCTTCAGAAAAGAAAGTGACTGTCGCCAGAGAAGCCATCTTTCTTGAGTGGGAGAACTTTCTCAAAAAGGATAGTGGGATAAAGATTGAATTAGACGAAGTTGATGCTCAAGATACATAGGAGTTAGTACAGGAACAAGTTTCCATAAGTCCCTGTGGAAGAGGTTCCAGAAACACAAGTACTGTGTAGGAGGTCAAGAAAGGTAAGAGAACCAGAGAGATTTGGTTTCCTAGTCACCGAGGATGGTGAATCATTATTGTTTGATAATGATGAACCTATCTCCTAAAAGTAATCAATATAAAGATCAGAAGATACAAGATGGATAGAATCTATAAATTATGAGATGGATTCTATGTATCAGAACCAAGTCTGGGTTCTTTTCAATGAGCCAGTTGATGTAAAGCCTATTGGATGCAAATGGTTATTCAAGAAAAAACTAGATATGGAAGGTCAAGTTAGCACCTATAAAGCAAAGATAATGGCTAAAGGACTCAGACAACGTCAAGTAATTGACTATGATAAAACCTTCTTGCCAGTTTCCATGTTTAAATCCATAAGAATCACACTTTCCATAGCAACTTACCATGACTATGAGATTTGGAAAATGGATGTCAAAATAGAATTTCTTAATAGGAATCTTCAGGAAGATGTCTATATAACACAACCAGAAGGGTTTGTGACACTAGTTGAAGCCAAACGGGTCTTCAAGTTGCAAAAATCCATTTACGGATTAAAGTAATCATCCTGGTCGTGAAACATTCAATTTGATGAAGCCATAAAAGAATCTGGTTTCATTAAGAATGAATGTGAGCCATGTGTTTATAAGGGGTTTAATGGGAACGTGGTCATTATCCTAGTAGTATATGTTGATGACATATTGCTTATTGGAAATGATGTACCATTATTATAGTTAGTTAAGGACTAGTTGAACAAGTGTTTCTCTACGAAGGACTTGGGCGAAGCAGCCTACATTTTAGGGATCAAGATCATTCATGATAGATCCAAAAGGATTCTTGGACTAAGTTAGGGTACATACATTGACTAGATACTAAAGAGATTTAGTATGGAACAATCTAAGAGGGGATTGGTTATAGTGTCACAAGGCCTACATCTTTCTAAGAAAATGTGTCCTCAGACACAACAGGAGAAATATAGAATGAGTAAGATCTCATACGCTTCGTCTATAAGATCCATAATGTATGCCATGTTATGTACCAGGATTTATGTTTCCTATGCACTGAGCATATTAGGAAAATATCAAATAGATCCAGGAGAACAACATTGGACTGTTGTTAAGACTATCCTTAAGTATCTGAGAATAACTAAGGATATGTTCCTGGTGTATGGAGGAGATGAGGAGCTTGTCATCAGAGGGTATGCAGATGCTGGTTTTCAAATAGATCAGAATGATCTAAAATCGAAATATGAATATGTTTTCTATCTCAATGGAGGAGTTGTCAGCTGGAAGAGTTCAAATCAACCAGTTTTTTCCAATTCTATAGCAGAGTTCGAATATATAATAGCTTCTGATGCAGCCAAGGAAGCTGTCTAGATTCGGAACTTTGTCTAGGAGCTTGATGTGGTACCTAGAAGTAAAGATCCTATCACTTTTTATTGTGATAATATTGCAATAGTGGATCTTGTAAAAGAAACAAGGTCACATCAACAGAAAAAGCACATACTCTGAAAGTATCACCTCTTGAGGGATTTATATCAAAGGGGTGAAGTTGTAGTGAGCAAAGTGTCAATGGAAGAGAACGTGGTGGACCCCATGACTAAAGGCCTATCTCAGCAAAATCAGGGATATCATGTGAGTTCTAGTGAGTTAAAGGTTGTTAGTAGTTGGATCTAGTCCAAGTGGGAGTCTGTTGGAGTTGGTGGCATAGAACCAACTACTTTGTAATTTATTCATTAAATAACTTATCACATCTTGATTGTTCTTCTGCGTGACAATGCATGTGATAATGTCCTAAGGACAACTATTACATAAAAAAGTCATAGAAGATCCCTGATATATTGAGAACCCAGAAGAGCCATAACACTGTTCTTGAATATATGTTTTATGGACAGATGATGTTATTTGAGGGACACAAATAATACATGCCATTAGGGGTGAGGACTCATAAAACTTTGAGGAACCTTCTCATGGTGTGTTCCCTTGGTAATATCCAGGAGGATATTATGAGAAAGAGACCCGCCAGTAGGAAATTCACATTTCATAGTGTCATTGGATATTCCTATATGTGGACGTGTGTATTGGTCCTTAGACTTTAATATTATTATTAATGGGTAGTGCAACTCGTGCACTTAGATGTATTGATCAAAACTATGACGACACACTGTTCGCAGTGAGGTAAGATATATTGGGTGTGTCATGAGTAATACTATATTAATAGATAACGTGAGAAATGATTTTTCCATTCTGTTCCATAACAGAAGTAGATATCTCAAGCCCTTTGATGGAATTGATATAGCCTAAATAAATCCATGGCCATGGCGAGGAATGGGAAAGTTCAATTCCAGAAAGTCAAAGAAAGAATAATTGAGCACATGGGTTGATGACACTAGAATGCAACCCGCTTGATTCAAGATATCGAGACAAAGGGATTAGATTACACTGTAAGCGTTCGTAGGAGGTGACACATCATTGCGGTGTTAACTTCTTTCTCTATGGGTGTCTTGGCGTATTTCTATATGATAACCTTGGAATTTAGGCTGGCTCCACCTAATGCCACTGAGAAAGATGCCTAGAGGGTCACACACTAAGTGTGTCTAAGTATCTGAGTTAAATATTAATTTAACAAGTTGAATAAATATTATTCCTTATTGTGATTCAATAATTCTTCAAGGATTCCTGATTTCATTTATTTTGACACTAGTTATTCGAGAGAATATATTGTGGGAGAAATAATATATTTATCAGCGAGTAATGCAGTGATATTTATTTGATAAATAAATATCCCTTATTCAAGACCTAATAAATATGGTGGAGGAAATAAATAAAAATGGAAAAAACAAAAGTACATGCTGTGTATATTAAATATACACACCGTGTATTTTTTTCTGAGAATTTATGAGAAATATTATTATTTATTTAATTAAATAATATTTGGTGTAATTCACTGGGCGCATGTCAAGTAATAATAATAGCCAACTGTTATTATTAGAAATGAGGTATTACTAAGAATTAAATTAAATAATAAATGTTTTTGGGTAATTAATTCATTTTATTATTCTATGTAATTAAAATACCAATTATATAAATCTCATTCACCTAACCATTTTTTTGGGGTGTGCAGAACAGATCTAGAGAAAGATCTGAAGCCAAGAGAGAATTCTTTTCTTCCAAGAACGCTCTCAAGATACGAGGGAAAGATCCTCCTCCACCGGATCAAGGCGATCGAAGGAGGATATCACAAGCGAAGGCTCTTCTGTGATATCACCCGAAGATCCATTCAGTGATGTTTAGAGATATGTGGAGCATGTGTGGATCACCGCTAGAGGAATCCTACACATGGATTCTATGATGCAATGACGGATCACATCGGATCGTGACCGGAAACATCAACAAAGAAATAATTCCATCAAGGTAATTCTTGTTAATTAATTATAACCAACATGTGATGATCCTATCCATGTTTTTAAGACTCCACTCTTTCTTTTTTCGTTCTTCGTTCTATTCTGAAGATCTGACATTTTATTATCGTGACAGATCTCGGATTGATCATTGTTAATGCTAAAATTATAGTTGAGTACACCCACCAATGCACTTCCGCTATGCCCAGAACCCACACCCTACCTATGCCCCACGCTCCAGTACACCCCGCCCTCACCCTCACTATTCCCACGTCCTGCGTCCCACCCCCAACTCTCCCTCCCATCCCGCCCTCACTGCCCTGCATCCTGTTACACACCCTCACCCCCTTCACTAACCTTTACATCCCATCCCATCCCATCCTGCCCCAAGTGTGTCCAGTTACCCGCCTTCACCCTACCGCCTTACACACTCCACCCTTAAGTATCCATGCTCCCAATCCTTTAAAAATTGAAGCTCGGAGGAATTGATCCCAGGACCTGCAGCCTCTTAGGATAGTAACTCTGCCAACTCATCCATTTGAGTTATTGATAAACAATTGTATTTTGTTATATATATATATATATATATATTTCAGTTTATTAAAAATTAATATATATATATGTGTGTGTTTTTATTATATATATATATGTTTTTATTATATTATATATATATATATATATGTTTTTATATTTATATTATATGTTTATATTAATATATATATGTATATATATGTATATATATATGTGTGCATGTGTGCATGTGTGTGTATGTATATATATATATATGTATATATATATGTATATATATGTGTGCGTGTGTGTGTATACTTGCCACTTTTTAAAATACTGGTACAAATAACACAAAAATAGTCACATTTTATTAAAAACATGTCTAAAATTAAAATATGTAATTGTATTATGTTATATTAATATATATATATACACACACACTTCAATATTTAAAATTTAATATTATATATATATATTTTATATTTTATATTTTATGTCAATTTATGCCTATATATGTTTATAATATGTTACAATTATATATATGTTTATATTTTATATTATATATATTTATATTATATATATATGTGTGTGTGTGTTATTTTATGTATATATATATATATTATGTCTATATATGTCTATATATGTTTATATTATGTTATATTTATATATATGTTTATATTTTATATTATATATATATATTATGTGTGTGTGTGTTTATTTTATGTATATATATATACATGTTTATGTTTTATATTATATATATATATGTTTATATTTCATGTTTATATATATATATATGTTTATATTATATATATGTGTGTGTGTGTTTATATTATATATATATGTATATATTTTATATATATTATATGTTTATATTAATATATATATATATATATATGTTTATATGCATATATGTATATATTTATTTTTATATATATATATGTATATAGATTTCAGTTTATGAAAAATTAATATATATATATATATATATATGTTTTTATTATATATATGTATATGTTTATATTATATATATATATGATTTTATATTTATATCAAATGTTTATATATATATGTTTATATATATATGTTTATATACGTGTTTTTGTGTTTGTATAATTAGTCACTTTTTAATATAGTGGTACAAATGACACTAAAATAGTCATGTTTTATTAAAAAAATGACTAAATTTAAAATATTTATTTGTATTATGATATATATATATATATAAATACATTTCAATATTTAAAATTTATATATATATATATATATATATATTTATATATATATTAAATTTTAAATTTTATGTCTATATATGTCTATATATGTTTATATTATGTTATATTTATATATATGTTTATATTTTATATTATATATATTTTTATATTATATGTGTGTGTGTTTATTATATATATATATTTTATATATTATATTACATATATATATGCATGTTTATGTTTTATGTCATATATATATGTTTATATTTTATGTTTATTTATATATTTATATTATATTATATATGTGTGTGTGTTTATATTATATATATGTGTGTGTGTGCTTGTGTGCTTGTGTGTGTGTTTATATTATAGACACACACACACACACACGCATATATATATATATATATGTATATATATATATATATCTGTGTATGTGTGTATGTAAATATATATGTATATGTATACATATATATAATTATAATCACAATATATATATATATAATTATTCAAGTTTTAAAATACTTAAAAATGTCACTAAAATAACAACATTTTCTAAAAAACGTGACTAAATTTAAAATATATATGTTATAAATAAATAAATAAATAAATAAATAAATAAATAAATAAATAAATAAATAAATATTTATATATATGTGTATGTGTGTGTGAATATATATATTTATATATATATGTTTATATACATGTGTTAGTGTTTATATATATATATATATATCTATAACGTCTCTAATTTAGTGATGTTTTTTAGGAAGCATCGCTAATTTAGTGACACTTTTCAAGAAGGGTCCCTAATTTAGCGACAATTTTCAGGAAGCGTCGCTAATTTAGTGATACTTTTCACGAATCGTCTCTTATTTAGAGACACTTTTCATGAATCATCGCTAATTTTGCGATGCTTCCTGAAAAACATTGCTATAAAAATGTGGCTAAATTATAGTTTTTTGTAGTGAATGGACATCAGGGAAACCTGAACAAAATATTCTACATCACCCAATTAGTGTAACACCCTAACCCAAGAAGCCAAAAATTGGTGCATTATTTTATTACCCTGGCATGATTACAAATAATAAAATCCTGAAGGACCTATTAATTTAGCAGTTGGAAAGCCAGATTACATACATGATACCCTTAATACATTGAGAAATAGAAAATACAAACATGATACAAAATAAAAAGAAATAAACATCATCCTTGAATTCTTATTCAAAGATTTATTTTTCATAACACGAGGAAAGGAAACATAATAAGGGTGATCTTAAATGCTCAGCAAGAGTAAGTAAAGTGGAATAAATAATGCATAAATGAGAATAAATTAACATGAAAATGTAAATAATTGATAACACATACCATTAAAATAACTGGATAAGGAATAATCAATATGTCAAGGTAAGAAATTGAAACACATTCCATTTAATCAATAAACTGAGAAAGAAATGCATCTATAGATTTTATTATATAAAAACCTCATGGATAATAAAAATGATAACTAAAATATCTATGATGTAAATGCTTAATTATTGGATGTCATGTATAAGGCACATGAGGACCTATACTGTCAAGATCTATCCTATAGACAGTTTAAAACTACGAGTAGAAATCTGTTTAATTTGGTCAACTTAATTGTCTCATGAGAATTTATCCATGCATCAAAGAACTATATAAAGTCTGGGCTCCACCTATCATTGTATGTCTAAAGAATTATTCATACTGAGAAATCGATTTAGTTAATAAACAATATTCCTTATCAAATATTTTTTTGAATAAAATATACAGATTTATTAATAATTCATCAATTAATCAAATAACTATCAAAGTAAACACTGTATGTAAAATGATATACGATTTAAGAAATAATAATATCCATCATATGAAAATATGTATATTTAAGTAAATTTACAATGATAAATTATTAATATAAAGTTATTGTTTCAAGAGAATGTTAAAAATCACAAAAGGAAGTGAGATTGCAAAGATAATAATTAAGAACATTCTTTAGGAGAATAATATTAAAAACATTCTAAAGTGTCCCATACCACTTTGAAATATTTAAATCATAACCCCCAAGAAGGAATAATAAATGAAACTTATCGTATCATGAGAGTAATTAGATTCATGATATAACACGTCAAAAGGTAGTATATACACCAAATAAAAGTGAATTTGTTCATAATAACAAATAAGTCTCAATGAAATGTAATTTTAGACAAAATTCCCTTACATTAAACTGCCTTTTGTTTGTGATCTTTACCCTCATGTATATTAGTTTAAAATATATTAATAACTTATACCAAAACCATAATAATGTTTATAATAACATATATTAGCTTCTTATAATATTTTATTACCTTTTTGTTAACTCTTTTTCATTATCTTAACTATTTTGGGTGTTAATCGTCTAGTTTTCTCAAGTATGTTTTGACTTGTGATTTGTTGTTCATATTAATTAGATCATGATTTCATAATATAAATAATTTAAACCATAAATTAATTATCACATATATTTAGTACATATGTAATTATAATAATCTATAATGTTTTGATATAATACATGAAATGCACCATTCATGGAGATGGTAGACCATACGTACACATGAACACTACTTTCATTTATTTGTCATATTAAAAGAATGAAAAGTAAATGATACACATGTATATTATAATTCTAGTATCATATCTATGTTATATATCTTACAAAGGTTTATTAAATCCATCTTTTATACATTCCATGTATATCATGAATGAGTCACATAACTTTGAGGAGCCGGTAGTCCACACTTCCACAAACGATGTTACCATATTTACAAAAAATGGAAAGTATAAGGGTATGTGTTATAAAATAATTATATAAGAATAAACTCATAATAAATATAATATATAAAATATATAAATAGTGTGTCCATACTAATTTCCACTATGAGATGCAGTAAAGGAAGAATGAACAATCATCATTTTGTGAGGTGATAGTTTTCTATTCACATAAACAATATGTTATTTACCCATTAGATGGAGGTGTGTGTGAGTATAGGTCGAACCCTTAGAATAAAAACATACTATTATATCTATGATACTAGTTTTGTTATATAATCATGGAATAAGGAGAGTTTATGGAGTGGATAATGGAAATAAAACTAAAAATCTTTAGGAAAGATGTTACCTCTTAACTGGGTAACTCCTTTTAGTTTGTACCAAAAAGATTCCTTGGATTGCTTAATACCCAAGGGGAGGATTCTAATATCAGGGAAGGGATGATGATGATCTATCTGGGTAGATATTATCTAAACTTAAGTTGCTTTATGGGTGTGAGGAGTGAGATATGTGGTGACCTTTTATGGGGGAGGAAAATGAGTCACTTGGTATTTTTGAGAACAAGTTAGGTGTACCCATATTTTTACATAAAAAAAGTAATAAAAACAAAAAAACTCAATAATGTAAGGTTCATGGATTAATTATGGTAATAAAATGGGTGTTTTACATGCAACTAGGTCATTTGGGTTCCTAATTTAAAGGTTAAGTCCTTTATTAAGTTTAATTTTGCCTTTATAATTGTAAATAATTTTAATTACTTTCACCAATATTTTTGGTAAAAAACTATGTTGACATTATTAGACATTATAAATTATGATTATTAGAAATATTGAATCCATTTTTCCAAATTATAATCTCCAAATTGGCAGAAAATAATTTAAATTTAATCCCGTATATGGGGCGACAATGCAAATTTTTAAAGTAAAAACATTCGAAATCTTGCTTTGTGTATATAGTAAATTTCAAAGTGAAATTGATTCAAATGACCTAAATTGGATTAATTGATAAAAATACGATCTAGTTAAAATTTAAAACCAAATTAAAATATTATTTAACCTTATAAATAAATTAGATGAAAAAGTAGTTTTGAGTTGAAATTTAGTATTTTCACTATTCATTTAAAAATGTAACATCAAAGAAAAATACCAAAATTTCATCCTAAGATATTTTTTATGTTTATCTTCAAAACATGAAGTTTTTTTGACATATTAAACTTATAAAATGGTCTAAAATTATATTTAAAATAGGTTATCCATTAAAAAGTGATAAAAATGCCTTAATAATAATTTAGTATTTTTGGGTGCAATATTGGGTTATTTATTATATTTTTATTATAAAATATATTATATGAGTGTAAAAATATTTTATTGGATATATTATATATAAATTTTCTACATTAAATCTTTAAAAGTTTTAGAATTTAATTGATTGTGAAAAACATGACTAAATAGTGTTTTGTGTAAATCAGATGTTGTGTGTATTACAAAGCTATCAACAAAATCTAAAGGAAAATATGGTGAAGTATTTAGGTGATACATTATTCCCTCTTATAATAATTTCATCCTCAAAATTTCATGGGTATTACCTTAAAAAATATGTGGGTATTTCTCATTCATAGAATCTTCTAGTTCCCATGTTGCTTCTTCCATTTTGTAATTTCTTGAGAGTACCTTTACCAGACGAGTCATATGATTCCTCAATACTTATTCTTTAGTATCAATAATTTGGATGGGTTCTTCACAATATGGAAGTTAATATTCCAAAACTATATCATCATAGGTGAGCACATGTGTTGGGTCTAGAATGTACTTCCTTATCAGAGAAATATGGAACACATCGTGTACATTTGATAGATTTGGAAGCTTTACCAAACGATAAGCATCAACTACAACTCTTTCAAGAATTTTGAAGGGTTCGATGTACCTGGTACTTCATTTCCATTTTTACCTAACCTTATAACACCCTTCCATGGAGATACCTTAAGTAAAACATGATCTCCCACTTAGAATTCCAAATCTTTCTGCGGATTATCAACACAACTCTTTTTCCTACTTTGAACCAATTTAATTTGAGATTAAATAGCCTTTACCTTTATAATAATTTCTTCAACAATTTATAGGCCTATGAGTTTCTCATCACCAACTTCATCCCCAAAACTTGGAGTACAAAATCTTTTCCCATATAATGCTTCATATGGTTCCATTTTAATACTTTAATGGAAACTATTATTATAGGAAAACTATAACAAAGGTAATTATTGATCTCACATACCATGAAAATTGAGTGAGAATGACCTCAAATGCATTCCATTGTTTGAATTGTTCTTTTAGACTATCCATTAGTTTGAGGATGGTAGGTAGTTCTCAAATTAATCCTAGCGTTGAGATACTTTTGAATACTTTTCTATAATTTTTATGTAATGTGGGGATATCTATTAGAAACAATGGATAGAGGTTCACCACGAAGTCTAACAACTTCATTAATGTAGATCCTTATAAATCTCCCAAGAGTCAAGTCTTATCTTATAACTAGAAGATGTGTAGATTTTGTTAATATATCAATGTTAAACCATATTTCATTATTCCTTCTAGGAGTATTTGGTTGTCTTGTAAAAAATTCCATAGTAATTTGATCCCAGTTACACAAAGGAATTGTAAGAGGTTGTAGGAATCCTTTAGGATTATTCTTCATAGCTTTCACTTGTTGAGAAACCAAACATCTAGACACATAATCAACAATTTCTCGCTTCATGTTATCCCACCAAGAATGTTCCTTCAAGTCTCTATACATATTTGTGCTACCAGGGTGTATAACAAAATTTGAGCTAGGACCATCATCAAAAAACTCCCCTTTTAGATTAGGTATAGATGGAACACATAGCCTCTTTCTAAATTTTAGAACATCATCTTCACAAAAAAACTACTAATTTCCCTTTGTTCACAACTTTGATTTTATTTTGAAAGTCCTCATCATCGGATTGATAATTATTTATCCTTTATAATAAAAATGGTTTTTAATTACTTGATAAATGAATGATGCATCCTCTTCCTAAGAAATTCACATATCCATCTTTACTATATCCATGAACATATGATCCTTCTCAATCCTCATTTGGGTTAGAACCCTATGATCCTTTATAATCAAATCATCCACTACCTTATTAACTTTTTCTAGGTGGTTGTGTATTGAGAAATCATGATCTTTCAATAGCTCAAGCCATCACCATTATCTCATGTTGAGATATTTCTGTGAAAATATATATTTCAAGCTCTTATGATCTGTTTATATCTCATATCTTTTTCTATAGAGATGATGTATCCATATTTTCAATGTAAATATTAAAACCGCTAACTCAAGATCATGGGTTAGATAGTTATTTTCATGAGTCTTTAATTGCCTTGATTAATATGCAATAAAATCATCATTTTTCATTAAGACGCAATCAAGTCCCTTCTTTGATGCATCACCATATATGACAAACCCATCACTCCCAAATGGTAGAGTCAAAATCAGATCATTGACTAATCTTCTCTTTAGTCAATAAAATCATTATTCACATTCCTTTGTTCAGAAAAACTTAACCCATTTTTGTGTAAGCTTGGTTAACGGGTTAGCTAATCAGGAAAAATTCTGAACTAATTTCTAATAGTAGCCTCTCAAATCAATTAAATTATGTACCTTAGTTATGTTTTTTTGGCATAAGACTTTATATGAATACATTTTTCTTTATAGAATCAACTGATATTCCATATTTGTACACATTATATCCAAGAAATGAAACTTCTTGAAGCCATAAATCACACCTACTAAATTTACCATATAAATATTACCTTATAAGAGTCTTAAGAATAATTTGAAAATGATTATCATGGTCAACATAGCTTTTAGAATACACCAGAATATCATCAATGAATACCAAGACAAAATAATCAATATATTCTTTGATTAATTTTTTCATTAAGTGCATAAAAATAGAGGGTTCATTAGTGAATAAAAATGCCATTACTATAAAATCATAATGTCCATACCTCATTTAAAAAGATATATTCAGAATGTTTTTCTTCTTCACTGACAATCAGTGAAAACTAGAATAAATATCAATATTTTTAAAAATATTGTGCTCCATGAAGTTGATAAAACAAGTAATCAATGCGAGGTAGATGATACTTATTCTTTATTGTAATGGCATTGATTTCACTATAATCAACACACAACCTCATGGATCCATCTTTATTTTTAACAAATAGGATAAGGGCTCCCCATAGTGAGAAAATAGGGAAAATTAATACCTTATTACCCAAATACTATAGATGTTTATTCAATTCCACTAATTCCACAGTGGCCATTCTATTGGGAGTCTTTGATATTGGCCTTGAATCAGGGATTAAATCCATGGAAAATTCAACCTCTCACTATAGGGGATGTCTAGGTAATTACTAACTAAATACATCAATGTATTCATGAAAAATAGGTATATCCATTATTTTAATATTACTTTATTAATTACTAGACATTTTTTTCTATTCTTTTCTATTAATTTATTTCAATAGAGTTACCGAGGGTGGATATAAATAAGAATCAGGTGAGGATTACTCTACTATAAAGATGAAGGATTCTACATCTTCCACACAGATTACAATTTCCTTCCTCTTATAATAAATATTTTCATCATATTTTGAGATTCATTCCATACCAAGGATTATATCAAAGTCAACCATATGTATTATTATAAGGTCGGCACATAAAGTATTCTTATGTGTCATAATGGGGATTTCCCAACACATCTTTGTTGTAATGATACTTCGCTTAAATTTTTTGGTCGAAAACTATCTTATTAAATCAAAACGGAAATGTCTAATTTTCTTAAAAAATTGGGTAGATATAAAAGAGTGAAATGATCCATAATCAAATAACACATTGGCTAAATTTAAAGATATGATTAGTGTACCTTCCACCATGTCATTTGGTACTTCTACCTATATTTTAGTGATTTCATAAGATTGGATAACTCCCTTTAGCCTCTTCTATGGTGGATTCTATTGATGCCTAGGGAATTAATTTTCATAGTGACTCATCTACCTACAATTGAAACATTGGACATTAGTGTTTTCCCTGATACCTTTGCACTCATTATCCATGTGACCCCAATCCCCTCACTTATAATAAACTCCCAGTCCCTTCAAACATTTCCCAAGGTGCTTCTTTCCATAGTTTTTACAGGATGGAAAAGGTTGAGTTTTATTATTACTATTTGATGAATTCACTCTTTCATAATTCTCATATGGCCTCTTCTTATCTTGGTTTCCCTTGAATATATTGACTCTAGAGAATTCCTTTTTCATTTTGATGGCAAATAAAACCATTTCTTCGCATGATGAAAAAGTCTAAGAAACCAGTTCCATTCAGAGATTTCGATTAAGACCATCAAATAAGTTGTTGATCTTGCACTTTGTGTTTCATATATAATTTATAGAATCACTATACAACCTTTTAAAGGCATCTTCATAATCTAAAACACTTTCTTCTTCCTTCTTCTTTAAGCTAAGGAACTTTATCTTCATCTTAATTTTTTGATCACAAGGGAAGTACCTATCAAATATTGTATCCTTAAAAGCCCCAAATTCCATGAGTTAAATTTATTCTTCCTCTCTTTTATTATAGATCGGAGACCACCACTGATAAACATCACCTTGGAGACAATAGACCACAAGTGTAACTTTTTTCCTTTTCACTACATTCCAAGTCTGTACTCCAGAGACTTAATCCACTACTCAACTACAATTGTATTAGTAGTCCCACTAAATGATGGGGGATTATTCCACGTAAAGAAATCCAACATATTAGATTTTTTCCATGGAATAGATTTCTTCATTCAGTAAAGGTTATTTTTCATAACCAGATTAATTTTCCAAATATTTCCATGATTTACTCTGTTCCAATACCGGCTGTATTGGTTTCCTCAATAGAGAAATATCTACATTTCCTATGAGTATTAACACAATCCTTCCTTCTAGGTTCCATTTCTAAACAATTTCATATACTGGGTTAGCTCATAAAATCATAATGTATAATTAAAAATATGGTATATCACATAACATAAATTTATGTATCGTAAATTCTAGAATCATAAACTTTGGTTACATTAGGGAAATCCTTTCTTTTAAATCCATCATAATGGTAGGAAAAGAAAATTTGTACTATTCTGAGCGTATCCCCTAGGAGTTTCAAAACAAGTGCATAGTAAGATCCATTTTCATGTACCATGTTACACCAAGTCAGGCCCATCACACCTTTTCAGAGTTGTTACTTCTAGTTACTTCTATTCCAGAACCACATCCACTTGTAGTATCCATATAGAGATGTATTTCTAGTAATACCCATATAATTTATACCTTACCAAAATTCTAGGATGTTCTTCTATACCTATACTCAAAGCATATCTTAGGGTTATGTTCTTTAATCTATGTTTTCTAAATATAGTTTCTAAGGTTACTTCTAAACATCATTTGATACCGACTATAACGCCCTGGCCCAACAATCCCGAAGTCAGTGCATTATTTTATTACATTGGCATGATTACAATGAATCAAATACCGAAGGATCGATCAATTTAGTGGTCTTGGAAATCCAGATTAAATACATGATACCCATAATAAATTGGTAAATAGGAAATAAAAACATGATACATAATAAAAATAAATAAACATCATCCTTGAATGCTTATTAAAATATTTATTTTTCATAACCCCAGGAAAGGAAACATAATAAGGGCGAGCTTAAATGCTCCATAAGGGTAAGTAAAGGGGAATCAATAATGAATCAATGAGAATAAATTAACATGTAAAGGTAAATAATTGATATCACATTCCATTAAAATAATTAGATAATGTATAATCAATATACAAAGGTAAGAGACTGAAACACATTCTATTTAATCCATAAACTAAGAATGAAATGAATCCATATATTTTGTCACATGGAAACCTAATGGATAATAAAAATGATAATTGAAATATATAAAAAGGAAATTATTAGTTATTGGATGTCATGTATAAGGAACATGAGGACCTATACTATCAATAACCATCCTCTAGACAGTCTAAAACTATAGGTATAAACCTATTTAATTTGTCCAACTTAATTGTCTCATGAGAAGCTATAGATATATCAAGGAGATATATAAATTCTAGGATCCAACCACCATTGAATTTCAAAAGAATTATTTATTTCAAGTAATTTATTTAATTAATAAAAAATATTACTAATAAAATATCCATTTTGAATAAAAGATACAGATTTATCAATAATTTCTCAGTTAATCAAATAACTATCAAAGTAAACATTGTATGTAAAATGATATACAGTTTAGGAAATAATAACACCCATCATGTGAAAATATGGATATTCAAGTAAATTTACAATGAAAAATGATTAAAATAAGTTATTATTTCAAGATAAAGTTAAGAATCACAAAAGTAAGTGAGATTGTAAAGATAATCATTAAGAACATTCTTTAGGAGAATAATCTTAAAACATTACAAAGTGTCCCATACCACTTTAAAACATTTAAATCATAATACCCATGAAGGAATAATATTAAATTAAACTTAGAGTATTATGATAGTAAGGATATTCATGACATAACATGTCAAAAGTCACTATATACACCAAATAAAAGTTATTTCTTTCATAACAACAAATAAGTCTTAATAGAATATAATTTGAGAAGAAATTCCCTTACCTTAACCTTAATTTTGTGTGTATAGTGTTTATCTTACTGTATTATGGTTTAAAATATTTTAACAACATATAAAATAACCATACTCATGTTTATAATATCATATATTATCTTCTTACAATATTTTATTACCTGTTTGTTAACACTCTTTCACTATTTTAACTATTTCGGGTGTTAATTACCGAGTTTTATCAAGTATGCTTTGAATTGTTATTTGTTGTCACTTTTAATTAGATAATTATTTCATAATATAAAGAATTTAAACCCTGACTTAATTATCACATATATTCAGTACATATGTATTTATAATAATCTATAATGTTTGGAGATAAGAAATAAAATGCACCGTTCATGGAGACGGTAGGCCGTACGTTTGCATGAACTTTACTTTCATTTATTTTTTGTATTAAAAGAATGAAATGTAAGTGATACATACAAAAATTATAATTAAAATACATATATATGTTATAAATGTTACATATATTTATTAAAACCATTTATTATACATTCCATGTATAGCGTGAACGAGTCACATTGCTTTGAGGAGGCGGTAGTCCACACTTCCACAAACGATGTTATCGTATTTACACAAAATGGATAGTATAAGGTTATGTGTTATAAAAAAATTAAATAATCATACATAAATAATAAATATAATATATAAAATATATAAATAGATTTACTATTATAAGGCCCCAGCCTTAAACCTTGCTTAATCTTGAGTTATTACAAGATTACACATTGAGGATCTTTTCGGGTTTAGAGTTTTAGAGAATTAGATCATAAAACTTGCATTACATTCCACATATAAACAAAGTGGTTACATAAAGATAGTATTCTTCATTCCCATCAATGGAAACATATTTAAAATAAAACATGGATTATTTCTTGTCACATCCTTGACTCTATCATCTAATCATGTACCTTTCCCTTGACCTGTGATAAACATTTCAAAAACTTGGGATGAGCATAAAAACTCAGTATGGGTTATAAAAAAAACATGGAAAGGAAACATGAGTTCATATATACATAAGAATGAAATCATACTTTACCCATAAAACATAGGCACTTTAACATACCTCATAAAATCATGAATAAATCATAGAAATCATAAGACATAAAGGTAACTTGAGGCATTTATAACATTCTTACGTAGGGAGTAACCCTCTTGGTTACGTTTGGAATACCCATCACAGTATATTCCCTAAAATCTCTTCGGAGAAACCTTAACGTTTCACTCCTTCGCGTTACCCAATGCATTGGAGAGCTATAACAGGCTCACCTGCCCTTAGTTTATCACGGAACCACCCGTCTTCATAATAATGCCCAAGAACCATAACATAATCATATCACATAAAACATGCATAAAGGAAACATAAAATTTCCACATTTCAATCACGAGATATCAATACAACACATTGATATAAAAACATTATGAAAACCATTTTCAATACCAAAATAAAATAAAAGCAAAACATGGTATTTATTTTTCTTTTAAAAAGAAGGCATGGCTTGTAGAGGAAGCCGAAACTCAAATAACGGTTACGACGGCGGAGAAGTCATTGTCGCCGCATACGTACGACAAAAACATTCCCTTTTGTCGTTTAGTAAACGCTTCGTATAAAAAAGATTCCTTTTGAATAAATGTAAAAGTCAAAGGGGTTTATACACCGTATAAAAGATAGTTGTGTATAAAATAAAATATGCCTCAATGAAAGGAGATTGAGACGAAGTCCCATACCTCGTATCCAACTTGACCCGACCGTTCTTTAATCTCCTGAATAATAAACTTGAGTTAATCTCTACTTTCTTATGAATCTTTTTCAAGTTCATTATTCCTTTTATACCATGTTATGAACATCATGTAATCTGTTAAGTTAACAATGTTCATTTTGTCGGTATTTGGTTCTTAAGTTAAAAATAGACTTCTTACACTTACATGTTGTTAATTTGGTAAAAGGTTCATTATATCCAGAATGGTATTCATGATGTAGATATAATATATGTCATATATATCCAGTACATACTTGCATTTATAATATTACATCACATTTAGAGGTAAGAAATGAAATGCACCGTTCATGGAGACGGTAAGCCGTACGTACGCATGAACGCTACTTTCATTTCTATTTCGTATTTTATAGAATGGAATCATAATGATATAAAAGTATATTATAATTCCAGTATAATAACATATATAATATCATTAACTTTATCCTTTACACATCCCACATATGGTACTAACGAATCAAATCACTTTTAGGGGGCGGTAGTCCGCACTTCCTAAAATGAAGATATCGTGTTTTACCCATAATGGAAACCATAAAGGTATGCCCAAAATGAAAAAAAACAGAAGATTAAGGAAAACATAAACATATTATATATCATATATAAAAATAGTGACATCATAATGGCCACCTTTGAAGGTGTTAAATGAGTGTTGAACAATCATCGTTTCGGGAGGCAGAATTTCTCCATCCACGGAAACCGTATGTTCTTTAACCATTTGATGTAGTTGTGTGAGAGTGTAGCTCAAATAAATCTTATAACAACATCCTAGTATATTGATGATACTGTTTTTGTTACAAAATAAGTAAATAAAAAGAGTTTAGGGGGTTGGAAAAGCAAAATAAAACAAATGAACATGAGAGAATGAATTACCTTTAAAAGTGTAACTCCTTTTGAGTTGAGCCTAAAGGCTTCCTTTGAAAGGATTCTGCCCAAAGGTAATCCTCTAGGATGAGGAGAGGGATGTGGAGAGAGAAAATGGTCAGGGGTTGGCCGAGCCAAAGGCTTGAAGAGTGTGTGAAATGAGGTAGAGTTGGGGGCCTTTTATAAGAGGAGAGGAGGGGCACTTTTGGAAAGTAAAGAAATATTACATTATTTGAAAATGTGTTTCGGTTTCAAAAGGTCCCACATTGATATAATTCGTGGATAAGGTGATAAGGGTTCGAAATCCACTCATCCAATTGGTTTTGGCCATGTTTAGTTCATAGATTTTACATTGTCTTTCTATTTTATTTAAATCGTCAAATAATGATGTCATCGCTGCATCATTATTATGTCATAAATAATTAAATTTATTTAATGTCTAAAAATTATAAAAAAAATACTATGATATAGGAAATCTTTTTAGATTTCCAATGACTATTTATAATCAAATTTTGGACTTGTATAACCCCACTTAAAAATTGTTTTCGTAACACATATTATGTTTGTGTCATTTTCACTTTAACATTAAATAAAAAGTAATTTATGTCATTTCCAAACCAAAGTGTCTCCATGGGGTCCCCAAGTTGACCCATGACTTGTATTGGTCGGCCATGACACAACCAATAAGGTTGGGACATGTTTCTAGGTCATTTCATATTATTAAAACATTATTTATACCTTAAACTACACTAATTACCACTAATCGCGATTAAAAACTTAATAAGTTACTATTCACCAAAAAATTATTATAATCTCATTGAACCACATTTTACTTCTTAATGACAACCATGTATGTCGGATTTTCAAAATTCAATACACATTAGTGGTAAACTTTCATTTAACTGAAAAATCAGTTTGCTTGATTACCACTTAGTGGTTTCACTATTCATCAAAAATTGAAGTTTTTCAGAAAATTACCAAAAATTCACCCTAAGCTATATTTGATATTCTGAATTCAAAAATGAAGTCTATTTTACAAAATTCAAATCATATAAGTCACATTAATTAATTTAATAATTAATTCCCGCTGCCAGAGCAAATAGCGTGTTTTTACAAAACAATAAGTATCAAAAGATTGACACCAGTTTAAGTCTAATTTCAAAGTGAAATTGATTCCAATGACCACTATTGGATAAAATGGTAAAAATATATTCTAATTTCACTTCAAAACCAATTCAAAACATAATCTAATCATATAAATAAATTAGATTAAAAAGTAGTTTTGATGTAAAATGCAGTATTTTTCACTATTCATTAAAAGATGAACATTGTCAGAAAAATACCAAAAATTCACACAAGGTAAATTTTGATGTCCCAATCATAAAGAATAATTTTATTTTGACAAGCATAGTTTATAAAATTGTCAAAATATAGATTCAAAAATGGTTTGCCATCAAAAGGAACTAAAACAATCTTTTAAGAATATTAGTGTATTCCATGCATAAGATTGTATTTATTTTCATTTTAAGCCTCTATAACACAATATTAATCATTAATAGACATAGATAAAAATATCTATTATTCATTACTTACTTGGGATTTTACATCCTTCCCCCCTTTAGAAAATTGCGTCCCCGCAATTTATTTACTTATCGAATAAATGGGGGTACTTATCCCTCATTGCATTTTCAGATTCCCATGTTGCCTCTTCAATCATGTGGTTTTTCCACAAAACCTTTACCTGCTTAATCACCTTATTCCGTAACACTTGCTCCCTGTGGTCAAGAATCTGGACCGGTTGTTCCTCATAAGACAAGTTCTCTTCCAACTGAACTACCTCTGGACTCAAAACATGAGATGGATCTGGCATATACTTTCTCAACATCGAAACGTGAAAAACATTGTGTACCTGAGATAAACTCGGAGGTAAAGCCACTCGGTATGCAACTGATTCAACTCTTTCCAAAATTTCGTATGGTCCAATGAACCTTGGACTCAACTTTCCTTTCTTACCAAATCTCATCACACTTTTCCAAGGAGAAACCTTGAGAAAAACATGATCACCTACCTTGAAAGATAGATCTTTCCTCCGGTTATCCACATAACTCTTATGCCTACTCTGAGCTGTTCTCATGTGTTTCTGAATCAGCTGAACTTTTTCTGCCATCTCTTCTACCAATTCTGGTCCCATCAACTTCCTTTCACCCACTTCATCCCAGAAAGCTGGAGTTCGACACCGCTTCCCATATAATGCCTGAAATGGTGCCATCTGTATACTGGAATGAAAACTGTTATTATATGAAAACTCAAACAAAGAAAGATGTTGGTCCCAACTTCCCTGATAATCCATAGAACAAGCTCGTAGCATATCCTCCAATGTCTGAATTGTTCGTTCTGACTTCCCATCTGATTGAGGATGAAAAGCTGTACTAAAATTTAATTCAGTACCCAACGACTTCTGAAGGCCTTTCCAAAAGTTATAAGTAAACCTGGGATCACGATCCGATACAATGGAGAGAGGAACTCCATGTAACCTGACTATCTCTTTAAGATACAAACGGGAAAGTTGATCAAGAGAGAAAGTATCTCGTATAGCAAGGAAATGAGCAGATTTGGTCAAGCGATCAATAATAACCCAGATTGCATTATTACCTCGAGATGTATTCGGTAATCCAACAACAAAGTCCATGGATATATTCTCCCATTTCCACTCTGGCACTGGTAAAGGCTGAAGCATCCCTTTCGGTAACTTCCGCTCTGCTTTAACCTGCTGACAAGTCAAACACTTCATAGTAAAATCGGCAATATCTCTTTTCATTCCATCCCACCAGTAATACTCCCGCAGATCTCTATACATCTTAGTACTGCCCGGATGAACTGAAAACGGAGAACTATGAGCTTCACATAACAGCTCTCTCTTCAACTGTGAATCAAAAGGCACACACAATCTCTTCCCAAACCTCAAAAAACAATCATTATCAATGTTGAATTCAGGCAACTTACCTTTCTGAACCAGCTCTACCTTTTTCTGCAACTCACTGTCTTGCTTCTGTGCTTGCTTGATTCTATCTGATAGAGATGATCTCACTGATACATGAAACAAAACAGAAGGACTTCCTGCACCAACAAATTCTATGCCAAAGTTCATCAAATCCTTAACCAAAGGATCACGTTATAAACGCAACATTGTTAATGAAGCATTACTTTTTCGACTCAAAGCATCAGCCACTTTATTTGCTTTTCCCGGATGGTAATGAATTGTACAATCATAATCCTTGATTAATTCCAGCCATCTTCTTTGTCTCATGTTTAACTCTTTCTACGTGAATATATACTTTAAACTTTTGTGATTGGTATATATTTCACACTTTACTCCATACAAATGATGCCTCCAAATTTTTAAAGCAAAAACAACAGCAGCTAATTCCAAATCATGTGTAGGGTAATTTACCTCATGAGTTTTCAACTGTTGTGAAGCATAAGAAATTACCTGATCATTTTGCATTAGGACGCAACCAAGTCCTTTCAATGAAGCATCACTGTATATAACAAACTCACCATTCCTGGAAGGTAGTGCCAAAACTGGAGCATTCACCAATCTTCTTTTCAATTCCTGAAAACAATCATCACATTCTTTTGTCCAGATAAACTTAACACCCTTCCGAGTTAGCTTAGTCATTGGACTAGATAACCATGAAAAATTTCTAACAAACCTTCGGTAATAGCCCGCCAAACCAAGGAAGCTACGAATATTGGTTACATTTGTTGGTCTTGGCCATTCTTCCACAACTTTTGTTTTTGCAGGATCAACAGTTATTCCATCTTTAGAAACAATGTGACCAAGGAAAGAAATTTGTTGCAACCAAAACTCACACTTGCTGAATTTCCCATACAGTTTCTTTTCTTTTAAGGTTTGCAAGATAACCCTTAAATGTTTTTCATGCTCCTCTTTACTTTTAGAAAACACCAAAATATCATCAATGAAAACCACCACAAACTTATCCAAGAACTCATGGAAAATTCTATTCATTAAGTCCATGAATATAGCAGGTGCATTGGTTAGCCCAAAAGGCATTACTACAAATTCATAATGGCCATATCTTGTACGGAAAACCCTGTCTTCGGAATATCTGCCTCCTTTACCTTCAGCTGATGGTACCCCGATCTCAGGTCAATCTTGGAAAAAAACTGAGCTCCCTGGAGCTGATCAAACAAATCATCGATATGAGGCAAAGGATATTTTTTCTTAACAGTGATATTATTCAAGGCTCTATAATCAATGAAAAGTCTCATAGAACCATCTTTCTTTTTAACAAATAAAACAGGAGCACCCCATGGTGATGTGCTAGGTCTAATGAAACCTTTCTCTAATAAATCTTTCAATTGCTCCTTCAACTCTAAAAGTTCAATTTGTTCCATTCGATAAGGGGTTTTTGAAATTGGCTTAGCATCAGGAACTAAGTCAATAGTAAACTCAACTTCCCGATCTGGTATTATTCCAGGCAACTCATCAGGAAAAACATCAGGATACTCATTTACCACTGGCACATCATTAATCTGAACAGTTCCTTTATTTTCAACGATGTGTGCAAGGTAACATTCATTTCCATCTTTTACAAGTTTCTCGGCCTCTTGATATGTTATCAAAAGTAAGGGTTCATTCTTGTAAACAAACTGAAAGTCTTTCTGAAAAGAAACTTCTTTAGCTCTACAGTAAATCTTAGCATGGTAAATAGAGAGCCAATCCATACCCAGGATAACATCAAACTCTACTAGAGGTAGAACAATAAGGTTTGCAAGTAGGTTCTTTCCACAGATAAGGATAGGAAGATTCTTATAAATTCTTTTTGCCTCGACACTTCCCCCAGGTGTTTTTACCAAAAGTTCAGGAGTCATTTCTTGAGATGGTATTCCCATTTTACTAGAAAAGGTTTCAGAGATGAAAGAATGTGTAGACCCCGAATCAAACAACACACTGGCATAATCTGAAAAGACAAACAAAGTACCTGATACAACTTCATTTGATGGCCCGACATCTGCTGAAGTAGTTGCAAAGGATTTCACCACCCCTTTCTGCTTGTAGTCTAACTGCTTCCCATCACTCAAGCTCCTTGTCGGACACTCGTTTGCATAGTGACCCATCTCATTGCACTTATAACATTTCACTAACTGTAAATCAAATTTGTTCTTACCTTCAGCTTGATCCTTTTCAGTGCAATCACGATCCTTATGTCCCATCTTACCACATCGGTAGCACTTTCCAGAATTCAGAAGACATTCCCCAGCATGCCTTTTTCCACATTTATCACAAACTGGAAACTTAGTTCTCTTACCATCAGACTTTTTTGAAGAATTCTCACCTTTCTCCTGCCACCTCGGTCTCTTCTTCTGCTGGTTGTTATAGAAAACTTGGTCATCGGCAAACTCCATTTCCACCTTCTCAGCACATCGAACAAGCTTTTCATAACTTTTAAACTCACGAGAAGCTAATGCCCTTCGATACTTTGGCTTTAATCCTGAGTAAAAATGATTGATTTTACTATCAAGGTCTCAGATAAAATTTGGAGCATACCTTGCCAATCGAGTGAACCTTTCTTCATAGGCAGCCACTGAGTCTTCCTCTTGCCTCAATTCCAAGAATTGCTTTTCCATCCTAAGTCAAACAGCCTTAGGAAAATACTTCTCAAGAAATATACCTTTGAATTCATCCCAGTCAAGAGCATCTATCTCATCGGCATCCCTGATATTTTTAACCATAGACCACCACTGATCTGCTTCACCCTCCAAACGGTAAATAGCAAGACTAACCTTTTGATTGTCTGAACACCCCATGACATCAAAAATCTTCTCCAGTGCTTTGATCCACCCTTCAGCTAGCACAGGGTCAGATGATCCTCTGAATGATGGTGGATGTTGCCTCATGAAATGTTCCACCACTGATATGTTCCTCTGCGGTTGATCTTCCTGATCTCGTGCATGGATACCACCACCATTTATCACTTGAGTCAACTGCGCCATTACTGCAACAAACTGTTCAGTTCCAATTCTGACCATTTCTGGATGCTGATTCGGAAGGTTATTTCCTTCTGTATGCCTTCCTAGCACTGCTTCCCTGTTTCCTCTGCGGAAAACCATTCTGAACAAACATGTCTTAGATGAAGCAACATGGTAATCCGTAAATGCTATATCATTTCAATTTTTTTTTGAATAATCATTTAATATAATTCTAACTCCTAAAGTTATCTAAACCGACCTCTGATACCAACTATAAGGCCCCAGCCTTAAACCTTGCTTAATCTTGAGTTATTACAAGATTACACATTGAGGATCTTTTCGGGTTTAGAGTTTTAGATAATTAGATCATAAAACTTGCATTACATTCCACATATAAACAAAGTGGTCACATAAAGATAGTATTCTTCATTCCCATAAATGGAAACATATTTAAAATAAAACATGGATTATTTCTTGTCACATCCTTGACTCTATCATCTAATCATGTACCTTTCCCTTGACCTGTGATAAACATTTCAAAAACTTGGGATGAGCATAAAAACTCAGTATGGGTTATAAAAAAAACATGGAAAGGAAACATGAGTTCATATATACATAAGAATGAAATCATACTTTACCCATAAAACATAGGCACTTTAACATACCTCATAAAATCATGAATAAATCATAGAAATCATAAGACATAAAGGTAACTTGAGGCATTCATAACATTCTTACGTAGGGAGTAACCCTCTTGGTTACTTTTGGAATACCCATCATAGTATATTCCCTAAAATCTCTTCGGATAAACCTTAACGTTTCACTCCTTCGCATTACCCAATGCATTGGAGAGCTATAACGGGCTCACCCGCCCTTAGTTTATCACGGAACCACCCGTCTTCATAATAATGCCCAAGAACCATAACATAATCATATCACATAAAACATGCATAAAGGAAACATAAAATTTCCACATTTCAATCACGAGATATCAATACAACACATCGATATAAAAACATTATGAAAACCATTTTCAATACCAAAATAAAAGAAAAGCAAAACATGGTATTTATTTTTCTTTTAAAAAGAAGGTATGGCTTGTAGAGGAAGCCGAAACTCAAATAACGGTTACGACGGCGGAGAAGTCGCTGTCGCCACATACGTACGACAAAAACATTCCCTTTTGTCGTTTAGTAAACGATTCGTATAAAAAATATTCCTTTTGAATAAACGTAAAAGTCAAAGGGGTTTATACACCGTATAAAAGATAGTTGTGTATAAAATAAAATATGCCTCAATGAAAGGAGATTGAGACGAAGTCCCATACCTCGTATCCGAATTGACCCGACCGTTCTTTAATCTCCTAAATAATAAACTTGAGTTAATCTCTACTTTCTTATGAATCTTTTTCAAGTTCATTATTCCTTTTATACCATGTTATGAACATCATGTAATCTGTTAAGTTAACAATGTTCATTTTGTCGGTATTTGGTTCTTAAGTTAAAAATAGACTTCTTACACTTACATGTTGTTAATTTGGTCAAAGGTTCATTATATCCAGAATGGTATTCATGATGTAGATATAATATATGTCATATATATCCAGTACATACTTGCATTTATAATATTACATCACATTTAGAGGTAAGAAATGAAATGCACCGTTCATGGAGACGGTAAGCCGTACGTACACATGAACGCTACTTTCATTTCTATTTCGTATTTTATAGAATGGAATCATAATGATATAAAAGTATATTATAATTCCAGTATAATAACATATATAATATCATTAACTTTATCCTTTACACATCCCACATATGGTACTAACGAATCAAATCACTTTTAGGGGGCGGTAGTCCGCACTTCCTAAAATGAAGATATCGTGTTTTACCCATAATGGAAACCATAAAGGTATGACCAAAATGAAAAAAAACAGAAGCTTAAGGAAAACATAAACATATTATATATCATATATAAAAATAGTGACATCATAATGGCCACCTTTGAAGGTGTTAAATGAGTGTTGAACAATCATCATTTCGGGAGGCAGAATTTCGCCATCCACGGAAACCATATGTTCTTTAACCATTTGATGTAGTTGTGTGAGAGTGTAGCTCAAATAAATCTTATAACAACATCCTAGTATATTGATTATACTGGTGTTGTTACAAAAGAGGTAAATAAAAAGAGTTTAGGGGGTTGGAAAAGCAAAATAAAACAAATGAACATGAGAGAATGAATTACCTTTAAAAGTGTAACTCCTTTTGAGTTGAGACTAAAGGCTTCCTTTGAAAGGATTCTGCCCAAAGGGAATCCTCTAGGATGAGGAGAGGGATGTGGAGAGAGCAAATGGTCAGGGGTTGTCCGATCCAAAGGCTTGAAGAGTGTGTGAAATGAGGTAGAGGTGGGGGCCTTTTATAAGAGGAGAGGAGGGGCACTTTTGGAAAGTAAAGAAATATTACATTATTTGAAAATGTGTTTCGGTTTCAAAAGGTCCCACATTGATATAATTCATGGATAAGGTGATAAGGGTTCAAAATCCACTCATCCAATTGGTTTTGGCCATGTGTAGTTTATAGATTTTACATTGTCTTTCTATTTTATTTAAATCGTCAAATAATGATGTCATCGCTGCATCATTATTATGTCATAAATAATTAAATTTATTTAATGTCTAAAAATTATAAAAAAAATACTATGATATAGGAAATATTTTTAGATTTCCAATTACTATTTATAATCAAATTTTGGACTTGTATAACCCCACTTAAAAATTGTTTTCGTAACACATATTATGTTTGTGTCATTTTCACTTTAACATTAAATAAAAAGTAATTTATGTCATTTCCAAACCAAAGTGTCTCCATGGGGTCCCCAAGTTGACCCATGGCTTGTCTTGGTCGGCCATGACACAACCAATAAGGTTGGGACATGTTTCTAGGTCATTTCATATTATTAAAACATTATTTATACCTTAAACTACACTAATTACCACTAATCGCGATTAAAAACTTAATAAGTTACTATTCACCAAAAAATTATTATAATCTCATTGAACCACATTTTACTTCTTAATGACAACCATGTATGTCGGATTTTCAAAATTAAATACACATTAGTGTTAAACTTTCATTTAACTGAAAAATCAGTTTGCTTGATTACCACTTAGTGGTTTCACTATTCATCAAAAATTGAAGTTTTTCAGAAAATTACCAAAACTTCACCCTAAGCTATATTTGATATTCTGAATTAAAAAATGAAGTCTATTTTACAAAATTAAAATCATATAAGTCACATTAATTAATTTAATAATTAATTTCCGCTGCCAGAGCAAATAGCTTGTTTTTACAAAACAATAAGTATCAAAAGATTGACACCAGTTTAAGTCTAATTTCAAAGTGAAATTGATTCCAATGACCACCATTGGATAAAATGGTAAAAATATATTATAATTTCACTTCAAAACCAATTCAAAACATAATCTAATCATATAAATAAATTAGATTAAAAAGTAGTTTTGATGTAAAATGCAGTATTTTTCACTATTCATTAAAAGATGAACATTGTCAGAAAAATACCAAAAATTCACACAAGGTAAATTTTGATGTCCCAATCATAAAGAATAATTTTATTTTGACAAACATAGTTTATAAAATTTTCAAAATATAGATTCAAAAATGGTTTGCCATCAAAAGGCACTAAAACAATCTTTTAAGAATATTAGTGTATTCCATGCATAAGATTGTATTTATTTTCATTTTAAGCCTTTATAACACTATATTAATCATTAATATACATAGATAAAAATATATATTATTCATTACTTACTTGGGATGTTACAACTATCATAATTTCCACCATGAGAGTTAGTAAAATAAGAACAAACAATCATCGTTTCGTGAGGCGGTAGTTCGCCGTTCACATAAACAATATGTTCATTACCTATTAGATGGAGTTGTGTGTTAATTTAGGTCTAAATATTAGAATAAAAAAATTATAGTATATTTAATATACTGTTTTTGTTATATAATCATGAAATAAGGAGAGTTTATGGAGTGGATAATGGAAATAAAACTAAAAATATGGATGAAAGATGTTACCCCTTAATCAGGTAACTCCTTTTTGTTTATACCAAAAATAATACTTGGATTGATTCCTTCCCAAGGGTAGGATTATAGTATTAGGGAGTTATTTTGAAGAGCTATTTGGAAAATATTTTCTGAACTTATGTGGCTTGAGAGGTGTGTGGAATTGGAAGAGGTGGTGGCCTTTTATAGGGGAGGAAAAGGACTCACTTGAAATTTTTGAAAACAAGTTTCATGTAACCACGTTTTTACCTAAAGAAAGTAATAAAAAACTGATAAGACTCAAGAATTAAATATTTATGGAAGAATTATTTCCATAAAATTGGTTTTGGACATGTGTATAGTTCATTTTGTCTCATAAGTTAAAGGTTTACTCTTTTGTTAAGCTTAATTTTTCCTTAATAATTGTAAATAATTTTAATTGATTTCACTAATGTTTTTGGTAAAAAACTAAGTTGAACTTATTATAAATTATAAATTATGATTATTAAAAATATTTAATCCATTTTTCCAAATTATAATCATATAATTTGAAGGAATTAATTTAAATTTAATCCCGTAGATGGGATGACAATGTGAGTTTTGAAAGTGAAAGCGTTCGAAAGTTTGCTATGTTTTTGTAGTCAATTTCAAAGTGAAATTGATTCCAATGACCTAAATTGGATTAATTGATAAAAATATGATTCAATTAATCTTTAAAATAAATTTAAAATTTTATTTAACACATAAATAAATTAGCTGAAAAAGTAGTTTTGAGTTAAAATTCAGTAATTTTCACTATTCATTAAAAAATGAAATTTCATAGAAAAATACCAAAAATTCACCCTAAGATATATTTTTTTATTTATATTACAAATATGTAGTTTATTTTTACATATTAAACTTATAAAAGGTTCAAAAATTGGATTTTCAAATAGGTTTTCCATTAAAAGGCGGTAAAAATGCCTTAATAACAATATAATATTTTTAGGTGTAATATTGGGCTTGTTCTAATATTATTCTTATCAAATGTATTATATGAGTTTAGAAATATTTGATTAGATATATTATATATAAATTTTACCACTTGAACTCTCTAAAAGTGTTATAATTTAATTTACTATAAAAAAATGACTAGATAGTGTTTTGTGTAAATCAGGTGTTGTGTGTATTGTAAAGCTATCAATACAATCTAAAGGAAAATATGGTATAGTATTGGGGTGATAAAGATGGAAAACAATATGGTGGGTTTTTGATCCATATCTCCCTCATGATCACTTAGGTTCTTCCTAGAATATGTACATCATCATTCTTATTCACATGAGTATGGTTGAGAGGTGGGGAGACACCTTTGTGCTCATGCAAGATGCCCTAGCCCCACCTATGAAGAGAGATGACCCAATTGAACCCAATAGTGTTGATGACCCAGTACCACCATATAAACAAGTGGATATTACTTCTCCACCCCTCCACACTTCTTCCTCCCTTCCCTCATCTTCCATTATTCCATCTTCTTCTGGACCTTCTATAGCCCCTCCTCCACCCGCACCTTCGGCTGATATCCTAGTTTATCTCTACCCAATAATGTTTGACCACTGATAGGAAATTATAAATCAACATCATGATGTCATGGATCAGTGCCTCGAGCATATGAGGGGATGTTGGGACCCGTTATTCAGCTCCTAGGCATTCCGTTCTCCCCTATACCTACTCTTCATCCCGATCCTCAGCCTATAGCACCACATGCACCATTCACAGCTCTGGCCACAGATTCAATTCTCCTATCTACTTCTAAACCATACACCACTTATACTATTGTAGCCAATGTGAAACCAACCAAACCCACCATATAGAGTGAGGACCCATCGCCTACAGCTTCCACTACAACTACCACATCCCTCTCGGATCCCCTAGCTACAGACAATACCTCTTCAATGGCTACACAATGACTATTTCTACACACTTATTTCATTATATATATAAATATATATTATGTTATTATTGTGATGTGATTGTTTTTATACATGCAGAATTTATTTTTCATACCCTTAAGAGTCACAGGTACTCTAGCATGGCATGGGCTTCCCATGTAGAGTTCTTTCACTCTTTTAGATCTCTCCATGATGGGAGTATTATTTAGGTGTTTATTTTCTTATTTCGTTTTTCCTTAATTATTTCACTACACTCCCTCACCCTGACCAATTTTATTCCTCCCACATCCTCTTATATTCATTATTATTACACTTAGAGGACCATGTGAAGTCTTAAGTGTGTGTGTGGGGGGGGGGAGGGGGGGTGGTAAGTCTCTTGAATACACAAGTCTTATAACTTAAACTAATCTAGGAGAAATCATTAATATATGAAATATTTTAAAATGTGGAATTATTTTGATTAATTATAACTATGAATAATGAAGTCATATATTATAATTTTAAAAATTAAATGTTTATTTTAATTTTAAATTATTTTAAAAATGATTACAAATATATTTGGTTTTTGATTTAAATTCTTATCCATTTTCATTTACTAGAATGATCATTTTTATTCATTCCATGACCTGATTGACCCATTATTATCCTCATTACCATGAGGTATTCTCATCCCTTTTACATATTCCTTTTTATACCCTCTTTCTTGATAGATTCTTAGGATATGCATAACTACTAGAACATGCGAGTTTTTATCTTCAAAACATGATTTTTTTATCACATTAAAATGATGGAGGAATTTGATTGACATTTTCTACCCCTTTGACCTTGAGACCCACCCTACATTTTACCTCTATAAAAACCACAAAATCCATGAACTGGCTTGATAGGAAGCTACATTACATACCTATTTATCCTTCCTATCCTAATTATTTTATAGTAGTGCATAGTTATTCATTTGATCTTTTAAGAGGGGGTTTGGATATTCATGGTATATTTTGTTGAGTGACCATAAAATTAAGTATGGGGGAGAGTGCCTCTTTTAATTTGGGTAGAAGGGTTCCAAAACCACTATTCATTTTATTCCTAAGTGGTCCCATTTATTAAACAAATGATGAAAAATTCAAAAATCGTACCAAATTATTTCATTATACTTATTAATGGTTTATAAATCTATATTGGTAAGGGAATATCATGGTGATGGTGACCTTTTAGAGATCTTAATAGGGATTAATTTTCCATGTGCTTGTTATGTAATATTATGATTTATTTTTTAACAATTCACCCTCATTTTTAAATAATCTAGGATTATTTTTCACATCATTACCTACCTACCCTTTTCCTTAGAAACATCTAAATCATATTAAAAGACCTCATGATTTTTTGAATTTGACTTCTAAGTGGATAATGAGAATACTTTCAAGCCTATGGATAGAGTTCATATACTTGAGATTGAGAATTATTAAGTGAACTTGAGTGATGAGTGTGTAATTATCTAGTGAGGCAAATCATCAAGTGTAATGTGTATTTATGAAAAGTTAAAAAATTAGTATAAAAGAGGCTGAAAGTATTTAATTGAAATATATATGAGGTATGATTAGAATACCTTTTGAATTGAAATATGTTTTATTCCTTTTAAAATCCTATGATATGGATATAATATTTGTAACTATAATTAATTGAATGATTCCCTTTTTAGAGCATGAATTATTTTGATTAGATGTTGAGATTTTTCTTAAGGGAAATCAAATGAATAAGTGTGGGGGAAATTGATGTTCCCAATTTATGTAAACCTTTTCATATATATTATTGAGTTTCTAAAAAAATATTTCATCGGACACACAATATTCTACAGATCAAATGATTTATTTTGGTGTTTGTGGTGTTTTTAGGTGTTTCTTTTAAAATTCACAAATCAGGAGTGATCCGAATGAAAATTTATTTATACATAGTGTGTACTTTATAAACACAAGCCATGTACCCTTACAAAGACATAGTTCGACCAACCCAAGTACATTCCCATATAGATGACCAAATACAACACATCATGTACTCACTATTCGCATTCCATGTACATCCTTCTAGATACAGTTGGTAGATGATAGATCTTTTACAAACCATGTATGTCAGCACCACATGGCATGTACCCTCACCAGCCAACTGTCAATGCTTTAAATTCAACCAGCTGCGTAGCGGATCACCTACCAACAAAGAAAACAAGGCCAAGATCAGTTTACCCATGTACACAATGTGTAATTATGGGTACAAAACATGTAGTATATTTTTCTATAAATAGAGAGGCATGACTCTGAGATCGAGGTTGTACATCCATGGGGGACGTGCTGTCACTCTTCTGTTTGATCTCCACCAAATTTGAATTTGAGTTTTATTTCTATTTCCACTTCTATTTTAGTGAAATTATCTCCTTTCCCCCTATCCTATCATATCCATGGTAGGGGTTAAGTTTTTGATCAACCCACACATTATTACCCTAATCATAATAGGCTAGGTTTATTATGTTGGGGTTCTAATAAAGATTACGGGTATGTTGTAATTCTATTTCTGATGTTTTTATTTTATTATGATTATTTGTCTTACAATTACTTTAATGAATTGAATTCCATAATCACTATTAGTGTCATATATGACCAATAATGACACCAATGGAGAAAACTAAAGGAGTTGTAATAGGAAAACCCATGTCCATTGGGTGATCTTATTGAAACTATTTTAGGGGTAAGAACATAAACATGTTATAAGTGATCAATCACCGAACCAAGGGGTTATCATTCTGTACATGTAATTATCTTTTATAAGACCAAGAAAAAAATTTAATTGAATCCTTATGGTAAAAATGTTCATTAATATTTTTAATACTAAAGGATGAACATTGTAATAAATCTTAATTGAATTATAACCCAACACATTTTTTTCTTATTGTTCTATCCCTTCTTCTATTTTAATTGATTTTTTTCAAATTTTTTCACTTTTTCATCCTGTTCCATTAAATCATTTTTGTCTGGATAATTAGATGAGACCCACCAAATTGTACTGGTAATTTCTTCTCTGTTTTCCCTATGGGATCGACCCTGACTACTACTAGCTACCTAGTTAGTCAGATTAGAAGGGAATAATATTTTTCATTTTTCCATGCCTTATGATAGAAATTGTTGCATATACAACCCTACCCACATCCATTTATAACACATTTCATAGATTGCAATATTACATAGAAAATATCTAGGCACCACTAACTTGGAGTTAGAACAACTCAAATCATAGAGAAATTCTGGATGATCCTACTTGAATTGGAGTAAATAAGGTAATTTGAAAAAAATCTGTGTTTTAGGTCATAATTGATAGAAAATAGAGAAAAAAAAATGAAAAACTAGTTACAATCACCTAGGGAGATCTAACTACACTCATGGAAACTCCATACAATGTATGATATGAAAAACCAAAAATAATAGACAGATAACTCACATGGAGATGAAGAGGGGAATAAAAGAACAATCTGGGGTGTATCTACTAGGTTTGGTTGAAATAGTACGAGTCACCCTTCTATGATTGAATTTACTAATTAATAACCCACTTTTCTTTTTTAAATATATACTATAACTTCAAAAAAATGTATAGATTATTCCCAAAAACATCCAAACTCCCCATTTTTATAAGTTCCTACCAAATATATTTTAAACCTTGAAATTCCTTCCAAAGAAAGCCTATAGCATAAATTTTGAGCTACTTAACCCATATTCTCAGATGATTCCCAATACTGGATCCCTAGCCTATATCGACAAATCACACACCTCAACTAGATCCAAAAACCAAAGGATGAGACATGATCCGACCTAAATAACCACTTTGAAATACCTGATACATTATAGAATGTTCTTAATGAAGAGATATTTATCATCATACTTCTATATATTGATGACATACTCCAATAAGTTACTGATATTAAATGGATTTAGAAGATGAAATGGGAGTTTTCCAAAAGATTTGAGATGCAAGATCTTAGTGAGGAAAATAAAATATTGCGAATTTAGATTGAGAGAGATAGTAAAGTAAATTTTTTGTTTTTTTATCAGAGGGATTATGTTTGTAAAGTCATTAAGAGATTCTATATGACCCGATGCAAACCTATCTCAAGTTTATTGGTTAGACACTTTAAAATATCCAAATTGAAAGCACTAAAAATAAAAGATGAGGCTAAGTATACAAGGAAATTTACATTTTTATTAATGGTAAGAATATTTATGTACACAATGGTATGTAAAAGTTCAGATATTAAATTTATTGTGGGAGTTTTTAGTCAGTTTATCATGAATCTTTAGAAAGAAAATTGTGATGTCCTAAAGTATATTCACTAGTATCTCAAAGGATCAGAATTTGTATATATCTATGTTTTAGAATGGATGACTAATCTTAAGGTTTCTTGTAAGTGAACATTATACGATATATATAATTGAATAAGAGTTTTAATAGGTTATTTCTTTACATTGAAAGGAACAACCATAAGCTAGATGTTGAGGTTGTAGCCAGTGGAACGACTATCCATGATAGAATATGAATATATGGCCATTATGGAAGCATATAAAGAATTTATATGGATCAAATGTTTCTAGGGGATCTTAGAAGAATTAATAATAGTGGGTTTCTTTATAATTTTTTTTATAGTGAAATTAATTTTCCTAAGAATATGGTGTTTTACTCACAGAGAAAGCACACTGAATTGAAATATAAGTTTATATAGAATTGATAGAGGTCAGCGTGTTAGATCTCTAGAAGATAGATAGAGTACATAATATATATAAAATGTTAACCAAGGTTTTACTCTAATAAATGATGAGGAAAAATTGTGCCTTAGTGGGAATAGGGTGACCACAATGTGAGAAAATACACTTTTAGTATCGTGAGATAAATTTACATCCAAATCACCTATATTCTTACTTCTGAAGACTAGTGATGAACTTTCCTTACTTTCTCAGAAGAATAAAACAATGAAGCCTATGCTTTTAATTTCTCAAAACATTCTAAATTTTCCAGTATGTTATGAGTTACCAAATTATCTTCACCTTCCAAAGACACTCAAATAAAATAAACCATTTATTAGAAATTCATATTGTATAACTCTTCAAAAAGAGTGAAATTTATAACTTTCTAGTTCTCTTGATCACTAAAATAAATAGATGAATAAAATTACCTTAAAATATCTAGGAAATAAAGATCATAATATTCTTTCTCTGCATACAGATCTTCCCATCTTTGGAAAATAATAACTTTGTTAAGTAAATAATCATACTTATAAAACTAGATTCTTTAAATTAGGCTTTATTTCAAAAAACAATATGATATAAATAACACACGAGGAATACATTATTCTGATTAGATGAACTGAGAGAATCAGATAAATCTAAATATAATGGTCAGATTGAAAAATATGTTGATAAGATAGGTTTTTAGAAAAAAGTGGTAAATTAAGAGATAGTGACCCACACCCCTTTATAGAGTCTTTAAAATAATGATGGTTTATCTTATCCTATATCCAATAGACCATCTTGAAACCCATTTATAGATCAATAACTAATAAGTTTTATGAAATATGAAAAAAAATCAATAAAATCTTCATGTTTTTTATCAAATTTTGAAAAGGGTTTTATCATATAATGATTTTACAAGACAAAACATAAAAGTTTGTATAAATTTTTTGAAAGTTATAAAACCAAAAAATTATAGACAACGTAATTTTTTTATAATAATTGATAAATAAAAAACTGAATATATTGAAATTAACTCTTAGAGAAGAAAATAATCTTTCATTTGGAAAGTTTTTCTTATGATTGTAACTTCATGGTTTTCTAAGAAAAACATTTTTTGGAAGTTTTAATTTTTTTTTGTTAGGAAACATTTTAGAAAAGTTTTTTCTGATTTTTTTTAAGAAAAGTTTGATCCTAAAAGAAATTTTGTCTTACATCCATGTTCTTAGATCATTAGTTATGTGATGGGTTCTTACTAAAAGATATAGAACTTATGTTTTCACACAAAGTAGAAGTATTTCTAAAAATAATTCCAAAATCAACGAGTGTGTATTGCTTCCCAAAAAAGAAGAGCACAATAGCTTTTTTTTGTGTGAAATATTCAACTTAAATAGTGGAGTGTGCTATAATTTTTTTTCTTACATGACCATAAAACTAAAGATTCTTTTAAGATATTAAGAAAATATTCCAGTTTTTTTGGACCAAATAAATCCATGTGCACTAGATGTAAAGCATTATAAGTTGAAACTTAACTAATAGATTTAAGACATAACCGATGTTTCTTTCTAGATTGAAAAGTATCAAATTTTTAAAGAATTGAACCTACGATCCAGTAGATCTATAAAAATAACTTTATTAGAAAGTTTTGATAAAGTTATAACATAACTATGCCCTAATATTCTATACTAAAACCATGATTTATCTCCCATTTCACTATGGAAAGGTAGATCTTGGATTCTTAATTATTCTAAGTTTAGTGTGTATAAATTCTCATTTATATCAATATAGAGAATGGATTTACCTTCTGATATTTGAAAAATACATTTTTCATTCCTGAAGATCACAAGGTAACTAGCATCACATAATTTTATAATTCTTATATGGTTTTTCTTAAATACTTAACAAATAACAAATTTTAAATTAAATATTTTCCTAGAACAATTTTTACGATACTATAGATTTATCCTCGAGCATTATCACCAAATTTAACTTTGAAAAATTTTATTTTTATAGTTTTCTGAAAGATATATTTTTTTTATTTTCATATAAAAATAACAAACACTATACACATATCATATATTTTTTCAATTTGAACTTTAGTTATTTTCCTATAAATAGAAAAAGTTAGATCTTTAGAACCCTGACTTGCTTGGGTCCAATAATGTTTGAAAATAATACTTTTGGAATCCATATTTATCTAACCCTTTTTGTTGAACTGTATCAATTTATTTAGAAATAAAAGAATTATGAAAACCAATTAGTTTAACTCTGTTCAAAAATCACTTATTTTTCTAATGCCCACCACTTTAATTTTTTTTTACAAAAAGGTGCATTCTTAAGAACAAATTAGTTTTTAAAAAATATGGTTTATAATTTGTAAAACATATTCAAAAGGTATTTATATGTGGATATATTTTTTCTATAAAGTTTGTCAAAATTTTTCTTCCTAGAAGTAAAATTTGATAAAAGTTTCTTTAAACAAAAAATATTCAAATTAAGTTTTGTAAATTAATCTTTATCCTCACTAAATTTCTTAGAATCAAATTTATTTTCAAGTTATAATGTTAGAATTGATATCTATGAATTAATTATAGAAATTATTGAAATTTACTGGGAAAGTTCTTCATTATCATCTTCAAAGTTTCTAGAAAGTTTATAATTTTTTAACAATTTTGAAAATCTAGATACTTCTTCAAAAATAGGTAAAGAATAAAAATTATTAGATAAACTATATTTTTTTAATAAGTATAATCACCTTCATCCCTAGAATCTTGATGATTTTAATTTAAAGTTATTTTTTAAGGCATTTAGTATATACCTTTTCTATATAGTATTGGTTGATCTTTTGAATTTCATCATATAATCCCATAACTTTCTATCTACCATTCCTTTCGTTTGAATAATTTTATGAATAATTATCACAACCACTATCACTCTATAAGTCATATGATTTTAAGATTTTATTTCCTTTATACTTATATAACTTTTTTGAACTTCTATATTTATTTTCCTTTTTCTTTTATTTAAGAAAATACTGTCTAATATTACCTGGATTATTTCATTTATAATATATAATCTTAGTGGAATATTTCTACTCATTTATGTCCTTATAAATTTTCTCATATTTTTAATGAAAATATTTCTTGAAAACTATCTTAATCATCCTTTTGGAAGACCAGGAAGCTGATTCTCACTCTATTATGAAGTACTAATTTCTTTCTCAAATTTGAATTTATTCTTTTTAGAATATTTAGAAACATTCTCTATAGATCTATTTTTCTTAACAACTATAGATGTAGGGGAAAATTATACACCAAAAATTTTATTCTTATCCTTTTCAACATCCATTTTTAATATTATCTAATATTGTACGAGAGTTCCAATTAGATCATAAAGACTATGATTTGTAAGATGTATAAAATCATTAATATTTGTACTCTTTGATCCCTATTTTCTAGGAATAATATCAATAATTTTTTCAACCAAATGATCATAAGTTAAATATTTTTATCCAAAATATTATAAGCTATTCCCAGTGGTCATAAATCTCTAATGCTTTTCAACATCATATTATCTAGGTTAAAAACAAAAGGATTGATAATTTTCTCTTAACATAACTCTTCTTATCTCAATAAATTTGGATATTCCAAATGGAGTAATTTCAAGTTTTTTTCAAATACAAACAACTGCTTCACATGATGAAATTTTACTACCTATATTTCTAGTCATAGAACATAGAAAAGTATTTATAACTCTATAATTTAACTGACATTATGACGTTTCATCTATAGTAAATGTAGAAAATTCATTGTTTAGAATAACAAAATTTCCAATAAACATCAAAAAGTTATCTGCTCTAGTGTTAATTAAAAATTCAACATTATATCTATCCAATACTCATAGTCAAAACCGTAAAAAATTGGAGGTCTACTAGGATTTTGATTCTCAAGTTTCCCAACATTTAAAACTACCATATTATAAAAACAAGATACTCCTCTCTACAATACATTTCAGTGTAGCAATTTATAAAAAATTATAAATTCAAAAAACAATAATGATACCAAATATAGGATTTAAAGAGTTATCAGTTTGGGGGGGGGGGTGAATTTTAGTTTATAAACTAAAACCTATAATTTTCACTAACCTATTTAAGTAGGAAATTAAGACAAAACATTTTCTAGAAAATAAAAGTAATTAGATAGACAGTTGTACTAATAATTTATAAAATCATAGTTCGAAAAATTTTATAACATTAAAACTTCCATAAACACATGTAAAATAGAAATATAAACTTAAGAAAACATGTAAAGAAAACCTTTTAAATAAGTTAATAAAAACTTACAAAACTTTATAAAAAATCCACTCTTTAGCCTTTAGTATTAATAAAGTGTATAAACCAAAAAAATTTATCCATGGTTTTTACCAAAAAATAAAGTTATATATTCCTTAATCAAGTACACCCTCAATACAAATATCAAATTAACATCTTTTTCCATAGCCACAAGAACCCTTGATCAAAAAGATTAGAAGAACCGATATCTTCCTATCCCCAAAATCCCTAGTTCAAACGTAATATTAGAAATAAAATTAAAAACATATAAATCTTAAGGCATTTATAATAAATCTAAAAAATTAATAACTTAAGGGGAAACTCTCAAAATTTTATAATAGAACACTCTAAAAGTAACAATATTTAATAGAAATCACTATATAAACTTTTTATAGCTCATATTTCAAAATATTTAAAAGACTAATCTATAAAAATATTCCTCCTCCTAAAACGATTATTCTTATATTCATAAAAATTTATTAAATGGTTATCTTACACATTTCTTGAATGTGGTTGTAATGAATTTAGAAAAATTAGTCTGCACTTGATAAGGTTTAGTTCATCTTCTTTTTCAGATGGTCATTTTAATAAATCACCATTACAATGCTTGAAAGATTTGGTGTGGTAAAATTATTTTAGTTTTTCAGAAAATATTTATGTTTTTTATAGTTTGGTATTTATAAAAGTTCATCTAGAGATAAAGTATAACTCCTTCAGGTAATTGTTTTCTAGTATATTTTATATAACTTCATATGGCGGTACTTAGATATACTCATTCTTATGGAATTTATAGTACTATCTTAAATTTACATTGAAATTTCCCATCCAATTAATAAAGTACTAGTTTATCCAATTTATTTTATTTTGTCTAGTTTAGTTTTTCTATGATACTTAAATTATGTTCCATCCATTTTGTTTCATCTTGAAATCTTAAACAAAGTTCCTTCTAATTTAAAAAATATTCTCTTTCTGGTAAAAATATATGTTTTCTACAAAAACATTATAAAACAATTGGGAAGTGTGATGTTATAAAAATAAAGTATTAATGGAAATGTATTCTGTTTTTCAAAAATAGGGTTAATTTTTTTTTTAAAGTAAACTTTTGAATCAATAGTATAGTGGATCCTATGGTATCTCCATAGTTTTGAAATATTTTCTCTCTTTTTTGGAACAAATAAACCACTATAAAAGTTTATAGATTCATACTTTGTGGGATATTCCAATACTTAAATGAGAATCACTGAATATTTTCTTAGAGAGGCATAAATATGAGTTAGATACCAAAAATTCAACCAGTAGTTTCACTTTCAATGATGGAGGTTTAGTATATTACATTTATGGAATCCATAAAGGAGTTGATATGGATAAAGAGGATGGATAAGGATCTTGGAAGAGAGAGTGAGGTTAGGATTTTATCCGGTGAATCACAAAGTATAACACACATAGTATAGAATCCTATATTATATAACAATATAAATAACATTTTGTTAAAATATCACTTCATCCTAAAGTTTAGGGAGGATAAAGTTATGAAGCTATATAAGGTGGATATAGTTTTCAATATAAAAGATATGCTGACCAAAGTTTTATTCTGTGATATGATGGGGTAGTTATATGGTCCAATCAAACTGGGATGAAAAAAATCATGTTGGGGGAATAATACAGTTGAAAAATAATATTGAAATCAGAAGGGATTTATGGATTCTTACAAAATACTTGGTGGGATAACATGAAAATTATTCCCAAGTGAGATATTTTAAGGTTATGAATGGCGTGGAAACTATTTTCTAGTAAAGTGTGGGAACTTATAGAATAAGTGAATCTAAAAGTTTGATTCTAAAACTCAATAAATATAGTAGAGTGATGTAACCAAATTCTAGATATCTTCCTAATAAGTGTAGGAACTAATAGAATAAGATAATTCAAAATTATGGTTCTTAAATTGAATAAACATAGTGTAGTTATGTAACCAAAGTCTAGTTGTCTGAAGGTAGAGAAATTTAAAGTAGATAAATTAGAAGAAACAATGATGATTATAGATGGAGGAAGTGTGGATATATGAAGGAATTGTATAAGAATAAATTATAAAGTTAGGTAATTTGTTATTATAATTAATTAGGGTTATATAAGGATTCATTATATATATATTTGAGGATAAATTTTATAGTTTCTTGAAGTATACACTTTTCTATGGAAGAGTCAGTTTTGACGTTGACACCGAGTTGGTGATCAAACCTTGGTGGATGATTTCCTACAACATTCAAATGGTATTTGTACCATTTTCATAGTTTTTCCTTGACTATAAATTATTTTATGCGTTAAAAAAACTATTTGATACAAGGAGAAAAGCATGATGGCTTGTGATGGAGGATATGGATAAGAGAGCTCCATTACTTAGAATTGGGGATAAAATCCTATGGTATTGGGTTTTAGAGATAAAATTTCAAGTTATAAAAGAATAACTACCCCCAATATAATTAAAAAACTTATAGGCTACTAGGTACTTTATACATGCCACAATGTACCAAATGCGGCTTACAAAGAAGTTGAAACCCATCAGGAACAACTAGGTACTTGGTTCCAGTCCAATAGGTACTCAGTGCTACTATATGACCTTGGACCCCCTCATCCTCCTCCCTTACCTTATAAAAAACCTCTAATTATGCTTCTAACATAAAGTTATTCTAGAGAACAAATGGAATAATGGAAAATGAGATAGAAAAATATCCTTGAAGGTCAAGGTCTTTTCATGCCCCCACTATAGGGATTCTCATCCTTGAGAATGATCAACTAACATCTTGAGGAAACATGTTTGGCCACTAAATCCTCAAATAATATTCTTTATCCAAAGTTTCTTCTTGGAGATTTTTCTATTTATACTAAACCTAAAAAATATGTATGACCTTTCCCGATAGCACTTTATCACCCCCAATCGATGATATAAACATGATGAACCTTATAGGATGCATCAAATTATAGCTTAATATCATTATACCAGAGCACATATATAGGGTAAAGTACATAATTCCTTAGTCGAGAAATTTAAATTGTGTTATGAATGTCGTTGAATTTAGGTAATAAATCAAAAAAACATGACATTTTTCCAACTCTTCCCAAGATCTCATAAGGTCTAAAAAAATCTCAAATCCAAATTAAATTTCTTACCAATCATCTAGTAACCTAATCTCAATGAAACTAAGATAAAAATATCATTACCAACTATGAATTATAAAGGAAACCTTTGATAATAAACATAGGAATCATTCTATATTTGACCAGCTAAAATCTATTTCTAATTCAATTTCAATTGTTCTATCTTTCAATGAATGATAGTAGGTTAGAACACTAATGATTAAATTATTTCCATCTAAAAAATAGGGAAATGGAATGATATTCCCTTAAGATATTTTAAAGGAACCATTTGTATATAAAATTTATAGTTATTGATGTAGGATAACTCAACCAAGGAAAGGTTATCCTCCCACAATCCAATGAAATCAAGAACATAGGATTGAAGCATATCTTCTAGAATATGAGTAGTTAATTCAAACTAACCACTATTTTGATGATGGAAGGTGGTAATAAATTTTATTTGGGTTCCCTATAACACTTACTATAACTGATTAATAAACAACATCCCCTTTTTGAGATGATTCTCATTATTATACCATAATTATTAAATATATCTCGAATATAAACCATCCCAAGATCATTAATAAAAGATAATTAATTAATAGAAAAAAGTGATCAATTTTGTATAGAAAATCCATAATCACTCAAAACATATCTCATCCTCAAGGATATCTTGTAGACTAGTCACATAGACCATAGTGATTTCATCCCACTTCCACACTGGTAGAGGAATATACTTAAGAATAACCACGAATCATTGATTCTATACTTTCAATAGTTAATAGATGAATCACCTCATGATGAACCCTTTATTTTTTTTAAACCTAGAAACTAGTGATGGTAGTGGACATCATGATATATCTTCATGATAATAGAATGTAAAAAACATCAAGATGCATGATATTTGTTGAAATTAGATGTTTTATGTTGGACTTGTTGAAAATGGTTGTTGGATTTATTGATAATTATATGAATGATGCATAAATTCTTGAGGCGATAGGGTGAATGGATGCACATCCCAAATATGGATTATTCTGGTTTTGGAAAGATATGTTGAGAGTCCCTAATAGCCCCGTACATGGATTTTGAATTTGGATATGGATATTTTTAAATCTAGAAGTTATTATTGAGAAGATTAAATTATTATATAATATAAGTAATAATTTGAAGATCAAAATGTAATATTAAAAGTGGATGATTACAATAAATAAATTGGAGTTATAAGTTTTTATAGTACATTGGAAGAGTTGAGATGTAATGGTCCACATTATTATGTATCATGGATATCAAGGGAAATTTGAATTTTTATTCCTGGTATTTTTATTGAAAAATGGTAATTTTTCCCAGTATATGATCTTAGAATAATTTTTTGACCACTCTATTGGTCCTAGAAGAGGGTGTTTACCCTATGGATGGAGTTTGGTGGAATTCTAAGCCTTTCATATTTTTGCATAATATTTAATATTTAATTAAATCTGTGTGTGTTAATAGTGATATATATTTAAAAAAGAGTTGGATTTAAATTTTTAATTTTTTGTTAAGTATATAATGAGAGGTTTTTCCTTGGTGTGGTATAAAATCACTTCAAGTTTCAGGACTCAGGTCGGACAGTTTAAGTATACACTTTCATTTTTTATTTAATTTTTTTTCTACACATCATTTATTCCCTCATATGATGAATAGAATGGGGATTATCCCTTTTTATTAATGTGAAGGTTGACAGGGAGTGGTATAATGTATCTTTTATGGGCTGTTAGATCAGAGTGGGATCATAGTGCTGTGGGTGTAGAGCATGGATCCATGCTTGAAATTTAGCGTTTTCACTGCAAGGAATGTAAATTATTTTTTATTTTCACTGATATCCATGTATATATTTTTTAGTTATTAAATTGTTTTATGATCTATTGAGAGCCCCTTTAGTTCCATTGTGGGGTGTTTTTGGGAGAACAAGGGTTTCATACCAATTTCAAAGAATTTCCATTCAAGAAACTTGTTTTCATGGAATTTAGTTTCAAGAACAAATGACATGTGTTATTCAGTACTATTTAATGTTAGATGTTTTTTACTACATGGAGTGTGTATTAAGGACACTCCATATGGGGAGACTTAAGGTGTGGTCGAGTACTCGGTTAAACACCCCTTATGGAGGAACATGGTTTTTTAATGTACATGGCTAGACCCTACGTGTATGTCATGACCATAGGCCATGTATGGTATTTGTATATATGCCTTATAGGGTACATGGTTAGGTACCCCATGTGGGTCATATTTCATATACAAGGGAGACACACCGTGCACTTGAGAAGTACACTCTAGGTTGTCCAGAGGTACATGACCTGGGATGCTTACTGGGGGTACATGTTGTGCACATAAGGTACACACTATGTAATTCCCCTTTTTTGAGGGGTTTAACTATTTTCATACCCTCTAGCTATAATTTTACATTTTAGTATCTCTTAAATAATGTATTTACGCATAGGATTCAATTTTTTGGACCATATGGTGATCATATTCCATTAGTGAGATAGTTTGAGTAAGGCGAGGTTCGATGGGAGGTTTCATTTGAGGTTTTTATTAGGGATACCACATGAGGGAGGTGATGCATGAGAACCCATATGAGGACTTTGATCTTGATGAATGACTTGTATTTGGGATTCCAATGGGATTTTAGTTTAGTTTTTTAGATCGTTCCCAAAAGATAGGATCGAGTAGTGATTTGAATGTGTGGATGAGTTTATATGGATATATCTTCGGTGAAGAGAATGGTCACTTGAGTTTTGAGTAGATGGTTTTATCAAGTAGTTTCTTGAGTTTTAGTTTAGATAGATTCATTGGGATAGGATGGCACCATGGGGTCTCAGGTATGGCTAGGATACATTGAATATAAGTGTGATGGGTATGAGGGACCCTTGAGGATGACCTTATGGGTGAGGTGATACTTATGGTTTGAGATGTGATATAGGATACCCCTATAGGTAATACTATTTATGATGTGGTTTAATGGACCATTAGAGGTTAACTATGTTATTTTTATCCTATAGAGGTTTGGTGATGATGATTTAGCATTGGAAACATTGAGCATTACCTTGGAAGTTGGAGGTTGGCAGTGTGATCCTGTTATGAAAATACTGGTGATATTGGGATTGGGAATTTGGTTGAAACATGTTATTTGGATGATTATTTGGATTAGGTTATTTGAGTTTGTTTTCATGAAGGTATCATAGTTGGGAGTATATATTAACATTATGGGATGAGGCATTGGACGTGTGATTATTTTTTTCTCACATTTGTTGGTTAGTGTTCGGTGGATATTAGGAAGCTAATGAATGATATAGATGGGTAAAAAGCCTATAGTTAGGATCATGCTTTATTTAGAGGGCTGTTATTCATGGATTATCATTCTCTTGGTTCGTGATATATGGCTCTGGTATGCTATTTTTCTTCTCTATGATGTATTATTCCCAACTAGTTTCATAGGACTATAGAGATGAGTACAAGTTCTCTTCTTGTCGACCTAGAATTCGTATCTCTAGTTTATATCATGAAAATGAAGTCTTAGAATATGGTAGTGGAGTGTGTCATTTTTTTCACCTATGGTGATACTCTCTGGTCTAGAATACATGTCTTTTAGTGCGTAAAATATATTGGAGTTCCCTTATGGTTTGGAAGATGCACTTGATGTTTTGTGTATTTGTGAGTCACATGCTCGGAGTCCTTTGGATTTGGACAGAGTGGGTTGAGTTGTTCTCTGGTGATGTTATAATAGAAGGATCAATTGGGGTTTATTTATCAGTTTTCTATTTATTTATTACAATTGTTTATTTTTTATTTCACTTTTCATTATTTGACTAGGATTGGTAAATCACTCATGCATTCACTTATTATAATAAAAAAATTTTGCACCACTATTGGGGGTGTCTTATATATAATGTTTTTCTCACCCCCTATATGGTCCTCCAATCCATTTTTTTGGTATTTTCAAGTGACACTTTTAAAGGTAAGTGTGGACCCAAACAATTCCAAACAAATAAAAACATTAAATAGTAAAAGACATCTAAATCAAGATTATTTGGTGCTGCCCTACCCCAGTATATACATCAATAAAACAAGCCTCCACCTTCGCATGGCCACTAGTCTAGCTATCCCGTGTAGTGTTGCATGGGCTCGGTACTGATAGAAATTGTCATACCTTCTCGTTTGTCCAAATCTAGATGGCTATGCGCTGGTGGATGCTTCCTACTCTAAAACCACATCTGAGGCAGATCCCCGTAGTATGACTGATGAATTTCACATTCAAAAAAATATAATAGCATAACTAGAAGAACTGACAAACTATCACAAATTCAGTTAAAGGCATCATAAAACTTTCACCTGGAACACTATCCGACTCAACTTCTCATGAAATTACCTAAGTACACTAGTTCCAACTTCCTGGACCATCCCATTGGGGATACGGGAGGAGAATTAGAAATATTAGGGATAAAGTTGTATAATAGGAGACACACATTTTTTCCAAGACTTGATTGACGAGTGGAAGAACCACCACCCAAGATGAGTGAAGCATTGGGCATTTCAAATCTTGTAGTATTTTCCCTATTTTAGGACGACAAGATTGACTCCCTACTTCAGACCCAACCTTTCCATCTTAGGAGGGGAAGTCCTTGTACATTTTTGACATCCTTCCTTAGTAGAGGGTGAATCCTTCCTCATCAACCACCACTTGTTTAACCTTCTTCATAGGAGAGCTATGGGTATCCTTCACAGCCAGAACCACTACATCAAACACCAGAAAGGGGCATACCTGGCCAATACCCTCACTTGAAACATGCTCGTCCCTAGTAGGACAATGAGAAACTAGGGCAATGCACACCCCTAGATCCCATTTGTTTGGCAAAACCTCAGTCTAAGAAGCCTTCAGTAGGCCTCTTGGGGAGCCAGAGATCAATGAAACTAGGCCTTGATAAAAAGAGGGAGCCAACATCTGCATTGAGGGTGGTTTCAGAGTATGATCCTTGTTCGTAGAGGGGGCCTGATTAGAGGAGGGAACCGACATTTAAAAACAGGGTGGAGGTAGATCAGACTCCTCATTCGCAGAGGGGGGGTCATCCATATGAGAAGTTGGGGGGGATCTTTGATGAAGGAATCCATGCCTATGACATATGGATCTTGAATTCCCTTGAAATAAGTAGAAAGAACCGAATCCCACAACATCCTCGTAGCTGATTCTTTGCCAGAACCCATCCTCACCACCCAGAGAGAGCCAAATATGGAGAGGAATAACCCTTAGCGTATCCATTTCGATGAAAAATCGCACATACTAGGGGTGAAACACTTGAACGGTATAATCATCAGCACACAAGAAACAACCGAGACGATCATTAATCCCCTTTAAGACACCAGAGTTCCAAAATAATAGAGGCAGACTAGGAATGTAGATCCACAGGGCCGAGGATTGACAATTGTGTCCCCTATGGAAATAAAACATCCACCAGATCAGAAGAAATGGATGGTTATCACACCTCTATGACTCTCATGACCAAGCCTGGGGAAAATCCTCAAAAGACTAGAGATAAATACTAAAATGGTAGCAGTCGAGAACCTAAATACTAGCCACTTTCTGCTACCCCCTAGAGGAATTCACATACCTTGAAAATATATACACCGGGGGCTGATCCGGACTGAACTTTGAAATAAAGGTACATGAATGCATTGCCTAAGCTTCATGTAATTCTAAAGGACACAAGTAGAATGAAGGAGGCCCATTGAGCAATTCATAAGCCTTTGGTGAGATCATGATAGCGGACACCTATGGGAGAAGAAATAATGGGAGGTAAGGAGGATCAAAGACCCTCAGTATCCCTGAGAGATAGGAAAAGGGGGGAACCATCAGTCCCGTGAGCTTGATCTCGAAAGAAGTACCCAACACTTCCACATACATCTATAGGGTTATCCCCAATCCAAGGGGAAACCCACTCCCCATTATCGATTAACAAATGAGTCTTTCAAAAGGACTTCACCCCCTATATGGGAACTTAAGTGTGCATGAAAACCATTATGTTTACTTTATGTTTGAGAATAATATGTATGGTAGATTGGGTATAAGCCTAATGTTTAATGATTTATAGGGGAACTTGGATGGATCCTAAGTATTGAGTTAGAGTAGTTTGATTGTTTTCTTAAGACTAGGTTTGATGTAAGAATCTAGGATGAGTGTGGAATTTTTTTTGTTAATTTTATTTTATTTATTTTGTTATGTATATGTGGCTAACCCTGTGGGTGAACTTTTGATTCATAGTATCATAAACATGATTTTATATGATGATTTTTTCTTTATTACAACATGATTTTATTTTATTCATCTTGAGTACTCTAATTTTTATATATTTGAGTGTGGTTGATATTTTCTACTATTTTTTCACTATGATATGAGGGTATAACCTCCCCATGGTTTTAAATTAGATCTTCGTTGCTAGTGGGTATCCTCTGGCATAAGGGGAGGCACATTTTTGGCCTTATTATGAGCTAGATTGGGTGACATGATAAGTGGACTTGATCGAGTTTAAAAAAAGAAATCATATCACATCTAGGTTATTTTTCATTGCCTTATTATTTGGGGATATGGTTGAAAAGTGGTTATGAATGTGTCAGATCTTGTGATGAACCACAAACTGGTGCATCACAGACACCATTTCTAATGAGAAGTCCATGATTCTAGAGATGTGGTATTATTGTTCTTGGTTTTTGATTTTATAGTTGTATGCTTTGACCTAGTGTGAAAATATTAGTTTTTTGGATTTATGATCTATTATTATTTTTTGGATCTTATCCCACCAAACAGTGGCGTATGTTCATGCATCATATTAGGCATGTAGGATTCACATGAAATGCACTTATTTTTGTGTGATCTCACAGAAGATGTAGGTTTATTTGTTTAATGTTTCATTAACAACCTATATGGTGTTTCCCCATATAGATTCTTTATGGAATTATACACAAATAAAACATTAGTATTTTCTTATGATGATAGGTTATGTTATATAAAATGAGATGTTTTTTAGTGATGGAAATATATTCCTTTTATTGAGGGATGTGTGGAGACCCTAGTGGGCAAGTGTAGGCTTTGGATTCCTTGATAGTGGATCGATGAGGGATAAGATTCCAAATAGGTTCTTGGATTGGGCTCTAGTTTCCTTGGGAATGTGGATACCTTGGGATTAAGAGGCGGAGAAATGGGAGTGATCTTGGTATTGAGGTGGGGTTGAGAGGGAATGTTTGGTCGGATACTTGGCTTTACTAGTTTTGGATGTGCTTATAGTGGCATGATGAGAGAATGGGTTGGTGCTCATGGTTTTGGAATGATAATCAGGTGATGGGTGTTCATGTGGTTAGTTTTACATTGAGTGAGATGAATCATTTCTAAATAATATCATAAAGGGTGCTCCATATAGAATGTACTAACATATAAGAGGATCCTGGTTAGTGGTTTAGGTCTATTAACCCAGGTTCATTGGGGAATGACTCTGGTGAGTGCGAGTTTGATTGTGTAGTTTGATTATATGGGAGCGTGTGACCATTAGGTTCAGGTGAGATTTAGTATGATGTTGCGTGAGATCCTGCGAGAGGTTCTTATAGAATCATTCTACCATGAGGATGAGAGTTGTGCCTAGAATATATTTTTGAGAAAATCCTTGAGGCATGAATGTGTGTGTGCATTGGTTATGCATGATGTCAGTTTGTTCATCGATCTTAGGAATGGACCATGTGTGTAAGGGAATCCATGTGGTGGTGATCACAAAATTTTCCATTAGAGGGTGTAATACCAATTATAATTGGATTTCTGTGTATGGGGAATGCCATTCATAGTGATCCAAAAATAGACAATTATTGGTGTTTCACGCTATCACTCAGGTCTGGAAAATTTGACAATGTAGATTCATTACCTTTAGCAGTTTTCATTGAATGGGATGTGTGATTAGTCATCTAGGTCATTGGGTGATGATGAGGATATTCTTATAGAGGGGATCAGTTTATCGGTCATAGATGAATAACCCTTGTGTTAGAAGGGTCTTGGGTGCAGTGAGTCCGATTAGTGGAATGTTGAGGCATCATCAAAATCCAATGTGGGGGTAGAATCCAGATGTATTAAGTTCCGTGGAAAGTAAAAGATTTAAAGTTTGGAGTTCAGTAGCATAATGAAATCTAGGTTTTGTAATAGTCTCCAAAAGAATAAAATGTTATCCAAGGGTGGGGTAGATTAGAGGTATTCCAATGATTAGGGTGAGATCATGATAACTAGTTAGAAATCAAGAATTATTGGGGGAAATAATCATTATATTTGGGAGATTGTATTGAAATTCATCGTTATATGTTGTGGAGATCATAGTAAATAAGGTTTTTTGTTTATATATATTTTGATATATTAAATGATGATTTCCCCTAGAAGATGATCTCATAATAAATTTTTTAATAATCATTTGGTCCCAGAATAGGGTGTTTACCATAAGGTAGGATTTTTTTGGAAATTTTGACTTCTCAATTAAGTCCAAAATGGTGGGGTTTTACTAATCGATGTGTAAAATCACTTTTTATAGGACTCAGGTCAGGCCATTTAAGAAATGATTTTATTTTCCTTTTTTCCTTATTCCTTTTTTCATTCCTACGCAATTTTTCTTCCCTTATAGAATGAATGGTATGTGGATTCTCCCCTTTTATTCATATGATTATTGAGAGGGATATGGATTTGGGATCATCACTGGGGAGTTGAAACGAAGCTGGATCATAGTGCCGTGAATGCAGTGTGTGTATCCAGGATTGAGGCTTCATTATTTTTATTCTTAGGTAGTCATTTTTTAACCAATATACCAATATATTAGTTGTTTTTAAATTTTAATTTGTTTTATGAGAATAATAGATCCCCTTGAGGTCCATTGAGGGGTGTTTTTGGGAGAAACGAGATTTTTAGATTGATCTCGAGGAATTTATATTCAAGAAACCCATTTACATGGCCTTAAATTTCAAGAAAACATTTCATATGTTCTTCGATCCTGGTTAAGGGTAGAAGTAGGTGATTAGATGGAGTGTGTGATTGGGACACACCATATAGGGTGACTCAAGGTGTGGTCGGGTACTCATACAGACACCCCATGTAAGGGAATATGGCTATATAATATATATAGCCAGACCCTATGTGTGGTACATGACCATAGGCTGTACATGGTATTTAGGGGGAGGACATATAGGGTAAATATCCAATTACCCCATGTGGGTACACACTATATATGAGGGTGACACATTGTGTAACTAGGATACACATGCATGGTTGGTCACAGGTACATGACCTGAGTGGCTTTTTTGGGGTACATTCCATGTACACAAGGAACGCACTATGCACTTCACTTTTTTGAGGGGTTCACTAGTTTTCTAACCCCATAGGTAGAATTAGAACCCTGGGTATTCATTTATGAGTGTTTTTACATGTATTATGTGATGGTGTGGAAATTAGGGTTATCAAAGGTCACCAATGAGATGGTTTGGGTTGGGTAAGGTTTGATGGGAGGTTCCCTTTGAAATTTTGGTTTGGGAGATCTCCTGAGGGAGGTGTTTTGTGAGACCCTAAGTGAGGGTTTCTAGATTTATGGATGAATTGGATTGGGGTTTCTAAGGGGGTTCAAGATTGGGTTTTTTCAAATGGTCTCGTAATACTGGATTGAGTAGTTTTTGGATGAGTAGATGATTTTATCTAAATATCTATTAGATGATGAAAATAATATCTTGAGGTTTGCATTTATGGTTTTATAAATTTTTTTACTTTTAGTTTAGTTTAGATAGATACTTTTTGATAGGATAATAAAATTAGGTGTAAATTTTATTCAGGTGTCATTGTATAGAGGTTGACATGGGTTCTAGGGACCTTTGAGGATACCCTTGTTGATGAGCTAATCCTTGAGGTTTGAGATGTGATGGAGGAACCCCCTATAGGTGTTCGATTTATGATGTGGTTCAGGGGACCATTTGGGGTCCCCTATCTTATGTTATCCTTGGAGAGGATCAGTGATGAGGATTCAACATTGGATACTTTTAATTTCACCTTGGAACCTAGAGTTTGATAGTGTGATCTAGTTGTGGTTGTTGTGGTGATGATGGATTTGGGCAATTGACCGACCTATGTTTTATTTTTGATATTTCAGCTTGGTTTTTTTGAGGTTGTTCTAACCGAGGTATAATAATTGAGATTAGATATATGGATATTATGGAATGAGGCATTGGCTCTATGATTCCTGAACACTCACCTCCACTAGTTGGTTTTAGGGGAATCCTAGGGAGTTAATGGATGGTCTTGATGAGTGAACCCCCTCAAGTTAGAATTATTCTCTAGATAGGGTTTTTAACTATGGATGCTAAGCCTTAAAAACAGTGATATGTGGTTTGGGTATACTTTTTCAATATCCAATTATGGATAACATTTGACTAGTTTTGTAATTCTATTCAGACACAAACATGTTCTCTAAATGTCAACTTAGAGTTCATATCGCTAGTTCAAATCATGTTATTTGTGTATTAAAATCCGATAGTGGTGTATTTCATTATGTTTGAAATTTATGGTTATATACTAGGGTATAACATTTTTTTCTTTTAGTGTGTTATTATTCTTGTATATCCCTTATGGTCTGCAAGACATACATTATGTTTCATGGATTGGTGAGCCACATGATTTGAGTCTTACAACTTTGGATGGAGTGGATTGAGTCGATCTCAGGTGGTGTTAGAATACAAGGATTGGTGTGGATTTATTAATTTATTATTTATTTTATTTGTTTATTTTTATACCAGTTTTCATTATTATACTAGGTTGTACATATAATTTTTTGATTCACTTTTTATGAAAATAAATGTTATCTACCACGATTGGGGGTGGCATAATGAGAATTATTTTATCACTCACTATATGGGAAATTTGGTGAACATGTATACCCTTATGTATTATTTTATGTTGATCATATGATGTATGGTGGATGGGAAAGATGATTAGTAATTTATGATCAAATAGGGATGCTTGGGTGGAGTCTGAGGATCAAGCTAAAGTAGTTTAGCAGATTTCTAGAGATTGGTTTTGTGTTATGAATCGACGATGGTCTTAGAGTATTTGTATTTATTTTATTTTATTTATATATTATGTATATGTGTTTGATATAGTGGGAGACTAGTTTATGTGTACTAGAATGGCAGTGAACCTCTATACTACATTTCAATTTATTATAACATGATAAAGTTTAATTTATCCTGCATACACTGATGTTTATGGATTTGTTTGTGTTTGGTTATTTTATCATATTATTATACTTTGATATGAGGGTATAGTATCCCCATGGATTTACCTTAGATCATCACCACTAGCTGGTAGCCTCTGGAATATAGGGTGGTGTTTTTAAGGACTTATTGTGATCTAGATCAAGTGACATGTTTGGTTGACCTAGTTTGGGTCATGAAATGAGAACCAAGAAGCTAATCTTACCATTGGAAGACTGGAACATACCTTTGATGTAAAAATTAGGAAGCTAGAGTTGAGTTGATTTTTGGAAAAGTAATAGATAAGAATTCATTGATACATAATATACTATGGGAGGATATTTAATATATTTGGTAGGATGAATAAATAATTAGGTTGAAATCACACACATGGGAGCTATATTCAAAAGTAGTGAAGATTAACCGAGGAAGCATAAATATCAGAAGTTAGTTAAAAGAAAAATTAGTGGATGATCAAAATATAGTGTCTCAGATGTTTAATCCTAAAGACATGGAAGATAAGATGATGGTGTTCTAGAATATATCTAGTAATAGTTCAAATCTATATATTTCAGGTGCGAAAGATCAAGAAGGTGAGCATTAAGAAGTTTGAGGCTCTAAATTGGTTGTTAACTAGGTAAATAGTTGTGTAAAGTGTCTAAAGGTGTTACAATTGATAGGTAATGTCATGATCAAATAAAAGAATTGGTGTTAATGTGCTTATGGTTTAACAAAGGAAAAATGGATGAATACTGGTGCGATCCCAGAATGTCTATCATAAATATTCTATGTGCTTGTGGGTTGAAGCTATCTAAAAGGTATTTGACGAGTATCCAACAATAAGTGTTAGACCATGTTGTGATAGAAGACTTCTTGGTGAAGAATATCCCTTTATTGATAGAACTTGAAGGCTTTCATGAGATTGATGATCAAAAAGATAAAACTTCACTGGGAAAAGTTTATGATGAAATCATAGGAGCATGAAGACTTTGATATATTCATGAAAAAATGTCCAAGAGTGTGTTTAGGTGTGTATAATAATTTTTTATATAAAAATATATAATATGAATCATTATCATGAAATTTAATGTAGTTACATGTGTATGTATAGAGTCTATGAGTTTTGGAAGTTTTCACATGAAATTGAAGAAAATAAAAAATTATCCTGAAAAGCTAGAGTTGTGAAAACTTATTATCAAGAAGGTGTGACCTAAAAGAGGGGTTACATGAAGCAGAGTTACATGAAAAAAGAATGGTATAAAAAATTTCATGAATATGGAATCTCATGAATGAAAGTTTTTGTGATGGTTGAAGGGTGGGTATTTTCTTATAAATACTCGAGGTTTGAGAAGTGTCACGACCCGCCTCCCCAGGTCATGAACCTTATCATCTGACCCCATGGATCTCCTGTAATACCTTGGTTGACTTCTCAGCACACCATAGGCTATTACTCACTAGAGTCGCTCATCAGACTAATAACTGTCCCCACAGGCCAACATATGTTCTTTCTGTGTGTTTTGTCTTCACTCACACACACCTTGGGAAACTTCCCAAAAGGTCACCCATCCTGATTACTACTCTAGGCCAAGAATGATTAACTGTGGAGTTCTAATCAAATAGGATCCCAGAAAGAAAGGTGCACCTTGTTAACATGAGTCATATAATTTAGTCATTTAACCCTTTATCACTTGGGGGTGTTACAATCACCCCCCACTTTAGATCACAACGTCCTCGTTGTGGGCCCTATATCTCAACCTAGGCAGTGCACTGCACTTAAGGATATGTACCAGCTCTGATACCATTTGTCACGACTAGCCTCCCTACGTCATGAACCTTATCATCTGACCCCATGGGTCTCCTGTAGTACCTTGGTTTCCTTCCCAGCACACCATAGGCTATTACTCAATAGGGTCTCTTATAAGACTAATAATTGTCCCCATAAGCCAACACATGTTCTTTCAGTGTGTTTTGTCCTCACTCACATACCTTGTGAAACTTTCCAGAAGGTCACCCATCCTGATTACTACTATAGTATTGTAATATCCCCAAGTGATAAAGGGTTAAATGACTAAATGATATGACTCATGTTAACAAGGTGAACTTTTCTTTTTGGGAACCTGTCTGATTAGAACTCCATAGTTACACCTTGGGAAACTTCCCAGAAAGTCAACCATCCTGATTACTACTCTAGTATTGTAACACCCCCAAGTGATAAAGGGTTAAATGACTAAATGATATGACTCATGTTAAAAGGTTCACCTTTCTTTTAGGAAACCTGTCTGATTAGAACTTCACAGTTAAACATGCTTGGCCTGGAGTAGTAATCAGGATGGGTGACATTCTTGGAATTTTCCTAGGGTGTCTGTGAGTGGGGACAAAACACACTGAAAGAACATGTGTTGGCCCGTGGGGACAATCATTTGTAGGATAATACACCCTAGTGAGAAATAGCCTATGGTGTGCTGGGAAGGAAACCTAGGTATTAAAGGAGACCCATGGGGTCAGATGATAAGGTTCATGACCTGATGAGGCGGGTCGTGACAAATGGTATCAGAGTCAATACCCAACCAGAGGTGCTTAGGCACTATCTGGGTTTGAGGCATGGGGTCCACAATGAGGGATTTGTGATTTAAAGGGGTGGATAATGTAACAACCGGGTCCCGGTGACAGCAAAGCCACCCCGCCTTAACATGGTCGTCGGGTCCCGCCCCACTAGGTACCACCAGTTGCCCCGCAGACACCTAGGGCCCACCCCGGGGTCCACCCACGTGCCTAAAATGGTCATCTGACAAATGACAGTCCCCACAGGCCAACACATGTCCTTTCCAGTGTGCTTTGTCCTCACTCACAAAATCCTTGGGAAACTTCCCAGAAGGTCACCCATCCCGGTCAGTACTCTAGGCCAAACACTCTTAACTATGGAGTTCAAATTAGACAGGCTCCCGAAAAGGAAGGTGCACCTTGTTAACACGAGTCATATCATTTAGTCATTTAAACCTTTATCACTTGGGGGTGTTACAATCACCCCCCTTTAGAGCACAACGAGGGCGTTGTGCTTAGGCACTGCTTGGGTTTGAGGCTTGGGGTTCACAATGAGGGCATTGTGCTTTAAAGGGGTGAATAATGTAACAACCGGGTCCTGGTGATAGCACAGCCACCTCGCCTTAACCTGGCCGTCGGGTCCTGGCCCACCAGGTACCACCAGTTTCCCCACAAACACGTGGTGCCCACCCCAGGGTCCACCCACATTCCTGAACGGGTCATCTGACTAATGAAAGTCCCCACAGGCCAACACATATCATTTCCAGTGTGCTTTTTCCTCACTCGCACAAAACCTAAAAAACTTCCAAGAAGGTCACCCATCTTGATCCCTACTCCAGGCCAAGCACTCTTAAATGTGGAGTTCTAATCAGACAGGCTCCTGAAAAGGAAGGTGAACCTTGTTAACATGAGTCATATCATTTGTTCATTTAAACCTTTATCACTCGGGTGTGTTACAATCACCCCCCTTTAGAGAACACCGTCTTCGTTAACATGGCTGTCAGGTCCTGACCCACCAGGTACCACCAGTTGCCCCACAGACACATGGGGCCCACCCCAGGGTCCACCCACGTGCTTGAACGGGTCATCTGACTAACGACAGTCCCCACAGGACAACACATGTCCTTTCCAGTGTGCTTTTTCCTCACTTGCACAAACCCTAGAAAATTTCCAAGAAGGTCACCCATCCTAGTCCCTACTCCAGGCCAAGCATGCTTAACCGTGGAGTTCTAATCAGACAGAATTCTGAAAAGGAAGGTGCACCTTGTTAACAAGAGTCATATCATTTATTAATTTAACCCTTTATCACTTGGGGGTGTTACCATCACCCCCCTTTAGAGCACAACATCCTCGTTAACATGGCCGTCGGGTCCTGGACCACTAGCTACCACTAGTTGCCCCACAGACACGTGGGGCCCACCCCAAGATCCACCCACGTGCCTGAATGGGTCATGTGACTAATGACAGTCCCCACAGGCCAACACATGCCCTTTCTAGTGTGCTTTTTTCTCACTCGCACAAACCCTAGAAAACTTCCAAGAAGGTCACCCATCGTGGTCCCTACTCCAGGCCAAGCACACTTAACTATGGAGTTCTAATCAGACAGGCTCCCAAAAAGGAAGGTGCACCTTGTTAACATGAGTCATATCATTTATTCATTTAACCCTTTATCACTTGGGGGTGTTACAATCACCCCCCCTTTAGAGCACAACGTCCTCGTTGTGGGCCGTACATCTCAACCCAGGCAGTGCACCACACTTAAGGATGGGTACCACCTTTGATACCAAATATAACAACTGGGTCCCTGTGATAGCACAACCACCCCGCCTTAATATGGCTATTGGGTCCTAGCCCACCAGGTACCACCAGTTGCCCCACAGACATGTGGGGCCCACCCATGGGTCCACCCAATGGTCCACCCACGTGCCTAAACAGATCATCTGACTAATGACAGTCCCCATAGGACAACACATCTTTTTCAGTGTGCTTTTTCCTCACTCACACACACCCTGGAAAACTTCACAGAAGGTCACCCATCCTGTTCACTACTCCAGGCCAAGCACGCTTAACTGTGGAGTTATAATCAGACAGACTCCCAAAAAAGAAAGTGTATCTTGTTAACATGAGTTATATCATTTAGTCCTTTAACCCTTTATCACTTGGGGGTGTTATAATCACCCCCTTTAAAGAACGAGGGCGTTGTGCTTAGGCACTGCTTGGGTTTGAGTCTTTGGGTCCACAACGAGGGAGTTGTGCTTTAAAGGGGTGGATAATGTAACAACCGGGTCCCGGTGACAACACAACCATCCCTCATTAACATGACCATTGAGTCCTGGCCCATCAGGTACCACCAGTTGCCCCACAAACATATGGGGCCCACCCCAGGGTCCACCCACATGCCTGAATGGGTCATCTGACTAATAAAAGTTCTCACAAGCCAACACATGTCCTTTCTAGTGTGGTTTTTCCTCACTCACACACACCCTGGGAAACTTCCTAGAAGGTCACCCATCCTGGTCCCTACTCTAGGCCAAGCACGCTTAACTATGGAGTTCTAATCAGATAGGCTCCCAAAAAGGAAGGTGCACCTTGTTAACAACCGGGTCCCGGTGACAGCACATCCACCCTCCCTTAACATGGTCATTAGGACCTGGCCCACCAGGTACCACAAGTTTCCCCACAGACACGTGGGGCCCACCCCAGGGTCCACCCACATGCTTGAACGAGTCATTTGACTAATGAAAGTCCCCATAGTCCAACACATGTATTTTCCAGTGTGCTTTGTCCTCACTCGTACACACCCTGGGAAACTTCCAAAAAGATGACCCATCCTGGTCACTACTCCAGGCCAAGCATGCTTAACTGTGGAGTTCCAATCCGACAGGCTCTCGAAAATGAAGGTGCACCTTGTTAACATGAGTCATATCATTTAGTCATTTAACCCTTTATCACTTGGGGTGTTACAATCACCCCCCGTTTAGAGCAAAACGAGGGCGTTGTGCTTAAGCACTGCTTGGGTTTGAGTCTTGGGGTCCACAATGGGGGCGTTATGATTTAAAGGGGTAGATAATGTAACAACTGGGTCCTAGTGATAGCACAACCACCCCGCCTTAACATGGCCGTCGGGTCCTGGCCCACCAGGTACCACCTGTTTCCCCACAGACACATGGGGACCACCCCAAGGTCCACCCACGTGCCTGAATTAGTCGTCTGACTAATGAAAGTCTCCACATACCAACACATGTCCTTTCTAGTGGGCCCCACAGACACGTGGGGCCCACCCTAGGGTTCACCCACGAGCACAATGCCCTCGTTGTTGGCCCTACATCTCAACCCAGGCAGTGCACCACACTTAAGGCTGGGTACCACCTTTGATACCAAATGTAATAACCGGGTCCCCGTGATAGCACAACCACCCTGCCATAATATGGTTGTCGGGTCCTGGCCCACCAGGTACCACCAGTTTCTCTGCAGACACACGGGGCCCACCCCAGGGCCCACCCACATTCTTGAACGTGTCATCTGACTAATGACAGTCCCCACATGCCAACACATGTCCTTTCCAGTGTTCTTTGTCCTCACTCGTACACACCCTGAGAAACTTTCCATAAGGTCATCCATCCTGGTCACTACTCCAAGCCAAGCACGCTTAACTGTGGAGTTCTAATCAGAAAGGCTCTCGAAAAGGAAGGTTCACCTTGTTAACATGAGTCATATCATTTAGTCATTTATCCCTTTATCACTTGGGGGTGTTACAATCACCCCCCCCCATTTAGAGCACAACGAGGGCGTTGTGCTTAGGCACTGCTTTGGTTTGAGTCTTGGGGTCCACCACGAGGGTGTTATGATTTAAAGGGGTGGATAATGTAACAACCAGGTCCCGGTGACAGCACAACCACCCCGCCTTAACATGGCCTTCGGGTCCTGGCCCATCAGGTACCACCAGTTTCCCCACAGACTTGTGGGGCCCACCCTAGGGTCCACCCACGTGCCTGAACGGGTATCTGACTAATGACAGTCTCTACATGCCAACACATATCCTTTATAGTGTGCTTTGTCCTCACTCGCACACACCCTGAGAAACTTCCTAGAAGGTCACCCATCTTGGTCCCTACTCGAGGCCAAGAACGCTTAACTGTGGAGTTCTAATCAGGCATGCTCCCGAAAAGGAAGGTGCACCTATTTAACACGAGTCAGGTCATTTAGTCATTTAACCCTTTATCACTTGGGGGTGTTACTAAAAGAGATATAAAACTTGAAGAGGAAGATTATTGAGAGAGAAATATGTTCTATATTCACTAAGGTAATGATGTATAAAAGAGTTATAAAAACTACTATGTTTCATGAATAACTTTTGTGAACCAGTATGTTTTGTGGAAATATTTTTTCGCTGAACCATTTTTTATGTGTAAAGAAATGACTTTCAGGAATGAACTAAATTGAAAAATTTATTTTACAGGGACTTAAATTTCTACTCTTATGTGAATGAGATAATTCATAAAAGTATGTATTGGAAATTTACAATAAGTGAACATTACATATTTTCATTTAGCACTTTTGGAAGACTTTTACAAAGGAAAGATAATAATTAACATGAATATCAATATAAAATCTGTATGGAAAAAATGATTCAAATTTTACCAAAAATATATGAAAATAATTGAGAGAATTTCATTTCTAATAAATTTTAATGAGACCCTAACGTCTATAAATGGATTTAACATTCATCGAAGTAGTTCATAGTGTCAAGAATAAGTAGCATACCTAGGATCAGTAGTGTAAATTAAATAAATGGTTGTATTAACTAAAATGAGTATTATTACCTCTCTGGTATATTGACTCACCAATAATGTGAGATCATTATATTTTTCTTGTGTTGTTAGCCAAGTAAAATCCCTATATCCTTTGCATGATTTATATTTTTTATTACAAGATATGTGAGGTTTTCTGAGAAATGAGTTAATAAACATGTATAAAACCTTTTCCATCCATCATAGGAAAAAAATCATAAAATAACCATAAAATTTTAAAAAAAATTTAATCTGGGAAACACCATAATTACCCCCATCATAGGATGCCTTATATTTTAATAAGTGGCATCAGAGCCAAAAGGTTTTGACTTGGTGTTCAACCTCAAAATCTATTTTTGGATTTTTCTCACTTATGTAATCTATAATGAAGCCTTTATTTTTCAAATAAACAAAATTTTATTGTTTTTAGAAAAAAATGCTTATGTTCCTTCAAGATTTTGGTAAAAAGGTTGTGTAATACATTCAATAAGATTTCAATTTGTCCAATAATAGTAAAATAATTTTAAATGGAGAGAAATAAATGACACTAAAATGATAATGGTATAATGATTTATATAATAAAACCTCCCATTACGATAATACCTAGAGTTATGGAAAATAGTAAATGTGATATATGGGAAATCAATAGGAGAGATTCACATCAATCAAACTATCTCAATATATGAATGTAAACCTGGTTATAATGAGAAACTAATGAATAAAGTTCATGAATATTGTGTTAATAAAAAATGAAATAAAAAAATAAGAATATTTATATTGAGAAGAATAAATCTCTAATCATGGTGATCATTTATGATTTCATTTTTAATTATTATTCTATGTTTTTTTTATAATATGCCTACAAATATAAAAATTCAGATTCACCCTTGGAGATTGATAGAAGTGTGGATTTTAAGGATGGTATCACAATGACCAATAATCATCAGTCTAAAATATGTTCATGCAATGATCAAGAAAAAATAAAATCCTTATATAATATAGTGGATCAATGGGTAATAATTTAACAAGTTGACCTAGAATTTATATAATTTTTTTACATGGAGAATAAAAGTCTAAATAAAGGATAAGTGTCCTTGAATATAGGCATAATAAAGATGGGTGCAAAGATAAAATAGGAAAGTGAATTACTTGAAGAAGTTTCTTATGATGTGGTAAAATAGATGGAATAATAGAAATTTATGTAAATAAGTGTCATCCCACTCAAGACACAAATTGAAGAGAGGAGAAAATTTGGAACTGAAGGTGGAAATATACTAAAGGATATGACTTACCGATTAAGAGAAAATATGAGAAGATCATGGAGAAAAAAAAATCAAATCTCAGATCTTCAAAATGAAAGGATATGTTAGAGAATAACTCTAATTTAGCCTCAATAAGTGAATCATTAAAGGTTATAAATTCAAGAAATAAGCTGTTAATGGAAATATACTTCTATATTCTAAAGAAACTTCTCATAAATAAAAGTATAAAAATGATACTTCTATAGAAAATTGGGACAAAATATGAGTGTATTTATAAAATCCAAAAGGACTACTTAAAGAAAAATGTCTAATTCATCAATATCTCAACCAATAGGTGAAAAAACAAGTTATTCTTTTAAAAAGTGATTTTTTACATGAAAAACTATAGTCATATTAAAATACAATGTAGAATGAAGAGAACCAAAGATTTTATAAAAAAATATTTCTTTCCTATGAAATACAAGGAGTGGATTTACACTGAAAGAATATATATTGAGTTGTAAAAAAAATTCACTATGTTATATGAAAATAATAGAGCTCAATAAAAGGTGCACTAAACCATTATCATTTTTCAATAACAACAACCTTCATAGATAGAAAGGTATTTAATATAGAAGAAAAATTGTTTGTTGAAGTAGGTGATGGAATGTGTGAATGAGATCACAAAAATATTCTTTTTAATAAAGATATGTTCAAGCTACATATATTCATTTATGTAGGCGAGTGGCATGATTTTTTTTCCACTTTTGAATTAAAAACTAATTTCCTATACCAAGTTTCATATTAGTTATCTTTGATAATTTTTCAATGACTCATTTATAGGTGGAAATTTTACTAATTGAAAATCATTGAGTAAATGTAAAATTAAAAGAGACTGTCTTAGATAATTAAAATGAAAGTTTAAAATTATTCTATTCAATAAGTGGTTTATTGGCCGATTTTTTTTAGAATTATGTTTATTAAATAAGTTGTATCATCTAGTGGGATCAAGGCTGATGTGAAAATCTAGAATTTCTTCCAAACAAGTGGTACCAATAGGTTATAAAGTAACCAAAGGATCAGTTGAAAATTAGTTTATTCTGAAGGATATAGGTGGAAAATGAATTAAAAATATCAAGGTAAAAGTAATATTTTAATATGGTTTGGAATAACCAAATTATTTAAAATTAATATTTCAAATTGCTAAGAGATCCAATAGGTTTTCAGATGTTGACTAGATATATATAATTTGCTGGGAAAATGGTTATATAACAAAATTGGGGAACAAATTAGATAAATCTAGTTTTTATAAATTAAGGAAAAATTAGATTGTACAAATTCTTCATTAGTAGATATCATTGAATATTTGGAAGAAAGTATTCTATGGATTAAAGGGGAATATAGATGAGAAAATATCTTTTATGTAATTCCATAATAAAGGGGGGGGGGAATTAGAAAATAAAAATTTGGGTAAGGTGACTCTTTTCATTTTATTAAAAAAGGGGGAGGTAAAAAATTAGAGTGAGAAAAATTCATCAGAAATATATATATTATTTATATTGAATCTAGAGAAATGTAGTTGAGGACTCAATGAAGTATTGTCAAAAGTATTCAAAAGGGGAAAAATATTTTAATTTAGAGGTTGTGTGCTCAATTTGTTGACAACAACAATTGGAATTTTTTTCAAGTTTATAAAGGATTTATAGAGACTTGAGAAGATATGTTAAATGAATGAAAAACCCAAATTTGGGTTATTCTAGTTCTCAAAAGAGTTCTTAAGAGTGTATAAAAATCCTATACATGGATTTTGGGTGTTTATACAGCTAATTAGAAATACAAAAGTAAATCTAGAGAATTTTGAATTATTCTAAATGATAATTAAGAAGTATAATATCCAAATGTTATATTAGAAGAGGATTATTAATTTAAATTAATGTGATATTTAAGTCATTTTTATCTTTTGTTAGAGTAGATAACTAAGAAGTTGTTCTTACTATTGGAAGTCTTGAAGTTGTGTTTGAAGTGGAAATTTGGAAGTTAGAATGAACTTGGTTTTTATCAAAGTACCAAAGAAGATATAAAGTTATATTTAATATTATATGTGAGTATATTTAGTATATTCATCTGAAGTAATAAATGATAAGGTGGACACCATACACATGGGAACTAAATTCATAATTTATGAAGATGAATCAAGGAAGATTAAAGAACAGAAGTTTTTTCAAATTAGAAATAGTGGATGATCAAAATATAGTGTTTTAAAAGTTTAATCTTGAAGACATATAAGATAGGGTTATGGTGTTCAAGAAAATATCTGTAAGTATTTTAGAATATGTCTAATTTGAGATAAAAATTCAAAGAATGCAAGCTTTTAGATTTTTAAGGTGTTGGAATAGTTTTTCACCATGTCAATAGTTTTGTAAATACTTTGAAGGTGTTCTCATTAAGATGGAATGTTAGAATACAATATTAGAATTGGTGAAACTATGTTAATATATTTACACAAGTTGATTTCTTGAATACTAGTGTAATACCAACAGTATTTATCATGAATATTATATGTCATTTTGGGATGGATTTATCTAAAGGAGCTTTAGGGAGTATCCAATAGTAAGTGTTAGACTGTTCCATGATAAAATACTTGTCCCTGAAAATGATCTAGTCACTAACAACATGTGAAGGATTTTACAATATTGACAAGCACCAATATAGGGCTACACTATGAAAGTTTTTTAATGAAGTCGTAGGACCATGAAGAATTTGATATATTCCTGAAGGAGTAGTTCTAATATTTTTTGTGTGTATATAAGAATTTTGTATAATAAAAAGGTTTAATTATTTCACAAAGTTTTATAATAAATCATTCATTTATGGAGTTCTATGAGTTTAAGAAGTTTTCATGGTAAATAAAGGAAAAGGAAGATTTTTTTGAAAGTTAGAGTTACGTAAAGTAAAAAAAATAAAAATTGGGGAAAATACAAAGTTTCATATAGTAGATTTTTGAAAATGAAGAAGGGTGAATTTTTTTGTGAAGGTGGAGTTCACAAATGAAAGGTTTTTTGATGCTTTACGGATTAGTATTTTCCTATAAATACCCAATCCACAAAGTGGAAGAAGGGTGATAATTAAAAAATGAACATTATTAAGATATGAAAATTCTATCTATTCTCTAAAGTATTATTGTATGAAATATTTATATAAACCACTATGTTTCATGAGTGACTTGTGTGAACCTCTATATTTTAGAAACATATTATTTTAAAAAATATTTGTTTTGTGTGTAAGAAATACTTTCATAGATGAAATAACTTGAAGAGGATATTTTATAGGGACTTATATGGCTATAATAATGTGGACAAAATGTTTCATGAAAGTAAGTATTAGAAATTTTCAATAAGTGAACAATAAAATATATTGGTTTTCACTTTATGAAGAATTTTTGAAAGGAATAAGACCTACAAAGGTGAATATTAACAAACTATTTGAAAACATGGTTGAAAAGTATAGCACGAATTTATACAAATTATAGAGAAATATTCATGTCTATTAAATATTAATGATACCCTACATTATATAAAATGATCTAACATCCACTATAGTAGTTCATGGAGTTAAGGAGAGGGAGTTCCCCTAGGATTAACAATATGCCTTTCCTAAACAATTGTAATAACTAAAGTGAGTAGTACTACCTCTCTGGTACATCAACACACTATCAGGGCTTGATCCTTGAATTATCCCTTTAGGATGAACCAAGTAAATAAAATAATTCCTATACATACATTATATTTATTCTTACATGATTATATAGGTTTGTGTGAGAAAGTAGTTAATCAAAAGGTGGTACAATAGTTCTCATTATCATGGGAATGCGATCTTAAAAGAAGAATAAATGATTAAATGTACCAATTTAATTTAGAAACAAATTGATTCACACCCCATATCAGGGTATACTAGGTTTAAATAATATTTCTTCATTACCTATTATCTGATACTACTTGATACAATAAATTTACCATTGAAATATACCAAATAAGAGTAATCTTGAAACCGTCCATCAAGGATCTCCCCACCATCAAGACTGTCACAAATAATGGTACAATCATGCTAAAAAATATAGCAATCCTTAAAATGATATGTGATAGATTATGTGTGTTTGGTGTGGTATAATTTTATCCCTATATGACACACATTCACATCTAGGTGTATCTCAACCACCATAGACATCGGTCCACACTTTTTTTCTTTCGTCTCCAATTGGGAGTGAATTTTTCTACCGAGAAAATCAGTGAATTCATTGAATTTACTTGGATTGTATTGGATATAAAAGTAAAACGAGTTTAAATGCTTGACCCATTGATTCATCTTTAAATTTCAGTCTCTTGGTGAAAATATATACATAAGGTTTTTTTAGCCTATAAATACCATGAATCATTTATTGAATAATTAATTCCTCAAACACTTTAATATAGGAACAGTAGATACCAAATCCAAATCAAGGGTGTGATAATTACTTTCACAAATAAAAATATTTTTGGAACCATATAACACCACATGATGGGTTTTTTATAAAAATTTAACAAAAAATAACTGATTATATATCACAATAGACAACAAATTTTTCACATATTTGAAGTAAAATGAGTATTAGAGTGGTGGTCAAGTACTTTTCAACTCTTTAAAATCCCATTCACATTCATAAATCTATATATATTTTTATTTCTTATTTATCAAATAATTTATTAGAGGATCAATATTTAACAAGTCTCATATAAAGTGGTGGTAATATCCTACCAGTCTAATAAAACTTCTTATTTTAAAGGCACTTTAAGGGAAATTACCAGACATCACCGGTTATAATTTTTGAGGATGAATAGAAATACCAGATTTTACAACCATATTCCTAAATAAATTAACTTCTCATATCCATTAAGATCATTTTAATATCCTAGAATACAATTGGTGTTCGCGTTATGTTTGTAAAAAATGTGAATATGCCCACCATGATTATTCAAATACTTTGAATAAATGAGAATTTCATTTACAAAGACTATGAAAATGTTTCAAAGAATGGATACAAAATCATTTTCATCAATTTCATGAACACAAAGGATATATTATTTAGACTAAATTTCTTTACTAGATACTCTAAATTCCCATAAATTCATCAAAATTTGGTCTTTGGTATGTAATTTGAACTTAGTTAGAGATGATTATAGCTTGAATATAGGTTTTAGAAAACTATTTGTCCCCCTTTAACTAATAAAAGAGATCATAAATTATGAATGGGAGTAAAAATTATTGATCATAACCTGATTTAGATTCATATATTCTCTACACTAAGACATATATTTTCATATATTTTCTTCGAAAAAATAACTAGAGTACCCCAGGGAGAAGTGATCGGTATAATAAATCCCTTCACCTAAATATCCCCCAACTGAATCTTGAATTATCTTAGTTTAATTAAAGTCATTTTATATGGATGAAAATTGATATTTTCAGTTTTAGGGAATAAATCAATAAAAAATTCGACTTCCTTTTTAGGTGGTATTCCAGATAAATCTTCAGGAAACATATCGGGGTAATGATCTACCATAGGAGGTAGATATTTAAACCAGTTAGATTAATAAATATTAGGATGATACTATCCATTCATATAGTCAATTATCATACTATCCCTTGATTGTGACCATTCAAAATAGTTTTAAACTCCCACTCTCTATATAGTGTATATTTGGAACTAACATAGAATAAAAATGGGAATTTCATACTATAGAAATCAATAAAATCTTGGAACTTGGTCAACTATTTCATTATAAGAATAACATTGAAGGATTTCATATTAAGGGTCCTTAGATCCCATAGATTTATATATGAGTCCATAGTAAAAGTTAAAGATAATCACTTCATATATGACTATATTCTCTTTCTTAAATGGGTATCAAGAATAAAAAATATACGTAATTATTCCACTTCAAGTTCAAGAATATATTCTAATTGAGCTTAGATAATGGGATATGATGAACTTTTGTCAAATAAAGAACATTATAAAGTAGAATATACCTAAATAATACCACTAATAATAGATATAACCACTATAGTATTAGTGATATATTGTTATGTTGCATATCCTCTTTCCGATACTTCATATTTTTCTTGAGGTAGAAAACGTTTCATAGCTGATTGCATTATAACTTAGTTTCCTTGATTAGAATTCTAGTACCCCGAATAGCATACCAGTATCCCCAAACTAATATCCCCAAGGATGGATAAATAACTTTAGTATATTTATCAATAGACATTATATGAGATACTTGGATTTTATATGATCATTTCTTGACACTTTTTAAAGAACTCCTTTTATTGAATCACTGAAGATGTCTATACTAGCTAGAGGAGTGAAAAAAATTACCCTAAAAGGTATTTTTAAACTTAATATGGTTAGGATAACTATTATAATATAACTAAATTAATATTTGTTTTAGATAATAGATGGAGGAACATCACTTCTTTAACTTATCACGTGTGAAATAAAATTGGTAATTTTTTCTAGTCACTACTTCCAACTGCTAGAAGAAAAACCTCATGTAGTTTGACCTGGGAGTGAAATACCTACCCTTAAAAATCCTTTACAACTAGTCTTAGCAAGCATGAATTTATTTACCACTTTAAATAAGGAAGGTGAATTAAAAAATATTAATAATTTCTATATTGGATCATTCAAACCCATATCAAAATGTTTAGCCTTTGATTCTTCATCCCCACTCATGTATGGATTGAAATTATGTAATGTAGGTAACTTGGGGGTGCATTCTATAATAAATATAGATACTTTCTATAGGTCTTTAAAATTTTAATCCTTGATCAAATGTAGTGTGTGTGGGTATAATTTCTCAAAACAATCCCTTAAAGGATCTTCTAGGTGAGTCACTGGTCTATCTCCTCAAGCATCACCTACCACCACTAGATATATTCCCCTTCTAGCATAAATACGGTCTTGTCTAACATGGTGTTTCTACAGGATCTCAATTGTCTCAAAGATATTGTGGAGGTGATCTACCCAAAACTTGACCTCCTAAGGGGATACATCTCTTCAAAAGGTTAGATGATGATGGAATTTAAAGTATCTCTTGAGACTGGAGTCTATATCCTCCCTTCATGGAGATCCTTCACTATAATATTGAAGTAGTTGAGAAAGTCTCTCTAAGACCTAAGCATAAACTATAGGTCAAGATACAATGCATTCTCAACTACTCCTTCCCACATGATTGGATAAGGTATTCTAATAAGTATACTATATAATAAATTTGATAATACCATTTAATTCTTTCCCCTTGAACAAAAATAAAACTTTAAGGAATACACTGTCAATGTTAGGTATAACCCCATTTATCTATTCCTTACTTCTATTCAAAATTTGACCACACTTTATATTTTAAAATACATTTCATAAACATTATAAATGGTTTTATAAGATAAATATTTAATTTGGAAATAGGTAAATTCATTATTTAAACATAATTGTAAAGAAAATAACTATTAGAAATATATAATGGTGTAATTAAACAATAGATTCAAATGTGGGATTAGATTAACCTAATCATCACCTATAAATATATAAGAAAAAATTATTTATTTATTATTGATATTTTAGTTAAAAAGAATAATCAATTGGTTCTAATAATAAAGTAAATAATTGATGAAATCCAATAATAAAACATGCATGAAAACGAACTTGTGACTACCTATCGATACCTAGAATGAAGACTGAGAATTTAGAATATAAGACAAACTCAGAGAAGAAATAAAAAGGTGACAAAAAAGATCTTAAATTATCCATGTCAACTCAATCTTCCACCATAAATATGTTATCCAGGGATATTTATGAGTTACTTCTTGAGTCCTAATAATTAGAACTCCTAAATACTCTAAAATACCATACCCAAAAGGTCTCAGTGTGATTTGATACCATTTTTTAATGAAAATGGATTGAATTATTGAATAGTACCTAGATCATGACATCATAATACCTCAAGCACACCTCTCAACTACCAAAGGTTGGAATAAACATAGATGGATTAAGAATACAAGTGTGGGAGATGGTTTTCTATCATTTAAATAAATTATTATTTATAATAGTCATGTTAAAATTACAACATGTTCTTTAGGATAAATAATTATATGAACTAAATACAGAAATTTACCAGTGGGTACCTATTTATCCTGATATCCGACTAAGAATTGATTCAAAAACTATATATATATGCATTATTATAAAAACTTTCCCAAAAAGGACAAAATTATTTTATAAAATTTTGAATCAAGAAAAAAATCCAAAACATAATAATACGACTTCCAAACATATATTAATGAAACAAATGGGAAAGTCTCATGTGAAAAATCTTCTCTAGAATGTCCTAGGATAACTACTATATATTACATTTATTTTCCCACTAAAGAATCAAAATATAATACCCATAATCTAGTCTTCAAGAATGAATAGTTCCCATGATATGGGGATTTACCGTTAGCAGGATCATGTAAAAATTCATCTACAAAAATCCTATAAGGACACATATATGGAGTGGGTATGAAAATACCATATAGGAGGTCACTGCCCCACTCTTTAAACACCTATCATAAGATATAGATTCTATGAAATACAATACAAGGATAGAGGAGAGTAGAATACAGAAAAACATGCTTGAAAAGATGTATTAACCATGAGTAATAACTCTTATAATAATACTTCCTATACTAGGAGGATCTAAACCAGATATACCTACTTTGATCTAGGAAATGGGTTTGAGAAGAAATTTTATACTAGTATCAGGGTAAAATTCCCACAACTACATTTAGGGTGAAACACCCATCCTAAGTTAAGGGAATCATGTATACTAGAGAAAGGATAGCCTAACCATCCATCCTAGGGAATAAGATATGGGGCTTTACCAGTGATATAATTATGAGACCATCCCAACCATCAATCTATTTATTGACAATAAGGGTACCCACACATTCTCTATATAAAGAAATCACACCCATTTATAATTTAAATTCAAATATAAATACTCTCATATAATCAAAAAAATATTTAATCATAAGGATATGCTATAGGAACCCTTCAAACATGATGAATTTATCACTTTTAAACATACATGTTTGCAATAATTAATGGATTGAAATCATATAAATCAACCAATAAATAAGTGAAATAACTAGGCTTGATAATAATACAATTAAATAATTATGAAACATCTATGTAACATAAAAGACATTCCAATATTTTAAACATAGATCATTCAAATAAAAACATTTATCAATCTTTATAAAATGATTTTTAAATTCTATATTAGTTGAAAAAATATCATTTTAGTTATGTTCATTCAAACCCAGACTATTTCTTGGTCAAAAATTATAGAGTATGAGAGGAATAATTCATTAACCAATAGAAAAAATATAGTACATTTTTTTGAATCCTAGATAGATAATAGATTCCACCAAATACCTTAGTCAGAGGAATAAGGGATTACACACATTTATGAGAAGAAAAAGAATAAAAAAGTATATTAGAGGAAGTTCCTAACCATACATTATCATATTTTATATTTTGTGACCAATCAAAGAAACTTGAATTAATTTGTTTTAGGATAGAGGAGAGGGATAATAGATATCTATAGATCCTATATGGTTGAGGAATGGGGATTAAATCTAAATAAAATTGGTTTTAGGTGTAAAATTTGAAGTAAAAAAGAATGATTTTCCCAAATATAAAAGACTATAGATAAATAAGCACTGAATTTGGGTCCCCTTCCACTTTTTCCCTTCCCTTATCAAAACCTCTGATTAATCTTACTACTTAAACTTATTCCATAAAATAAATATAATGACTAAAAAATTAAATTGAAATCACACTTATAAGGAAATGGCCTTAACATTAACCATTTTGACTTATAGTGAGGTCTATATAAGAGGATAATTATTTGAACTTAGTTGATACTCCATATTGGAGGTGTTTCCATAGTGAAGGATATGTGATGTTGTTCTATGTGGTGCATGTTTTGAATCAAAAAGTATGTTGAATTTGAGTCATAGGACAAATGAGAGTTCTTAGTTTACTTTAGGGGATTATTATTTAATTATATTGTTTTATTTATGTCATTCGTAGATGAATTATTATTCTCCAACCATATGTAAACTTAACAGTTATAGTGATTAACCTACAAAATATATATATATAGTCACCCCTAATATATATATATATACATAATACTTTTTATATCACATGGATAGATTTTGTGGAGTGTTAGGAGACCTTAATTTTGGACTTGTGAGACTTTCTTGATGCAATAAGTTATATTAAAACTTGCCAGTGGTATTGAGAATTTATTAAGTTTTATAGTCATCATATATCATTGTCTTGTTTCATATAATATGACATGCATTAGAATATATTATTTTTTTTAATTTTTTTTTTCAATTTCATTTTTAATCAAGATTTGGAGGATATTTCTCTCAAAAATGATAATTCCATCCATATATATATATATATATATATGATGATACAACAAATTTGGTTGCAACCAACCCATAGCCTATTGAAAGCATTATTTAAGAGTTTTTCTTAGTCTTTTTATTGTCTCATATAGAATCTTAGTGAGGTTAGGTTATGAAAAAAAATTATTAAAGAAATATTTTTTTATAATGGATATTGGAGTAGGTATTGGTGAGGATTTCATGGGTTGTAGGTAGTATCATAACGTGAACATAGTATGTGAATATGATCATAGAAAATTACTTGACCCATAAGGGAATATATAATATATGTTAGGTCTCTGTAACCTATATAGAAATTATTATGGAACAAAATACATGGTGATGTATCTTTATAGGAGAGGATTCATGAATCATGTTGTTTCAGGTCACGATGACCATGTGTGATGAACATTGTAAGATGGTTCATGTGAGGGGGAATGATGTGACTGTATTTTTAGATATTATTTATGTATATATCCTTGGTTGAGGTTGGTTATTTATTCATATTCATACCATTTATGTAAATCTACCATGAACTTCAACATGAAAAGGTATAATAAGAAACTAAGGAGGTGCATTATAGGATTGAATCATAAGGTGGAGAGGTTTGGTAAACAAATTTGATTGAATTAGAGTAGTATAAGTTACCAAAGTATAAGGGTTCTATCAAAAGTTAGTAGATTTAACATTGACTATAAAAGGTAGAGATTACTTTCCAATTAATCAATATGGTATTTAAGAACTATGTTCCTTTTAAAATGAGTTTCTTATGATGGTTGAAACATTAGTGATGGACACTATGATTTATAGATCATGATGCAATGATAATCAGATAGATTTAGTTTCATGAGATATTCATAAAATCATACTTATCAAAGTATCTAAGGCCCAATTTAGTATAAGGGAAATTGGGACCTAAAAATAGAAAAGGGAAGTGAATCCTATATTTTTATTTTTTTAATAGAATAGAAAAAGGATTTTAGGAAATAATTTTTTTTGTTATATTATGGAATTTAGATTTTGTTATAATTGGGTGGAAAAGGTGGTATTCCAAGGGAAATAATTTTTTTTGAAAAAATTTCCCAATAAAGAATTTGAAAATTCAAAGTTTTCCTCCATCATATATTTTCTTCAGAGTTATATCAATTTTAATATATTTTTTAAATTTATATTAATAATATTTTAACATTAATAATCACTAATATTAGTAGTACCAATAATATATATATATATTATTACATTCATTGGAGGGAAGAAATTTATAAGAAATCACTCACCTATGCCCTCACACACACAGGGAAACTCAAACATGATACCTTCTGGATTCCAGTAAAGGTCATTACTAACTAACCTAAAACCTCAAATATAGTATTGTTAATATTATTTTTATGATTAATAGTTTTATTTATATTATATATAATAATAATAATAGAAATAATGATAATATATATTAAAATATTTTTTTATTTAAAATTGTAACTCTATATTTTATTATGAAAATTTATTTCAAACAAAACATGATATTAAACATCATTTCCATCCCATTTTACATTTATTTTTCTTTTATATTTTTTATTCCAATTCAATTAAAAATTCTTTCATCAAACAAAAAAAGTCAACAGAGATGAGCGATATAAAGAGTTTTTAGTGATTCAATAAATGTTTTTTTGTTTTAAAGTATAGTGGGTTGTTTATATAGCTTTTTTTATATTCTATAATTTTTTTGACAAATGATAAAAAGGAGTGATCACTATTTTTAGATAGCTTTAAGGCCTAATCTCTAGAGTCATTTGTGAATCTTTTCTCTAAGTTATTTTATAGAGATATTAGAAAAATATGAAATTAATTATAATCAATTAACCAAGACAAGATATATTTTTATATTATATAGTAGAGTAGTGATCCAGGTGATTTTACAGGTGAAAGATATTTATTATATAAGAAATCAAAGTTTATTCATATGGATGAAAGTTAGATAATAGTGGGATCTCATTTCTTTAGTGCGGGAAATACAAATCCATTTAGTGGAGGTCAATGTATTTTATATTTCTATTTTTTACAATATAATTCATCACTAGTCTATATCTATTTTTAGAGTGGTTAGATGAGGCATGAGTATATTTCTAATGTTTATAGACCACCATTTTGTTTTTATCTACCTCTTCAACAAAAATTTCCACAACTATAACATTTTTTTTGAAACCAAATGTTGCATGTTAAATTTTTTATCAATTGAAGTCAGATTTTTTGTCAAGGAAATACATGAATTAGAAAGTGTCTAAGGTTGTGAGTTAGAATAATATAGATAGTGGTGAATATGTCATTAATAGAAATTTTGATATAAGAAGATATATAGAACCATAAATGTCATACATGGAAACCATGATTGGTGAAAAAATAAAATATTTTTATATACATGGATCAAGAAGTTAGAAGGATGCATAACATTTATGAATTTGACATACATAGAATTAATCTTTAATTATTTAAAGCGATGATATTTAGAATATCTATAGATCTTGAGTTGAAGTTAACACAATGAATTTGGAGGCATGAAGAAATTGAGAAGTTAAAGTCATCTTATAGTGTGAGGATTTATAATCTGGCTTGGATAACTAAGGAAAGTTATTGAAATTATATATTTTGTACCATTTAGTCCCTAGTTGAAGTTTGATATGTTGAGTGGCTCATTCCCACTTTGTTATGTTTTTAAAAACACTTAACCCGTCATAATTTTTTATATGATTCATGATTTATCATGATTTATTGTTTATTTATTTATTATCATTATTATAATTTATTTTCTCATTATTTATTATTTATCCACTATTAATATTTTTTTTTAAAAAAAAATTAGTTTTCTAAGATTTCTCATATTTTATGTCGAATAAAATAGAAAATATATTACGTATGATGATTTATTGAAATTTATATCATGTATGGGAATTTATCTATTGTAAAATATTACATAAAAATATTCTAAGAAGAATATATTATGTGTGTTGAAGAATATATTATGTATACTAGATATATATTACGTATTAAGCTTACTATGAATCTTATTAAATTAAATATATTACATTTAATGTGAGGAAATATATTATTTATTGATGGATTTCCAAAAGATATAATTTTCTTAAAGTCATAAAATATTGAATTTTAATTTTTTTCTATGTATTTAACCTATTAGATTTTACTTTTATCTATGGTGTGATAAGTGAAATTTATTTTTATTTACCCATTAGAAGCTAAATAGAAATCAATATTTTTCTAAGTACATTACTTATATATATATAAAGGATTTGAAAGATTTTGATAATTTCTAAAACTATTTGGTGAGAAATAGATATATTTTAGTTATTCTATTACTTTTGAGATGCTCACACCATGTAAGAAAGGCCACATTTTTCTGAACATTTAGTTAGTAGATCATGATAAATATGGATAAGATAAAATGGTATACAATTCATTTTACTAGGAATTTTGGTGAATTTAGTGGCTATGAAATAGGGAGATGGGGAGTGGAATGCCATAAAAGAGATTGTATTGTCATTACAGTATCTATATGTAAAATGGGGAGACCAAAAATAATAATTTAGAAGGAAGTTATGAAATCCTCATGTTTAAACCACAACATGAAGGATAAAAGCGGGGTTGTGATTGTTATTTTTTGGGTTGTTTAGAGTATTCATCAAAATCATGACCATCAAGAAGATTTTTACATCACAATGACATAGAAAGATACTGTGAATGATATATGGAACACTACTTATTCAAAAATAAAACATTTATTATTTAAATGTAGTTATATCATTAGATTTTAGGGATTATTCAATACTTTAAGATAGTTCACTTTGAAGAATTAATTGATGATTCCCAGTGATGAATTTGTAGAGTTTATTTCAAATTTGTATGATAATTATTCAATGTTATACTCAATTGGAAAGTATTCAATGACTATGATATTTTTATAGATAAGATTATGTATTTATTTGAATTCATTTATTTTTGATTTTCAAAAATAAATAAAAAATTAAATGGATATATTATTCTTTTTATTATATATACATTTTTAAGATATTTTTTTTGTTATAACTAGGGTCCAATGATATAAAGTGATAAACACGATGATAGTTAAAACAAAAAGAGAAGAAAAATATTCTTTACATTATTTAATTATTTTCACTTTTATCACCCAACTAAAAAAAATATAAGAAGAAAATAAAGAATAAAAGAAGAATAAGAAGAATAAGAAGAAGAAGAATATTGATACTATGCTATATTGAAGATCTTGAAAAAGATTATTTCAAAGCTATAAATTTAAGATTATTAAATTTTATAGATTAAGTCTCTACTATCAGTTTTTTGAGTTTCAACTATACAATGAAGCTATTTAACATTTCTACAGCTAATCTTTTTGTATTCTAAGTGTCAACTATCTGTTCTCACTTTTGGAATTAAGTTTTATCCACTTGTACTTAGACGTGTGTAAGTTTAAACTATTTAATTAGTTATGAGGTCCCTAATAAAAGGATGTAAATTACAGGTTAAAACCTTATATTGAGTTTCAACTACCTACTCAGTTGTGATATCCCTTGGAAAATAATCTAAATAAAAATAATCAAGCTTGGATTAGGTGTTGGCGGAGTGAACTTTTGGATGTTATTATTACCCCAAACCACTATAAAAATATTGTGTGACCTACTCTATAAAATATTTTCTTCTACTACATTAATTTTATTAAAAGGAAGGGATAGGTCTAATGACCTAAAGCGGAAGTTTAAATCATTGAAATTATTTAAATAACTTAATTAATCACCCTAATAAGTCATTTTATAAATATAATATGGGATAAAAAGTGGAATAAGAGATAGAATTCAAGATTATCTATATTATTAATAACCTAATATTCAAATATATTATATTTTTGGACATAACAAAGTAGAGATAAAGATCTACAAAAACAAAGACTGATTATATTGCATGATCTGAGAGAAATAATGTCTTTGATCCAATCTAATTATATTAATGATGAAAATTTTGGATATGGGAAATAATGAATGATTATTTACCTGAAGAATATTGGTTTGAAATTTAATATAAATGTGATAAATCACTATAATAATTATACCAATGAACATGAATTATGTAGTGCCACTCAAGCTGCATATTATGATTTAAATTCAAAATTATTGAATATTATTACTTTTGGAAGTAGGATTAGATGAGATCAACAGAGTTTATAAATTTTATACTACATATGATATTTTAGAAAAAATTGATGTTTCCTATAAAAAAACTTATAATGTAAGAAAATTAATCTAAAAAAATATAAAACTAATGTTTGATACTTTTATGATGTTTGATAGGGAAAGTATTTATCATGGGTATTCAGACTCACTAAGATAGTGAATAATGTGGTTTCTTTGGCAATACTATACTAGAACTATATCAATTCACAAGTTCTCTTATATTTTTACCTATTAGATAGAGTGGGATATCTTCTTTTTTTAGACATTCCACACCTGTCAATGATCTGAAAATAATTTTTTATTAGAACACTCATGAGGAATGAAAATAAGATAAAAGAAGTAGTTTATGATCATAAGTTAGTTAAGAAAGAAAATTCTACTCTTATAGCTACATATTACGACTCATTTAATAATGATATTAGTAGTTTAAATTCTAATTATGTTCTTATAAAAATTTATACAATTTTTAAAAAGTTATAAAAGAGATGAAAATAAAAATTTAAGAAGAATGGTATAAATTTAAAAGAGTTTAGATTTTATGAATTTAAGAAATGTAAACATCTTAAAACTAATTTACCTAAATTGAAATCTAAAAGAAAATCCAGAAACCTCGATTACAGGAGGAGAGGATAGAGATCTATGAAATCTACTTGGAGTGATTTCGAGGAATCTAGTGATGAATATCATTCTAAATTTAAAGTTAATAATTTAAATTAGAAAGGAAATATAAATCTTATGAAATAGATTGAAGAGGTAAAATCAATATTCTCTATTAGTTATGAATCTAATAATTATTATTTTAATGAAATTAATGAATATTTATTCATGTATTAAGATACATGTGAAATTTTAATGAAAGGGATTATGTATCTAATTAATTATTATGATTCTATTCTTACTAAAAATGATTCTTTATCTAAAAAAATTTCATAATTAAATTTTAAACTTGATAAAGCTGAAACTGATTATTTTTTTCACGATACTAGAATTAATGATTTATTAGATAATATTTATTCATTGAAACAAATTGATAATATTTTTACTAATTAGGAGGATTATCATAAAAAAATAATTGGTAAAACAATGTAAATAAAGGTAAACTTTGAATTTTAATAAATATAGAAAAACCAAATCTTTATAGGAATTATTTTGTGCCTAGTTCATATAGTAAAATCAGGTATATGGTCACATATTTTCATGGTTTCATTGTTTGAAATTACTCAAATGGTTTTTATTTTAGAAACCCCAAATTATATAATTTTAATCATTCCAACATTTCCCAATATTAATATAAAGTAAAAGATATATTTTTTTCTAGAAATAAATAGTTTTGGTTACCTATATCTATTATTTATAACATTACCATACCCAAAATTATATATTTTCCAAAAGGAATAATTGTTTGAATATTTTATTTGTATGATCTACATAAGATGGAATACTAAATATTTTATGTTTGGTGGTTACTTATAAGGTGGAATATAATTTTATTAATGTTTTTGTTTCTTCTGGAAATGGGCATGACCTTGTTTGTTTAAGGTTCAAACTTTCCAATCAGTTTCTAATGGGTTTATTCATAGAATCGGAAACATACAATGATTCTATATCCATTTGGACCTACTTTCCAAAGGTTGGTGCTCATTAGTTCTGGACCGATGAGGCTTAAGAATTTTCATTGGTCGAGAGGATGGGAGGTCAGGCTCGTCACACCTTTTCGGGGAGAATTATTTCCTACTCCTGGACTCTCTTATAGATTTAAGTTATGTTCATGAATCCGTATTAATTCAACAAGTATAAGAAATGAGTTTTCCTTTAGATTTAGCAATCAATGATTGATATGTATGGGATTTAGAGAATCTTTTATATGTATTTGAGGTTCTTCATTGATGGATAACTATTTGTATGTATTAGAGATCCTTAGTCAATGGTATTATTCAATACATTATAAATAAACCTATTGGTCATTATGATGACCATACTGGTTTTAAAGACACTCAGTGGGGCACTTGAGTTTATTGTCATTCAGAATGACATGGATTATTTTAGATTTGGTATCGTACCCGAAGATGGGCTACCTACGTATCCTTGTTAAAAAAAGAATCAGAACCCACATAGTTCGATTGGAAAGAATATAGTTTAATGTCATATGTGACGAAAAAGAATTAATGAAAGATGGGCTTGTACCTTATAAAGTCTTCCTACGTACTCTACTTTTAAGGCATAGATCAAAGTCCACATAATTTGGGTTAATAAATATGGGGTTTATTTATGGTTAATGGCCCAAGAAGAGATTTCATGATTATTTTTACACTCTAAGATCACGCGAGTCATGATCGGTGTGAGAAACAAGATGTATTAATAAACTTTACAATGGTTCCATGAAATATGCAGTTATGAGAAATGATGTGGGGCTTACTTATATATGACTGCCCTAGTAGATGAAGACCAGGACTTACTTTAGGAAAGAAGTTCAGGAGCAGGGACCATAGAGGTATTTGCACTTTATGGAGATTTGGAGTTTTAACTTGGGGCTTACTCCTGAGAAGGAGACCTAAATTAAAAGAGACTTATGATTGGGATTTATTCCTGAGAAGGAGGCCCAAATCAAAAGAAATTAAGATTGGGGCTTACTTCTGAGGAGGATTCCAAATTAAAGGGAACTTATAACTTGGGGATTACTCCTGAGAAACAGGACCAATGTTAAAGGAAATTATGACTGGGTCTTACTCCTGAGAAGGAGGCCCAAGTTAAGGGGACTTGAGACTTGGGGCTTCGTCCTGAGAAGGAGGCCCAAATCAAAAGATCTTCTCATCTCAAAGGATGAGGTTATATAGGAAACCCCTAACAGTGGTGACATAAATCTTGTAAGTCATGATGTTTTGGGATAGGTTCTCATAGAATTCCTTTCAAATAAGGAAGAAAACAAAGGAACCATGCCATAAATGGCTTTGAAGAGGGTTTTGAAGGCTATATCTTGAAGAGGAGAGGTGGATTTGAGGAAAGGAGGTGACTAGGAAGGAGGTGCGTAAGTATTGTTCTGGCATGCAAGTCCTGGTCGTGTAAGTAGACTTGCACGACATGAGTCACCTTGGGAGACGAAAAATCTATAGGGTAATACTTGGGCGACTTTGAACTCAAGCCCTTAGTATCATCCCTAGAGGCTTCCAAAAGGGTGGCGTGCAAGTTCCCTTGAAAGGGAAAGGCAGTGCACAAGTGTCTTCATTTCCCTTAAGGGCTGGACACTTAGGCGCACAAGTATTGATGAGTTCTAACACTTAAGCCTTATTCTTCCTCTTTAGACCTTCCCTTCTAGGTAAAGAATTATCTTAGAAGTGTTAGGAAGACGTCAGACAAAGACTTGGGCAACCAGAGCTTGAATCTGAGTTTTGGAAAATTCATTTTTTAAATGGGAGGCCCATAGGGGGCTATTTATAGGCCACATAGCACCTTGGGAGAAAAAGAGAATAAGGTGCTCAAGTGACTTGCATGACCCATATGTGGCACGCAAGTGACCTGCATGTCAAAAATAAAACATGCGTGGCTCCTTCTTAATGGGTTCCTTGTTCATGCCTTTGTTAATTTTTGATGTTATTCAAAGGGTGACTCTCTTTGTGCTTAAGGTATTCCCCTTTGCCATTTTTTGGACTCTGTGATGGAAAGGAGCATCAACAAAAGTCCCCCCTCAGAGTTGGATCTGAAAAAATGAAAGAGGATTTGACTCTGAGTAATAAAAGAAACCGGGGTTCAGCAGCGCACAGGTGTTAGGCGCGTAGGTTGCGGCACACAGGTTATGACACGTAGTGTTGCGGGCTCACCCATATATATGGGCATCACTTCACACAAACCATCCTACCTTCAACGCTTTTGATCTCTCGTCTCACTAGTGTGTTTCTTTTCTCGGTCGATCACTCTTCTTTTTGTTGTGCTTCTCCAGTGAGGATTTTGACTTGGGTAGAAATACTTGCGCAGAAAAATTTGTGTGAAAATACTTGCGCAGAAAAACTTGTGTGTCTTAATGCCTTTGACATTTTTTGTTTTCTTCACAAATATTTCATAAAAACAGACTTACTTAAAATTTAACTGTTTAATCTTTGTGCAGATTCAATGGCTCCCAAAACAATTGGATCGGCTAATGAGTTAGCCAGCAAGAGAATAGATGATATGATGAACATCGTCAGCCATGGATATTATGATATCTGCGACAACAATCTCCAGGATTTGGATAAGTAATTGAAGAAATATCATGTCAATTTCCCATAGAGCATCTACTTGCCTTTATATGGCCATGGACATCTACAAGGAGTCAACATTCCAGAGGCAAAGAATTATATTCCTCATTCCTGGTTTCATACTTACACCAATTTCTCTTCAGAAAATGTCTCAGTTTTAGGATCATTTGTCAATGCTGGAACAGTGGAGAATGCATAAATAATGCATCATAGCCCATGTGCTCTAGATCTAAAGCCTCAAAAGACTGAGCTGCAGCCGCATTGTTATCCTTATATTTTCCGAAATTCTCAGATGGACCAATCTAAGGGATGGAAAAAGAGTTGGGATTTCCATCCCGGAGGAGGTGTGAAGCCAACTTGGATGTGATCATATTGGGTGTGACAAACCTATGTAGATATTGTCGAGGATCTAAAGGGAGGTAAAATATATGAAGCCATCTGGACTGGGCATACATATGTCTATAGGAATGATAATTTTGTGTCGGAGCAAATTAGCCTCTAGAGCCCAAAAACCAATTCTTTCCATCTGACTCATGGAGAAGTGGGAATCAACTTGTGGCATGTCTACAAGATCTCGGGGCCTCCAATTCTGGGAGACATGTATGTCGAGTTCATCCCTCCGAAGGTGAACTAGAATGATTCAGAGAAGACTCTAGATTTGGATCGAGAGTTACTGAAAATTTTCCACAAGATTAAGAATACCAAAACCACGAGAACCTACTCCAGAAAAGATATCCATCCAAAGGAGTGGATGGACATGTTTCTGATCAAGAAGAAGGAGAAGGGGCCCACCTGTAATCGTCCTACTAGCTGCCCTAGAGCAGAGAATAGGGGTGCTATTGGCACATTCTGGCCAACTCTAGAAGCGAGAGAGTTTGAAAAGTAGGGGTATGAAGTGGATCAATGAATCCCAGAGAATACCTGTCTGGTGGGCTTCTTAGAATTGTACTTCAGAATTTATCTTCTGCTAGTTAGGGATTCTAAGGGAGGCGTCAATCAAGGGACCTTTGTTGTTGTAGCCAAGTTGGCAAGAGAAAAATGGTTGGTTTGGCCACCCCGGTTTTGGAGAAGATTCATAGGATCTTACTCCATGTCTATATGGGTAAGTCTCCATTGAGAATAGTGGGACCATTCCATGTTTTGTGGGGATGGATCGCCACTCACTTCAGGAAATATGTTGTACAGAGTGGAGTACAAGTTCCTAGAAGTTCTTTTAGGACATCGGTGTAGGCATTTTATATAATTTCTCCATTTTTCCTTAATTCCTATGATCTGAAGGTGAGGTGGAGCATGTTCAAGGAATTTCATTTCTTTCCTTAAGGAAACCTTCCAACCATGCAGTTTTTTGACGATGGAATAGCTAGCCTGGAATTGAGGTTATATATGATAGCTTGAAGAGATGGTGTATTGGCCACCGGAATTGACAGAGATATTATATGTGAGGCCTATGCTAAATAAAGATTTTCACACCAATTCAAGTGTCTGCAGCAGATTGTTGTATCCCCTCCCTTGCACGTTAGGTCAGAGCAGCATCCAATTGTTGCTTGACAACTATGGTTGCTGAAATATATGGAGAAGACCAGGGCGGTCTATGATCTACCAGTTTTTGGAGTGGAGAGTCAATTAACTACATGGTATTCCTAGAACTGGGTAGCATTATACCCGATAGGGGTATTGAATCTTCCTGTTTCTCGAGTGGGGAGTAAAAAGAGAAGTTTTAGGAAAGAAACCCTTCATCTGGAAGGTGAATCTTCCTCACCCGGAGCTGATTCATCTGATTCTTCACCTGGGGCCGATTCATCAGATTCCCAGGATGGGGATAATAAGGAAAAACATGCATCAAAATGGCCTCGTGCCAGATATAATCCTCCTACCAGAGTCAAGAGACCTACTCCATCAAATCAAGGTGAGTTATATCATTAATTCAATTTAGTCGCCATTATTTTATAGATCAATAAGTTTTCTTTTCTTATCATTTATCTGTGATTGCAGGAGTTGGGAAGAAGTTGATGTTCCAAATTGTAGGACCCTCCTCGCGGCCTTCTGGTGCACATTCTGAATATTTATGACCAGAGGCTATCCAGACATGGCGGAGTTTATATTGTGATGTTGAAACCACCTGGATGGACTTATGAAAATGGCTAAATATCCCTGGAGTGGGGGATCTCCAGGATTCTGCTGATATCCTCTACGAGGATAACCCCGATGAAGTGCGGGATTGCATCAGAGAGCTGGAAATGCTCATATATACCACTGATGATTCCATTACTATCACCAAGAGAGTGAAGTAAATGACGAATCATGGCACCACGGAGGGGATTGGTGCTTCAGTAGATGAGGAGTGGCATGATTACGTGGCTCCTGAAGATGTAACTTTCTTTCCTTATTTTCTTTGGAACTTGATTTCTGTCAAAGCTTTGTTACTCAAGAAAATTACTTTCTTCATCCTACAGCTTGTTAAGGAAGGAACTACTGAGGTCCCTTCCCCACAGTACAACCCTGGCGGCACTACTCTTGGAGTCCCTGAATCTCCTCATGATCCAGGTGAATTTTCTCCAGGCCGGCGAGCCATGGATGAGGTGTTAGAAAGGGATTTTCACTCTCAAATACCTGTATTTGGAGGTGATGATGTCAACACACCCAAAAAGTCAAAGAAAAAAAGGCATCGAAGGAATAAGTCCACAACTAGACACTTCATCAGCAGTGGTAAGTCCTTCGGATAGTCATGAATCCTAACTCATGAAAATATTGCTCATACTTCTTGGGATTACAGGGGATTCTTCGATTTCTCCTTGGAGGGAGAGGACTGACCCTCCTCTGAGGACGAAAAAGGGTGCTGGTGAACAGTCGCAAATTCATGCTGACCTGGCTACTCCTGAGGAAACGATGAGAGAAGAAGAGCCAGTGTTTGTTCCCAGTACTGATCCTATTGCTGCTGCAAGGAGAGAAGAGCCTGCTTTTGGTAAATTAACAATACTTCATAGAATGTTGAATGGAAACATAAACTGACTTTTATCCTGTGATTCTTTAGGTTCAACACCTATACCAGAACATTTGGCGACCCCTGCAACTGACTCTATAATTTTCTCTGAGGATGCTATTCGGGGTTAGAGGTCGCAGGAGGAGGGTCTCCAAGAAGACATGTTGAATGCTCTCACTGGTGGGACTAACCAGGAATCTAGGATGTCACTAGATGAAATGATGAAACTTGGCATGTCTTTTGAAGAAATTTTAGATCATGTTAAATTACCCTGTGATTTAGAAGATTTTGGATGTGAGTGTTATCCTTCATCCTGTTAATTTTTTTTATTACATCTCTAACCATGATTGGTTGAAATGTGAAGTTATGTCTGAGCAAGCTACTGATCTGCCGATGCCGAAAGGGGGTAGAGACTACCCTATCATTGTATAGATGATATATCAAGTGGATCTTAACCTTATAGAGCTTCCTAAAAACCATCTTGAAAATCCTGTTGAAGCTAGGAAAGACATGGAGGAGCCTTCTCATGCTGCTGATCTACCATTGGGTAAAAGATGATAATATTTGTGGCTGTACTTAATTTGCAATATAGCTAATCAACTTTTTTTATCCTTTGATACTAACCAAAGCTTTCAATTGACTATGAAGGTCCATCAACTTCAGTGGCTAGATCTGGAGGTGAATCCTCTACCTTAGACCCAAAGGGAGTAGAAAGTGAAGTACCAAGGGTCAGGGGGGAAGGAGCCGAATAGGGCACTTCCTTAAGTGCATTAATCTCGGGCTATATTCCCCCCTATGATAGTGATGCTGAATAAGACCCAGATGTGAAAAAGGAACTCCAATTCTCACGTCGTAAGGCATGGAAAATTATATGGAAGATCATATCTAAAGTGCCTCTTGAAGAGCTGTCTTAGAAGATCCCACAACTGTCATCCTTGTTCGTCATGCTGGGACTTGACAGTTTTGGATATCAAGAGATCCATACCATGATGAAACAAGTCATCTTAAGGAGGGAGAAGGAGAAAAAGTGTCGTTGAGGTCTGATCAGAGTGAGGATACTGACCAATATCGGCAAATTCGAGGCTGTGGTGTCCCGAGCTGAGGCTAATCATGCTGAAAAGCTGAAGGAGATGAAGCATAAAATCATGGAGAAATTTGTCCAGTAGATTCACCTTCAGCAATAGCTAGATGCCATTACTAGGGAACTTGACCAGCTTAACAATTCATTGGAAGGAGTCCAAACAGATGGTATGAAAGCCATCATATATGCCAAGAAAGCACTCCATCAAGCTGAAAAAAGTGAATCTGGTCGAGTGAATGAACTTCAAGTGGATGATGATGAAGCTCAGGATGCCGTAAATCAGATGAAAAGTTAGGTTAAAATCCTCTTGTAATTCTTGGAAAAGAGAAGATACTCTAATATGTGGATGTTCTTATAATCTTATGTATTAATGAAAAATACATTTCATCTTCAATCATTTGGACCTACATTCTCTTTCTAATTAATTTTTTTATATAAGACAATGGGCCTAGTAAGCATAGTTTTATTTTTTCTAGGATTTTACAAACAAACCCCATAAACTTTGCATCTTTTTGTTGCTCAATATTGCCTAAATCATAAAAAATGTACGTTTAGCGAGCTGGGAATCAACTTTTGTTTAGAGTTCCTTTTACAGGTTCTCAATTTAATGAGTACCCTGTCTATTTTTGGTAGTTTAAAGTCATGCATGTCAAACATAAAAAGGATAATGTTTAAGGTCGAATAGCTTTGACCGAATGGATTAAAATTGACTCAATTCCTTGATGATTTGTTTGAAAACATATTACCATATTCAAGTATTGGGGAAAACATATAAACTATAACTTAATAAATTTTTAATCTGAGGGATGATATGAAAAAAGGGCTAAAAGGCATTAGAGTAAGTATTTCCTAAGAGTGAAGTTACCACTATGTTGCAAACCTGTTAGGGGGTTGAATTATGCAGGGACGCTTAAGGGCATTGGCTGCATAGTCAAATAATAACATCTTTTGGATAACAGGTCTGTTATGTAGACTATTTATGCAAGGACACCTAAGGACACGTGATGCACAGTCAGGCAAAAGAACTCTCAGAAATTTTAATTTTCTATTGCTAAAATCCAGTGAAAGTTTATAGAGATTCAAATTTTCCAAAGCATAGAGTCTGCTGTATAGAGAGAGGTACTTGAATATGGAGAGGATATTCCCAATCAAGATTATCAAAGAATTGGATGAATGTCACTCCTGTGAAGGTCTAACCCAAATTTAGGGAAGGGAAATATAAACCATAGACTTGAATACTTTCAGATCATGAAAAAGAATATGGGGAAAATATGATAAGGATGACTGTTTTTGCGGATCCCTACATATCATCGTTAAAAACAATAGGGACAAAAGAGGTTTTCCCCCCAATAATGAAGTTACCACTATTTGACAAACCCATTAGGGGGGGTGAATTATGCAGGGCCACCTAAGGGAAATGGCTGCATAGTCAAATAATAGCATCTTTTGGCTGACAGGTCCATTATGTAGATTACTTATTTAAGGCCACCTAAGGACACGTGATGCATAGTCAGACAAAAGAATTATCAGGTATCAAACATTTTGTGACCAGAAGTCAAGAAAAGGGTTATGGAGATCTAGAAGTATTTAAGGTTACGAGTATGACACATAAAAATGGGTACTGTCCAATGCATGAAGAAGATATATAGACCAATGCTGACCATAATCATGTTATGGATGGGTCCTAAATTGAGATGTTGGACTTTACTACAAATCTCATTAGGATGATAATCAAGCTATACGTATTTCTTGAAATACAGTTTAACATCATGTGGGATGAGAGTGTAGGAGTTCTTAGTTTAGGGTCATAGATCTTGGACCATAATGAGTGAGACACATTTTGTGTTTGTTATAAACCTGATGTGAATAAATACCAGGGTTTTCATACCAGATTCATGTGCTTATAGAGGGACTTTTCAGCCAAAGGACTGAAAGTGGAGTTTGGGATTAGGATCAAAGACTTGGGGCTGGATTCGAGGGATGCTTGAACATTCCTATATATCCCATAAGGATGGGAATCAAGCCATACATAGTTCTTGAAATACCCTCTGTACATATTTGGTTCGTACATGTGAAGGGTGAAAGGGGACTTTAGTGCAATGATGGTTGGACCCAAGATTAAATGTTCGGGCATTTCCATGTATGCATGTAGTCCTTGGAATGTGATAGGATTGGAGATCAATGTCAATAATGATTTACTATTTGGTGAGGGTGTTAGAGACTGTGGTAGTTTAAAGTCATAAAGGAAAAAAGTGCGAATAGTTTGAGGTCATATGCATGGACCGATGCTGCACAGTTTAGAGTCATGTAGCTAGGACGTATTTCTATGCTGTTTAATGTATTACAGCGAGGACAATGGGGGACTACATAGTTTAACTTCATATAGCAAGGATGATGGTGAACCAATGTGAAGATATTGGTTTCAGGGGGGCTTCAAAGATCAACATTGTATGAGATGGAGGTGAACCGATGTAAAGATATTGGTTTTGGGCTTTAACCATGGGAGGTTGCCTACATACCCATCCTAGAAGGCAAGGATCAAAGTCCGTGTAGTTTGATTGAGAATGAATTGGTGATCGAGTTTTACTTAAGGACAACAATCTGATGATGGTGTTGGGAATTACACATGGTTAACAGCCCAGATAGGGTGTTATAGTTAAAGCTTACTCTAAGCTCACATGAGTCATGCTCGGTGTGAGAAACAAGAGGTAACAATAACCCTAACGATGCATAGTTTAACATCATATGGTACAAAGGGTGTTGTACAGTTTAGCGTCATGTAGCTAGGATGTATTGTTGTGAAATTTAACGTCTTGCAGGACATGTGCATAGATTAATGTCATGTAGGACGCATTAAGGGTCCTTTTAACAGTTTAAACGTCATGTAGGACGAACATGTATAGTTTAACTTCACACAGGACGATAAAGGGGACACATTTTAACGTCATGTTGGATGATGAAGAGAGCTATGCAGTTTAATGTCCTGCAGTAAGGAAAATGGGTGTATTTTTTTTACACAAAATACTTCTTCAAGAATCTTTCATTAGTTGGAGTTATAATGAGTTCTCCATCCATTCGGATTAAATAATAAGCTCCATTAGAGTAGACCTTATGTATTGTGTAATGTACTTCCCACTTTGGCTCAAGCTTTGGAGGTTTCTTTCCTGGTATCATTGGAGTTATGAGGACCAATACCAATTCTCCTTTAATGAATGAACGAAGATGAAATTTTTTATTGAAAGTACGTGCTATTTGATTCTAATAAACTCCAAGTGGTGCAGGGTGCACAGTCTTTTTTCATCTAATCATTCCAATTCATTAAATCGCTTATGAGAATGTTCATATGTGGATGAATGATCACAAATGGATAATCTGAGTGAAGGTAATTGAACCTCAATGGGCAAGAATGCTTCTATTACATATACCAATGAATATGGAATTGACCGCATAGCAGTGCGGGTGGTGGTCCGATAAGCCCATAAAGCATGAAAAAGTGTATCTGGCCATGATTTCTTATCTTTATCAACCATCTTTTGTAGTATGTTTGAAAGAGACTTATTAAAGGACTATATTTGGACATTGGACGCTGCATGATACTGAGATGAATGGTTGGATTTGATGTTATATTCTTGATACAACTTTCTCACCTCGGATAAACAGAAGTTGGTGCCATTGTCCGTCAATATGGTATGAGGGACACCAAATCTGGTAATGATATTAGTTTTGACAAAACTAATGATGTCTTTATCTCCAACTTCCTTGATAGGTATTTCCTCATCCCACTTAGAGAAGAAATCAGTAGTAATGAAAAAAATACTTGAACTCCTTAGATGTGGCTGGAGGATAAGGCCCTACTACATCCATTCCCCACGTGGCAAATGGATAAGAGTATTTAGCTGTATGTAGTAACTCTGGGGGTTGATGAATGAAGTTGGCATGCACTTGGAAATAATGACACTTCTTAGTGAAATCAACACAATCTTTCATCATTAAAGGCCAGAAGTATCTAAGCCTTCGAATTTGACCAGAAAGTCTATGTCCAGACTAGTGGGCACCACAAACTCCTGCATGAACTTCACTCCTGATAACCATTGTATCTTCACCATCAATACATCTAAAGATAATTCCATCAAAACCTTTCTTGTAGAGAATGTTTTGGTGATCTGGGCTATCATAAAGAGTAAAATTGACCACATGTTGTCAAACTTGTTCTTTCCCGGCTCTATCAGGTGGGAGTGTTCCATTTTGAAGGTATTCCCTGATAGGTGTCATCCATCCTATAGTATGACCATATGGTTCAGAAATGGGGCTGATTTCATTGATTTCCTCTGTTCTGATTTGAACAAAAGGTGAAACTACATGATGGTGGGATATACTGATGATTGTTTCATCCCAGTTTGGATCTACTAGGGTTGTGCCTACATTAGCTAGTGCATCAGCTTGGTCATTTTGTGATCACGGGACATAAGAAAATGTTGCTTTCGAAGGAAATTCCACCATTAACTCTCTGACGTAATCACACAAAGGGATTAAATCTTCCTTTCTGATGGCATAATCCCCATTCATTTCTTTGATTACCACATCTGAATCACCTTTTACCTTCAAGTGATTCACCTGTGCCTGAAGTTCCAATTCCAATCCTGCGATGAGAGCTTGATATCCTGCTTCATTATTTGTACCACCTTTTAACAATAAGAATGAATAGGGTAGCAGAGACTTTTCTAGGGAAATAAGAACAATTCCTAACCCAACTTTGTTGAATTTAGGGTCTTCCATTTTCTTCCCTGTTGGACTTCTGGAGGCACCATCAAAGTACATTTCCCATGTTTGAGGATTATCTTGAATAGAGAAGACTTCCTCACCAGGAAGTTCAATATTTAAAGATGTATCTTCTACAGATGGGTGTTTAGTAATAAAATTTTCCAGAGCTTGGCCCTTTATTTTCTTTTGAGACACATACTGGATATCAAACTACTGCAAAATAACTTCCCACCTTGCCAGATGTCCTGCAAGCATTGAACGACTAAGGATATATTTGAGCGAGTTATTGCGAGATACCAATTGAACCTCATGATGTTGCAGGTAGTGTCTCAATTTCTGAACTGTAAATATTAATGCTAGGCAACACTTTTCAATACTTGAATATCGAGTTTTTGCCTCAAGCATAGTCTGACTGAGATATTAAAGGCTATTTTCATTCCCAGCATCATTATTTTGGGTAAGGAAGGCACCCAATGATCGCTCTAAATCTGTCACATAGAGAATAAGTGGTCTTCCTTCAATGGGTGGCATTAATACTGGTGGACTCAAGAGATATTTCTTGAGGATATCGAATGCTTCTTGAAATTATTCAGTCCATTAGTAGTTGACTCCCTTCTTCATTAATTTAGTTAAGGGTAAACAATTGCCTGCCAAATTGGCAATGAAACACCGAATATATGCCAAGTTTCCTTGAAGTTCTCTTAATTCTCTCAAATTTCAAGTAGGTGACATACCAAGGATTGATTTTTTCTTCTCAGGATCAACTTCTTTTCCACGATGGCATACAACAAAGCCGAGAAACCTTCCCGAGGTTACCTTGAAATCACATTTCAAGGGGTTCATATTCAAATTGTGTTGTCGAAGCTTGTTGAATATGATTTCCAAATTATCCAAGTGATTAGAAAGTTGTCTAGATTTAACCACCAAATCATCCACATAACATTCAACAAATTTCCCTAAAAAGGGTTCGAAGATATGGTGCATGACACGTTGATACATTGAACCTACATTCTTCAGGACAAAGGGCATTACCCGATAGCAAAACACACCTTGAGGAGCTCTTAAGGCTGTAAAATCTTCCTCATCTGGGGCCATTCGGATTTTATTATACCCAGAATATCCATCCATTAAGGAAAGAGCTTTGTAGCTAGCTATTTTATCAATTAATAGTTCTGTGATCGGAACTGGAAAATCATCCTTGGGACAATGCTGATTAAGATCTCTAAAGTCAATGTAAACTCTAATTTGTCCATTCTTCTTTTTCACGGGGACAATATTATCCATCCATTTTGGATATTGAACTTCTCTGACAAAGTTAGCCTTGATAAGCTTTTCAAATTCAGCTTCAATTTTAGAGGCATAAGTTGGGTGTGTTCTTCTTGTTGCTTGCTTGAATCCTTGATGTTCTTCTGGAAAACCCAAATGATGAGTGGAAATATCAAGATCAAGACCTAGAATTTCTGTATAATTCCAAGAAAATACATCTCAATTTTTCTTTAGAAGTGAAGTATACATTTATTTCTCTTCAAGAGTCATGGTTGCACTAATTAAAGTGGGGCGTGGATCTTCTTTTGTACCCAGATTTATTTTTCTGAGTTCATCCACAGTGGTAGAGATACCCTCTTCAAATGATGGAGGAGCATCCCTGAGATCTTCCTCTTCTTATTCAATATGTGTTACTTCTTCTGTTTCTACTTGCATAGTAGATAAAAAATCAGAATTTCCATGGTTAGGGGAGAAGTTAAAATTTGAACATCTTGGAGAAGAGGCTGCCATTTCTGACCCTATTGACAATGAAGGGTCTTCCTGGGGTGATAGATATGAGATGATGGATTGAGAATCTACATCAATGTTTTCCTCTGGTATCGCTATAACTTCTTCTGACTTGGTTGATAAAGTATAGAATTTCTGGATTTCAGTGGATGAAATAAAGACATATCCATCTAAGATTTAATCATTTCTTGGTGAATCAACAATCTCTACCATACTTTCTGGATCGATTGCCGTAACTAACATTATGGAAGTTTCCATAAGAGTGTTTGGATTTAGGTCTATCCGGTCAATTTGATTGATAGGCAACACATAATCTGTACTCACATGTAAGAATGGATTTATTGGAATCTTTTCCAAACCACTTGGAGCATTAATTTTTGTGACCTTCTTTTCCATGGATTTTTCCTTTCCCTCCATGTGATAAAATTTTGCCTCAATGTATTGAGATTCACATGTTTTGAATGGGGATTTTTCACCATAAAATGTCCCAATTTTACCATTGAAACAATATTTGAGACATTGATGGTATGATGAAGGTATGGACGCATGTTGATGTAGCCAAGGTCTTCCAAGAAAAATGTTGAAGGCTGTGTCCTGATGAAAAACCATGAAATCTGAATTAGATACAAGGTCTCCAAACTGAATTCTGAGTGTAATTTTGCCTATAAGTTCTTGTTCATTTTTATCGTATCCTTGAAACATCAAAGTAGAAGGAGATAAATCAGATTTGGTGAGGCCCAATCGATGAAATGTATGAATAAGAATGAAATTGACTCCTGATCCATTATCAGTGAAAGCTCGCTGGATGTCTATATCATTGACTTTTCCAGATAGATACAAAGGTCTGATATGTCCATGTACAACACCATATTCATCTTCATCTGTAAAAGATATCACCGCATGGAATTCTATAGGATCATTCTCTATATGGTAGACCTCATCTGTAGCAATTTCAGTTTCGAATTATTGAGGACTTGACAAATACTCAATAAGCGCCTCTCGAAGATCTTTTGACATATTCAAGGCATCCAGAATTGATAACTTGGCCAGTAATGGGGACAAATGTTTCAAGACATAATACTTTTGGTCCAAAGGTCTGTGTTTCCCATAAAAAAAATGTGGGTTTTAGGTGCCTTGGAAGTTGATGCTTTGGCAGTAGATGCATCCCGTATCAGGGCAGAAATTGAAAACACTTCTGGCTTCGGTAGATTCGACCGACTAGGTATATCTATTTTTTGAGAGGAAGAAGGTGTGACCTCTAAATGGTCTTCCAAAATAAATGTGTTAGGACCGAATCTTCCATGTGTGGAAGAACTTTCTTGTTCCTGTTGAGCCTGCTGAAGGGCTTTGCCACGCGTTTCTGTCGCATATACAGTTCTAGCAGGGGTAGGATTGAAATAGTGGCTTCTAGAATATCCACGTCTTCCCCTGTATCCTAGAACTATGTCTATTCCTCTAATTCCTATATTAGATACAAGGAACTTAGGATCATCATAATCGAAACTGTCATTGGCATAAGGATCTGTTAAATGAATCATGTTAACAGAACTAAAGATTAATTCCTCATCTGATGAAGATTCTGCCTAATTAACCAGTTCAGGATGTGTCGTTTAGCGGGGTGGTGCTCGTGCTTTTGAAGAAAATGGCATAAAATCTTCCAGATTCAAAGACAACTTAGGCTTTAACATGAGTTCATCTTCTTCTGACTGCTCTTCTTTCTTCAAATTATGCTGCTTCTTTGAGGATTTTCCTTCTGATGAAGGGGGTTTGGATGTGAAATTCATAGTAGAAGACACAATTGGTTGATTCAATTGTGTTCATAAAATGGCATGAGTTCAGTTGATCATTTTCCTGACCATCCAATCATCATATTTTTCATCATTTTTACTTTTGACTTCATGCCACCCGACTTTTTCTTCGGGATCAGTAGTAGTAACACATGCTACCAGGGCTGAAGAACCTTTCAATTTTACCTATCCAGAGTCCACCATCTTTTGCAGGAGGTCTTTGAAGACAAAACACTCTTGAATGGGATGCCCCAACATCTGATGAAATGGGCAGTAGTTGGGGAGGTCTTCATCTCCTTGTTTGGACTTTTGGGCCTTGAAAACTGAACCAAATTGTTTTCCAAAGCCGAGATGAAGTAGCCAAGAACTTGTTCATTATGGAAAAAATAAAATTTGTTCTTCAAATCTTAAAATTGTTTCCGCCTTTGATATTTTTGATCAACTTGATGAGGCGGCCGTTGTTGTTGATGCTCAGGAGGTGGAGCCCTTCGATATGATTAAGGTTTTGAAGTGGAAGCAGGTACAAGTGATTGTTTAAGTGTAACTGCAGCAGTCTTTGCTTTCCCTATTCTTCTTCCTAGAACTGATGGAATTACATGAGTTTTAGCCTTAGTCTTTATAAAAGAGTCTTCTATCTCTTGAGCGATTGAAGTAAGGTCTCGAAACCCTCCTATGTATTTCACAGGGATCAATGGTATGTGAAATTCATCACATAGATTTTCCACACATATTGGAAACAATTCTTTTTGAGGGAGTGCTAAACTTAAAAAATATGTTAATCCCTTCTAGCGAGAAATAAAATCTGAAACTCTTTCATTTTCCCTTTTCTTACAGTTGGTAAGATAAAAAACTACCATCTTTGGCAATGTTGAGATGAATTAAAGAAGGAACCTTTGATGGAGATCTTCCCATCCAGTAATTGACCGAGATTGCAAACTTGTATACCAGAAAAAAGTAGGTACTTGTAATGGCTACACAAAACACATGAGCTTAACTACTTCTTGTTGTTGAGGAGTTGCCATCATAGGATCACAATGAGAAACAAAATGTGTTAAGTGTTGTTTTGGATGTACCAAACCATTAAAAATTGGGAATGTGGTATTCGTAAAATTTGATGGGGGAGGGATTGCATCCACCAATTCAGGGTAATATCTCTTTTCTTGTTAAACTTGTGCACTCTTTCCTTCCATAGCTTCTAACCGAGCTGTTAATGACTCAATGGTAGTCATTAATTTTTGAGAAACATCTGGTTGATCTTGGGCCCGAGCAGGTGCGATAACTGGAGTTTGGATGGGTGTGGTGACCGGTACTGCCATTGATGGTAGTATTGCCAGTTGCTATCACGTATGACCCATAGGATTGGACCTGTGAGGGTGTACTTGAAAAGGGGGATATTATTGATCCATCACAGTAGCTTCAATAAATTCCCTTTATTGATTAACTCCAGCATGATTACGAGGAAGACTACCTTGAAGTAGTTCTGCATTTAACCTCCTTAATTCCTTTATTTCTTCTTCTTGCTGTGCGAACATTTCCTCTAATGAGAGTGATTGGCCTTCTCCAGAGGTAGGGTGGAATGTAACCAGACTTTTACTCTTTTCTTTGGCATGTTCCTTTCTGGAGTATGGAAGGGAATACCCAAAATAATGTCTTTCCCATGGGAAACCCTCTGTCTTCTGGTACACACACCTCCTTCATTCGTTTCTGCGTCTACAAATTCTTGAATATGACCTTCTTCATCTGATTCCTCTGAGTGATCCTCATGTTCTGGGGGATTAGTGACAACGACATTGATGACATTTATCGATGCATAATGCATTGCAACCCTTCTGTCATTGCTTCTACGATACTGCCTTGTTCCATGTACTTTATGAGACATTGCCTTTTGTTTGGTTGATCTCTCATGAACTTCTTGATGAGATGTAATTTTAAGAGAATCTCCTGATAATTTGGCCCTGTGTTCCTCTTGTGGCTTCTTCCCTAATCGAGAGAAAACTAACTTTCGCTGAGGAAGATATTGAGAATTTGAAAAAGTCCCCAGTCTAGTGGATTGGGGCTATTCCTATTTTTTCTACTCAACTCATCGAATCTTGTCTGTTGATCCCAAGGGTTATATTAAAAGAGTCCCCTGTCTGGAAAGCTGAGGTGGCTCTTGATATGCTACATATGAAACATTCTTAAAAGATCTACCGATTTTGCGGACTTTAGTCCGGAAATTAGCCAGATGCATCATCTGACATCACTCAAATCACCCGGCTCATATGACCATTGGATTATTTCTGACACTTCTATCACCTGATGATGTGCATGCTCTAAATGAGAAGCCTATTCAATATTCTCATTTTCTTGATGCAAGAGTAATTCGACAACTTGTTCTTTATATGTCTGACTTTGGGAAGAACTAGTTGAGGCCTGTTCTTGGAAAAGCCTTTGATTACGCACAAAACCAGTTAGATATGGCCAGCCAAGGGCAATAACATTGCATGAGACCAATTTTTGTGGGATTTTTTGACTGGAGAGCATAGTGAAATGCAATGTTCCATGAACACCCCATCCCCTGATATGAATACCAGATGGGGTATTGAGAATTAACTGACACAACCTTTTTAATGCGCCAAGGCATGAACGCTGAAGGGATCTCTACTGCTTTTCAACCTTTGGATGTCGAGAAACTGAGAGAGATGCCATGTCAATTTGGTGTTGCAACCCTTCTATTATCTTGACATGATTTTTATATTCATCATAAGATAATATTTTCTCTTTTAAGTGATAAATAGTTTTATATATATTGAGACGAATATCGTAAACACAATCTTACTTCAACGTTTCTGGAATATCATACTGAGAGTCAGCCAAAGGCCAAAGTATGACTGGTATTTCACCTTTTTCCAGTTGTTTTCTCATAGTCAGCACTTCCTCTTTGTCATTTGATGAAGATTATTCTACTTGATTGAACCAAAGCTGGTGCTTCTTTGTTGCTTCATCAGATTCAACAATATTGGTAGAGAATTTATTTGTCCAATTAGAAGATAAATTACCCAAAGGTGGTTTGGAGAATGACCTACACCCTGGGATATCTTCTGATTGAGAAAGTATTTCACCTACTAGCGATAAGGCATCAGATATGGCTGGCTTCGCATTTGCAAGTTCCTCAAGATAAGAGGGATTTCTCAATTACTACATTGTCCATTAAAGAATTTTCAAGGCAATATGAATTACTATTGTGGAGATGACTTTCGTAGCTAAATTCATAATCATGGGGAGGACCACCATGGTGGGTTACAACAAAAGACGAAACCTCTTGCTGCTTTGTCTTCTGGCCACATAGAGGGTTATCATGGCTCTCATATGAAGATAATACTTCAAGATTGACCGAATTGTCATGAAACAAGCCTTCATGAGAAAGTGTCTGATGAAGAACTTCAAAATTATAGTTTTTTACTTCCAAAATCTGGAAATGAGAGAGTATAATCTTGAGTTTCAACAGACAATTGCCTGAGTGCTTCAAAAACTACAACATTGAGCAAGGACTTATTGTAGATTGACTCTTGATTTTTCAACTGTGCTGTATGGGTATTTTTCTTGGACACCTTCTTACTCACTTTAGAAACTACTTGTTGATGAATGTGTTTATTATGGGCAGGTTTATGTGCCTGTTCAGGAGAAATGGCGAGGTTAGGCTGATTATCTCCATTTAAATCGGGTGTATGTGCCCAACTTGATTGTCCGTATGACATCGGAGAGTATTCCCCATGACCATCTTGGACTGGAATAGAGGTATGTATCTGATCTAGAGTGACATGTTGATGAGTCACTCCACTGATAGGGATAAATTTATGTTTCTTTCCAAGTGATGCTGCTGAAGTTGCTATGATATTCTGACAGGTATCCAGAATATGGGTAGGGATTTTCTTCTGTTCTTTCACCATTTTTAGAATATTCTTAGTGAATTCAGCTACCAGAACGGGAATATACATCCATTTCGTGTTTGGAGTAGGTGTGTGTTATTTCTTCTGTATTCCTTTTCCTGTTAGTGAATTCTGACTGTACTCTTGTATAGGGGTCGGAAATTGTGTCTTCCTCCTGTTTGTCATTGGGGATTTTCAATTGACATCTCTAGGTGCTACCAAATGAGACTGTTGGTTAGCTTGATAAATCACAGGTGTATGTACCTGTTGATTGTTCTCCTCCAAATATGATTGATGAACTCCCTTCAATACTGAAAGATGAGACTGCTGATAGAATTGATGAGTGTAAGAAGGTGTATGTGCCTGTTTACAGGTGGTCACCACATTTGATTGGTGAGCTTCTTTGGATACAGTAAGACGAGCCTACTGACTGGATGATGAATTATAAATAGGGGTATGTGTCTGCCTATAGTACTCCACCGGAATTTCCTAGTGGGATTGTTGTGTCTCTGCCAGACGAGTCTACTGGGTAGTGAAATCTGGACGGATGGGTGTATATGCCCGCTCGTTGTTTTCCATCAAGTTAGATTGATGGACTTCTCTGAAGGGGCCAGAGGTAATAATCTTCTCCCTATTGACCTAATTTCGCCTCTGACGGTTCGTCTTTCATGCTCTGGTCTAAGGAACCTGATCCGAACACCAAGAAGCGATACCCTCATCATGTTGAGGGTGCACTACCACACGAGTCTGGCGACAATTGTTGGTGGGAGTCCTCAGGAAGGGCTCCTGTCTTCTTGAACTAAGGCCTTGAGTGACCTCTTCATTCACCTCCCTATAATATGGGAGGAACTGGTTGTTGCGTTCTAGGGATAACACCCCGAAATGGTTGGAGACGGTGGTTGGAACCACCTGCTTCCTGACCACTTGTCGTCATAGTCCGGACAACCAGGGTGAGATGTTAACTTGGAGGGTTTATCGAGCAGCCTCCAAAGTCAGGATGGTACCATGTTGACGATATTCCCTCACCAATTCATTCGAGACCTAGCGTTGAAGACGCTGAGTAGGTGATGTCTTCCTCAGAGCCGACGAGGATCCAACATGAGTAGCGGTGGAGGCATTCACAGGTGTAAATTTTAAAGAAGCCATTATGTGTTATAGAGAGATCTTGAAAAAGAGTGATTGTTTGATATAACAGACATAATCAAGATAGGTTTGGCTATACTACATCTTTTGGATGAACAAATATGTGTTTGATTGCTTTTTTGGCCCTCATATTGAGTTTAATAGGGGCCTAACAAATATGTAAAACATTATTTAACTTGGTTAAGGATTCATGTCAGGTTCACCATTTTTTTGTTTCTTCTAGAAATGGGGATGACCTTGTTTGTTTAAGGTTAAAACTTTCCAATCAGTTTTAACGAGTTTATTCATAGAACTGAAAAAATCTAATGATTCTATATCCATTTGGACCTACTTTCCAAAGGTAGGTTCTCATTAGTTGTGGACCAATGAGGCTTAAGAATTTGCATTGGTCGAGAGGATGGGAGGTCAGGCTCATCACACCTTTTTGGGGTGAATTATTTCCTACCGCGGGACCGTCTTATAGATTTAAGTTATGTTCAGGAATCCTTATTAATTAACCAAGTATAAAAAATTAGTTTTCCTTTAGATTTAGAAATCAATGATTGATATGTATGGGATTTAGAAAATCTTTTATATGTATTTGAGGTTGTTCATTGATGGAGAATCATCTGTATGTATTAGATATCCTTTTTCAATGGTATCCTTCAATACATTATATAGAAATATCTTGGTCATTATGATGAACATACTGGTTTTAAATCCACTCAGTGGGGCACTTGAAGTTTATTGTCATTCAAAAAGACAGGGATTATTTTAGAGTTGGGATCATACCCGCAGATGGGCTACCTACGTATCCTTGTTAAAAAAATAATCAGAACCCATGTAGTTTGATTGGAAAGAATATAGTTTAATTTCATATGGGATGGAAAATAATTAATGAAATATGGGCTTGAACTTTATAAAGGATTACTACTTACTCTAATTTTAAGGCAGAGATCAAAGTTCACGTAGTTCGGGATAAGAAATATGGGGTTTATGCATAGTTAATGGCCCAAGAAGAGATGTCATGATTATTTTTACACTCTAAGCTCACGTGAGTCCTGCTCGGTGTGAGAAACAAGAGGTATTAATAAAATTGACGATGGTTCCAAGAAAGATGCAGTTATGAGAAATGATGCGGGGATTACGTATGTATGACTGCCCAAGTAGATGAAGACCAGGACTTAATTCAGGAAAGAAGTTCAAGAGCAGGGTCCATAGAGGTATTTGTACTTTATGTAGATTTGGAGTTTTAACTTGGGGATTACTCATGAGAAGGAGGCCTAAATTAAAAGGGACTTATGATTGGGGTTTATTCCTGAAAAGGAATCCCAAATCAAGAGAAATTAAGATTAGGGCTTACTCCTGAAGAGGATTCCCAATTAAAGGGAACTTATAACTTGGGGATTACTCCTGAGAAGAAGACCCAATGTTAAAGGAAATTATTATTGGGGATTACTCCTAAGAAGGAGGCCCAAGTTAAGGGGACTTGAGACTTGGGTATTAATCCTTAGAAAGAGGCCCAAATCAAAAGATCTTCTTCTCTAAAAGGATGAGGTTATATAGGAAACCGCTAACTGTGGTGACATAAAGCTTGTAAGTCATGAGGTTTTGGGAGAGGTTCTCATAGAATTACTTTCAGATAAGGAAGACAACAAAGGAACCATGCCATAAATAGATTTGAAGATGGGTTTGAAGGCTATGTATTGAAGAGGAGAGGTGGATTTGAGGAAAGGATGTGACTAGGAAGGAGGCGCGCAAGTATTGTTCTGGAATGCAAGTCCTGGTCGTGCAAGTAGACTTGCACGACATGAGTCACCTTGGGAGAAAAAAAATATATAGGGTAATACTTGGGTGACTTTGAACTCAATCCCTTAGTATCATCCCTAGAGGATTTCAAAAGGGTGTCACGCAAGTTCCCTTGAGAGGGCAAGGCGGCGTGCAAGTGTCTTCATTTCCCTTAAGGGATGGACACTTAGGCACGCAAGTATTGATGAGTTCTAACACTTATGCCTTATTCTTCCTATTTAGACCTTCCCTTCTAGGTAAATAATTACCATAGTAGTGTTTAGAAGATGTCAGACAAAGACTTGGTAGACCAGAGCTTGAATCTGAGTTTTGGAAAATTCATTTTTAAAATATAGGCCCACAGGGGCTATTTATAGGCCACAGGTCACCTTGAGCGAAAAAAAGAATAGGGCACGCAAGTGACTTGTGCGACCCATATGTGGTGTGTAAGTGACTTGCGCAGAAAAAAGAAAACTTGCACGACTCCTTCTTAATGGGTTCCGTTTTCATTCCTTTGTCAATTTTTGATGTTCTTCAAAGGATGACTCTTTTTGTGCTTAAGGTATTCCCCTTTTCCATTCATTGGACTCTGTGATGGAATGGAGTGCCAACAATTTTATCTTCTACCCTTTTACATTTTAAATTACTATTTTAGTGATTTTTTACATGATATCACCATATGATATATTTTTATAATGTATTTTATGGTAAGTTAATATGCCTAATAGTTTACCTATTTCACTGGTTTTTCTATTGTTTTATGTGGTAAAGTGTAAAATTGAATTATTATATTGAATTTTGTCTAGAATTTATATCCCTTATGATTCAATTGACAAGCATGAGTTGATTTTAAGTTTTTTCTTTTTGTTAGTGAGCATGTGTTTACCATCTCATCATTTGGTTTTCCAACATGTGATATATTGATATATTTTTCAATGTCTTGGAATGTTAGTTTCAAATGATCTATTACATTTTTGGTCAATTACAATGCATTATTTTCTATATTTAGTATACATGATATGTACCTAAATATTTTGATTTAAATATTTTAAAATTTCAAACATGTCTCATGGATCCTTATAGTCAATTTCCATATAAATGAGAAGTTCTCTCTGAAGAATAATTATTTTTCAATAAATTCAAGAAAAGAATATTTCACTATTATATTAATTTTTAAATATCAAGAGGCTTAGATTAAATTGGTTATTTTACTATTTTTTAATATTTCTTTGTTTCTCTAATAGTTGGTATATCATTTATATACTCTTGAGTTTAGGGTTTTTTATACTTTTAACTATTTTATTTTAGATGAGAACGAATATTATATTATATTTCATATTTTGAAACATATTTTTTATACTATTTTAATTATTATTCTTTACTATGAAAACATGTTTATTTTTTTAATATTGTTATTATGTATAAGTTACCCTTCTCAAAATTATTTGTATCATAAGAGTAAGAATTCTAGTTCTATTAATTATTATTTATTAGAGAATGTGTTTCTTATATTATGTTACTTTCCTTAAATTTATATAATCTTCATTATCTTTTGTTTTTTGATCCTTATATAAAGGAAGAGATTTTTTGGGTTTATGTTTTATAGTTATAAAAAATGTTTGAATTTTGGGTGCCACATTTCAACTTTATTATGTTTTGATAATTAATTTACCCCTCACACTTTGTGTTGTATAATTAATGGTTTATTTTAATCTATTTTTATTACAATTTATTTATAATTATTTTCATTATCATCATCATCATCAATATTAATGTCTCAATTATTTATTATTTATTCACTACTAATATTTTTTTATTATTTTTGTAGAAAGTATTATATGTAATTTCTCATATTTTAAGTTGATTAAAATAATAAATATCCTATGTATGAATATATCTTAAAAATTATATTATGTATAGATATTTTTCAAATCCAAAATAATATTTATGAAGATTCAAAGAATAATATATTACATTTAAGGAACAATTTATTACGTCTATTAGGTTTATATTATGTATGGATCATATTAAAAAACTTTTCAAGTCCAATATATTATGTATGATATGATTAATGATATTATATATTTGAGGAGTTTCAGAAGATAGAATTTTCACGAAGTCATAAAATCCAAAATTTGGAATTTTCATTAATTGTTGAACCTACTGGATATTAGTTTTATATATTCCATGAGAAGTGTAATGTACTTTTATATATACATCATAAGTTAGTAAGAACGTGATATTTGGATAAGTATATTACTTATACATATACATGGGAGTTGAAAGAATTTGAGAATTTAGAAAACTATTTTAGCTATACGTATATAGAAAATATGTTTTAAAAGTTATGAAATTTATAAAAGTGATTGAATACTCAAATGAACTGACTCTTATGGATTATAGGGAATGAGTTTTAGAAGGTTTGTTTCCTTTATCATTTGAGATAAAGAACCTATTTTGACCATGATGAATTCTATATTTCCATAGTGATACTTATATAGATTTCAATGATTATTTTACTTTATATATTTTCACAACATGGAATAAATGATACACCTTGATGAATATTTAGTTAGAAGATTGTGATAAATCTGGTGATGATGAAACAACTTGAAAGCTATTTCATTTGAAGTTTTGGTGATAGTGGGGGATGTCAAATGGAGAGATGGTGAGTAACATACATTGGAAGAGACAATGTTGGGATTATAATATCCCTTTTTAAAATGAGGTGACCCAAAAAATGTGTTTGGAAGGAATTTAAAAAATTCTTTTCTTCATGTTTCAATAAGAAGGATAAAATCTAGGCCATGAAGTTTATTCTTGGATATGTTTATAATGTTCCTCAAAATCATGGACATAAAGAATATTTTCACATTATGAATACCTAGATATATTTAAAAATTAATATATATAACAATTATTATTTAAAATTCATATATTCATGCTTTAAAAGGATTTATATCATGAGATTTTTGAGAATATTCAAAATTTAAATCCAGTTAACTGGGGAGAATTTTTAAGCCGCATGACTAATATTCAATGTTTTATTCAAAGAGAAATTCTGTAACAATCATTTTATTATTATGGAGAATATTATTGATATCTTTAAGTGTATTTATTTTGAATTATCAGAATGAAAGAATAAATGAAATTTTTATATTATTTTTTTCATTATATATTTTTTAAGATAGATTGGTGGGTGTTACAACAAGTGATACAATGTTAAAAGTGATACACACACAGAATGCTAAAACCATAATATAATTTTTTTATAGATTATTTTATTCTCTTCACTAATATCACTCAATTTAATAAAAGAGAATAATAAAAGAAACAAAATAATAAAGATAAGAATAATATTGTTGTTGTTATATATTGAAAATCTTAACAATGCATATTTCATATCTTCATATTGATGATTCATCGATTATCTAGAAGAAGAACTTAGTATACATTTCATGAGTTGGAACTATGCATTGATGTTATTTACCATTTATTCACCTCATCTATATATATTGTAAGTGCAAAATTCTTATACTAAATTCTGTAGTTAAGTGTTCACTATTTTTACTTAGAAATGGGTGAGTGTCAAATTATTAATCAATTGTGAGATACTTGATAAAAAGATCTGATGGCATGATAAAATCCTTGTACTGAGTGTCGACTACTTTCTAAATTGTGAGATCCCTAAGAAAATTATTTTCACAAAAATCATCAAGCCTAAATTACACGTTTGTGGAGTGGAATAAGAGAAGTTCTTCCATCCCTAAACCATAATAAAAATATTGTGGGTATTTATCTTTATATTATTGTATTTTTTGCAAAATTATTTTGATTAAAATATAATGAAAATTATAACAAATTAAAGAGGAAGTTTAAATTACTAAAATTATTTGAATGAATTGATTTACCCCCTCTTTAGTATTTGTTTATTACTAATATGGGATAACATGAGAGAGTTTGTAAAATTATAGAGAAGTCAAGAGATATTTTTTAGAGATAGAAAAAATAATTTCACAACACAATTGACTATTCCATAATATTTTTTGGTATATTATAGTAAATTATGAGTTAAATATTATATATTTAGGATAAATTATCACATTGGAATGGGTGTTTCATATGATTAAAAAGAGCATAAGTTTTTATAATTGAATGTTATAGTTAAACCATTGCGCCAAAATTCAATATTGGAATATAAATGATGTTTTAGTTAATACTGAATCTTCTTGAAATATTTAATAATTACATAGTGATATATGGTCAAATAATAAAGATGTTCAAAGATTTATATTTTTCCCTGATTATCATCACATAACGAGAGGTCGTAAGGAAATATTTTTAAATATATGGATTATATAAATGATTTTAATCTTAAGGTTTAAGAAATAATTAGTTAGATTTTTAAAGAATACGCTATAATATTTTTTATTTCATCATAAGGTTCTTTTCTAGAAAAATCTATATATATTGACCACATAATTTCCAATGTTCAAATTCAAATAATTCCATGATTTTCAAAAGACACCATAATAGAGTAGGATTATGAAACAGTTTTTGGTGTCACACCATGATTTAGATGATTATAAATAAATATTTTAACTCAAATGTTTTAAAGATATGGAAATACGTAGTTTGAGATTTATGAGATTGAATTAACACAATTTGATGTATTTGATTAAAATTACCAATGTTAAACTTATGGAATGACCTTGATTTAATATGATAACAATAATTAATCACAACCATTTATTAATGGGAATTATTATTTGGAGGTATATATAAATTATAATATTGATGAATTGGATAAGAAAGACTGACATTTAAATATTTGGTTATTATAAATAGAGAGAGATAGAGATAATAGTAGAAGAACTCTATTGATAGATTTGGTTATTATTATAAGAAGGCTTGGGATTTATATAATTTAATTAGTATATCATTTTGATAAAAGAATATATAGTGTTATATATAAAATTATTTTTTTAAATTTTTATAATCTATATTGAATTTCAAGGAAGAAATTGATGTCATGGAGTTTGTTTAGAGTGAAATAAGTTAACTCTCCTAATAAGGCGTTGATCATACATGTCTTGTCTAGAAATAAGGTAGCAAGGTTAACATCAATGAATTATGAATTCTAAAGTTATATGATACATTTTATATGAGTAATACATGATTATTTAAGAGATTTAAAAATATATAAATTGATTTCATTATTAAATTATTGTGAAAAGGTGGAGAAAGAGGCAGTTTCCACTGGGTGATCAATAAATGATCCCTAAAAAACATGTAAAGTTAGTGTGCATTGGAATGGAGTGAACATATACTAAAAAATTTCATCCATAAAATAGTGTGTTTATATTGGATTTTGGTTTTACGATGAATCATCATGTGTATGATCATTGGATATAGCCCAGTGTAAGTGAACCAAGAAAAAATAATTGTGTTCTTGTGTGCTTTAATTTTTGTATATTTGTTTGATATTTTTTTGAGCCTCAGTATAGGAAATATAGATTGAACATTAAAACAATTTCCATGGGATAAATATCTAAAGATGTGTGAGGGATAGAGATAACATATTTAATGTTAGTCAGTATCCTAATTCACCTCTCTTTAGGGACCTTGGGTCTCACATCATAACTATTGGGTTTCATAGGTCTGTATAATTGTTACACTAGTTAGTGGAAATTAATTAGAAACCCAAATAAATGAACATGATGCCTGAAAAGAAACCATATGGATGTAAATAAATAAATAGTATGTATACCTTACACCATTATGATACAACACCTATCTTCATCATCTGTGATTGATGAAGATCTGATGAAAGGAAGTTGAATGATATCCCTCTTATGGAGGTATCCATGGAATGTGATAAATCATTAATCAAACGACCATAAATTCTATTATAATCATGAAATTCTAGTGCCTCTCTATGTAAATGTGTATAAAAGAGAGAGATCTTCAAAATAAGAGAGTTTAATCCAACTATATATAATTCTAATACATAAACTCAAAGATATTAATTTTTTATATATGTTACGGGAATGCTACCTGATCCTTTTCATTTAGTCTTTAATTTCATAAACATATAATAAATGCCTTATAGTAATCCTCATGTAAAACATGTTCATTAAATCTCCCATCCATTTCATGTTATAAAATTTCTAATAAATATTAGCTTACATGTAGGAGATGTGAGTGATAACTCATTAACACTCAAATGACTTTAGTGAATCATAATAGTGGAAAATGAATCATACCTTATAATTCGTGGATCTATGATTCAACCATGTCATATAACACATCTGGTTAAGGAATCATATATGATATCTCAATATAGTATTAGATTTTATGGACATAATTAAGCAATATCACATACCCTTGATTTTTACATGTCTTACCATAGCGTTTTTTTATATCATACCCAATTATATATGTCAAATCACATTATATGAGTACAAGATTTAAGGAATATCTCCTTCAATATCACATTTACACTAAATCCTTATAAAATTTGTTTCATTTAACCTTATATTGGATCACATGTAATAACTTGGGAAATAATTTCCAAAACTCCTTTTATATATCTTCCAAAACAATTTTGGAAAGTTATCATCAACTTCAAAGTATATCACATCATATGTAATATCTTGTGAAATAACCATTTAAATCAAATTTTAATTAACTCTAAAATATTTTTATAGTATCTCTATAATTCATACACAACCCCATTTAGCTAGCCATAAAGTGTGACTCGATCGGTATTTGTATTTTTAATAGTAAATATAATCACTTATTCCTTTAATATAAGAAAATAGTGACCTATTGAAAATTATTGGTTTCACTCAAGATATAAAGTGATATGACGTGATCTCTATCAAGAACATATATCTTTAAACCCATGTCCACCATCTGCATCATATTCAAGCATGATTTCTCATATTTTATTATTTTCCAATATGTAGAGTGTCTTTGGGACAAAAATTTTGTCAAAAACATATATACAAATCAAATATTTGTGATTCTCAAAGTATATACTGACTATGTCGATGAATAAATCACACGTCATTCACCTTTAGGGATAATCACATCATATATTATTCTCCAAAATTTGTAAGCACAAAAAATATATACTGTCTTGGTATAATTGTACACATCCACATAACATCCCTACAAAAGTCCCATTATTATACTCATCATATGAGAGTAAAAATACCATCTTGGTTAGCTTAAACGAATAACATGATCAACAACATACCTAACACCCCTTTATTATCTAAGAATCAAGGATTTTGTAAGATAATTGTCAAAATATAATGGTTCTCATGCTATATATCTGACCAAACTTAGGTAGAGAGGACTCTAAATATGATCCATGTACACCTAATATACCAAAGTCATAATATATGAAACTCTGTGTGATATAATTTTTGGTTCATCCAGTACACAAAATCCATTTTTTTTCTTATGATAATATTACATTTCCTTATGAAAATATTACATATCTCGATACATGAATCATACTCAAATAAAACTTAACATTTCTTCATATTCTATAATACTCTATAAAGAATACTAATTTGGGATAACTAAAAGGCATAATTTTAGAGGTTAATTATCATATCAATTAATGAAATGTATATGAATATAGATATATATGAAGCTAATGTTAAAAAATGATAAATTTGAGATACCTTTTTATATAACATGATAAATTTTATATCCTTAAACTCTTTAATAATACATAACAAAACCACACATAGGTGACTATTCAACATATAATATATGATAGGATTATAGACAAACATTATGTTTTCTTCTTTTGAGTGGTCTTGTTAACTCATTATATCTATAATAAATTCCTACTACATCATTATGTGATCACCTAATAAAACTCCCACAAAAATATTTAGTGATTAAAATATATGAATAATTCTTGTTTAAATAATTATAATAAATAGGAATCATATTCCTAATATTAAACTCCTTTAATATAATCAAACTACTTAACAACACTACATAAAATGTTATGATGCAAACTTTAATTGCATAATTAGAACTATTTCTAAGCACATCATCATCATTCTTGTAACCATTTCCATCAAATATATCTTTTGAAATATTTTTGGTTACTAATGTACCTATTTATATTATAACTTTACCAAAAATATCCTAAAACACTTTAGGATAAAGTGACATTAACTTTTTTATACTAACTAAATTTAACTATTTATGTTTCTATTTACTATTATATACTAAACTCATTTTGGATATTAAGTAAAATTAACTTTTATTTTTGACTAGAATAATATATTTTATATTAAAATCAAACTTCTCCACGTCTAAACATATTTCCACTATCTTTACAGAAACTATATTCATTCTTAAATAAATTTCTTTTATTAAAAACTAATTTACATAAGTAAATAAAGCTTATTTCCTTTTATTAAGAATATTTAACAAATAAACTATCATTTTCATATCTTATACGAAATTATATGTTTTTAAATTATTTTCTTAAAAAATATTATTCTTCAAAATATGCCACCAATGGTTGTGAAATCTCAATTCCTCATATCTTAACAAGTATCTTGATAAACCTTTTTATCCTAAATATTTTTTTATCCTTATTCCTCTCAAAATATATTATATAATCTGATGAATCATAAATCATGTGTATTGAATCCATTATCTCATATTTGTTTATAACAAATATTTATTAGTAAAAAAATTATCTCATTATATAAGAGAAATGATATGGAGATACATATCCTTTACATACATCAATACAATCTTGATAAATTAAATTGTATTGAAATATTTGATATAAAAACTATTTTCTTCATCATTTGAATAAAAACAACACACTCTATAAATCATTTCATTGATCTTAAAATCTTGTATATTTGTGACACTTGTAAAAAATACATTTGGTATCACATACCTTTCAAAAAACAAATAATTGGTTTTTAAAAAATTGATACCTGATATGGAAATTAAATATATTTTCACAAACCCCTTCAATAATTTTATATAATTCTATCCTACAGAATAATTACCCATCCTTCATGATAACTTTAGGTTTCAATAACCTTGATTAACTACTAAAAAACATTATTATACATTCAAAGTAACTTTTTTTCTTCTACTTTGGACTTTTACCCACTTATACTGTTAACATCAAACCAGAACCTGTACATTATATGCCATAGTTTTTATTTTCTAAACACTTTAAAAAAATTAATTTAAACATTTCTTGAAAGCATTCACATTGTTAGAACATTTACTTCAATGAAAATAGAATTAATTACTTAACAAGAATAATCCTTAAATAAACCTATAATCTCACTAATTTATTAATATACCCAATCATGTTTAATATATGAGTGGAGTGTAAAATTACTTCATCCATATTTCATATAAAACCTTTAAACCCCCCGTAAATCATTATATACTTCTAATAAATTTCAATATTCCAATTATTCTACAATTTCAATAGTTTGTTCATTCAAAAAGGTATATCTATAATACATATAATTCTCTCACTGTTAACAAATTTTCTTATGTTGATATCCTTAAGATTTTCTTACAAAGAACTTTTCATTTCTTTGGTTTTGATCTCAAATTTATGTTTTATGGTGATTATAATGACGATGATAACATTTATTTATAATATAAGCTTTTATCAGATGAGTATCGTGTCTTACATTTATTTAATTAGGAATTCTATTAAATATGATCACAATAAAATGATGGACTCTTTTAAAATTCATAATATTCATTAATATGAAAAAATCCATATTTCATCATCACTTTTATAGGGTATCATGTAAAAAATACATGAATATATATAGTAGACAAATAATTTTAATCATATCATATATGACTCTTGGATAGTTTAGTGGACACCTATTTTCTTAAAACCATCATGTGGATTTAGCCAACTTGATTTCTATGATATCCGAATGGTAATAGTTTTCTATATAAGTATAACCTAATTTAAATTAAGAGAACACAAAATCTAATGGTTAAGATTACCTCCTTACTTTATTGTCTTACAGAAGATAATTCATGTAAACCAAATTGTTAGGATCATCCACAGTGAATGATCTCTGTATTGAATAGTGGAACTATGGAATGAATCTAACATTTAATATTTTGATGGGATTTAATCTCACCATATTATCTCATGTTATTTCATTTATGTATACATTTTTTTAATGTAACAACCTAAAATTTTATAAATGAAATTCCCTTTTTGAATAAATAAACGCATTATTATGTAATGTAGTTATAGAAAACACATGAACAACTTTGGTTATTTTATACCAATATATGTTATATCCATTCAATTTTAAAATACTATTCGGAATTGTAATCATTGATAGTATAATTGTTATATAATTATGGTATGACTAGTATAAATCAAAGGTTATGATAAAGTCCAATTGACTTAGAAGGAAGGAGCGATGACCCCGATCAGTAGGATCATACCCTCTTAATCTCATTTATCAGAGCTTATGAGGGAGATAACATCATTGGTATTTTCCATTTACCAAGCCCAATTTGATATTCAATAACTAAATCATGATCAAAACTATTTAAGAGAGATGCTAAATCTTTTCTAGATCACAATCCAAACCATTTTCATCGAAACTGCCCAAGAAAACCTCACCATCACACATCTTACCCTAAGGGAATTCCCTAGTGTAATAAAATGCTTTGTATCTTAACCCTAATAGTATTATATTCTATATTTTTATGATTAAATTTATATTTTATTACCTCATAACTATTAAAGAATAAGTTTGAAAAAAATTAATATTTTAATATGATGAAACAAAAATCGTATTTTTAGAAATATATATTTTCAATCAATAAACTATATTGATGAATTTAAGATTTTTTTAAATAAATTATATTTTAATAAATTTTATTACGAAATATTTTTTATTAAATATAAATTAAAATATAATTTTAAAAAATCAGATGTAAATTTTATGAGAGTTAGAAAGATGTTATTGTTAAAAAAACTAGTATTTTTTTTAATAAATGACATTTTTTTATTTAAAAGTGAAAATTATAATATTTATAGAACTATTTTGATTGAATAAATATTATTTTTCAAATCAAAATGTCAAAATTTTCCAAAATATATTTTTCATATTTTTATGAGATAATCGAATTTTTGGGTAAAACTTTAATATAGTATAACTATAAAATATGTATTATGAGATAATAAAAGACCAAAAGTGATGTCATAAATACTACAAACAGTATCCAAGACCAAAATTAAGTTTACCATTTAATATAATTTGTTTTTAAGTTAATTTATTAATTTTATAAACCTCTAATGAATCCTCCAAAACCCCTATTATATTTTATGGTTTTAAAATCATTTATTTATAAACATGACTCACTTAGAAATCACCAAGGGAATTACTTTGTTGTTTTTGGATCTTATAATAATAAAATATTGAAAACTAATCAAATTTGGAAAAAACCATGGGAAAAAAACATGGGAAGGTTTGTGGTTTTAATAACTTTATCATATAGATTCCAGAACCTAAGTTTGAAAATTAAAAAATAATTCTCCTTTATTTTTCTATATAAACGCACTCAATCTCCCATTTCTATTCACTAAAAAATAATTGAACTTGACTGTACTCTATATTTACCTCTCTCTAACCCTCTCACGGTTCCCCAATTCTCTTAACAATCCCCTTACAAGTATTAAGTATCACTCTCTCTTAAGGGAAGGAATCCTCTCCTATTCGTCTTCAATCAAGAACCTTCTTTATATTATGCCTTTTGATTTCCAATTTCAAATTCTTGGATATGTTCTTACACATCCCTCATACTATCTTTATGATGCGAAAGTTATTATGAACCCATTTTAATATCATTAATTCCTTATATAAATCTTTTTGGACCTCTGTTATGCTACCAAAACTATCCAGTGGTTTTTTATGCCAAACAATTATATATTGAATAACGATCCCCATTTTCACTCAAGGGTATTCAACTATATATATCTATCCTTTATTTTCTGGGGACTTCCATTTATATTTCTCAAACTCTTTAATCAATGGATAAAATATGATGAAATATATCCTTATATTTTATGATCTATTTGTCACACTTATGCATGGTCATGATATGAATGTGATGGGTGGGCCCAAAATTATACATTCCTCCAATGAATTGGGTAATGTTTTTTCTATCGAGACATTTTGTATGGGATTAGGGAGTGAACCTAATACCTTAAGTGACTTTTTACACCATGTAATTTTGTCTTGGTACTTATCCTTGGCTTATTCTTATGAAATGTTTTATGTTGTTTCCACATTCCAATGTTTCCTTGATGTTATCATGTTATATCTTACCTCATTGTTAAATATTATGATTATAACACATTTTATATGTCATTGATATGACTATTGACACACATGTATTAATTTAATAATTTTATTCTATGATTATTACCTCACTGAGCTTTATAGATGACCCCTTTCTTATGTACGTCCCTAGGTTATTCCATGCACTTTAGAAGGTCCATGGAATATAAGCGCATGTTACAAAGATTTTAAATAATGTTGTATTTATATTTAAAGATGATATGTTATGTACCTAATCCATTAAATACACTTGGACTCATGATCTTATAGGGTTTTATTATGTTTATATTTATTTAATAAATCATGAATTAATGTTTATTTAGATATGGGTTTTCATAGTTGGTATCATAGAAAAGTGTAGTTATTTTTGGGATTAGGATTATAAAAATCAGATGAAAGACTTAATAATTAGAATAAACATAGGAAAAAATCCCTAATTTTTTTAATGTATAGATTAAGTGGGTTTCACGAAAATACATCCCTCTCTAGATACTGAAAGTGGATGTAAACCTAGAGCCATTATACATAGGGGTAATAACCCTAAAAATGGAACATTGAGCTAGACTCAATTTTAACCTTGTGAATGAAAATGGGACTTATTTTACACATAGTATGACACTCGAAGAGGATATGGTTTGGAAAATCCATTAGATCTTTATAAACAATTATAAAGAGAATAAAAATTACAATAAGACTTTATATTAATAAAGAAATAAAAAATTACTTAGATTAAAACCTTGAAATTCATAGGTTAAGGAATTTATGTAATTTATGAGTTATCCATTTAATATTCACAATTTCCAATTTATGTGTTTAATAGTTTAAAAGTAATCATTTCTAATTTTCCTTTTATTCTAGTCAATGGATAGAAATAGGAGGAACCGAGTCAACATCCATTGTGAGGGGTAATGTGATGACTACCCAAACAAGATGCCAACCAAATGGGAGAAATAATCATGAACTTAATGAAAATAATTTATCAATTGGATTAGTTTTTGAAAGAAAATTGAATCAAAAGGAATTTACAGATCCCCTTAGAAAGAGAATTTTTTAATTGTGACCTTTATGTGACTAAGGCCTCTAACATTCAGTGGGTCTTTCGATCCCTTAAATCCAGAACAATAGACCAACAACATTGAGAAGATATTCTCCACACTTCAAAATTATAAGCAAGAAAAGGTCATGAAAACTATTTATAACATATAAGTATAAAATGATCAATGTTATATATTGACCAAAAACACAATACCCGATGAGTATATAGAAGCGATGGAGTAAAAATAATTATGGAAAATTTTATCTGATACATATTTTACTTGCAATTTCTAACTAAAAATGGAGAGGGGCTTCCTTTTCCTAAAGTAAAAGGATGATGAATACGTTAGGGAATATTTTTAAAACTTCACAATATTTTCATGATAATCCTTTGACTATTTCATTACCTCTAAAATTAAATTTTACCACTTATTCGGTTGGATAATGATAAGTCTACAAGAAGATTTAGTAATTTAATACTTTTATTGCTATAAGGAAATTTTCAATGTGACTTAAAAGTCAATATAGAGATAACTAAATCTCATGGGTATCCCTGGTAGAGTGATAAAAAGTATAGGATGGATTTTAATTCTGGCCATGTGATGGAAAAGTCTTTTGGGGGAAATAAAGTCCGATATCCCACTTGTCAAAAGTGTGGGGATAATAATCCTGATAATTGCCGAATGAATACAAATAAATGATTTAGGTGTAAAAGGGAACCAAGATAGAAATTATTGATGGGAGAATCCCACTAATATTAAGGAATAAGTAAATTCTCTAGTTAACTATCATCCCATTGTTTAATGTTTCAACTAAAGGAGGCAAGGACACTATGGGAATTAACGCACCAAGTTAAGGTTTGTTGACAATAACTATCGAAAACAACCTCCAAGGCCCAGAGAGAAAAGGAGACCCTATTCCATTACAAATACCAAGGTGGATCCCAAAAATAAAGTTGTGAAAGGTATACTAGTTATTTATTTTAGGATAGAAAACATTCTATTTGATTTTGGTTCTATGCAGTCTTTTGTATGATGGTAGTTTAGTATAACTATTCAAACACCACCTAAAAATATGAAATTCAAGTTATCGATGAAGATGAGAAACATGACAATTGTTACATACCAAGTATATAACTCATCACCTATCAAAATTTTTGGCATAAATTTCCTATCAATCCTTATGAAACTCCCTTTAATATAATTTAATGTTATTCCAAGAATGGATATGACTTCCTTATATTGAGAAAAAATAGATTTATGAGTGTAGGAAATCAACATCCATATCATGAATCATCCTCATATTATATACACATACAAGGAGGATAATGAATATCCTTTTGTATCATCATATCATGAATGGATATTATTTACCTATGAGAAATAATATCTTTCTCAAATGACTGTGGTTAAGGAAAAGATCATCCTTGAAGACATGCCTAGTGTGATGGTATTCACTGACGTGTTTCCTTAAAAATTACTTATTCATCCTCGTAGTCAGGATGTTGAGTTATCAATCTAAATTATACTCAAATATTTTCCAATATAAAATCCTCTATATAGAATATCCATTTTTGAACTTTAAGATTCAATGAAGAAACTATAGTAGAATATGTATAAAGGGTTTATACACCAAAGTGAATCACCATGGGTTTTACTACTCTTCTTTATCAAAAAGAAGTATGGGTAAATGTACCTATACATTGATGATCATTATATCAAAAATATCTTAATAAAGAAAAAGTTTTCTCTTCCATGGATTTATTACATGTTTGATCAGCTATGTGGAGCACAATACTTCTCTAAGGTGGATATTCAATTGGGATATTACCAAGAAAAGGTGAAGATGGTGGATATCCCCAAGACTACTTTTCATAAAAGGTATGGAATCTATGATATCATAGTGATTTCCTTTGGAATCAATAATTCTCCAAAATATTCATGGACTTTATGAATAGTGTAATTAAGGGTTTACCTCAACAAATTTGTTGTAGTCTTTATGGATAATATTTTTATCTACTCTAAAAGTAAATAGAAACATATGGAGATTTTAAATACTACACTAAAACCTTAAAGAAAGAAAATATGTATGGTAAGTACATTAAATGTGATTTTTCAATGAAAAAAGTAATATTACTATGGTACTTTATCACTATCAAAGGGACATCTATGGATCCTTAAAAATAGAGGTGATTGAAGGATGGACCAGACCAAAATTTATGAAAGAAATATATATTTTCCTTGGATTATCTAGGTACTATCATCAATTTTTGAGAAACTTCTCATGATTTTAAAGACTACTATTAAAGATCACTTAGAAGGGGGTAAATTTTTTCTATAATGATGAATGTGAGGAAAGCATTAAAGAGATGAATAAAAGGCTAATCACTACACCTATGGTCACATTTCCCAAAAATGGGAAAGTATTTGTAATCTATTATGATGAATCCAAAAAATAATTCGGTTTTTTAGTCATTCAATATGAAAATTATATAGCCTATTCCTCCATCCAATTAATGATTCATGAGTATAACTACCCCAAAAATGATCTAGAACTGGTTTCTGTGATATTCACATTGAAGATTTTGTGACATAATATCTCTGGGGAGAAGTTTTACATATATATGAATCATAAAAGCCTCAAGTATATATTGACACAAAAGGAGATCAATATGATCCAATGAATGTGGTTATATTAGATCAAGGATTATTATTGTTCAATCCATTACTATCCAAGAAAAGTGAACAGTGTGGTAGATTCTTTGAGTAGAAATGATCCTACAACACTATACATGATGAGGATTTCAAGGGATACAATCTTATTGGAAATTCAAAGGATGGACATGGGATTATTAAAAAGTTATTTATCATAAATTTCTCAAATAACTACCCAATTATCAATTCTTTAGAGGATCAAGGAGGCCCATAAAATTTTGGGGTGATATAGAAAAAGGTATTAATTATTCTAGAGTTCATATTTACTAAAGATAAAGTTATAAGGTTTGGAACCCAAATATGCATCTCATCAAAAACCGAACTGAAGAGGGAACTTATTGATGATATTCATAACTCATACTTTTTTATCTAAGAATTAATAAGATGTATATTGATATGAAGAAACACTTCTTGTGGGATAACATGAGGAGGGATATTTTATAGTTTGTATATCGAGGATTGGTATGAAGATTCTCTACCAGCGGAGATTTCACGAACTCAGATGTTTTCATGGACTCGAGATTGGAAAACCTAATGTTGGTGATCCGATACAACCATCAAAGGGACGATTTGGGATTTTCATGCTTGTGTGGCGATGGGGGTGCCAATGTTCAGATTCAGATCAGGTTGCGATTCATCAAGTTGTGCCTTTTTTGGGTTTGGATATCCGTTTTCATATGCATTTAGGGTCGTAGTCATTGCTGGAATTTTTTTGGCTCTTGTTGAATCTTCTATGATGTTTATTTTGTTTATTTTGTTCATGTATATTGGGAAGAATGTGGAGTTGACTTCTTCAGGATACTCTAATTGTGTTATCCTTCTTTGATTTTTTTAATGATAAGTCAAGATGGTTATGTCCAAGTTTATGTGTCGGCAACAAAGGTGACCCGATAGTGTTGAGACGTGGTATCGTCAGCGATTTGTCCTGTTTCTGTTTTCTTGGTTCTCTACTCAGGTTCTAGGATTCCTCCATTCTCTATGAGGTGGAGCAGTGTGGTGGTATTCTTGGTCCTTTGGGATATGATTTCGAGCAGTTATTTCAAGGAGATCGATTGTGTTTATCCATTTGTTGGATTTTTGGTGACCTTTTGGATTTTGTTTGGAAAATTCTGAGTGATGGTTTTTGAAATCTAAAAGGGATGTGATATGAGACAATTTTTGGAACTTGGTTTTATTTGGATTTTTATGGGGGTAATCAACCAGTATTCTATAAGGAACAACTCCAGATGAGGATACAGATCATGAAGAATTCATCTGTACAAGGTCATTCAGACTTGGAAGAATGAGAGGGTATGACTTTTCCATCGGAACCAGGCCCGTACAACCCTGCATGGGACAATTTTCTAAGCAGTCATGTAATATAGAGGCTTGAAATAATGAGGTAGTGGCTATGGAGGGGTAGTTCCTAGTAGTATTTATCTGGATTTATTCTTTTATGGATTTATATTGGGTTTCCCACTTTTTCCCCAATAGTGATTTTGAAATAAAAATTTAATTTTTAGTCTTGGTATGACAAAAAGTTAAGGAAGAATAAAAAAATTCAAAGAGTATGATGTGACCATTTACCATACCATAATGTAAATGGGAAAAAATAACCAAGTATTTAGTCAAAGGACTCCCCAGGACACCTAAAAGAAATAATTCCATATGAGTGGTAGTCGATCTCCTTACCAAGTTAGGGAATTTTATTATTATCAAGGAATCCTTATCTCATGACCAAATCACCAATATATACATGGGGTTAGTGGTTAGAATATAGGGTGTTTTACTATATATTTTATCTGATAGAGATATGACGTTTACCATGAGGTTTTAGAGAAGCCTACAGTAATTATTGGATACAAAACTAAGCTTTAACACTTCTTATGAAAATTAGACAGATGGTTAGTTTGAAAGAACCATTAAAACTCTAGAGGATATTTTGAGATCTTATTTAATGTATTTATAAGGATGTTGGGTTCAACACCTTCCCCTAGTAGAGTTTTAAAATAATAATATTTTTCATTATATAATTCAATTGTACTTTATGATGATCTGTATGGGAAGAGTTTTCCAAATATGAAATTCCAAGAAGAAGTTAGAGAGTGAAAGATGATGGGACCTGATATTTCTTAAGAGATTATAGATAAGGTTCAAACCATTCAGTGACATATGAAATCTATAAAAAGTTAACATAAAATCTATGTAGACAATCATCGATGAGTCCAAGAGTTTGTGGCTAGAGATAAAGTGTTCATTCATATATCTTCATAGAGGAAATTCATGAGGCTTTGTAAGAAAGTAAATATTATTCCAAGATATATTTCCCCTATTGAGATCCTTGATCACATCATAGATTTATTCTATTGACTAGAGCTCCAACCTAACCTATTTCAGGAACACTATGTTTTCTATGTATTCCTCTTGAAGAAGTGGATACCAATCCCCTCACATGTATTGAATCCATAGGTGGTACCATTTGAGAATTATATTTCATATGTGGAGAAGCTGGTGAAAATATTAGATCATAGTGCCAAAGATCAACTAAACAAGACAACCCACTTAGTCAAAGTGTTGTGTCGGAACCATAGGTTTGAGGAAGAGACTTGGGAACTACAATATTTGGTGAATTAGAAGTATCCTAATCTATTTTTGTGTATGAAAATAAAATTTAAAGGGATAAATTTATGAATGGGGGAATAATTTAATAACCTAAACTTTTATAAATGAAATTCCCTTTTTTGAATGAATACTTGAATTATTAAGTAATGTAATTATAGAAAAAACGAGCACTAATTTAGTAATTTAGGACCACTATAATTTATTTACTATCAGATTTAAAATACCTTTAAGTATCATAACTATTGACAATATTGGAATTATATAGTGATTGTATTATTATTATATGCTAAGGTTTATGAAAAGTTTAACTGAAACAAAAGGAAGGAGCGATGGCCATGACCAGTAGGATTGTACCCTATGAATCCCATTTAATGATAATTTTATCAGAGATATAATCAATAAGATTTTCCTATGACTAATCCCAAGATTATATTAAAAAAATAAATCATGGGTGAAATATTTTACAAGAGAAGTTCAAGCTCTTAAAAATCACGACCCAAATAATTTTCTCCAAACCACCCAACGAAAATATAACCATCGCACACCATTCCCTTAGGGTATTCATAAGTGTAATAAAAGGATATATATATATACCTTAATAGTATAAATTTATATATTTTTATGATTATATTTATCTATTATTATGTTTTAATGGTTAAATAATGAGTTTTATAATTTTTTGATTTTGATACGATGAAATAAAAATCACATTTTTGGGACTATATAGTTTTAATCAAGGAACGATTTTGATGAATTCAATAATTTTTGAAATAAATGATATTTTAAGAAAATATTATTATCAAATAATTTTTACTAAATATAAATTAAGATATAATTTTATGAAGTTAAATGTAATTTTCATGAGAGTTATAAAAACTATTATTGTAAAAAAACTACTATTTTCAATAAATGAGGATTTTCATTTAAAAGAGAAAAATTTAATATTTAGAGAATAATTTGGTAAAATAAATATTATTTCTTAAATAATCATGTCAAAATTTTCCAAAAGTGATTATTTGAATTTTTTTAGGACAATCAATTTTTTGGGTAAAAATGTAATACATTATAATTATACAGTATGTATTTTGATAGAATAAAATCCCAAAAGTGATTTAATAAATACTATAAATAGTATCCATGACCAAAACTATGTTTCCCCTTTAAAATAAATTTCTTAAAGTTATTTTATTAATTTTATAAATCATTAATGAATCGTCCAACACCTATATTATATTTTATTGTTTAAAAATAAATTATTTATAATGATAACTCATTTCCACATACTAAGGGGACTTATTTTAATGTATTTGGATCTTATGATTATAAAATAATGAAAATACCCTTATTTGGAAGAAAACATGGGAAAAACATGGGAAGTTTTTTGTTTTTTATTATTTTATCATACAGAGTCAAAAACCTATGTTTAAAAATTAATAAAGAATTATCCTCTCTTTTTATATATAAACCCACCAAAACTCCCATTTTTCTTCACTAAAAAATATTAGATCATGAATTTTCTCTTCCCTTTACTCTCTAGATCCCTCCAAATGTTCCCCCAAGATCTTAATAATCCCATCACAAGCTTTAAGAATCAGTCTCTCAAGGTAATGGATCTTATCCTCCACTTCAATCAAGAACCTTCTTTATATTATTAATTTTAATTTAAATTTTTTAATGTTGGTATATATTGTTATAAATCATACATAATTTAATTATGATTTAAAATAGATTAGATACCCCTTTTGGCTCATTAATCCCTTCAATGTATCTTTATGTATTTCCATTATATTGCTAAAATTATCCTCTGATTTTTCATGTCAAAAAATTGTGCGGTGAAAACCCATCCCCATTTACATTCATGGGTATTAAAAAAGACATAACTACAATTAATTTTATTGGGTACTTATATGTATGTATATCACATTATTTTATTGTGGGATTAAATGTGATGAAAGAAATCCTTATGTTGTATGATCTTTGTGGCACACTTATGCATGTGTATGATATAAATGTGATGAGTGGGCATATAATTATATATCTCTCCAGTGAATTGGGTAATGTTTTGTATATTGAGAAATTATAAATGGGATTAATGATTTAAAATAATCCATTATGATACATTTTCCACCATGTGATGTTATCTTGGAAATTATCCATGACTTATACTTATGACAAGTTTTATATTTTTTCCACATTTCTATGTTTCCTTGATGTTATAATGTTATATCTTGCCTCATTGTTCAAGATTATGATCCTTAATCTTCTTATGTCTCATTTATATGCCTATTAACTCACTTGTTTTACTTTCATCATTTTATTATTTTATTATTCCCTTACCGAGCTTTATAACTCACCCATTTCTTATATATGTCCCCAGGTTATCTTGGGTAGTTTTATAAGAACCAAAAAATAGAATCAAAATATATTTACACTATCCAAATTCATCATATGGATAAGGAATATGAAATTTTCAAGTAAAGGTTTAGAATTCAATGGAATTATAAATCCCCACATGTGTAATCCTAGAGTCACAGATAACCAACCCACACCTTTCTAGAACAAGGAAAAATCCTCCAGACCCATGGGAATTATATCCCAAATTCCCTCTACCTATGTATTCTTTAATCAAGAGAGATTATAATTACATAATAAAACTAATACCTAATATGTATACACTATACTCAAAAATTAAATTCAAGATAATAATTTTAATTAAAAAAAATAAAGTCATGGTTGAATAAAACTAAATTTCTATCACACCTAGCATGTAACCCCTTTTATGCATATATGATAACTTATAAGTTTTTTAACACATTTAAGCTAAATCATATACATATTAATAAAATAAAAAATTTATAACTATGAATAATAAACCAATAATAACTTTTAAATAAATAAATAATTCCATTACTTAAACATGAGATACACATTTATATGCATTTTAAAAATAAAAATTAAGATAAACACTTTATAATTTAGGTATTCATTATGAACATTATATAAACTTGAATAAATATAAAATTTTCATATTTGTTTCCAATATTAATTTATTCATATTATTCAATATATGTAATTTACTTTAATTATTTGACATTATATGAAATATAATCATTTTATATTTTATTTCTATTATATAAACAAGTTTTATATTCTAAACATAAATTATTAATCATTATTTAATTCTATAATCAAATAAATCTTAAAAAATAATTTTTATGAGGTTAAAATAATTTCCCTAATAAGGTTTTTAATTTTAAAAGTTCAAATTAAATATTATGAAAAATTCATAATTTATAAACACTTTTATAAATTAAAAAATATCCAAAAATACATTTTATTATAATCTATACATAATTTATAAATTATATAATAAAATTCTCAATTTAATTTTAAGAATTTTTTTTTTCTCTTCAAATATATTTGACGACATACTCAGAATCGTTGAATACGATTGATAGACCGCGACTATTAAACCATTTAAGTGCCATGAGTCATATTTTATGACTGATAACCCTATCACTACTTTTGATAAGCGGCATGAATAATTGTTTTTCACCTCCTTGGCAAAGTTAACGATCTTATATATGTTAAAAAAAATTACATATTAAGGTAAAAACATAAATATCATAGCAAAAACCTCACATATAAATTGCATTTTACATTATAAATTGATATTTATAAGGTGATATGAGGCTCTATTTTGAACCCATGGCATAAAGATATAATTGAAAATGATATACCAATGTTATATTCTATAAATAAAAAAATAAGGGATTTTTTCTAAGTTGGGGGCTATTATATATCATATCGTAAACCATGACACAATCTAGTATAAATTTTTTTTTAATCTTATTTGATGATAGAGAAATTATATGCATTATAATTTCAAAAACCTTAATTTTTGGAAAATTTTAAAAATAAAATGACATGGATTTATTTAACAACATTATGAAGTTTCATAAGATCATATAAAACTTATAAATGTTAGCAAAAAGAAAATTATAAACCCAAATCTATAAACACATTTCTTGATAAATGAAAATATTCTACTACAAAATGGAGAAATTGTATTTGTACTTTACATTATAGTGATGAAATATCCATCTTCATTATATGTGATTGATTAATATCACATGAGAGGTAGTAAAATGATATCCTCCATCTCAAAAATGCATGCGTTGTGATGAATCATTTATTGAATTATTAGTACGTCTCTTCTTGCTATGGCATGATTGTTCCTTTCTAGATATAAGAAAGATAGTGAGAGCTTCAATATTAGGGAGTTTTAGACAAAAAAATTCAAAAGTATCAAACATGAACTCACATCCATGAATCATTGATATAGTTTATGGGGATGATCCCCTATCATATGAATTTAAACATATATTCCATAAACATATGATTAATACATTTAATTACTTCTCATGTAGCCCTGAACCATTAGCTCCATGACAACCCATATTTTATTACAACCTAATTCATGAATTATTACATAAATATACATATAAAACAACCTTGGAATATATTTAGGCCTATTTTATTTTGTAAATTATCTACATATAAAATCAACTTAAAACATGGGTATAACAAAATTATTTAAAAACCTGAAACACACCCTTATATTCCTTCGATCATCTAAAACTACATGAGATAACCTGAGGATGTACATAAGAAATGGGTGACCTATAAAGATTAGTAAGATAATAACCAAATAATAACATAAGTTAAATAAGTATATGCGATCCAAGGGGATTATCAAGGTAACTTTACAGATGTGAGAATCATAATATGGAATTATAAGGCATGAAATAACATGATAAAATAAAGACATCATATGAATGTCGAAACAACGTAAAACATGACATCATAAACATAATTCAAGGCTAACTAGAAAAAAACCTAACATAGTGTGATTAAGATAACCTAACATTCCCCATACATGGATTCCCATGAGATAAAAACATTACCCAATATATTAGAGGGCTATATAATTCTGGGTCCACCCATCACATTTATATCATATACACACCTAAGTGTGCAACATAAATCATATTTCATAAGGATGTATTTCATAAATTTTAATCCAATGATTATGCAGTGTGAGAAAAATACATAGAATTACCCAATAAATTATGTATAGATACATCTATATGAATACCATTGATTGGGAATGAAGATGGTTATTCACTACATAATTGTTTGGCTTGGGAAAATCACATGATAATTTCAGTAGCATAACGACTGTACATAAAGCTTATAGAATGATTGAATGAGATAGAAATGGGTATATCATTACTTGGGTTAATAATTAATATGATATGGATTTACAAAAATACATCCCAACTGGAAAAATTTTAAATTAAAAGGCTTGACACAAAGAAGGTGCTTGAATAAAGGGGAGAAGGGGAGGATCCCTTACCTTGAGAGAGTGACTATAGAAGCATAGGAGGAGGTTATTAAGATCTTGGGGGAGCCTTGGGAGAGATATAGAGAGGTATTTGAAGATTAAATTTATACTAAAAGAGTTTTTAGTGAATAAGAATGGGAGGTTGGGTGGGGTTATATAAAAAAAATAGAGGATAATTCTTTATTAATTTCGAAACATAGCTTTTGGACTATATATGATAAAGTAATAAAAAAGACTTCCCATAGTTTTCCCATTATTTCAACCTAATAGAAGCTTTTTTCATTATTTTATAAGGATAAGAACCTAAATACTTAAAATAATACCCTTTCTGATGTGGAAGCGAGTCATGTTTATGAAGAATTGATTTTGAAACCTTAAAATATAATATTGGTTTTTAAGGATTCATTATGGATTTATAAAATTAATAAAATAATAGAAAAAATACATTATTTTAGAGAGGAAACTTGATTTTGTTCATAGATACCCTTTATTATATTTATCATATCACATTCTGGATTTTATGATGTTATAATACATACTGTATAATTATATGATATTTAATTTTTACCCAAAAAATCGACCGTCTCAAAAATTTATGAAAAATTAACCATTGTATAATTTTTATGTTAAATTTTCAAAAATAATATTTATTTTACAAAAATAATTTTATAAATTTTATAATTAAAACTTTTAATAAAAAAATCTTCATTTAATGAAAAATACTAGTTTTTTGATGATATTAGTTTTTGGACAATTATAAAAATTATATTTGACGTTTTAAAATTAAATTATAAATTATAATTAATAAATATTATTTAATAAAAAAATAATTTATTAAAAAATAATTTATTAAAAACTAATTTATCTTGAAAATTAGTGAATTCATAATAAAACATTCCTTGATTGAAACTATATATTTCCCAAAAATAGATTTTGTGCTTCATCGTATCAAAATATAATTTTTATAAAACTTATTATTCAATAATTATAAAAATTAATATTAAAAGTGGATGAATATAATAATTTTTTTATTAAAAATAAAATATAAAAATTCATACTATTAGAGTTTAGATACATTTCCCTTTATAACACTAGTGAATACCTTAATGCTTAGGTGTTCGATGAAGAAATTTTTATGGGGTGGTTTGGCGAACATGGTTTTGGACATGATCTCGATTAGGTTGAAATTCTCCTGTAAACCATGTCACTCGTGATTTATTTGTTTAATCTCATCTTGGGATTGGTCAAAGGAAAATCCTAGTGATGTTATCTCAATAAAAATATTTGATAAATGCGCTTCATAGGGTATGAGCCTACTATTCAAGGCCACCACTTCATTTGTCTATTTTAAATAGACTTTATCATAACCCTTAATATACTAATATTAACGATCCTTTTATAATAGGTATATTATCAGTGGTTATGATTATTAATAGTATTTTAAATTTTATAGACCATATAATGGTCCAAAATAACCAAATTAGAGCTTGTGATTTCTATAATTTCTTTTCATTATAAGGAATTTGATCATTTATAAAGGTAATAACATTTATAAAAGCTAGGTCTATTACATTATTCCCCCATTCAAAAACTTTTCCCTAAAAATTTTCATTTCATACATTAAAATAGATTAAGGTATTTCTGTTTCATTTCCGCTTCTAATTCCCAAGTTACTTCCTCAAACATGTTGTTTTTCCACAATTCATTGACAAGGTGAGTTGTCTTGTTTCACAAAACTTTATATCTATGATCAAAGATCTTCATAGGATACTTATCATATGAAATATCATTATTCAAAGGTACCACCTATCGATTCAGTACATGTGAGGGGTATGGTATGTACTTCCTCAAGAGGGATACATTGATCACATTATATACTTGAAATACAATAGGTTGCGGTTCTATTCAATATACCATCACTCTGATATGATTAAGGATATAAAATAGACCAATTTATCTTGGAATAAGCTTTACCTTCTTCCCAAACCTCATGATTTTCTTCCACTATGATATACAAAGGAAAAATTTATCTCAAACCTCAAACTCTAGGTTCCATTGATGATTGTATACATATATTTTGTTTAGAATTTTCATGGATTTAATATGATGTTTAATGGTTCAAACCTTATCTATAATATATTGAATAAGATCAGGCCCCATCAGCTTCCTCACACAAACTTCATCCTATCATGTTAGATTATAAAACCTCTTCCCATAAATAGCCTCATAAGGTTCCATTTTAATGATAGAATGTAAACTATTTTCACATGAGAACTCCACTTATGGAACGTGTTGGTCACAAAATCCTTGTAAATCCATTTAACATGATCTCAAAATATCCTCCATAGTTTGAATGGTCTATTTAGAATAATAATCCATCTAAGGGTGATAAGAAATGATGAAACCTAGTACTGTATCCAATGAGTAATGAAGTATTCTTCAAAACCTTAAGGTAAAACTTAGACCCTGATCAGATAAAATAGAAACTATAACTCCATGAAATCATACCAATTCCCTTAATTATATATTATATAGTTAATCCATAGATAAATCTTCGTTGGTAGCAATGAAATCTACTCACTTTTTAAGGCGAATGGCTACCACTCAGATGATGTTTTTGAATTTTGGTGATATAGGGATTCCAATTAAGAAACATGTGTTTTTGTTTTTCCATTTCCATATATGTAAGGGAAATTATTTCATCATACCCTTATAATTTTATCATTCCTCCTTGAATAGTTGGCATACCAATCATTGAGATACAAAGTCCGCAATATCCCACTTCATGTTATCACACCAATTTTTTCCTTTTAAATATCTATACATCATATAACTTACTAGATGAATAGAGAAGGATAATCTATAAAAAACATTTAGAAGGTCCCTCTTCAGTTATGGTTTTTATGGGACACATATTTGGGTTCCAAACCGTATAACTCCAATTTAAGAAAAATTGAACTCCAGAATATTCACTCCTTTCTTATGTAGCAACTCATCATCTTTTTATCACTCCTTTATCCTCTCAAGAATAGATTATTGGGAAGTTATTTGAGAATGGTAGGGTGAATATCCTTCTATTATTCCTATATCCATACTTTTTATCTCCCAGAAGATTGGATCCCTTGTAATCTTCATCATGGATAGGGTTGCAAGATGATTTATAATCATAGAATCTATAATTTTTTTCTTTTATAGGATGGTATTAGAGTGAAAAATTATAATACTTGATCGAATATAACCACTTTCATTGGAACATATTAAGATCATTTTATGTGAATATATACTTAAGGATTTTATGATCAGTATATTTGTTAAACTTTACTCCGTAAAGATAATGTCAGCAAATCTTCAATGTGAATACCAATATTGAAAATTATAGATCATTAATTGGGTAGTTCTTCTCATATATTTTTAATGGGACTGAGGTATAGGTTATCACATTGTCATCTTGCAAGAGTAAACAGCCCAATCCCCTTTTGGACACATCGTTTTAGATCACAAATCCTACCCCACTGGTGGGTAATTTGATCATAGGTACAATTATTAGCCTCTTCATCAACTCTTTAAAGATATTTTTTATATTCATTAATTTAGAAAAACTTAACTCCCTTCCATGTAAGTTTGGTTAGTGGGATTATAATATTTTCAAGTTTCTAACAAATCAATGATAGTGCCACTTTAATATAGGGAAACTATGTATTTCCATCACAGATGTTGGTCTATTCCATTATTAAATCACCTATGTTTTTAAAGGATCCATAGATATATATTTTCTAGTTATAACATGCCCTTAAAATGTTAATTTAGCATTCTAAAACTCACATTTATTGTACTTCACAAATAAATTTTCCTTTCACAAAGTAATCAATAAAAAATTCAAATTCTCATCATGTTCCAAATTATTTTTAGAGTAGATAAGAATATCATCTATAAAGACTACCAAATTTTTTTCAAGTATTAAAAAAAAATCTTTTCATTAAGTCCATAATGTTTTTTGGGGAATTAGTGAGTTAAAATATAATCACTATGAACTCATTATTCCCATACCTTGTACGAAGAAAATTCATAAGGATATCCTCCTTCACCTTTACCTGATGATATCCCAATTAATGATCGACCATAGATAATTACTAGTATCTACATAGATTTTAAGGGTTTGGATCTATATAGTCTAACCCTTTTAATGTTTTTGTGGATCATGGTGCCTGAAGTGGGATTGTAAGAGGTCTGGAGGGGTTTGGATGTAAAATAATGGAAGTAGAGAGATCACACATTATATAATCCTTACATACTGTATAAGTGAAGTTCATGAATTGTGGAAGGTTGGTTATTGAAGTGTGATTAATTTGGGTTAAACAATAAAGTGGAAAAACATTTTTCAATGAAAACCAGATTCTGAAATTTACATGATGTGTAAATGGTTTATAAGCCATTTAAATCCTTAATGTTGTACATAGTTAAAAAAATTTCATCCACTTATATTTCTCAAACCATATGGATGAAACATCTATTTATCCTGATTCAAGGTGAACAATTACTTCCTTCCTTGAATTTTTGGTATTAATTAAATGGATATCAATTCTTAGACTTCTACGTTCAATCGTTCATGATCCTTGGTGATCTGAGGTGTGTTATTCCTTAATTTTCTTGTGCTTTCTACCAGTTTGATCATGTTTCCTCATATATATTCTTTCTATGCTATATATTTTGATCTCCCATGTTTCTAATGAGGTTTCTATTGGATTTTATTATTGATTCCATGAAATTCCATCATCAGATAGATGTTATTCTTGTGGGAGAGGTGATTGGAGATCCGTTGTGTTTGTCTGTTCTCATGCAAAGAACATTGATACCTTTGAGGTATGAGATTAATTTATTATTTTTTATTTAAGTATAATCTCAAATTGATCATGGTTTATCCATTTGGATAGAAATTAAATTTACCTAATAATTTTTGAACCAGATTAAATAAATTTTGTTATGATATCATGTTTTTTATGTTGTTACTTTATACAGTGATAGCGGTTTTCCTAATGATATACTATATCATGTGATTTCTATTCATTTATGGGTTACTCTATTGTTCTTGATAGAAATTGGTAAGGAACATAAATCCATAATTAATTGATAATTAATTAGATTAAGAATAAAGAGTCAGGTTTATCTAATATGGTGTTTGTTGATGCAATTTGATGATAATCATACTGATACAATAAACATGTTTAATTGAAATTGATCTTAACTATGTTTAATAGAATTGATAAATAATTTGATGTATGTTTATTATTGGTTAAAATAAATTAAAAAATCATCTTAACTGATAATGTTACTTATCTAGGTTTTTGAAAACATAAATAAATGCTAAGAACATGTGTTGCTTTTAATAGATTATTATAGCTTGATGCCTTAAGTTTTCCATAGTTGGAACCTATTAATAAATGAATCAGTTAATTCAAGATAAAATAAGAACTAGTTTTTTTGATAAATATATTTTCTACGGCCTAAGTTTCCGGATTACTTGAGAAGGATGAGTTCCTTCATTTTGGAGTCATGAGAGCTCGTTTTCACGAGAAGCCTGAATGCCTTGTTTTGGGGGTATAATTTCCTTGTTTATTTCTTATTTTTTCCTTATTCTTATGATGTTCTCTAGATACAATACTTGTGATGCGATATTTATATGGACAATCCTAGTGGTATGATGTGTGATTTGGGGTGGGGAGGCCCAAAGGTTATGTGAGCCTGGTATGGTTGAGCCTGGGATGGTTATTGTGATATGTGTTAGGAAAGACCAAATTATGTGGAAGTAGTTGACGTCTGTGATGGAAATATGCATCAAAATTTTCTTAAGGGTATTAAGGATTTCACTAGAGCTTATGGAATGTGTAAAATCTGGTCTTACCCATTATTGAGATTATGAGAGATGATATTCTCACTTATGAATCTGTTTAATGTCCATTGGATAGGTTTCTTATTTTTTCTACATTTATTTTTCCACTACTTGAGATAGCTGGATGGGCTTGGTTTCATGTTTTCTCTTGGTTTTATCTTAGGTTGGTTTTCCTAGTTTACTTGGATATGGAATGATTCTAATAATTAATTAAGTAACTCTTAACCCACAAGGTTGGTTGATGATGGAATGAAATGATAAAAATATATTAATATCGAGGAACTAAGTCCATAACATGGATTATGCCTAGAGGTTAATGTAATAAAATATAATTTGGGGTAATGTTAAAGGGTTAATTAATGGATAGAGAATTAATTTACGAAATTAAGTGATAAAATAAAATAATTTATTTAATGTAACTCTTTTAACTTCATGTGTTCTTATAGGATATATGGTCTTAGAAGTAAAAGAGGGGAGTTTGAGTGTTGTTAGATGTAGTTGATTCTAATACTAGGTTATTCCAATAGTGTGGTAGTGAGCTATATTATACCAAGTATATTATGTGATTTAATAGAATTCCTCACCCATGTCAGTTAGGGAAATTGACATCCAGTATACTCTGGTAGGGTATTTTTTCTGACATCTCAGTGGGAGGATGGATGGATGACTACCCCCTTTGGCCTTGATCTATACTCTTAGTAGTTACTTGTGCTGGTATGCATGATGATTAATTTCCCAAATATATGTATAGAGGGATGTGACAGCTTCACCCACATGTGTTACTAGATATCGTATCCAAAGTATTATTATAGGTATGATGCGTATAGGCAGTAATGGATTGAGGCACATACTCAATGTATGTGCTATAATTTCTTACGACATAATACCCTATGTTTGATATAAATCCTATAGGAAATGGTGGCTCCGAAAAACTACTTAGTTACTATTTTGTTTTTTATATGGGATGGTGTGGTTATGTGATGCATGAGGTGCATGTGGTGTTGACTTACCCATGTGTTTTCAAGATGGATTACTATTATTCTGACCATATGTGTATATAAATTTCTCTTTTCAGGTCATCTAGGGAAGCTTGGTGACCGAGATAATTATTAATAGATCGTGGTTTAGCATGAGATATTCGGGATTTGTGGTCATTGTTGTCTTTACCTTTTTGGTACTTGTAGTTTTCTTTTATGTAGTATAGTACTGTATAATATTGCATTTTTACACTGGGGTTTTCTTTATATACATATATATATATATATATATGTCTGAGATGGTGTTAGTTATTGCATCCATTTTATATCTCTCTTCCTCATGTTTCTCTTAGAGGATAATTCCTCCCATATCCATGTTTTCTATACCCTTGGTGATATTCGCTAACCCATGGCTTACTAGAGATAGGAATCAGGAAGTCACCATCTATCTCCCCTCATTATGGTATCTTTGTGGGGATGGGGTTGTGATAGAGTGGTATCAAACGTTCAGGTTGAAGGATAATATGGAGTTTGGAGTTAGGAACATGTGAGGTTTCATGGGTTGGTAGAGAAATAGTTTCATCTATGTTTATTAAGTTATGTAAACATGGAAGACTATCCAAGACATGGGTATTTATGCCCCTTATGATTTGATACATGGAAATTTAAGTTTACTAATCCTACTAACTAAAGTGTTCCTAGTTTTAAGGTACTAACCTAGGATAAGATCATGAATCCTTATTATTTTTACTTGTGTTTTAAATAGTATGACCTTAGCCTAGGTTAAAATATTTAAAAAATAAAGAAATAAAGAAATAAAGAAATGTTAAATATTACATATTATAGGTTTTGGAGTTCTAACAGGTTTGTTCTTCTCATATGCATGACTCTAAGTCGACATTCTCATCAGTTTCATAGCAAAGCTATTCAGAAGGATGTGCTATAAGATCACCGTATAGTAGAGGTCTATGAATAAAAATCTTGGAGGAGGATAATCCAAGAGTTTCATCACTATAGTCTAAAGAATTATGAGAGCTCCGTATCAGATGTAGTCATAGGGGATTGGTTAGAGGAGGTTGAGATAACTTTCAATTCAATTCGTGCTTGGAAAGATAAATAGGTTTCATTGTCCATGATGATTCTGTATGAAGTAGTGAGGACATAGTAGTTCTTGTACCTTGGGGATCATGAGGAGTTAGTTGTCTCATGGGAGAAGTTTTGAGACCAGTTTCGAGCATAGTTTCATTCTTCAACTGTGAAGGCGAACGGTCTCCAGGAGATTCTTACCCTTCATAAGGTGATTTATAATGTGTAAGAGTTTATGATCCATTTCATTATTCCTCTATGATATGATTTAGAAATATTTCTAGATGAGAAGGATAGGGTGAGGAATTTGGAGGAGGCTTTTCATCCAAATATCTAGTTTTAGGTCACCTAGTTTATGCTGAAGCTGTATCTCGAGGTGCTGGTGAGAGAAAAGGTTATCAAGAGGACTCTATCTAGAACTAGATCATCATGATAGGGGTTTCATCAGGATTATTCATGGAATAGATTTTTGGTCCAAGGTTCATATTTTCAAAGATACAATAGTTTATGGTCAGCTAAGGGCTGTTCCCATCTTTTATCATCTTGTTTCTATGGGGGAATAATCTCTGAGACTTTTGAAAAGGGATAAAATTTGTGTTTTTCTTAAAGTGGCCAAGTTCATCTATGGAAAGAGTGCCTGAACTTTCTAATAAATCAAAATGTGCTAGTCATTCTACTTCAAGTTTTTCTATAGAGATAGCTTTATTCGAGGCAATAACAATAATTTACACAAGTTTGAGATTGGTATAGAGGAGATGAGGTAGGTAGAGGACCACCTTGAGAAGATTCTCATTCATAGAGAGAAGAGGGAAGCCATTTATGTGGTTATAAGCAGGGTGTGAGAGGATATGGGGTAGGTTGTAGTCAACTTCATGCTTTAAAGTTTCCAATTCCAGGCGATCCATACATTGTTTGTGTTACTTTTTGCTTGTTTTCTACTCTAGGTGAATACTTTATTTGATTTAGGAGCGAAAAACTCATCTATATCACCTTTCCTTATCCTTACATTGGGAATTGAGGTAGAGAGGCATTTATTTCCCTTGGAATTGACTATGCTAATGGAGGTCGAGTTGACTTGTATGAAGTATGTAGAGACTGTGAGATAGTACTGGGGAAACAACACTCTTGATAAGATTTCCTATGTTTATGTATATAACCATATTAAATAATAATTATAATGAATTGGTTTTATTTGGTATAGTATATCACAGATTTATTTTTGAGGAATGTTGTGTTATATGATGCTAATATAGATACAACATTGTTTTTAGTGATCAATACCCTTGTATAGGTCATAGGAATGTTTCTTACTTATCAAATTTGATGGACAAGATTATGTTGAGTTCATCAATGGTCCATGATTTGGTGTTTCCTAGGGTTGTAGAAGAGTACATTGATGACTTTCCGAAAGAGGTTGTAACATTACCCCCTTGACTGGAGATTTAGTTTTGGATAAATATATATCTATTCGTGTCTCCTATCTCAATGTATCCAAATACGATAATTCCTTCTAAGTTTCTAGATCTGTGAGTAAAAATTGATGATATATTGCAGTGAGGTTTTGTTCAACCGAGTGCATCACCTTAGGGTGCACCAGTTTTGTTCGTGAAACAGGATGATGAAAGTTTTTGTATTTTTATCGATTATCATCACTTGGATCAAGTGATAGTGATGAAACACTATCCTATTACATGAATTGATGATTTATTTTATCATCTAAATGGATCAATTTGGTTCTAGAAGATCTATTTTTAGTTAAGAGATCATCAGATGTGAGTGAAGGAAAAAGATATTTAGAATAATTCTTTCCATTTTTTCATGGGAATTATGAGTTTTTTGTGATGTCCTTCGGTGTGGATAATACTTAAACTGTGTTCATGGGACTAATGAACATAGTTTTTAAAGAGTTTTTGGATAAGTTCATGGTGTTTTTATTAAATAAATCCTTATGTATTTCGCGTCAGAGCAGGAGCATATAGAGAATCTTCATTCCATTTTGGGAGTTCTTCATCATGAGAAACTATATGGTAAGTTTTTTAATGGTGAGTTATGGGATCATGAAATAAATTTATTGGGGAATGTGGTGTCCCATCATAGTATAATTGCAGATCCATCAAAGAAATAAGTGATTATTTCTTGGGAAATCTAAAAGATAGTGGAAGAGGTGAATATTTTACTTAGTCTTGATGGATATTATAGGAGTTTCTCAACCAATTTATCTTGAGTTGTAACTCTTATGACATCTTTGAAAATAAAGGATCTGGTTTTCTCGTGGACTTACCGGTTTTAGATAGGTTTTGAGTACCTTAAGGTGAAGTTGGTTAGTGCTCCAGTTCTTTTTTCTTGCTGATGGAGTTTAGTTTAAGGTATTGTGTGACGCTTCACATATTGAATAGGGTTACATTTTGATTTATTAGAGATAATTTTTTTATGGGTCATAGAAGTTACATCTTCATGAGAATAAATATTCCACCCATGATCTTGATTTGGAGGTAGTGGTGTTTTCTTTGAAGTTGTGGTGACATTTCCTCATCAGTGACCATTTTTTGGTTTTCACTAACAATAAGATCCTAAGGAATGTATTCTTCCAGTGTGAATTGAACTTTATCCAATTTTTGTGGATGGAATTATTATAGTATTATGACTTTTAAATTTCATATATTTTGGGAATGGTAAATGTTGTAGATGATGCGCTGAGTAGGAAGTCATGTAGTGATGCTATGCATGAATCTAGGTATTTATAGAGAGTGATGAAGAATATATTAGTGATGAATATTGATATAGGATAGGTAGGGGGTAGAGGATGGATTTTATAGATGATAGTGTAGTCATATTTGTCTTAGTAGGTGGAGGATTCCCAATTAGGGGTTTCAGAGGTGGATGTATGGATAGACCAGGTTGTTTTTAGAAATGAAAATGATTTTTGGTCTTAGAATGGAAAACACTAGGTGTTAATATAGGGAAGGTTTTTTATTTCTTTGGTGATGTATGAGATGGTTCTCAATGAGTTCTATAGTTCTCCTTTGGTGATAAATCCCTCACAAAGATGTACCAAGCCTTCATAGGTTAGTTTTGGTGGCCTGGGTTGAAGCATGTAGTTTTAGAGTTTGTTTCTCAATGTTTGGTCTTCCAAAAAAGTGAAGGCTGAGAACTATGTTCCCAGTCATTTTCTCTATCCATTCGATGTTCCTTAGTTAAAGTGGGAGGATATATTGATGGAAATCATTACCAATTTACCTCAAGCTCATGTAGGTTATGATGATATATGGGAGATAGTGGATCATTTTAAAAAATCATCCCACCTTATATAGATTATAGAGTCGAGACTAGTTGAGGTTTCATTGAGGTAGTATCTGGAAGAGGTGGTGTGACTCCATGGAGTCTTGAGGGTGATCATTTTCAATCGAGATCCTCATTTTACTTCTAGGGCATGGAGAGGTATCCCACATGATTTTTCTTCTTAGTTATTCCTTATCATAGATTTTCATCAATAGACGGATAGTCAAAAAGAGAGGACTATACATACTCTCAAAGAAATTTTGTTCTCTTGTGTTTAAGAGTTTGGATGTTAATGTATGAGGCACCTTTCTTTGTGTGAGTTTTCTTAAAAAAATAGTTTCCACTCCATCATTATTATTCCATCGTTTGAAGATATGTACAGTTGAACTTCCATTCTCCATTATGTTGTACTAAGACTAGAGAGGCAGCAAATCTCAGGCTAGAATTGGTAGAGTATACAATGGAGATGGTCCAAGTAATTCACAAGAGGATGAAGGTAGTTTAGGATCATTATAAATCCCATGATTATCATATGAGGTGACCTCTAGAGTTTAATTTTGGAGATCATGTGTTCGTAATAGTGACTCCTCATCATGGGAAGTGAAGGTTTGTTCATGGGAGTAATATTTATCCCTAGTTTTTTAGGATTTTGAGGTGTGGGTTCATATTGTAGCTGTGACTTATTGTATAAAAATTCCCCCACATATGATCTAAATATATGATTTTTTTCATGTGTCATAGATCCATTTTTATCTTTATGATGAATCACATGTCATCTATTGGGGAAAGATCGATGTTGGCAAGGATACGACCTTCTAGGAGCATCCTATAGAGATATATGACCAACAAGAGAAGGTGTTGCATGAGAATTCTATTCCCTTGGTTCATGTATGGTGGTGACATAGTGGTGTGGAGGAGAGTAGCTGGGAACATTAGTCTCAAATGCACACTCAATACCTTGATTTATTTCATGTTTGTATCTTCTCTTATATCACTGTTCTATTATAGATGTTGATATTTTTTTTATGATATGGGTTCATCTTGTTTCGTTTTGTGGCTTTACTAGCAATTGATAGGTACCTCCCCCCATGAGAGAGTGTTTAGGTTCAGGTTATAATTTTATCATTGTTTTATGCTTGTATTCTTGTAAGTGAGGTGGTTGAGCTCCTATGGTGGCAAGACCATTGATAGGTATCTCGTAGGGTGGTTGTTTGGAAGACCCCTTTTTTCTTTTTTGGTTTCCTCTTCAGGTTTTTTTATGGATTCTCAAGGATGAGAATTGTTTGAGAGGTATCTAATGTAAGGGAATGGATCAATGTGGTCCAACCCTTTGTGTGTTTCTGAGGCTTGTGGTTCTTGGAGTAGGATTAAAAGTGGGCCGAAGGGTTTTGACTATAAAATGCTGGAAGTAGGGAGATTATACACTATGTAATATTTAAATTCTATGTAAGTTAGTTTCATGAATTTTGAAAGACCGATTCATGATGTGTAATTAATTTAGGTTAAATAATAAATAGGTGATGCATTTTTTTTATGAAAATCAGATCCTAAAATTTTCACGGCGTGTAAATGGTTTATAAACCATGTAAATCTGCGATGCTATTCATATTTAAAATATTTTCAGCTACTTCGGTTTCTCAAAACCTATGACTAAAATTCATCTCTCTCTACCAATTACAAGTTACTAGAGACTTATTTCTAGGATTTTTGGAGATTCCTTCAGTGGGGATAAATCCTTATCCATCTACCATCAATTTGTGATGATCCGTGGTGATCCAAGGAGTATTCTTCCATCAATTTCTTGATGTTTCTCCTAGATTAATCACTTTTCCTCCCATTTATTCTCTCCACACTATTGAGTTTTATATTCCACGTTTTTAATGGGGGTTCTGTTGGCTATTTTTAGTGCGATTATTCCATGTCATCCTCAGATGGTTGTAGTTCTTACAAGAGAGGTGATTAGAGATCCTTTGTGTTGGTTTATTCTTATGAGAAGAATGTTGATTACTTTGACGTTAGAGATTCATTTATTATCTTTTTTTACATTCAATAATAAAATTATCATGATTTATATGTTTGTATTGAAATGAAATTAACCTAATAATTATTGAGCTGGATTAAAGAAATTGGGTTACGATTTCATGTTGATGATGTTGTTTCTTTATACCATGATAATAGTTTTCCTCATGATCTGATAGATAGTGTGATATCTATGGCTCGCTTTACTAACATACTTTTCTTGATAGAAATTGGTAAATGGTTTAAATTTGGAAGTAATTGATAACTATTTATCTTAATAGTAAAGATTCATGTTTAATGAATCTGGCATTTTTTGATATTATTTGATGATAATCAAGTTGATATAATTCAAATTTTTAATTGAAATCAATATTCCACATGTTTAATAAAATTTATAAATAATTTGAATCATGTTTATGATTATTGATAAAACATTAATAAAGAAAATTTAATTGATAATGGGACATCTCCAGGCTATTGAAACGAGAAATAAATTATAATAGAATGTTTTTACGTTGATAACTTATCATAGCCTGATGTCTTAGGATGCCCGTAGTCGAAACCTATTAATAATAGAATCAGTTAATTCAAGATTAAATAATAAATAGTTGTTTGATAAATATATCTTTTAGGGATTGAGTTTCCCATTTTCTTGAGAAGGTATAGTGCCTTGTTTTAGAGTTGGGGGAGCTTGTTTTGCATGAGAAAGCTAAATGCCTTGTTTTGAGGGACCAATTTCCCCATTGGTTGCTTTTTTGTTCCTACTTCTTGTGTTGTTATTTGTAAAAGATCCAGGTTATATGAGATTGATATGAATGATCTTTGAAGGATGATTTGTGAAATGGGGTAGGGAGGCCAGAATGTGATGCGATCCTATTATGGTTGAGCCTGGTATTACTTAGCCTATGATGTCTATTTTGATATGGGGTGGGGATGCCTGGATTACGTAGAAGCTATTGAGCCTATGATGGCTGTTTTGATATGGGGTGGGGATGCCTCTAGATGTGCTTTTTTTTTTTTCATGTTTTCTCTTAGGTGGTAACTTAGTATGAGTTTCCTAGATAACCTAGATTCCTAATGTTTCTAATAAGGAATTAAATAATTCTTAACCCATAGGGTTGGTTGATGATGAAATATAATTCTAAAAAGTTGATAATATTGAGGAACCAAGTCCTTAGTTTTGATTATTCTTTGAGAGAATGAAATTTAATATTATGATTAATGTAATTTAATTTAACGCAATATAATGTGAAAAAATGTTAAATTGTTAATTAATGGATAATGAATTAATTAATAGAAATAAGTGATAAAATAAAAGAATTAATTTAATATATCTCTTTTAACTTCTTGTACACTTATAGGATATTTGGTCTTAACAGTAGTAACTGGGAGTCCGAGCGACATTAGCTATAGTTGAGTATAAGTATAGGTTATGACCATAGTGTGGTTGTGAGATATATTATATCATATATATTCTATGATTTCATATGCTACCCCAACCATAACCATTGGGGAAAATGACACCCAGTGGACTATGGGAGGGTGATTTCCCCAACATCATGGTGGGAGGATGGATGACTGACTACCCCCTTCAACCCCACACTCTTCTCTTAATAGTTACTTATACTGATATGTAAGACAATTAGTTTCCCATATATATGTGTAGAGGACTGTTAAGGCTTGTGGTGATTTCAAACACATGTATTACTACATATAGTATCCAAATTATTATTATAGGTATGATGTGTATAGGCTGTAATGGCTTGAGGTACTTACTCAGTGTATGGGATATAATGGATTGTGGCATAATACCTGATGTTTGATGTAAAAGTTACGAGTTGTGGTGGATGCTAGAAAATAATTTCTTAATATTTTATTTGTTATATGGGATGGTGTGATTATGTGATTCATGAGGTGTATGTGGTTGTTCATTTCCTAGGTTTTTTCAAGTCCTCTTACTTTTTGAGAAATATGGCTTAGGATGTATGACGTTGGGGTAGAATAGAAAACCAGTAGGAAAGTGGGAGTGATATACTCTTTATGTTTTATTATTATGTTATATTCTGTCTTGTATGTGATACTTGGTGAGATATAACTATGGTGAGGTTGGGAAATTAGTATACCTATTTAGGTGACAAGTTAGTTTCACTGTTGTTCACTATGCTTTAGCATGCTTTATTTATCTTTTTCTCTAGAGGCTCTGGGGAGGAACCTATTGAGTATACTATTATGGTCAACTTATTTATATAAATATAAATGGTTCTTCAAGATATTTAGATAAGGTTGGTGATCGATATAGATATTATTAGCTTGGGGTTTAGAAGGATCTGTTTGGGCTTTGTGGTCACTACTATCTTTACCATTTTGGTAGTTGTAGTTTTCCCTTCAATTGTTTATTACTGTATGAAATTTCATGTTTGTACTTGGGTTTCATTTATATATATATATGTATGTGTAATTTGGTGTTTATTATTGTATCCTTCTCATATCTATCTTCAACATGTTCCTATTAGAGGGTAATTCCTACCAAATGCATGTTTACTATACCCTTAGTTCTAGTATCCAACCCAATGGCCTACTGGAGGTGGGACTTGGGCAGTAAAATTTTATCTCCCCTCATTACGGTATCTTTTTAGTGAGGGTTTCATGACATAGATGATTGAATAATTCATCAATATGTGGTATAAGACACTGTTTCTTTATCGGGATATTTTTGAGATCATGATATTCAATGCAAAGGCACATTTACCCATCCCTCTTCTTGACAAAGAGAACTGGTGCACTACCTGGTGAAGCGCTTGGGTATATAAACCCTTTATCTAGATTCTACTATAATTGTTTATTTAGATCCTCATGTTCAAAAATGGCCATTCTATATAGAGTGTAGGATATTGAAAAAGATCTGGGTATGAGCTTGATTGATAAATCAACCTCACAGCTAAGAGGACGACCAAACGATTTTTTAGGAAAGACATTTGTGAATTCCCTAAAAATGGGAATTTCATAAAGGTTGATTGTTTCTTTATTCTTGATAATTTGATCTCGATACACTTTCTCATGATGTAATAACATCCATACTTTAGATTTTGGTACCAAATAATAATCCTATTCCTCCTTGCACTTGTATCAAATCAAAGGGCGATTTGTGATATAGAGGGTGATTTTTTTATCTCAAAAATTTATATTAGATCTATACATAGAAATCCAGTCAATGCCTAGCATAGAATATAGTTACTTTAAGGGGTAATCACATGGTTTTTTAGGAAATTAATCCCACAAATATGGATAGGGGATGAGTTATATGCTTGTGAAGTAGCAATTGACCCATTTTCAGTCTTCATCGGATACTCAAATTCAAAGTCTGGAGGTGGTGTTTGAATAGATGTACTAAACTAGAGTGATATGAAAGAATTATAGGACAAGAATAAAATAGTACATTTAAAATACTTGAATGAATAACTAGAATACCTATCACCACTTTGTTGTCAGGATCCACCTCAATAATTGTGATGGTATATGCTCGCCCTTTCTCTCTAGGCCTTGGAGGTTATTGTCATTGGTTATTATAAAGAAACCTTGGCTCAGAGAATTGATTTCATAGTGTCCCTATTCCTTATATTTGAAACATTAGATGATATGATGAGGGTTGACTAGAGCATTCCTTTCTTCGATCACAATTTTGGATTTCTCCCTTCAATAATGGTTAGTCATGTGTCTTTCCTGCACCTAAAGCATTTACTTGTCCCCTTCAAGAAAATTATGGGATTATTTTTCACACTTTTGACATGTGGGATTATGGAATTTCTTTCCCCCATGAGATTTATCCATTTCACTATGATAATAAAAATATATTATCCACTTATTATCTCCAGTCCAAAGAGATACTTGAGATTCATTGATCCTTATTTGGAATTTGAGGGCACATTGAAAAATTTCCCCATAGTTTTCAATGTTTCTAATACCTAGTATTTTTCATTGATTTATATTTATCCCAACAAAGAAGATGTAAAATTTAGTTTTGGGTGTAATAGAAAAGACAAAGGTATATCATGAAAGTATTGTGAAGTTTTCCTTGTACGAAATGATGGATTCATCATCATTTTTTTGAGTCTAAGAAAATCTCTGTCCATTTTATTTTATAAAGTGTGAGGAATATATTTTTCTAATAACATTGTCCAGAAATCTTTTTACTCTATAAATTCAATATCCTCCCTGAGCTTCGTATTTTTGACAAACATGCACCACTCTTATTCTTCCCCTTCTATACAATAAGCAACCAAAACGAACTTATCTTTCTTATAAAATTTAATCATTGAGAATTTATTTTCTATTAAGTTAGTCTATTGTTCCATGATTAAGGTATCAGTAGATCTACTAAAATTCAGAGGGATTTATCACACAAAGGTCTCAATTAAAAATTTCTCTTTACTGAGGGGATTCTCGTGTTCCTATTAATTTAGATTTTAGTTAAAAAATTGAGTTAATTGTTAAATTATGGTAATTATGTTCTTGAATCCTTCTTCCACTAGGTTGGGCATCTTATTTGGGAATCAATTACATTGCTCATCACATTGGTTGTTGAATTGGTTTCTCATATTTAAAATAATTTGACTAGAAGAATGGAAAAAATTAGCAATGAACATTTTTAAAATATTAAACTCCTAAAGGGGAAACCATGAACATTAAATGGATAAGCAATCAACGATATATACTATTTATACAATTAATTTATAAGTTTCAATCTCAGTTATCCATGATCTATTTCCAAACATATAATCTTATGTTCATTTTTATTCCTTTAATAATGGTTCGTAAGGAGACTGGGAATTTTCCAAAGCATATCCATTGAGAGTTTACAACTAGGTGCGTCAAAAGTCCCATTTCCATGCACTAGGTGATGAACAATTCCAGCTTAATACACACTTTTCAGGGTTATTAGCCCTAGGAATAACTATTTCAGAGCCGCATCCACCTATAGTATCCAGACATGGATGTATTTTCTTGGAAATCACTTAATATAAAATTTAAGAAAATTTAGGGATGATTTTTGATGTTTAATATTATTTATAAGGCTTCCACTAGGGTTTTATAACCCTAATCCCCATAAATTACTAGGCTTTTCTCTAATACCAACTATGAAAATCCATATTTAATAACCCATGAATTCATGAATTATTACATAAAGATACTCTTAATACAACTCCATAAGACTGTGAGGCCTTATTTAATTTTCAAATTAGGTACATAGAACATTAACTTGAGTCATGGTTATGACATAATTATTTAAAAACTTTGAAACTTTACCTTATATTCCTTGGATATTCTAAAACAACATGGGATAACTAGGGGGAATACATAATGAAGGGGTGAGCTATAATGCCATGTAAGGTAATAAAAAAGAATAACCTAAGTTAAAGTAGTACATGTGATATTAGAGGCATATCAAGGTAACATAAGAGGGGTAATAATCATAATATTTAATGATGAGGAATGATATAACATGATAAGATAATGAAATTGTACAAATGTGGAAAGGACATAAAACATGAAATCATAAACATAAGTTAAGGATAAATTCCAAGACAACATAACTTATTATGATTAGAATAACACACCATGAATTATATATGTCATATAATGATATAAGAACATTACCCAATGTATTATATGTCTATATAATTTTTGGCCCACCTATCACATTCATATCATGTACATGCATAAGCGTGCCACATAAACCATATAACATAAGGATGCCTTTCATCAATTTTAATCCCATAATTAAGGAGTATGATATAAATACATTGAAATAAATAACCAATTAAGGATATATAAATATAGTTTAATTCCCTTAAGTGGAAATGGGGATGGGTATTCACTATATAATTTTTCGTCATGGAAAAACTACATGATAATTTCGGTAGCATAAGAGGTGTATAAAAAGATTTATAGAACGGGTCAATGAGAGAAAATGGGTCTATTATTACTTGTGAATAATATTTAATGTAAGAGGTATTTGTAAAATCTTATCTCTACTTTAAAAATTGTAAATAAAAAGGAATGACATAAAGAAGGTGCTTGAATAAAGAGGAGAAGGAGATGTCCCCTTACATTGACAGGGAACTTCTAGAAGCTTGTAAGGAGATAATTAAGAGGTTAGGGGAACCTTGGATGGTATATAGAGAGGGAAGGGTAGATTAACTTTATTATATAATAGTTTTTAGTGAAGAGGGATGAGAGGTTTGGTGGGTTTATATAGTAAATGAGAGGTGAATTCTGTATTGATTACCAAATATAGATTTTGGATAATATATCATAAATTAATCAAAATCAAAAACCTTATTGTGGTTTCTTCCATGGGTTCTACCAAATTATAGTGGTTTTCATTATTTCATAATTCAAAGAACCAAAATCTTTAATATAATATCCTTACTGATGTGGAAGTGAGTCATGTTTATTAAAAATAGTTTTTAAAACCTTAAAATATAACATTTGTTTTGGAGGATTCATTAAGGTTTTATAAAATTAATAAAATAACTTCAAAAAAACATAATTTTAAATAGGGAACATAATTTTGGTCATGGATACTGATTATTGTATTTATTACATCACTTTTATACTTTTTATGATGTCATAATACATACCATATAATTATATTGTATTTATTTTTTACCCAAAAATTCAACTATTAGAAAATTATGAAAAATTCACTATTGGATAATTTCTACATTATCATTAAAAAATTAATATTTATTTTATAAAAATAATTATCTAAATGTTACAATTTACACTATTAAATAAAATAACCTTATTGATTGAAAAATACTGATTTTTTTTGATAATATCTATTTTCTGACCCTTATAAAAATTACATTTGATTTCATAAAATCATATTATCATTTATATTTAATAATAATATTTTATTGAAATATAATTTTTTTTTTAAAATTATATAATTCATAAAAAATTATGTCATATTTGAAAAAATATATTTTCCAAAAATATAATTTTTTATTTTACTTTATCAAAATCTATTTTTTACCAAACATATTATTTAATCATGAGAAAAATTAATATTAAAAAGGTATGAATATAATCATTATTTATTAAAAAGAAAATATAAAAATTCATACTATTTGGGTAAATATCCCTTTATTACACCAGTGAATTCCCTAGGGTAAGGTGTGAAATGGTGATATTTTCATGGGGTGGTTTGGAGAACATAGTTTGGGCCATGATCTCGATGAGTTTGAGCTTCTACCATAAATGGTTTTGACCGTGCTTTAGTTGTTGAATTATGGATTGAGACTAGTCAAGGGAAAATTTCAGTGATGAAACATCCTTTAAAAGCTCTGATAAATGTGTTTCATAGGGTATGGCCTTTCTAGTCGATCCCATTCCTTCCTTTGTCTATGTCAAATGAAATTTATCATAACCCTTAATATACTATTCTTAATGGTCACTATAGAAGGACTAAATTATCAATGGTTATGACTCTTAAAGGTATTTTAAATTAGTAAGACCATATAATGGTCCAAAATAACCAAATTATTTCATCTGTTTTATATAATTTCATTTCATTATAAGTAATTAACTCATTTTAAAAGGGAATTTCATTTATAAATGTTTAGGTCATTAAAAAATCTCATATATGTTTCATCTTATGGGAAGACTGATAAATAATAGATTACATGTAGGAGATATGATCTTTTATTAATTAACACTCCAATTCCTTTAGTGAATCATATAATTTCTAGATAAATCATACCTTAAGATTCATGTCATTGTGATTCTTTCATGTCATTTAATATGAATTTCCAATGCAACCTATATGACATCTCTATACTATAATATATAATATGGCCAAAACCTATCAATATCACACACCGTTGGGTTTTTACATGCCATACCATACAACATGTTTATATCATACCCTATGATATATGCCAAAGAAAATCATATGTTTAAAGGATTTTGATCATATATCCTTTAAAAACATGATAGTTCAAATCATTAGTATCTGATCACATAAGTCCCAACTTGGTCTTTCATATATCAAATCTATTTTTTGGATTTTTCACATATAGATTCATTCATGTGGCCTCATATTTTTTTATATAGATAACATCAATGGTTAGAAATTGGATATTATTTCTTATCATTAGGACAATGGAAATGATATTATGAGAATTAATCATTATGATTCTAATTTGAGAGGATATAAGGGAAGTGTTCATGATGAAAAGATTAGAAAGATCCTTATTAATCCAGTGACTAGAAAGGTATTCAAGAGGAATATTTTGCATTTATTAGTGTTTTATATTTAGGAAATTATAATGTCAATTAATTGATATATAATACAAGTAAAAGGCGATATAATTCCCTCTACAAGGAAATATTGAAAATCTGTTAGTGTGGAGTTATTAGTGGAAAATGTTGGAGAAAATCATCTTATATTGAGAGGAAATAAGAGGAAAAAAATATAGAGGTTTTTGAAAATAAAAACACTCCCATTGAGATGAATTAAATATATTCCATATATTTATCTATAAATAACATAATTTAAATGTTTTTAGAAAAAATAAAAATACATAATCCCTTATAAATATTAAAATAAGTGACAATTCTTGTGTATAATTGAAAAAAAAACATATATTTCTATCTAAATAATGTTCTTGTAGTTATTATGGAGATACCAAAAACATTAAATAAAAGTGAACATTAATTTTAAATCAAGTTAGGTGTAGAATTTTTATATGGAATAATTTGCTATGGAAAATAAAATTCTAAGGAAAGAGGAGTTAAACCTTAAAGGATATTTTGAAAGGATGAGTACAAAGATAAAAGTGGAATGTTATTTTCTTAGGAATAATTAATTTAATTTTGATGATAATATGTTTATGGATAAAAAACTAAAAGATAACTTTATTCATTTTAAGACTTATTTTGAAGAGAAAATAAAATTGGTTATAGAATCTGTTGTTCAGAGAATGAATCTACAAAGACTCAAGAGGGGGGGGGGGGTGAATTGAGTTCTTGAAAATTTATTCTCTTAAACCCACCCTTTATTTTGGATCAATAAATTATGATAGATTCCTAACTAAATAATGTAGAAGAAAAAAATTAAGAGATAAAAAGATAGATAAAAATAGATATATTGTGATTTGGGGACACCTATACTCAACTCCTAGAGTTTGGTGATTTTCAATACCATTAGTTATTTTCCTAAGGAATGACTGACAGAGTGAAATTATTCATCACTTGGTACAACACCATGAGATTTTTTTAGGATCCTAAAAGTCTTTATAAAATATTATTCTTCAACACTCATCACAAGGATTTCACACTACAAATGATATGAGAGAATAATAAGGATTATAGTAGAAGCTTGTAGTTACAAGTTGTAACTGAAAATTGATGAAGAAAAAACTAGAGATGGTGATAAATTTCTAAAAGTAGTTATGGATAACCTTAGATTATAGAAGATAATATTGTATGCATAGAAATTGTAGAGAATATTTATGTGTAGTATTTGTGAGTGTCGTATGAAGCACATATCGTTTCTTTCCTATGTAAATGCCTTTGGTTTCATGAAACAAAAAACTCTTCTATTTATATCTTATCTTTTGAATTTGAACTTTAGAAAAATTTATAATTAAAATGGTTTTATGGATAATATGTTTGAGTTATTGATGATATATTATCTAAATTGTAATGTTTCCTTATTTTACAAATATATAATGAACTTTTATTTTAGAGATGGTAGAAATATTCTTTATCGTATCTTTCTATTTGTTTTCAAAAAGTCGCTCTGTCAAAATCAAACTTTCCATTTTTGGATAAATAATTTTATAATTCATGTAAAAGTATAAATCGACCTATAGAAAGGTCACACCAATAATAAAGAGTACATTAATAATGAATATTCATAATATAACTTTATTTGTGTAAGATAAATATCTTGCAACACTGTTCTCGTAAGAAAATTCACCATGTCACTTCATACAATAAAAACTTTAGATATTTGATATTCTTATCTGAAAAGATAAATAGATTGGATGAAGTATTTTTATTGGATAACTCTATTTTTAAGTTAAATTAATCTAAAAATTTAATGACATCTATAATATAATTTATTTGTGGAGGTCCTCCTCATAAGATAAAATACATTAAACAATTTTTCATATGACTTTTCTTCCTAAACTTGTTTTATTCATAGGATAATTTATCTAATGAGTAAGAAACATTACTTAATTATTAATGTAATTTTTGATTACAATCTTCTATAAGATAAAATATTTTAGCACAGAATTGAGATTTCAGTTCAAGTTTAGAGTCTACTTTTTAAGAGAAATATTTTATGCATCAAATAATATTAACATGAAAGATAAATTCCTTTAAGAGAGAACTAAATTATAGTATCCATAAATTGAATTTCTGTTCACTTTCAAGATAAATGATATTAACTCATTAGATGATTAAGATAAATTCCTTTAAAATTTATCCATCAAACAACTTATAATCATTAAAAAATAGTTAGAAATAAAAATTTGAATCACTTAAGATAAAATCAGTAGTTTATAAATAGTGTTTTTTTGAATCATCAAAATATATAAACAAATGAGATATGTTGGGTCAACATAGGTCTTTACAACACAATATTATTCTAGAATAGAGGACATAACTACTCAATTAAATGAGAAATATTTTAAAAGACCTTGAATTGAAGTAGAAACACTTAAAGGGAAATATGATGATCCTTTTGATGGTAATCTCAATAGGTGGAGTTCATAAAGATATAAATCTAGATTCTTTGAACAAAAATATAAGATATTGGGTTTTAATATGAGGTAAAAATATTTTTCCCTTGGTTTAAATAATTGTTTATGGTCTAATGTGACTAACCAACGTGATAATGGGTGTATATGGGGTGTATGGGGATTTTTCAGGTCCAAGAGACCAACTTTTTGGAGAAACTAGACATGCCACACAATTAGAAGAAAGTCTTTGGGTCAGGATGCATGGTTACTCCTAACTACGTGAGGTGGAATAGGGATCTGTATAGAGGTGCACAGTTTAAGGAAACAATAGAGAAGTAGGTGCATGCCCATGTGAAATAATACAGATCTTGGATTATGGTTGTAGGAATAGTTTTGCATGGTTAGTCAAACTGTTCACAGGAACCATGTGAGTTTCCCCTTGAGATAGTTAAGGGTGTGTGGTTGGTGCATAGTTTGGTCAACCATGTGGGAAAACCGTGTGGCCTTGATAAAAAGAGGCAACTGACCATTTTCCCTAATTTTTTTTAAAACCTAAAACACTTTCTTATTTCCTCTGTTGGATAATGAATCACCTTGGAAGCTCTCTCTGGAATCCAAATTTAGGATTTTCCATAATTTCTTGATTTGAGCTCAGAATTGAACACCATCAGTCTCATTGGACTCACCCTAATGAGTTATTCTGTCCTCTTATTCCATTATTTTTTTACTTAGTATCAACTGAATTATCTAGGTGAAAGATAATATTATTTATTTTCAAAATTTTCATATGTTCTTTGTTTTTCTTATGATCTGGACTAAATCGTAGATCGACACTAGATGATTTATCTTATAAGGACCTATAGTAGGTGGTCTATACCTTTACTATGGGGTTTGGTATTTTATAACCATGGTCGTCGTTATTCTACACAATGGAATTTCTGGAGTCCCTCTTTTAAAAAATTAAATGCTTGAATTGGAGGAATCGAAGCCTATTAGGGATTCCCACTAGTTCATTGAGATTTTTGGTGGGTGTTTCCCCATCCTAGGCCACCCATGGGGTACGCCTTTGTATCTCTATATATACAAACCATGGGGTGTGAGTAAGATTTCCTATTTATAGGAAGCCCATTTATAAATTGAATTAAATGAATAGAGATAATTATGATATATATTACCTCCTTTTACATGTGATATCATGATGAGAATTTATTAATTGTTTAAATGTATTTTATAAAAAAATTGGAAATTAGTGGGTAAACTCATGGAATGTGAATGGTTATGAAATTTTAAATTTTTAGATGATAAATTGAAATGGTAGTGGATTCCTTTGTTGGTATTCATTGGATCCTAATTCCTTTTAGATTCCATGGACATTTGAACCATGGATATTGAGTGTGGTAGTGGATTCCTTGGACTTGTTTTCTCCTTGGGTATTAATTACTTAGGATTACTTGCCTTATTACCCCTTGTATTTGAATTTCTTGGACCCGAATTGGACATGTGTTTTTGACATGATCCTTGGACTCCACGTAGGTCTTTTTTGAGTTTCCATCGAGATGATCATGTGACTCGATGAGGAAGCCCTGACCTTATATACCTTGGATTTGGCCCTTCATGGTCTGAAACTTTTGATTACATAGAAATCCCATTGTGAATGACTTTTTTATATAACAAGGTCATGATGAATGTGATAAACTGTATTATAAAATATGGTTGTGGTAGTTGTTTACACTTAGTTATACAGAATGGACATGGTGGATATTTTGACATGATAACAGATAACCCCACTATGGGTATCATATTACAGTTGTTAAACTGTACAAAGCGACATGTTTATTTATGTTTTTACCATTGCCCATGTTTAAGGGAGCCTAAAGTTTTTTAACAGGGAGGAATTTTTGGATCAATAGCATCAATTTACAATTATTACTTTTTGTATGGGCATTTCAATTGTACTATTGCTTTATCTCTTGTATATTTAGCACACTACTTTAGCATATATACAAAGTTTGGATTTATTATAGACACCATTGGTGGTGGCCTAAAGAGAGTTATCTCACTCACTATTTAGAATTTTTTGAGGTACTCGAACATAATACATAGATGCAAGTAGATAATGGGTAAAGCATCCAAAATATGATGCTTGATATGTGACATGCTTAGGAGAAAGGGAGTACAGGGCTGAGCTGAGGCTCGTGATGCTATCTGGGATAGTCTTTTTGGTATTTTTGGTATTTTGATACATGTATTTTAATAGATTCATTTATAAATATTTTAGTTTCTTTGTAGAGTCATGACATGATCATAATTATGTATGATATTACTTCTATAATAGTTTATATATTCTTGTCTTGAATATTTATCTTATGTCTAGATATTTTACTACTTCCTCTATCGACATCTATGTTTAATATTGAACATGTTGTCATGAAATTTCAAATTTATTATGTTTTTAATATTTATTTATAGTATAGGGTAGACCCTAGGTTGCCTCTCAGGGAACTTTGGTGGTTTATAGTTTGTATTTTTATTAAAAAGGACTGAAAGAGGAAGTGGTTTTGATAATAGTTTTCAGAAAATAACTTAATTTAAAGAGTTTAATAGTTGAGAAACCAAGTGGATTTTGAAAAATATGAGATAAAGGTGTAGTTTTAATTTCCCTACACACATTTCTAGTTTATTTTTTTTAGAGATTCATATAGGATTGAAGTAATTCGTTGGTTGAAATTAATTGGAATCCCGATTAATTCCTAAGATTTTATTTCAATGCTTGAAGAACCAAACCTTGACATGACAATCATATTTTCAAGGTCCAGAACTTAGGATTGGAATAATAGATTAAAAATAATATTGAAATCTCCATAATGTGGTCATGAAAAGGATTATTTTGTTTTCTAATTGGAACAACACAAGTCACACACTAAAAACCTCACACCGATCAGTTAGAAATTAAGAGAAAATCAATCACATGCATAAAAAAAATCATTAAAATAAGAAATAATTTAATATAAATAGAAATAAATTTTTTAACACCAAAATCACTCCAAACTAGTAGCTAATATATGAATTGTGACTCCCTTGACATGTGTGTAGATCCTTTACAACAAACGCCCACCGTTTAGCCCGACATCGAGAGGAGGAGGAAGCTCGAGTGCATCTCCTTCTTCATTTTAGCTCTCCCTATTAGGATGGGGACCTTGAAAAATTATAGTATAAATAGATTAATCATATGTAAATACAAATTAGATACATTTCCTCCTTGGTTCTAACCTACAAATTATGTTACTAAGGTATTATTTTATAGGCAAAGTGCAAGGTGATTTTGGGCACATAGTTTGTGTAAAACCACTTAGAACAATATTTTAAACCTCCAAAAAGTATTATCTATCTTTGGATAAAACTATAAAGTTTCATCCCCACCTATTGAATATCTTCCCCAAAACGCTTGAACCATTTGGACAACTGTATCTCAAGATATTGACAGAATACATAACACCGCTTTTGACTTTTGTGCAGATTTGATTTCTTGGACAGATCAATTCGGATGGGCCTCTTAATGTTTGGATTTGGCTTGGGTTCCTTTAGATTAAATTTAACCCATTAATATTTGGACCCTCACACAAAATTTCATCCAGATTGGATGCATTTTTTAGTATCTGTATGCAGTTTATACCACTGGTGTGCTTGGAGCCTAAGCAGTTTGACCCTTTTTTCTTGGACTTCATCATGTGACCTCTAAATCACCTCCACCTACAAAAAAACTAAAAAAATAATAATTAAAATTTCACTTTTTAATAGGTTTAAACACAAAATAATTGAATAAAAAATAAAGTGAAAATTTTAATTATTTTTATAATTTTTGATACAAAACTAGTTTAGCATAGTGGTGTAAGTTTGGAAATGAATCAGTGAATTGTGATGCAATCACACCCCCACACCTAAACATTTTCACTCCTGGGAAATGTCATATTTTTCAAAATTATTCATGTAGATATTTAAAAATTCATAAATATTTAGTATTCAATGAAAATTTAATTCTTGATAAAAATGTGATTAGATCAAAAATCACACCGAGGAGTTATTCTCAGTGATCATAGAAAACGATGTCTCAAAAATTGTATCAGAATGGAATTCCAAGAGATTCATGATACAAATTGAAGAAAATAATTCAAAATTTAATCATGTCACTAATTCTCTACATGTGTTTGTGACAAAAATTTCATGTTATTCTTTCCACTTTCTATCGAGTAAATATATGTTATTTTAAAAATTGTGTACTTACAGGATTCCTTCCATCGAACCTGCCATACATTATTTGAAATCAAATTTCAAGTCCCAACCAATTAAGAATTCTCAAAAGGAAAACTATAAGCTCTTGACCTAGATATCCTCATATTTTGTACATTTCATCACTCCCCTAAATGTTTAATTGTTTTTGTTTTTTGATTTATTTTGTTTTTTTGAAGGCATACAACAGTCTAATAACAGGTACACAGTCATAGGTCAATCTGGTACAACAATGAAATAGATCAGATAAGGAACGAACATATGGAAAAATCATTTTTGAAGTTAGAGAAAAATTAACCTAACTTATATTTAACTTCTATTAAGTAATAAATTTTCACACTTCGTGGTTGGGTGAAAAGATGTGTAGATAAATTAAGTGACACAATTCTCCCTTAAAATATTCACACAAAGGTTACCATTATTCTAAAAGGATTAAAAATTATACAACCATTTACATCATTTATAAACAACCGAATTCAAAGGGAAAGCCACACCATTGTATTGATTTTTTTTCCTGAAATTCAAATTTCATCATAATATTTTTTAAATGGTTAAACAATATGAAATATTTCAATTCCTCATGAATTTACAATAACTTCCATGATTAGAAATCCATAATTTGACATTATAAAGTGGGAATAAATAAATAACATTTTGGCACAAATGTGGTGGGAGAAACGAGGGGGGGGGGGAGTAACAATACTATTCAACAAGCTAAAAAGAGAAGAAAGAAGAAAGATATTGAAAATTCCAAACTAACCCAAGAATATAAACACGCCCATAACCTAGAGAATGTAGTGTCCTCACTATAATAAAATAAAATTTGGGAAGTAAGGATAAAACCTGGTGAGGGATATTGGTACAATTCTTCTTGAACTTGGAGTTCCTCCATCGGGGACTTCGGAATGGCTTCATGAAAGTGCTTCAGCCGCTGCCTAGTGACAGTGAAGGTCTTCTTAGTTTCATCATTTTGAACCAGAACAACACCAATGCACGAGGATTTGACCACTAAATGTATGAAAACTTCCATGAAATTCTCCAAGTAATCCAAAAAAATACTAACCATACATCATTGAAAAGTCCTCAAAGCATTTCATAGACTAAATGGCATCCTCCTGTATGTAAATGTGAAAAAGGGGAAAGTGAAGGTTATATTTTCCTGATCCTTGAGGGAAATATGGATTTGAAAATATCCAGAATACCCATCAAGGAAATATTAGGGGTACTTCCCTACTATCCTATATAACATTTGGTCAATTAATGGAAATGGGAAATGGTCCTTCCTGCTGTGTTGGTTTAGTCAGAGATAGTCTATATAGACACACCAAATATTCTACACACGAGTTGGAACCAATTCATTTTTTTCATTTTCAATTACTGTAAGACCATTTTTTTGGAACTAAATGGACTAGACAGAACCATTGGTTATCAGAGAAGTGGTAAATTATTCCAGCAGCTAATAAATTTGTTACCACTTTTTTGACAACATCTTGGATGTTTGGGTTCCGTCATTGTTGTGTCTTCCTCACTAGTTTATCCTCATCAGTAGACTATATATTATGTGTAAATATTGATGGGATAATTATAATAATTTCATTAAGTGTCTATCCTATATATTTATTATACTCCCTCAATAGTTCAAGTAGCCACAATTCATGCTCTTGAGGGAGTGAACTAGCATTGATGACAGACATATTGTTTTCATTATCAAGATATGAATAATTTAAATCTTGAGGTAGTTGTTTTAGTTCCAATTCATATGGATTTTGGATTTATGGGTGTGTGTGTGTGAAATTGAGAGTTCACTAATCACATATAACCACTCAATGGAATCATCCTAAGATGAGTAATGAGCTTTTACAAGATTATCAGTATCATCGATGGTCATGTGATCCTCAGTGTTCAAGAAATCATCAATTAACAAGCATGAATGAAATTTTTCTAGACTGATAAAACATTATATGAATTATTAATTTCCTAAAATTTTAATAAATGAAGAAAAATCAGAAATGGGATTAGTGGAATGAAAAGAAGTTTTTTTAGAGGAAGACAGTAAATCAATTGAATTAACAGAGAGAGATGAATTTTTTTTGAGGGTTTCTTCATGGAATCAAGGATATTTAAGTGGAAAATGTCACCACCAAAATCTATAGATAATGTACTGTTATTGAAATTAATTATGGGTTTAGAAGTTTTCAATAATGGCCTTCCCAATATAATTGGGTAATGTCCATTAATCCTATCATCTTCTACTTTTAGCACATAAAAATTAGAAGGAAAGATTAAAAAGTTCACCCTCACAAGAACATCCTCTAACACACCAGAAGGGTGTGTTATAATCTGATTTTCTAATTGAACAAAAATTATAATGGGATTTAATTCCCCAAACATCAATTAAGATTAAATAAAGTGAGGCACCAGATTTATAGAATCACCCAAATCAAGCATAGAATTGGAAAAGGAATACTCCCCTATAGTGCACAGAATTGAGAATATTTCTGGATGGTTTCATTTGGTGGAAAGTGATGGATCTATCAATGATGATATGTTCCTCCCGAATATCACCTTCTCATCACCTCAAAGTGTCCTTCGGTGTGTACACATCTCCTTTAGAAACTTGGAATATCTTGGAATTGCTTCACAACATCAATAAAAGGAATGTTAACCTTCACATTTTTTGAAAGTTTCCAATATTTCTTTATCAAGTTCAATTTCATTTTGTTTTATTGGTGGGGTGTCCCTTTGTGTAAATGGAAGAGGAATGGTTTGGTTAGGTTACTCATCAATAGATACACTCTTTCCTTTAGAAGGGATTCTCTCCAGATAAGTATTTTCTTCTCTTAGACAATTTTTAGCAGTTGGGATAGTGGTTTTCCCAAGAGGGGATGACTCTAATGAAGGTTTATTTGGGGTTTATGATGTTTACCACTACTAAGGGTGATTTCACTAACATTTACCTTAAACCTATGGTTAATTACGGGTTTATAGGGTAGTTTACCCGACCCATGACTTTGAATTTATCCCACAAGGTTAGTGAGTTGGCCTAATCAGGTTTTTAGGTATGGTATGATATATTGGGTGTTTTGTTGGAATTGGATATTGTTGGAAGCCATTTGTTTCATCATGTATTCTAGGCTAGGCTCAACTTTTGGAGGGGATTATTGGAAAGACCTTTTTTGTGGTTGAGGATTTCTGGGTGGTAGTGGTTAAATACTTTTCCCCTGTTGGTTCCTGGTTATTGAGGTTGGTTTGAATACCCCCTTTCCTAGAGTATTGGTTGTATTTCCACCTTGGATTGGATGGATAATATGGTTATTTCTTAAAGGGTTGTTTATAAGGGTGGCCTAGAAATATTTCATCACAACTCTAAGAAGATTCTCTCTATTGGGGGCATTGGTCAGAGTAATGAGTGTCAGAATAAAATATACCACAATGGATGGTAGGAGGAGATTGGGATTTCCCTTGGGAAAGAGAAAGTTCACAAAGAAGGGTACTTACGTCTTTGAACATCATGCCCACCTTGTTCTCAAATTCAGTACTTTTCACCTCATGGACACCTCAAATGGGTACAATAGACCTTAAACTAAATTATTGAGTGTTTTGTGCCATGTTCTCAATCAGGGTCCTTGTAGTAATTGGAGTTTTATCGACTACTGCACCACCTGTAGCAATATCAATCATATTTTGATAAATAGAAATTAAACCTTCATAAAAATACTGAATTAAAAATTGATCATGTATTTGATGGTGTGGAAATCATGTACATAACCTCTTAAATATATCCCAATATTCATGAAGTGTTTCAACTTGTGATTGTATTATCCCACAAATTTCTTTTCTTATTATTGTGGTTCGATATATTGGGAAATAAATTTTAGGAAAAAGGTATTTCATGTCCTCCTAACCTCTAATTGGTGAATTAACATAATACAACCAATATTTTGGAGTATCTTGTAAAGTTAATGGGAATGATCTAAGATTTACTTATTTATTTTCCACATTAGAAGGATTTAATGTATAACACAAAATATGATTTTTTTTAAATTCTTGTGTTGACCTTCTCTAGCAAGTCCCTAAAATATTGGCAATAAGTAAATTAGACCAGATTTTAGTTCAAAATTGGGTGCCTCACCTTACATTTGAATATATATGGGTTGGATATCAACATCAGGTGAGGTTAGTTATTTTAGTGTTTGATTGTTTTAAACCATGTTAGGAAAGTTTATTTTAGTTTTGATTTTGGTTCTAGAAAAAGAAGAGGAAGGATCAATAAGAGTGTTGATGTTTTTTGTGTCCTCATTCAAGGGGTTGTCTTGTGCATCTTAGTGTCACTGGCATAGAATCCTCTCCGGTTTGGGTTCGAAAGGTGGTAAGTCACCCAAAGTAGAATTCATAATTCATAGAACCTACATAAGAAATAAATCAAAACCAAAAAATATATTCAAAGGTAGAAGATAAAATAAATAAATATTCACAAAATTTACAAAAATCATATAAAAAATGTACTAAAAATAAAAGTGGTCCCCAGAAATGGTGACAAACTTTTATTGTGTTATTGTGACACATCAAATTGATTATGTTTTTAAGGTTTATTTATAGTATAGAGAAGACCCTAGGTTATAAATCAAGGAGATTTGGTGATTTATATTGTGTATTTTTAATAAAAATTACTAAAAGAGGGGGTGGTTTTAGAAATAGTTTTAAGAAAATAAATTAATTTAAAGAGTTTAATAGTTAAGAAACCAAGTGGATTTTGAAAAATATGGGATAAATGTGTAGTTTTGATTTCACTAAATTCATTTCAAGTTCACTGTTCTTAGTGATTCATATAGGTTGGAAGTAATTCATTGGTTGAAAGTAATTGGAATCCTGATTAATTCCTAAGCTTTTATTTCAATGCTCAAAAAAACCAAACCATGACATGGAAATCATATTATGAAGTTCCAGAACTTATAAATGGAATAATATATTCCTAAGAAGATTGAAATCTTAAGAATGTGGGTATGAAAAGTATTCTTGTGTTGTCCAATCGGAACAACACAAGTCACACACTCAAAACCACACACAAATTGGTTAGAAATTAAGAGAAAATCAATCACTAGTATTAAAAAAAGAATTCAAATAAGAAATTAGGTAAGATACATGAAAAAAATGTTTTAACACCAAAATATCTAAAAAATAGTATCTAATATATGCATCGGAACTCCCTTGACATGTGTGTAGCTCCCTCACAATGAATACCCACCATTTAGCCCGACATCGATAGGAGGAGAAAGCTCTGGTGCATCTACTTATTCATTTCAGCTATCCCTATGAGGATAGGGACCTCAAAAACTTATAGTATGAATATAGGAATCACATGGAACTAAAAATTGGAAGAACTTACTCTTTTTGTTTGTACTTACAAATGAGTTTGCCAAGATATCATTTTATAGGCAAAGTAGAAGGAGGTTTTGGGCACAAAGATTGTGTAAAACCACTTGGACCATTTTTTATACCTATATAAAGTCTTATATAGATTTGGAGAAAATTATAAAGTTTTATACCCACCTATTGAATATATCCACTAAAAATTTGGCACCATTTGGACAACTAAAGCTAGAGATATTGATAGAATAAAGATCACCACTTTTCTCTTTGTGTAGATTTGATTCCCAGGATAGATCAGTTCAGAAGGACCTCCTAGTGGATGATATGGGCTTTGATTTCTTAAAATGAAATGTAAAACCTTATATTTTGTACCAGAACACAAAAGTTCATCCCATTTGGGTGCACCTTTTAGTATCAAGGTGTGGTTTATTCAACTGGTGTGCTTGGATCTTGTGTAGTTTGGCCCATTTTTCATAGACTTCCTCATGGTCCCTCCAAATCACCTCCAACTACAATGTAACTATCAAAAAAAGTTAAATTTTCATTTTAAAAGTTTTAAACACAAAATAATTGAATAAAAAATGAAGTTATTTTTATAATTTTTACAATTTTCAATACACAACTAGTTTAGAATAGTGGTGTAAGGGTTAAAATGAAACAGTGAATCACAATGAGATCAACTACCATTGTAATACACTCTAACATGAGGGAATTGACTCCACATAGACACACCCAATTCCATTTATTATATTAATAAACCTAATACATTTGGGATGATGTACTTGAGGCCATGTGGCTCACCAGGCTTGGGGCACCGTTTAGTGGCATCTAGGTCTAGGACATTACAATGTGGTATCAAATCATTTCTTTTCTGGTTGTATTATTATTTTTAGAAAATATAAAGGGATTTAGAAGGATTTTAATTTTTAATGAGATGTGCCTTGGAGTAGGTAACCCACATACAGAAAAAATTCAAATTGCCAAGAACAAAAATTATTATTTTCAGAATTTTGATTGTTATAGTTGATTTCATTCCACCATTGGGTAATGATCGTAAGTTATGATCTCATAAATGATATTGTTGGAGATTTGTTTTACCATTACCCAATGAGATGAGAGAATTCATATCATGCATCATTTTAGGCACCTTTTAGGATTCACATGCCATGCATAATGCCATTCCATATAGGGTTCCTTCCATGACTGTATGACTTTGTGATATGTTCCTTGTGTGATATATTAGCTGTTGTGATAGATTATTTGTATAAGGGAATTGAGAAGAATTTTTTGGTACTTATAGTACCTTCCATAACCTAAACAATGTTTTCCTGAGTAGGCTACTACAAAAAACTTAAGCGGTCAAGTATGTCATGTTGAGCTATGAACCATTGGTTGCATGGAAGGGAATATGTTATGGTGTGGATTAAGTGGATGAAATATTTATGTTCATGTGGTGTATGAGAAATTATGGATTGGAAGTGGTAAAAAATATGGTTTAATAATTTAAATAGAGTTGTGAATTTAATGTAAATTAAAAAATGAAATGGGATTTGTGAAAAAGAGAACTGGACCTTGACCTGAATTTTGAGTGGGATTTAGGGAATGTCTCTAGTGATTTTTTCACTGTTTCTTTTTACCCAGTCCTAAATTTAGGATTATTTATAGGGGTATGATCTTTTTATAGTAAGTATTCGGCCCATCCTACACTCTTAGTTGTGAACTTTTCAGTGTTTGGATTTTCTGAGGCATGTGTTTGGAATTATAGAGACATGTCACCACAATGAACACCAGTCATATGCCAGGAGGGTGGTGATGACCATACTCCATAGGTGGTGGTCCATGGGATACTATTATATCCTCTTGTTTTTCTAGTTGAGAAACCGATTTTTTCACTAGACATAGCTTCTAAGGCACATTTCCATGAGGTGTTTCTATGCTATATGCATACTTTTCAGGGAGCACCAAAGCTTGTCTCGTCTATGGAAGAGCTGATGTTGGTGTTTTAACAGCAACATCCTCCCATGCTTTTGGGGAATGGAGGCCCACAAGGTATTTATTTATGGATTAAGATGAATTTTTTATACCTTAATGTATATAGAGACACCTCCATATAGGAGAGTGAACCTCATGGCATATATGCTTTGAGGAGAAGAAAAGTGTTAGTGGGATGTTTTGAACCAGTCTAACATGCCATGAGATATAGTTGGGGTGATTTATAAACCAGATTTTATGAATAATATTCCATGAGACTCTTGTAGTAGAGTTCTCCAATGAGTTTATGTGTCTGGATCAAGGGACAATGATTGTTATAAAATATTTGGCATGATTTATAGTACTGAAATGTTTTGTGATGATATACCTTAATGATGAGGCATTTAGGGAGAGAAACTTCAAGGAAGGTCATAAGAATTCTGTTTGATCACATGTAAATGTGTTTAGGATAACTTATATTGAAAAATTTGTGAATAATTAACTAATTATAGAGTGAAACCTAATGGAAGATGGGGGCACAGAGTAGAGAAGTATAGCCTCTTAACCCAGTGGTTCAACTTCCAATTATAGGAAGTGAAATTTTGTGGATTCCCGTGAGATGAGTACCTGTCAGGATATTAGTGATGGTAGATCCATTTTATATAGTCAGTTTGGAAGATGGGGACACATGAGGAATCAGTGTGATCAAGACCTAGTCAAGTGCCGAGCTTGCATCTGGATGGGCCATATGTAGCATTTTTCAGGAACATTCCTTAACCAATTAGTGGAAGGTGTCAACTCTAAATTTAGGATTAGGATTGGGTTCCACAACTTCACATCAATATGGGAGCTAGTGTAGTACCAATCATTTAGGCCAAGGTGGTGGTCATGGATGAGGTAGTCAGGCACCAATTATACCCAGATAGCAGATTGGTCCTATTCCATGCAGTGAGGTTATTTTACAGGGCTGTGGTTTAGGATAGATATATTATGTCCAACCTATACCCGAGGAGAAGAGTAATGGGTCATCTATAGTGATAGGTATGACATTATTAGCCTGTACTATTTTATATTCTTTCGATATAGGTTTATCTTTTATCTTTATATATGTACCTGTGGTGGAAACACATTGTCTTATTATTCATTTTTTCTTATGGAATTTTGACACTCAATACTCCATTGGGAATTATATTGGAGAGTGTGTGCCAGTGCTAGGAGTTCCCCCTTGAGATTGGTTGGGTTCACTTCATTTGAGATCCTTTATCAATGAGATTATAGGGTTTGATTTCATACTTGAGATGTACTAGCAAGTTCCTTTTCGAGCCTATGTTGATCACTATCACTGGAGGGTCACTTTCACATCACCAGTGGGTGGAGTTTTTATTCAAATGGGTGTATGGAATGTCAAGGTAGGCTGAGAAGGAATAGAGAATCATAGACTAGGTGGGATGACATCCCATATTTCTACTTTATATATAGATGATCATGGATCATGTTAGGAATATTTCCCTCATATAGTTAATCATTTTCAATATGTTTTCCAAAATAAATTTTCTAGTTTTTCTCCTAAGAGAGAGGTTGGGTTCTTTATCTAGCTAGTTCCAGGAGCTACAACAATATCCATTCCTCTTTACAGGATGGAAACGTCAGATTTGTAGGAGATCAATAGGCAACTAGAGGACTGGAGGAAAAGGGGTTTATACAACCCAATACTTATCCGTGGGGTTCGCTAGTCCTTTTTGTGGAAAATGTGTATAGTACCCTTAGACTATGTGTGGATTATCAGAAAATAAACTAGTTGATGGTTAAGAATTGGTATCCCTTGTTGTGGATTGATGAAATTTTTGATTAGATATGAGGAGATCAGGTGTTATCAAAAATTTATTTGAGATCTAGATATCATTAGGTGCGTGTTCGACCTGTGTACATACATCATACATTTTTTTAAAGAAATTATGGTCTATATGAGTATCTGGTTATGTTGTTCAGACTCTTAAACTTGCCATCAGTTTTCATGGTACAAATGAATCGATAATTCTATCCCTATCTGGATTCATTTATGGTTGGTTTCATGGATGATATCTAGGTGTATTCTCACAATTGAAATAACCATTAAAAACATCTTGAGATCATTTTTGATACACTGAGAGAGCATCAATTATATGATATGATCACAAAGTTCCACTTCTAGATGGATGAGATTCAATTCCTGGGTCATATTATCTCAGATATAAGAGTATCAGTTGACCCATAGAAGGTGAGATCTATAGTTTACTGAGAGCATCCCAAAAACTTATTTAAAATAAGGAGTTTCTTACAGCTAGCAAGATATTATAAGAATTTTATATAGGTTTTATCACTATTATTAGTGCCATTTATGAGCATGAATAAGAAGGTTTTAAATTTGATATGGATATATACATGTGAGATAGCATTTCAAGAGCTAAAATAAAGGTAGAGTTTAGTGTTAGTCCTAATTCTACTAGAGTTTTTAATGATCTAAACTCTGTATTGTGATTCATTAGGTATTGGGGTAGGAGTAATTATTATGCAGGGGGATAGAGTCGTGGTTTATGGGTTTTGGAATTTGATGACACATGAGATGAACTACCCAACTCATGATCTTTAGTTATCTTTAATTGTTCTTTATTTTCATTTTTGGAGACATTATTTATTGGGAGATCATTTTGTGGTGTACACGGACCAAAAAATCTTCAAGGATATATTACACAGTGTGATCTGAATTTGAGATAGTGAAGTTGGGTTGAGTGCATACTTTATTTTGACTTCGAGCTTCCCTATATTCCTAGAAAGAGAAATGAAGTCACTGATGCAATGAGTGGGAGGAATTAGATACAGGCACTTCAAGAGGCCAATAACGAGTGAAAGATTATAGATTTGTTTTAGAGATTCAATTAGTGGTGAAGTATGTTCAAGGATAGAATTTCATTTCATCCTTAGATATGACATCTAACCTCATGTATATAGTTAAGATGAGGTAGATATTAAATTTAGAGGGCCTAGTCCTTCATGAGAGTGTGGTAGGTGAGGACCCACATCCTGTTTGGGTTTTGGGTGAGGATGAGGTCTTGCATATTTATGGTCACGTGTGGGTTCCATTTGACATATGTGAGGAGAATATACAGGAGTTACATTCCCCAACTTTGGTAGTACATCCCAATGTTACCAAGATGTATTGAGACTTATGTCGCTAGTATTGGTGACCGTGGATGAAATATAAGGTACCTTGTTTTGTCAAGAGGTGTTCCACCAATCAACAGGTGAAGGTGGAGAATCAGGGACTAGATGAAATTTTATAGTAGCTACCCATTTCTGAGTGGAAGTGATATGATTTAATGATGGATTTCATGACATATTTTATGAGGTCGACTCAAGGTAGTGATACTTTTTAGTTTGTTGGGGACAAGCTCATATAGGTTTCACATTATCTTCCAATCAGGGTGACCTTCAGTGTGGATGAACTTGAGATGTTGTATATTCATGAGATAGTAATACTTCATGGGGACCCTTGTATGATCATTTAATATAAGGACACCTAGTTTAAATCTCTCATCTAGCATATTTTATCGAGGGTTTTGGGTATATAGGTGCTTCTAAGAACATTATACAGACCTCATATTGTTTTTTAGTCAGAGTATATGATTCAGGTGATTGAGGACATGATGCAAGCATGCAACCTAGATTTTGGGGCTTTTGGAAGAGTCATATTCCTCATTTTGAGTTTTCCTATAATAATAGTTATCATGTGACTATACAAATTCAACCATATGAGGATTTGTGTAACAGGCTATAATGATTTTTCATTTGTTGGTTAGAGGTAGGTGAGACATCTTTACTAGGAATATGTATTATGTAGGATAATTTTAAGCAGGTCTAGGTGATCAAAAAGTGGATGATTGCTGCATTGTCTTGACATAAATCATACACCGATCACTATCGACAAACATTAGAGTTCATGTTCAGGGATCGAGTATTTTTATGTATCACACCGAGGCTGGGAAATAGAAACATTAGAAGATATATTAAGCTTTCACTATGATATTCCAAGCCATTTGATATTCTAGAGAGAGTTAGGCTAGCATCCTATCATTTTTAGTTACCTTAGAGTTACCAATCCATGCATGATATCTTCCACATATACCAGTTTTCCATTATCACTAGGAACCATCTCACACTCTGTAACAAAATGAGGTGGAGTTAAATTTAGATGTGTCTTTTTAGGAACATTATATTTGTATCATTTATTGGAGCACAAAGGTTCTCTAAGGCCATTCAGTTTGACTAGTATAGGTGCTAGGTAGGACAAGAATTTATAGGAAAATAATTGGGAGTAGGAGGCCGATGTACGTGCTTAGTGTCCAGAGTTATTCTTAGTGGAATCTTGACCATTATTTAGGGTGAATTCAGTTACAAATTGCTTTAAGTGGGGAAGATTGTAAGATCCTAGGTTCTCCTATGAGATACAAATACATTTTTTGGTTTAAATGAGGTTTTATGGCTTTATGTGACTACCCAATGTGATCATGGGTATACTGGGGGTGTCCAAGGTTTGTTCGAAGCCTGATTCCTAGTTTCTTTGTGAAAAAAAGATTAGATGCATGGTTAGAAAAAACCATACAGGTCATTCCTCATGGTTACTTTTAACTGTATGAGGTGTTCTAGGAATATTTCAAGAGGTGAACAGTTTAAGGAAACCATATGGAAGGAGGCACACACCTGTGAAAAATACCTTATACATTAGATAGTGGCTGTAGAAATGGTTTGTGCATGATTATTCAAACCTTGTGTATAAACCATGCGAGGTTCCCCTTAATACAGTTAAGGGTACATAGTTGGAAGATGGCTTGTCCAACCATGTGGGAAAACTGTGCAACCTAGTAAAAAATAGAAAAATCAACATTTTTCCATTAAAATGTTTTAAAACCTATAACCCATTATTATATCCTCCATTCGACAATGGATCACCTTGGGATCTATCTCTTGAAGATAACATATAGGATTTTCCACCATTTCTCGATCCAAACTTGGAATTGAACACTGTTGATCTCATTGGATTCATGCTGGTGTGTTCCTTACTCCTCTTTTGTTCTTCTTCATTTTACTTAGTATTAACAAAGTTATTTAGGTGAAAGTTAATATGCCCTATTTCATGATTTTCATCTGTTATTCATTTTTATTCCATTATAGACCAAATTAGAGCTCGATATTGGATGAGTGATCTCCTAAGAACCTATGGTAAGTGGTCTATACATTTCCCTTAAGGTATGGTATTTTATAAGCATGGTTTCAATTGTTTCATGCACTAAAATTTCTAGAGGCACTTCATTAAATATTTAAATTCCTGAATTAGATGAATTGGAACCTATTTGGGATGGACACTAAACTATTGAGATTGTTGGTGGTTGTTTCCCCAACATAGTCCACCCATGGGTGAACTTTTATATATACATACAATCAAACCTCTCATGTGGTGTGAGTAATCTTTCCTAGTTAGAGGAATCCCATTTATAAATCAAATTGAATGAATTGAGATAATCAGGAGATGATTTTCCTTTTTTTCCATGCACTACTGGAAAGCAGGTTTTCCCAACACTTATATACCAACGGTTCTCCAGAACTGTTGGTATAAGTGTTTTTTACCAACGGTTTTAACAAACCGTTGGTAAACAATGGTTTTATGAAGGCTTTCCCAATGGTTTCATCAAACCGTTGGGAAATCCTATTTTTTTTATCTTTTCCCAACATTTTTTACAAACCGTTGGGAAAGTTATCCTCAAATACATCTAATTCCAGAGGCCCCCTGCACGACACAAACATTCCCCAATTTGCAGAAGCCACGACGCCCAGTGAACCCTAACCCAATTTCTTTCATCCGATCGGTTGCAACTCCATCATCTAGGTTAGATTATTTAAACCTCTTTCCAAATACAAGCTCTCTTCCTCCGATTTCCACATTTATTTCAATATCTCGAAAGATCACGTCATTTTTTCCTATTTTAGGGATTTTCAAAAATTTAAGATTCACAATATTTGATAGTGAATCAATGACTAATATTTGGAAATTGATGTTTTTAACAAATTTCTTTGAGTTGTGTATAAGTAAATGTTAAGTTTGAGTAATGTATTAAATAAAACTATAACATAGATTTCATTATTTTTTCATTATTTTGACCTTTATTTAAGGTATGATTAAATTCGTCTATAGGTAGATTTATCAACCTAATAACATAAAATTATTTCTAATTCTATATGAATATTTTCAACATATAGGTGTCATTATGATACCATTCATACCATGTGGGAGTTCTTTATTCTAAAATGACACCAATGATTTATGGGTCCTCATTTTATAAATTGAAACTACATAAGGGTTATAGCTTCAGGGAATTCATTGATTTTGTGAGTTATACATTCTTAGGGAATGGTTGAAAACATAAGAGGTTACATGAACCTTATTATTAATCATTGATCGATGAATCAATAAGTCATTAGCTAGATTAATAGTCATAAGAGTTAATCAAACTCTAGAGAAAATTACTTGTATGGGATATTATATACTTGTCTTCATAGGGATGATGATCAAATAGAATGTACTAATTGGTGTGAAAATATGATAGTGAAATATAGAGCTAGAACACATTTGTTCATGTGGCACCTATCATGTTGTTAAACTATTGAAATGAATTATATTTGTTTGGTAGAATTTTTTTATATGTGAGATGTAAAATGAAATTCATATGTTATTTATAATTTATAACGGCCTAAATGTATAGATAATACATTGTTTTTCTGGTATATGGGGGATTACATTACAAAAGGACCATGTCATTTAACACTAATAATTAATTTATTTTCTAGATAATATTACTATTTCCAATGAAGTGTGTGACTGTGACTAGAGAGATCATCACACATACATCTAGTGTAAATCTATTTTAACATAATTTCAAGTTGTTTCATTCTCCTCTATATTCATTTTGGTGCCTGGTAAATGTATTTTTTGGCTATATCTACAACTCATATTCAATGGTGGGTTGAGTGTGCGCCTTGGGATGAGTTATCCTCCCTAGTAAATGAAGAACAAGTCACTTATAATATAGGGAATTTTCTATAGAATGTTTACTAGTGAATCCTTTCATTTGAGGGATCATAACCAAAAAAATCAATAGAATATGGTTAAAACATTTTATTATAGCTCGTGATGATATTAGTTAGGAATCCTATTCATTTAGACAATGATGATGATAAAACCTGTTTATAGGTTGTCATTGATCCCCAAAAATATTCTAAGGATTTTAGCGTGTGATATACCCATAGGTAATAATACTTCTGAGGCATTTCATTACTATAAATTAAGTAAAATGTTTTAATATCAATATACTTAAAAAAATTAAAAAGAATTCAATAATTAGGATTGGATTCCTTGATTTATCTAGATTTATCATAGTGTTCTGTGGTAGTAGGAAATTATGTTTGGTTAATGTTGACATGCCAGTAGGAGAATCTATGCTATTTCAAAAGAACTCATCCATTAAAGGTTGGACAATTCCCCTTGGACAGCCCGTACCCCCTGGACAGCCCCCAACCCTTGTTGACAACCCGCCCACCCCACCCCCGGACACCCTCCCACCACCCCCCAGACACCCCCCATCCCCCCGGATGCCCCCACCCCTTGGAAAGATCCCCCACCCTCTTGACACCCCCCGACCTCACTGGACAGCGCCGCCACCCCCGTGGACAGCCCGACCAGCCCCCGTGGACAGCCCACCCACCCCCCTGGACAGCCCGCCCACCCCCTGGACACCCTAGACCCCCTGGACAGCCCCGCCACCCCCCTGGACAGCCCGCCCACCCCCTGGACACCCTAGACCCCCTGGACAGCCCCTCCACCCCCATGGGAAGCCCGCCCACCCCCCTGAACACCCCGTACCCCCCGGATAGCCCCACCCACCCCCTAGACACCCCACTCACCTCCTTGGACAGCCCGCCCACCCCCTGGACTCCCCCTACCCCATTGGACAGCCTGACCACCCCCGCGGACAGCCCACCCACCTGGACACCCCGACCCCCCTAAACAGCCCCCACCACCTGGACACCTCCGACCCCCCAGATGGACCCACCACCCCCCCTAGACACCCCCATCCCCCCTGGACACCCCGTACCCCCCTTGGTCAGTCCCTCCACTCCCCTGATCCTCATCCTACTCCTCATCCTGATCTCCCTGAAGAAGTTAAAGTATAAAACTCATGTACTCACAACAAGATCCTTAAGGATTATGTATTCCTTGATCCACTTCCAATATCTTACTGGGCAATCCTTGAATATAGGAATTAGAAATTCTGTATCTTATATTCTTATATACACTGTATTTTGTTGTATTTCTTAATGTGATTCTCATTTATGTGTCAGTTATGCTTTTATATAAATTAAACAATTGTCATTTACCTAAATATTTTTTTGATTAAACTTCAATATTATTGAATTGATTTGAAATGAGTTATTGCAATTTTTTTACAGAATGGATAGAAGTTGGATGTACGAAACTGATCGGATTTCAACCGATTTTCAAAATAATTTGAACAACTTTCTAGATTTTTCATTTGACAAGGCTTCAGATAGTGGTCGCATACACTTCCCATGTTTTAATTGTGTTGGAAGACCTTGGTTGAGTCATGAAGCAGTTAGCTATCATATAACCAAATATGGTTTCCAAACAAACTATTATATGTGGTATCACAATGGAGAGAAAATGGAATCTCAAAATGTTGATGATCCAAATGATAGGACTGAATTAAAGAGTTTGATATATGATCGGTTTCCATTTATTCGGCATCATGAGAAGGAAAGGATGTATAGCCAACAAGATTTCGATACAAGCACACATGATGCATCCAATGAAAATGATGATGTTGATAGGGTGAAAAAATTTAATGATGCTGCGACGACTCCAGTATATCGGCAATGTGGTAAAATGAAAAAGTTGGAATTTTTAATCCGATTGTTTCAGGGGAAAACTATGTATGGGATTTCAAATACTGCAATTGATTACATTCTTACCTTCTTGAAGGACTTACTTCCAGATGATGCAGATGTTCCATCAAACCACTATATGGCATGTAAGTTAGTTGATGAACTTGGATTCTCAAAAAAAAAATTCATGCTTGCCCAAATGATTGCAGGTTATTTTGGGAGGAAACTGCTGAAAGAAATGATTGTATCAAATGTGGAACCTCCCGATGGAAGCCAAAAGATGATGGAACACCATCTCGTGTGCCACAAAAAGTAATTTGGCACTTTCCATTGATCCCCAGATTACAGAACCTTTTCATGTCTGATGAAATATCTGTAAAAATGAGATGGCATGACACCGAGAGAAAAAAGAATAATGAAGAGTTGGTTCACCCTACAGATGGATTTGCATGGCAGAGATTTGATGCTTGATATCCTGAATTTGCAGCTGACATGCGTAATGTGAGACTGGGTCTTTCATGTGACGGTTTTAATCCATTTGGGTAGATTCTTACTTCGCACAACACATGGCCGGTTTTCATACACATTTATAACCTTCCCCTTGGTTGTGTATGAAAAAGAATTACACTTTATTGAGTATACTGATATCTGGCCCTTCTAATCCCAGAAATGATATAGATGTATACATGCAACCTTTAATAAAAGAGTTGAAACTTCTTTGGGAGGTGGGTGTTCCCACATACGATGCATGTTCGAAATACATATTTCAGATGCGTGCTGCGCTTATGTGGACGATCAATGATTTTCCTGCTTATGCAATGATGTATGGATGGAGCACAAAAGGAAAATTGTCATGTCCTATTTGTATGAAGAATAATTGATCGAGAAGACTGAAATATCATCATAGTTTTAGTTTTATGGGACATCGACGATTCTTGCCAATGAACCATCCATATAGAAACAATCGTCGAAGATTTGACAATACCATGGAGAATGACGATCCACCTCAATGTATGTCTGGAACTGATGTGCTTAATGAATTGAAAGATTTCAGTTATTCATTTGGGAAGGGTGTAATGAAATCTAGAAAGAGGCAAAATGTTTCCAATGATACCTGTTACAATTGGAAGAAGAAGAGTATATTATTTGAGTTGTCATATTGGTCAACCAACTTGTTACGTAATTTCTTAGACGTAATGCACATTGAAAAGAATATACGTGAAATGTTACTTTCGATTCTTCTAAATGTCAAGGGGAAGACAAAAGATGATTTACGATCTCGACGTGACTTGGTAGATTGGGGGATCAGACCAGAATTGCATCCTGTCTGTATCAGTGAAAATAAATGGAAAGTTCCATGTGCTTCTTATGTGATGACACCTGCTGAAAAAAATAAATTTCTGGAAGTGCTAGAGACTATTAAAGTTCACGATGTCTATTCAAGAAATATATCAAAACGGATCAACAAAAAAGATTTGAAGCTAAAATCTTTGAAGACTCATGATTATCATGTCCTTTTTCATGAGTTGATTCTAATAGAAATCTGTCATCTCTTTTCCAATAATGTTAGATTCTCAATTATTCAGTTGTGCTATTTGTTTATAGATCTTTGTGCTAAGAGGTTGTCCAAATCCTTCTTTCAAAAACTGTTGGTAGAGACACCATTAATTTTGTGTGAGTTAGAGAGAATATTCCCTCTATCATTTTTTACATGCATGTTGCATGTGACTGTCCATCTTCCGACCAAAATACTTCTTGGAGGACCCGTTGCTTTCCGTTGGATGTATCCAACTGAAAGAAACATGTTCACATTGAAATCATTTGTTCGGAATATGAATTATCCCGAAGGTTCTATTGTGAACGGTTACTTGGCTCAAGAATGTATGGATTTCTGCGCAATGTATTTGTCTGATCTTACTACGAGAATAAACAGACCAATGAGAAATGAAGAAGAACAATATGGGAAAATTGAACCCAGTTTTCCATCACTTCCTCAGACAAGAGGAATTCTGGGATCATATACATTGACAACATTAAGCCTTTAAGAGTGAGAGATGGCACATCGCACAGTGTTGTTCAATTGTGATTTGTTCGATGAGTATATCAAGTAAGTAAATTGTACATGTATCTCTTATCTTATCTCTTGTAATTTTAAATATTTGTTAAACTATTATTATTTTTATCTACAGGGAACATAAAGAATTGATATATAGAAAGCATCATTCTTTATCTTTGAGAAGGAAAGAGACTTTGCATAGCAAAGGGTTTTCTGCTTGGTTGAAATTGAAGGTAAAAATATTTTTTGTAATAACTAAATAAAAATAATATTTAATTAACTTTACTATTTGTTTATATTTCAGGTATCGAGTTTTCCTGCAGACTCTATTTATAAGGAAATAAGAGCTCTGGATTTTGGTCCTAATACCATGGTTCGTGCTTGTAAATCACTTGTGATCAATGGATACAAATTTATTATCACTGAACGAGTAAGAAACATGAGAACATAGCATAATGGTGTTATGATAACTGCCACAATAGACTATTATGCCAGTTCGTTGGATACTAGACCTCGTTCTGAAAATGTTTCTTATTATGGAGTCATGGAGAAAATAATAATTTTGGATTATTACTCGCATGGTCGAGTCACAATGATGAAATGTCAATGGTTTTATTCAATGAAGAGGAAAGACACCTTTATTGATGATTGTGGATTTCGAGTTATTGACATGACTCGCACTCTTTCCACCGATGAACCATATGTATTGGCATCAATAGTGAAACCTATTTTTTATGTCAAAGATCATCATAATCCTAAATTCGGTGTAATTATTGAAGTAAATCCCAGACATGTTTTTGATGATGGTGATGATGAAGTTGACACTATCCCTACGGAAATTGGAAGCAATCCATTTATTACTTATGATGATGCCAATAGCTCAATTGTCAGAGTTGATTGTGAACCCAAAGTTGTAGTGGGAAATATATAGAATCAAATAGTCGTGTTCTCACCTACATGTTTCACCTACATAATTCAGAGTGTGTATCATAGTACTTACCTTCAAACCACCATAAATGTTCTTTTACTTTATGTTTTTTTATCAGAATTGGTTTTCTATATTTTTTTAGGTTACCCATTAGTTATCTATTTATAATTACTTCCATATTTGTTTTCATTGCAGGAAATGCCACCCATTAAAGAGAGGCGGCAGAAAAAGATGGCAGATAATAATCGTCTCATGGTACAGATGGGTGTTCCTCCACTCATCCCTATTGTGAGTATTTTAATTCAAATATAAATATTTCAATAACTTATAATATCTTGTGTTTACTTTTGTGTTAAACCTTTTTTCAGGATTTACCCCATAGATGAGAGATATCTGAGGAGGATCCTGATATTGATCCTAGTAGAGAGGCTGGTGGTAGGAGTGGGGTGGTGTCAGAGATGGACGATCATCTAGTGGTCCCGGTTCTGAGGCTGGTGGTACGAGGGCTCATGGGGTGAGAGTTAGACGATCCACTGCCAGAGACGTATCTTCTTCGCCCCATTTTGATCCTGGCATGTCTTCAGGGACACACGGGATATTTAGACCTCTGATGTTTACACTACCAGTTGGTCAGACGTCTATGCCATCATCTTTTTCTTCTGGTTCATTATCTCAAAGCAATTATATTCCACCTTCTTCGACTCCTGCTGTGACACAGTATGTGGCTGAGGAGAATACACTGAGGGACACTCCACCTGTACAAGATATTCCTTCAGCTTCTACACATCTAGTGATGCCCATTAATCCGACTACCACATGTATATTTACATAACTCTATCAAATTTTTATACCAAAATTTATTTTATTATAACTTGTACTGATATTATTTTCCTTTAATAACAGATTCATCTACAGATAGGTGGTATAGGAGGGGGTGTACTCACTTACGTGCGGTATGGAACTACCATACATAGTTGATGGTTGAATACAATGTTGATGGACAAATGATTGAGAAATATGGGTAGGAATGTCGGGTTTTTTTTGGCGAAGCTAGCAAAATACTCCGATATCATTCCGGTCAGCCATCTCTCTTAGAGACATCTGCCTCACGAAGTCAAAGATAATGCGTGGGCACAAATATGGGTAAAAAATCTATTGGATTTAATGTAGTATTTTTTTTGTATTTATATGAACTACTCTATTGGGTTTCAGCTTTGGTTTAACTTCCCTGATGGCGAAGGTGCACGACCAGCGCGTTTAAAAGAGTTAGGAGAGCTTTGGAGAGCTTATAAGCATGACCTGTATGTTGGATGGTGTGATAGAGTGGGCACGGAGTTGGAGACATTACCTATCGTGGATGACTACCAAATAGAGCAATATCGCCAAATGGTTACCCATTGGGCGACTGCCAAATTTAAGGTATTAATCTCATATGAGGTATTTAAATGAGAGTTTTCATATTTTTCATTAATATAATATTATTTATTATTAAACATTATTTAGGAATATTCTGAAAAAAACAATAAAAAACATTGATTCAAAGCAATACCTCCACACTTTTGGGGCGCACAACTATGTCAGATCATGAGAGGCAGCTAGTACGATATAATCGTTTATAATTTTTTTAGGACTTTCCCTTTTTATTGTTTCCTACTAAAATTATGTGATTTATTGAATATTGAATATATTATTATACTTGAACTTTATATTGTTTCAATGTCATTACAGAAGCACAAGTTGAATATTGAAGGACGTATCCCTCGAGCAAAATTGTTTTTCTCGAGTAGAAGAAAACAAGATGGAACTACGGAAAATGAATCAACCCAATAAAATATTGTAAGTTTTTATTAGTTTTTTTCAAAGTTTAATATCTATTTTGAAATTTATTAATCTATTAATATTTTTAACAGGCTTCCTTAGAGGCTCTTGATGCCCAGAAGCCTGACAATTTTGGGCCACATGATCATTTATATCAGGTTTTGGGAGAGGAGCACTCTGGTCGAGTACACTGCCGACCTGGTAAGAATATATTCCCAACGAGGTATTGGTCCTCTCGAGGTATCCATTCTAGTACCACAGAGTTGGAACAGGTCAAGGAGCATGCAAGACAGTCTGATAAAAGGGTTACAGAGTTGGAAGTACAAGTTCAAACGAGGGACAAAGAATTTATGAAACTGATGAAAGCTTTATCTTCATCACTTCCACCAGAGGCTAGCGCAGCTTGTCAGAAAATTATGTCATTGATGGGTGCATTATCCAATGCACCAGGCGGAAGCTCTAGTGGTGGTCGAGATGATGATGTTCCTGGTGATTACGAGGATGCTGAAGAGGAAGAGGGCGAGGATGAGGATGAGGACGAGGGCGAGGATGGGGCCGAGGGCGAGGATGGGGCCGAGGGTGAGGATGGGGCTGAGGAAGAGGAGGGGGCCGACGATGAGCATGGGGACGATGACGAGGACGACGATGAGGCTAGAGATGGAGGCGAGGATGAGACCGATGATGACAATACTGATGGTGATGGTGATCAGGGGAAGATTGATCCATCACATTTTTGAATTCTGTATAACTCTATATTTTTGAACATGGTTTTCCACTCTGGGGTTTTCCTCTTCTTCATAGGGATGTTGTTTTCAGATCTCTTTTTTCACTTGATTCTTATTGTATGATTAGTCTACTACCTAGACCTTTAGTATTCCTTGGTACTGTGATACCCATTTCTCTATTTTGTATTACTTATCTTTCTTAGTTACCCATGTATTTCATGTTTATGTCATTTCCCATAGAACTGCATTTTATGTCATTTATGGCTGATAGTTTTATGCCTGATAGTAACATGTGTGGAATATTCACATGCAAATAAATGTTCTTTTGAAGTGAATCGTGCTGTTTTTGAATTTCCATTCTGTTTAGGGGATGATTTTTGTTTTAGTAATGGTGGATCTTCTGGGAGAAGAGGTTGGGCAGGGGGGAGTGGAGGGGGCTGCTGGGTGAAAAGGGTGGGCAGGAGGGGAGGGGCAGGGGGCTGCTGGAAGAAAAGGGTGGTAAGGGGGGGAGGGGGGAGGGGAGGGGAGGGGAGGGGAGGGGAGGGGGGAGGGGAGGGGAGAAGGCTTCTAGGTGAAAAGGGTGGGCACGAGGGGAGGGGTAGGGGGCTGGTGGAGGAAAAGGGTGGGAAGGGGGGTGGGGAGGGGAGGGGCTGGGTGATGGCAGGAGGGAGGGGGATGCTGGGGGAAAATGTTGGGCAGGGGGGAGGGGGCTTCAGGTGGAAAAGGGTGGGCAGGGGGGGAGGGCAGGGGCAGGGGGCTGCTGGAGGAAAAGGGTGGGCAAGGTGGGAGGGGAGGGGAGGGGAAGGGAGGGGGAGGGGAAGGGAGGGGAGGGGGATCCTGGATAAAAAGGGTTGGCAGGAGGGGGAAGGGGAGGGGGGAGGGGAGGGGAGGGGGCTGCTGGGTGAAAAGGGTGGGCAGGAGGGGAAGGACAGGGGGGAGGGGCAGGGGGAGGGGAGGGGAGGCGCAGGGGCTGGGCAGGTTGGAGGGAAGGGTAGGGAAGGGGAGGGGAGGGGAGGGGAGGGTCGGGGAGGGGCTGGGTGATGGAAGGAGGGAGGGGATTCTGGGGGAAAAGGTTGGGAAGGGGGAGAAGAGGAGAGGAGTAGGGGATGGGCTGTTCGGGGAAGGGGCTGCGCAGGGGGGGGGGGTTTGAGGTAGGAGGGGGAGGTGCTACATGTTTCATTGATTTTGTTACCTTTTATTATTTTAAATGTATGTTACTTCATGATTACTATTTCAATTTGTTGAGAATAAATTTTGCAATCATGTTCCAATATAATGTATGCTTTCTACTGTTGCTTATCTGTGAAGATGCGTGGTGGAAAATTATTCAGGGAAATCAGTAGTTTGGTTATTATGAAGTTCAATGTGTCTTTTGTGATGGGTCTTCTCTTAAAGAAAAGGACAGGTCTCTTCTGCTGGGATTTATGACATGAAGTCACCACAAAATGGTTATTGCCGAAGTGGAATCTCATTTGGGCCAACATGTGAGTTTTAAACACGTTATAAAAAATTCTCCATGGTTGGAAAGTAATATTGTTATAAGGTGCATAATATTGATCATTCATGATGTCCTCTTCAAACAGACTTTTAGGGAGGGTGTCTTCGTTGCGGATGCATTTGGTTCTCAAAGTGTCTTTCTTTTGTTTAAAATGGATGCACTTTTAAGTAAAATAAACGACATACGGAGAACTGGCTAAACGCATTCAGATTGTATTGATAATTTTGGAAAACAATCCATTGGTAATTTGTGATGTGTACGAGTCAACTCTGCCTCAATCCGAGGCATGGTGTGGCCGACATCACTCAAAGTGTCTCACTTTTCTTTGAAATGGACAACAATTTAAGTCAAAACAACAACTGACATACGGAAAACGAACCAAACGCATTCGGATTCTATTGATACTTTAGGAAAAGTTTCCATGAGTCATTTGTGACGTGTAAGAGTCAACATTGCCTCAATCTAAGGCATGGTGTGGCCGGTACCACTCGAAGTGTCTCACTTTTATTTGAAATGGACAGGATTTTAAGTGAAAACAACAACCGGTATACGGAAAACCAACCAAACGCATTAGGATTCTGTTGAAACTTTAGGAAAACAATCCATGGGTCATATGTGACGTGTACGAGTCAACCCTGCCTCAATACGAGGCACGGTGTGAACGACACCGCTCAAAGTGTCTTTCTTTTGTTTAAAATGGATGCAGTTTTAAGTAAAATTAACGACATACAGAAAACCGACCAAATGCATTTTGATTGTGTTGATACTTTAGGAAAACAATCCATGGGTCATTTGTGATGTGTACGAGTCAACCCTACATCAATCTAAGGCATGGTGTGGCTGGCACCACTCAAAGTGTCTCACTTTTCTTTGAAATGGACAACATTTTAAGTCAAAACAACAACTGACATACGGAAAACAACAAAAACATTCTGATTCTGTTGATACATTAGGAAAAGTATCCATGGGTCATTTGTGACGTGTACGAGTCAACCCCGCCTCAATCTGAGGCACGGTGTGGCCGGTACCACTCAAACTGTCTCACTTTTATTTGAAATGGACACGATTTTACGTGAAAACAACAAACGACATACGGAAAACTGACCAAACGCATTAAGATTCTATTGATACTTTAGTAAAAGTTTCCATGGGTCATTTTTGATGTGTAGGAGTCAACCCCGCCTTAATCCGAGGGCCGGTGTGGCCGTTACTGCTCAAAGTGTCTTTCTTTTTTTTAAACTGGATGCTCTTTTAAGTAAAATAAACGACATACTGGAAACCGACCAAACACATTCGGATTGTGTTGATACTTTAGGAAAACGATCCATGGGTCATTTGTGATGTGTATGATTCAACTCCGCCTCAATATGAGGCATGGTGTGACCGACACCACTCAAAGTGTCTCACTTTTCTTTGAAATGGACAACAATTTAAGTCAAAACAACAACTGACATACGGAAAACGGACCAAACGCATTTGGATTCTGTTGATACTTTAGGAAAAGTATCCATGGGTCATTTTTGATGTGTACGAGTCAACCCCACCTCAATCTGAGGCATGTTGTGACCGGTACCACTCAAACTGTCTCACTTTTATTTGAAATGGACATGATTTTAAGTGAAAACAACTACCGGCATACAGAAAACTGACCAAACGCATTCGGATTCTATTGAAACTTTAGGAAAAAGATTCATGGGTCATATGTGATGTGTAAGAGTAAAACCCTCATCAATCTGAGGCGTGATGTGGATGAAACTGCTCAAAGTTTCTTTCTTTTGTTTAAAATGGATGCACTTTTATGTAAAATAAACGACATAAGGAAAATAGAAAAAACGATTTTGGATTTTATTGAAACTTTAGGAAAACGATCCATTGGTCATATGTGACGTGTAAGTGTCAACCTCGCCTCAATCCGAGGTACGGTGTGGACGGAACTGCTCAAAGTGTCTTTCTTTTGTTTAAAATGGATGCGATTTTAAGTAAAATAAAAGACATACAGAAAACAGACCAAACACATTCGGATTGTGTTGGTACTTTAGGAAAATGATCCATGGGTAATTTTTGACGTGTAAGAGTCAACCCCGGCTCAATCCGAGGTGCGGTGTGGCCGGAACCACTCAAAGTGTCTCACTTTTCTTTGAAATGGACAACAGTTTAAGTAAAAAACAACAACTAACATATGGAAAACGGACCAAATGCATTCGGATTCTGTTGATACATTAGGAAAAGTATCCATGAGTCATTTTTGACGAGTATGAGTCAACCCCACCTAAATCTGAGGCACGGTGTGGCCGATACAACTCGAAGTGTCTCACTTTTATTTGAAATGGACATGATTTTAAGTGAAAACAACAACCGACATACAGAAAATAGACCAAATGCATTTGGATTCTGTTGAAACTTTAGGAAAACGATCCATGGGTCATATGTGACGTGTAAGAGTCAACCCCGCCTCAATCCGAGGTGCGGTGTGGACAGAACTGCTCAAAGTGTCTTTCTTTTGTTTAAAATGGAAACGCTTTTAAGTAAAATAAACGACATACGGAAAATAGACCAAACGCATTCGGATTGTGTTGATACTTTAGGAAAACGATACATGGATCATTTTTAACGTGTATAAGTCAACCCTACCTTAATCTGAGGCACAATGTGGCTGACAACACTCAAAGTGTCTCACTTTTCTTTGAAATGGACAACAATTAAAGGAAAAACAACAACTAACATACGGAAAACGGACCAAACACATTTGGATTCTGTTGATACTTTAGGAAAAGTATCCATGGGTCATTTTTGACGTGTACGAGTCAAATCTGCCTAAATCTGAGGCACCGTGTGGACAGTACCACTCGAAGTGTCTCACTTTTATTTGAAATGGACACGATTTTAAGTGAAAACAACAACAGTCATACGGAAAACTGACCAAACGCATTCGGATTCTGTTGAAACTTTAGAAAAACGATCCATGGGTCATATGTGACGTGTAAGAGTCAACCTCGCATCAATCTGAGGCATGGTGTGGATGGAACTGCTCAAATTCTCTCTTTTGTTTGAAAAGGACATCATTTTAAGTGAATACAACTGAAATTTACACTCATCAGCAATAGTTGCAAACCCTTTTTCATGAGTTGGGTAGTTTCACTCATGGGGTCATAAGTGAAAAGACTCCTAAGAAAATACCTTTTCACCATATATTATAAACAATACAAGTTCAATGAATAATTCATCACAAATCATTATTTACCCAAATCTAGGATAAAAAAAATGGGGTATGAGCCAATTTCAAACTCTTATTCAACTCTAATCGGTATTTCTCATACTATTCTGCCTATTAGAATTTTATGGGGAGGTGGGGAGGCTGTGCTGGTTTGGGGGTTTTTCAGGGGTGAGGTGAATTACTATCGGATGATTTTTGTCATATGAAGATTGAAATAGGGAATTGTAGTACATGACATGGTTGGAAGAATTTGATAGTTTTATTTGTTTTTTTGTGCTATTTTAGGTGTTGTTATACTGTTTTATGTTTTTATGTGGTTTTTGTGATATTTGTTATGCAGGTTTAGGTGTATATTGGAGGGGCTACTAGAGGGGGCTGTTGTGCAGTAGTTCTGAAAAAACTCAATACCAACAGTTCTAAACCGTTGGTATAAGAGTGCTCGAATTCTGGGGAAACACTATACCAACGGTTTAGAACCGTTGGTATAAGTGTTCTGGAATTCTGAAAAAACACCTATACCAATGGTTTAGAACCGTTGGTATATGTTTTCTGGAATTCTGGAAACACACAATACCAACGGTTCTAAACCGTTGGTATATGTGTCTGGAAAATCACATTACCAACGATTTTCAACCGTTGGTATAACAATTCTCAAATGAATTACCAACGGTTATAAACCGTTGGTATACATTGGGAGAAATTTAATAGAACAATATACCAATGGTTTAGATCAAACCATTAGTATAAGACTTTCCTCACGGATTACTAACCAACAATTTGGAAAACCGTTGGTATAGGCTATACCAACGTTTTTCCAGCCTATACAAATGGTTTAAAACCATTGGTATAACCTTCTTTTCCAGTAGTGATGTGATATCATGATGTGAATTGTTTAATTTTTTAAATGGAATTTATTTAAAATTTGGAAATGAGTGGGTGAACTCATGGAATGTGAATGTTTATGAAGTGTCGAATGATGAGACAATGAATTGAAATTGTAGTGGATTCCTCAGTTTTTATACATTGGATATTGATTCTATTTAGATTTCATAAAATTTTATCCCATAGATCTTGAGTACGGTAGTGGATGCCTTGGACTTTTTTCTCCTTGGTTCTTGATTCCATAAGAAACCTTGGGCCTTACTACCCCTTGGATCTAGCTTGCTTGGAATCACATAGGACATGTACTATTGACATGCTCTTTGGACTCCACCCAGGTCTTGATAGAGTTTCCATCAAGATAATCCTAATACTCGATGAGGATTCCTTGGTCTTCTATACCTTTGATCTGACCCTTTGTGTTCTAACACTTTTTATTAAATGTTGAGGCCATTGTGGATGACTTGTTTATATATAAATTCTATGATGAATGTGATATACTGGATTATATGAAATGTCCATGGTAGAGGTTTACACTTGGTTGTATGTTATGGTCGTGGTGGATATTTTTACATGCTAACCGATAATGCTGGTATGGGTACCAACTTATTGATGTTATACTAGATAGGGTGACATGTTTATTTTTTTACCACTTCCCTTTTTAAAGGGAGACTGAATATTATTTTCAGGGAGCCTTGTTTGTCCTGGTAGTATCACTTTACTATTATTACCTATTCCATGTGAATTTAATTGTACTATTTCCTTACCTGTTGTATATTTAGAACACTTCTTTAGATTTTATGCGCACCCTTTATTTTTTATATACATCATTAGTGGTGGCCTACTAAGAGTTATATCACACTATGTTCAATCCTCTATTGGATACCTAAATTGGCTATATGGATGCATGTAAGGATAGGAGAAGAAACCCACAAAATGATGCTTGATATGTTCCATTCTTAGGATTATAGAATCACATGACCGAGATGAGGGTCATGATGCTTGTTAGGATAGCAGTTTTGGTCATATTGGTATTTTGATACAAGTATTGTACTAGATTTCTGTATACTAGTTTTGGAGGATTTTTAGGGACACAATATGATCATCATTATATATGAGATTACATTTGGAATTGTATATATGTTCCAATCTTGGATATTTATTTTATTTCTTGATGTTTTACTACTTTCTCTATTTAATTCAACGTTTAATATTATTGTGATACACTCTAACACGAGTGAATAGTCTCCCCACAGACACACCCTAGGCCCTCTCTTCTAGTCGAAAACCTCTAGAATTTGGGGAGATGAGTTTGAGGCCATGTGTACAATCGAGATTAGGGAACCATTTATTGGGACCCCGGTATAAGACATTACAAAAAAATAAGATTCTTAAAAAATATTCAAGTAATGGTCCCAAATGGAAGATTGAAATTATGTTATACTACTATGGTGTTTTTGGACATACTAGAGATGTTTTTTGGGTGACAAATATATCAACAATGTAAGGTTATATACTACAATGTCTCAACAAATTAAAAAGATATATTATGTATGATTTTAGCAGAATATTTCATTTATTCTAAAAATGGATATATTTAATGGTAATATAGTATAAAAAATGATAGAGATAATAATAAAAAATTCCCCATTATTATGTTAAGTGTGAGGTAATTTTGGAAGGAAGAAAAATCTATTTCACTGAAAAATAGATTCATCGAAAATGATTATTGGAAAGATGGAATGAAAGAGAGTGTGCATCAAGAATCGTTTGATATTATTTCGTTTCAACCATCATGGATAGAAAAAATATCATTATTGGTGGATAATAAATAAATCTATGACTATTGAATAAAAAAATGTAAATTATTGAAGTAAGAGTCAACAATGATATATACATCACAAAAATTAGTAATATATATTAAAGAATAGAAGCATGATAAATGATTAAGTGGAATCACAAATTACTCAATAAGAAAAAATAATAAAAGTATAGGAATTATTAACACATGGAGAATTAAACATGGTAAACCAAATAGAGGATTATCCAAGAAATAATCCTTTACTAGTGGGATTTGTCTGATAATGAAGATAGATTCCAATACAATGAACTAAGTGAATGAAAACTCATATACCCAATAAGAGTTTTGTACTTTTTATATCTCTCAAAGGATAGAAAAAATGAAAAAACTTTGTAAGTGAGTTGAAAACAAGTAGTTTGTTCACTAAAAATAACCCTGTTATTTAAATTAAGGATGATAGATAAGTACCTCTATTACTATGAATTTAATTTTTATAACTATCACTGAGATAATGGAGGTTTAATGGGGAGATAAAATAAATATTACGAGTTAATTGAAAAATAAATATGAATTTTGAAAGTATTACTAAACCAAGGAATGAGGAAAATGTTGAATTTTCAATTTCAGGTTATATTAATACTTTATTTTAAATTAAAAATGGTGTTAGATCATTAAAAGTAGTATTAAATTAGATTAAGAAATGAAGTATTATTAAATAAAATATCAAACATCATGGGGGAAATAAGATAAACATCTAAAAGAAAAATTGGTATTATTAATATACCAAGTTATTTCAAAGCTTGAAGAAAAATGAGGACATCTCAATATTAATAAAGAAGAAACAATATAAAGAGAGGTATTCCAAAACTATATTTTTATTAAACAAGTGGTATAATTTATATTTTAAAAATACATATAGGGTTTAAATGGTGTCTATCATGGTAAACATCATATTTATTATTAGCACTAAAATTTAAATAATTCAATGGTAGTTGAAAAAAGTGATAAAATACAATATACATGGAATGAATAAAACATGGTGATGAATATAAAAAAATTAAAAGTTAACTTGAATAATCAATTTAATATTTTTTTACCATTATTTATCTTACCTTGGAGTGTAAAATAGTTGATTGTAGTAATTATCTTAGGATTCATTAATTCACACCTCAATGATATTTTCTTTGGAGGTTTTTCCTTTTTTAAAAAATTTAATGTTTAGATTAAGGAGAGTTTGCAACATCCTTACCCGATATCCACTAAAATGGTTCCCTAATCCGGTTCACCACATGGAATTTAACACACCTACCCATATGCCAGTGGATGATGACTAGAAGAAAGGGTCCAATGATATTACTATGGGGAGACTATACCCCCATGATCGTAGTGGAAAAATTGTATATAATAATTAAATCAGTAGCTGATGAAGTTAAAAAAATGATAAGTGATACATAATAATAATTGATAGTAGAAAACACTGATAAAACATCCAATACAAAATAATTCAACTATTACTATATTAGTGAATCTAAAATATACAACCAAAAGATATAAAATAGGTGATATAAATAGAAATACACAATGAAAAGAAGAAAACCCCCAAAGGTTATCTCTAAGAACATCATGATCTTTGGCTCAGTCCTATGCTCTTAAAATCCCATGTAAAAAAATAATAACACAAGCATAATCCATGATCCTAAACCTGTAACCATGAGGTCTGTCTGTGTACCAAATGATGGCATGAATAGGGTGTGATATGAATTCAACATTACACCACCGACAATGTCTAAAGAAATCCGGTCCTTGGATATAAAATTAGGTAGTGTGAAGGTATATAAAAAGTAAGTAGTGTAATAAATACAAAACCCATGTCACACTCAGGTTCATCAAGGGATACTTGGATGAATATACCTACTCCAGCCTAAGCCAGAATGTCTATGGACATGAGCTGTTATGTATATATTTTTAAATTTGTAATACAATACATATGAAAAGATATACATGAACTAGAGAGGACCCAAGGCTTATAGCCTAGGAATCCACATAGTAAGTAGATATGTTAGGGTAATTATACAATAAATAAAGAACATCATGATAAATATAATAATAAAGAAGGAAGAAAAGTTTAACCAAGGAATCCATGAACCCATAGGATCAAGAAAACTCATAGTAATAACTCATGCAATTTAGTTATAGGGGTCTGAGTACAATCTATAGGCTAAATCCTTGGAATTACACTGTAAAAGTTTCTAACTAAGTACCTGGAGTCATGTACATGTAATATTCAAATAATAATTATTTATACACAATGGTGGTATTACTTATTATCACATGCATGAGGACATCAAGAATAATCCAAGGAGATAATCGATTGCATACTAATTTTATGGATATGTGAGTTAATCATTGGTACCACATTGAGGCATTCACTCATAGATACAACATTGACTAAAAATTATTGTGTCATCTCATTCAGTGATTAGACCAATGAATCAGAGTCATTTACTATGAGTGATCAAGGATTTCCCCTAGGAATCCTAGGTTGACTTAAGTCTGACCACTCCTTTACCAAGAAAAATATCCAAAATCATAAGGCACCTTGAATTTAATAAATAGTAATATTCCATGGAAAAAAATCATTCCAATTAACCATTAAAATTTATTTATTCAATTTTACATTTCACTTATAAATGAAAAAAAAATTAGGAAGTGGTATTCAACAGTTTAGAAATTGATTTAATCTAATTTTAGATTCCACTAACTAGAGGAAAGTGTGTATCCATGCATTTATAAAATAAATTCACATTACTAGTCACATCACAAAAAGTAGTAAAATTACACATGAGAATACAAGCCTTATTATAATTAAATTAATAGGTTTTGATAATATTTAATCAATTACATTTTCTTAGGAGTCAAACCAAACATACCCAAGTAGTATTCTAGTTAATTACAACCAATGACGAATTAGGAAATAATATGGCACACCCAATGGGTGGAACAAGACATGGTTACTACCTCTAACCATGTCACGGGGATCTAGAAAACACCAAGTGTAATTTATAGGAATTTAAGTCAAGGTTTTTCATAAATTAAGAGCGACGACCAGAAAGTATAGTGCACGGAATAAACAAAACATTTTATAAATGATACAAATTCATGGAAAAAGAATATAAACCACATACCTCATGCTTAGAATGGTTAATTTATCCAATCTCTATCACTGATTCAAGCTAAAATGAGATAAATCAGAATATTAAACAAGGTCCTCGAAAATAGGTAATATGATCTTGCATTGAAATAACATTCAATACGGATAAAAATGAGATGGAAGGAAGTAGGAGTCATAGAATCACTAAGGGTATTACAATGAGACAAACATTAATAGATTCTGAGATCAGATGGGGGAGAACCATAAAAGACTAAGAGAAGGTGAGGGAGATCAATCAACCTTCAATGCATGGGAGAAATGAGGGAGGAAATTGGAGGATTTTGGGTTAAAGAAGGAATTATAAAAATGGTAAAAGCACCTATTTAAATGGTGTGTATGGTTTGGCCACATGGGTTGGACAAACTGCTCACCAACCATGAAACCTTTCATGAACCAACTAGGATACCCTAGTACCCTGATACTTGATCCATCTATAACATTTCCCAAAGGTTGTTCCTGATCCCCATGGGTTGGTGACTAGCACTTGTAATCATACAATATCAAAGAGGGAACAAATTTTATACAAAAATAGGAAAAGATAAAAGATACAGGTCAATATTCTCAATACTCAAAAAGGATAATTACTAGAAATAAATGGTTAAAACAATACCTATAGAGATAGATAAACATCCCAAAGGAAATAACAATTTCAACCAGAAACAAATCTCAAAATATTTTATGTAACATGTCGACAACAAATCCACCGGTGACCATCATAACTATACGGTCTTAGGGATCAAGAATATCCATCACCTTTAAGTGGAACATTCCCTTTGCTCAGACATGGTATAATAAATTATACAATTCCTGGAGAAAAAGGTAGGGTGTGAGCTATAAATCCCAGAAGGGTCTCACAAATTGTTCTATAATCAATTCCATAACAATTAAACTAATCATGCTTAATTTTAATTAAATAAGGAATGGCTTAAAATTCATATATTTTAAACCAAAACATCATTTCATAAGAAAATATATAAAATACAAATCAAAATTGGATTAAATATACATTTTAAATAAAATAACTTCATAAAACTATTGGCATGAATAATAGTTCAATAATCAATGGCATGCATAATAAAGTTAACAAATCACAATAACATGTAAAAAATCACCATGGTATGTTAATTTAGGTAAAAGGAACCTCATATATATCAATAGTGGTTTTTGATCAAGATAGGTGTGTACATATAGTCAATCTGCACCCCAATTGGGGTACCCATTACAGGAAGACTACACCATAATAAGGGAATCCCCTCAGGTGTTAATTCCACAACTATTTAGTAATATTTGTAATCATTAATCCATTTCTAGGGAGTCAAGGTCCATAGTGGTTGTCCCGGTTATTTAGACTTCATAGGATAACATAATATTCAAACAAAAAATTAGTCAAACATGGTTAAATCAAACATTTCAAATTAGCTAAAATTATAGTTTCCTAGTTTTCAGTTTTCAACATGACTTTCTCATTTCAAAACCAAAATATAGGTTTTCATAAATTCATTACATTTCAAATTATTTTTCAATTTAATACAATTTTACCAAGTTTCAACATAAAATTAATTGATCAAATCAATTTCAAAATCAATAAATCATTTCCCCAAAATCCACCCCACATTTCAATTAAATTAAAATATGGGGTTTTTCAAAAATTCCATGCCATTTAAAATCATACATAAAATCCTTTCGAATAAATTTTTTAAAATAAAAATTCATTTAAATTAAATCAATAAGATCTAGGTTTCAATCATTGGGAAAATAAATATAAAACCACTTACCTTCAATCACATGGTCAAAGAAAACACCCGCAATGGGACTGCAAATGAAGTACGAGGGGAAGAAGATCATGAAATTAAACCTAGAATCAGGATAAATAAAGAGTTTATATCTATAAATAACATGAATATCCACTACCATATAAGTAGGATAGAAATATAGTTTGGAAGAAACCACTCTATAAGAGATCCACTTACTAAAAAGATATTTAATGAGATCAACAATGCTTTGATTCAAAAGAAAAATTTATTTTTAGAGATTAAATCATCTCTAGGGAAACTTTAAAACCAAGGAATTCATATTAGGGACAGGTGGGGGTGATTACAAATCATAAACAAGGGTTTATATATTTCTAATAAAATATTTAGGGGAATTAAATCTGATGCACATGGTTTTCTAGGTAGGGCTACATGGTTAGACAAACCGTGCACCCTATGCGAATCTGCTAGTAGGGTGAAAGATTTATACTAGGAGATATCACATTTTGAATAATGTGTTCCAACTACTCAATCAATAAATTTATGAGTTTTTATGTTTTGGAGGGTATGGACACACATTTTTTTTGAAAAACTATGTGCCACCTCCTAGTGTCTCACAACAGGGAACCGAATTTGATAGGAAAAAATGCATGTTTTTTCCTTACCATGTGCGAAACATGAACAAATCCATATGCTTCAAATTTTTTCCAAATTTTTATGTAACAACAAAAAATAAATTCCCAACATAAAAAAGATCAAAAAAAGGGTTTGGACGTTCTAGAATTATTAGTGTCTCCTTTTCCTTTTATTTTAGGGTTAAAACCCCCAGTTTCCTCATTCTTTTGCTTTTAGGGTTTCATACATAGTTCCATTTTTTCATGGTTTATTATTTGGTGTTCACGTCAGGGATTGTGGCATCTCTTCATTTCTGGTTTAGTTTTTCATATATCTGACATCAACAATAGTTTTTTTATGCTTTTTCATGATGGTTCTATTTCTATCTTGGTTCTGTTCATGTTTATGCGTTTTATACACTACAACGGCCTCAATTTATCTCTATCATGTGGTGTTTGGATGGAGGATACAACAATGTTGATGATGATGAAAATGGTAATTTTTAATGGTTTTCAGTTTTTGGTGATAGTGATGATGATTTACAACAGTTTCATTGGACTTAGTCTGATTCGACAGAGTTAATGGTGATTGTTCAGTTCTGATTACCAGAGTGGTTGTTTGCGGCCGTCAATGTGATTAGTATGGGAATGTGATGATGTTTTAAGGGGAACTATCGATAGAGATGACAGCGTGATGGTCTATGGTCTTGATGTTCTGATGGTGGTGGATTGTGGCTCAGAACTTGTGGCCCGAGGTGATTGGTGATGCAGGTTCAATTTTCAGTCTCACTTTTGAATTTTATTCTGGTGATGTTAGGTTTAATTTTGAATTTGGTTTGGCACCAGGTGTTTAGAATTTTTAATTTTGTGGTGTTTGTTTTGGATTTATAGAATGTGATATTACCACTTACCTCAAAGTGGATTTTTAGAAAATTAAAAAGAAGGATTTCAGTGGATAAATTAGGCTCAACATCAAGGTCCTCCAATCTTAATACATGATATGGGTTAAAATGATACTTCCAAATCTTTAATTCATGGAACACACTATGTATGAACATCAATTTTAGGGATGTTCTAAATAGTAATCCACTTTTCTCACCTACTTAGCAACCTCAAAAGTCCCACAAACCATGATAATATTTTCCCCTATTTCCCAAATATTTGATGACCTAAATGAGTTGAAACTCTAAACAATACTAATTCATGAACTAAAAACTCCAAAGGTCATCTATTATGGTTATCATAAGATTTGTACCAACTCTATGCCATCAAAATTAACTGAAAAATAAATTGAATCTTTTCTATCATTTCTTTGACCCAATTTTTCCCAACTAAGAAAGCTTTACCATTCTTTAACCAACATAATGGATATTTAAAAGGTCAACTATACATGGCCTTAAAATGATCCATCCAAATTACAGACTACTTACTGTTATTATAAGAAAACTCAAGACATCTATACAATGAATCAAAAGGTTCCATCCAAATTTTATACTTGTAACTATCTTGATAAGAAAACTCAAACAATATCAAATGTAAATCCCATGCTCAACAAAAATCAAGAACATAGGTATGAAGAATATTTCCAAGAATATGTATAGATCATTCTATTTGGATACCAATCTATGGATGATGTGTTGTGCTCAAATATTCTAGAGATCCTTGTTCTTATTAGAGGCCTCTCAAAAATATATAAGTAAAATGGGGATCTTGATCAAAGGCTATAGAATATAGGGATCAGTGTAAAATGATAATATCATTCACATAGAGACATCCCAAATCCTTAAATTTGGTTATATAATGATTGGGGAAAATGTGATCCTATTTGGATAGATGATCGATCACAACCCATATCACATTATTATTTTGATGGGTATGCGACAACCCAACCAAGAGTCAGTAGAGACCTTATCCCACTTCCATGTTTTCATAAAAAAAGTTTTTTAAGAAAATCCTAAGCTCTCTGGTGCTTGGATTTGACTAGTTTATAGGTTTAACAATGAGAAACAAATCCAGCAATGTCTTAACTCATTTATGGACACCAAAATCTTCACCATATATCACAGACCATATTTGGGGTTTTGGGGTGCACTATCCAATAAGAATTATCGAAATCCCCCATTATGAACTTCCTTAAAAACAAAGTCCCAACAAAACAATTATGAAAACATATAATTATAGTATAAGATAACATCCATTCACTAATGGTCTCTCAACCATAAAGAGAGCATGTAATTCCAAAAAATTAATCATTAAGAATCTATTTCTGAAGAACCATATCAAGAAGAGTAGAGGTCAATTGAAATCTTTTCAACAAAAAATCATCCCATTATTCCCAGACACATAAATGAAACTGTGAAAAAAGGTCCATCAAGTTCCACTCTTCTGATGATTGTTTCACAAATTGGGTTGGAAGTTTCATGCTCAAGGTTTTAGCAATGAAATTTCCATTTACCAAGGAATCATCAATTTTGAAATTGAAATATTGCAGGTACACTACCCAACACTTCTAATGGAGGTTCATATATATATATATATAGAATATATAACTCATGCTTTTGTGGTTGGAATAAATGGTAAAAATTTCTCCAAAAAGGTAAAACTGCCTACTCTTAAGAGCATACATCAAAGTTGTGTGTTCAATATCATCAGTTGGATAACTCTCCTAAAGTGGCCTAATATGTTTAGATCTATAGGCTACCTCATGATCACATTGCATAAGAACACAACCTGAACCCAAACCTGATGCATTATAGAAGACCACATAGCCCTTCCTATCCTGTGTAAGAGTAAAAAAAGGTGTAAAATTAATTTTTTTTTAGCGCATTGAAATATTTCTAAAATTTTTCATTACAAAAAAACTTCAATCTCTTCCGAGTGAGAACATTCATTAGATAATAAAATTCAATAAATCCTTGAAAAACCTGTGTTAATACCCCACAAAGTCCAATAATATTTTTATCTCAAAAATATTACATGATTGTTCCCAGATCATAATATCATTCACATTCTCAAGATCGACTGAGATCCCATTTTTGAACACATAATGTCCCAAAAAATTCACTTAAAATAGTTGGAAATTACATTTTTAATGCTTTAAATAAATTATACGATCTCTCATGATTTATAGGACTTCTCTCAAATGACACACATGATCCTCCTTGGTCTTAGAGTAAACCATGATGTAATACAAAAACACTACAGAAATGAGTCAATCTAATCATGGAAAATCATGTACATTAAATCCAAAAAAACCATATGAGAATTGGTTAGATAAAATGTCATGGAAAGATACTAATTGTGGACATACCTACTCATAAATGAAATATTGTAAATGTTATATTCTTTTATTCTCAATTGGTGATAACCATATCAAACATCAATCTTCGAAAATCACCTTGAACCTTTCTACCAATCAATCTGATAATCAATCTATGGTAACATATACTTGTTCTTTACTGTAAATCAATTGTGTTTTTAGTAATCTATATAGAAGAGAAGTGTTCTATCAGATTTTTTTCCAAATAAAATATGCACCTACCAAGGTGAAACAATTGGTTGTATGAAACCGTTCTCTAATAGATCATCCAACTGATTCTTTAAATATTTCAACTCTGTTGGTTCCATATGGTAAGAGTGAATTGATACTGGCTGAGTAATATCTACCTAATCAATAGACAAATCTACCTATCTTACTAGTGGTAAATCAAAAAAATAAACAAGAAACACATCAAGAAACTCTATGATGAATTGAGGGAGATCATCACTCAAAGATTCTAGCTCTATGTCAAAAGAAAACATTAATATTACCCTACCCATATCTAAAAAGGAAGTTCTAGATCTACCCAAACTCAAGTCCCATTTTCCCGAAAATACACAACATGCCCCCATCAGGTGTAATAAAGGTGACCCATAAAAGATAATAGTTAATTAAATCTTTATTAGAAATCACACAATCGATCATGAAAATTATTTGAAGAGGTTTCATGTTTAGAACCAGAATATTACAGGTGAGTTCAATCACTAAAAAAGAGAAAACACAAGTAGGACAATATAGAACGTACTCTATCTTCATTCCTAGGGGTGTAGTAATATCTATCACATAAGACAAAATCTATATAGGAAGATTTAGTTTCTTTACAATATGAGTCGATATAAATGAGTGAGATGAAATGGTATCTAATAAAATAGTCACTATAGATGAAGTTATAGTGATGGTTCCTCTCACAGTTATTAGACCTATATCAGATTTTTCTAGAGACTCTTCCACTATGTGAATAAGATTCATTCTAGATTCATGTGTCTTGATACCCTTATATATTGAAGAATTTGATTTCACCACAATAATATTTAGATCTCATGATCCCATTCCACTTTAGGGAGAATAAAATAAGTGTCAGAATTTCTGTTAATGTCTTGTGAAAATACTAGAACTCTATATATTTGGTAACTCAATTCAAAAACATATTGAATTCCCAACCATGATCTGCTAAAATTTGGTGAAAGGGACTATTCTAGGAACTTCAGGAGGTTTAGAAGATTTCTACTATCTATAACCACCATGAAACTCATTGCACTTCCACTTTCCTTTAAAGGAACTAAAAAAATTCTAGTAGGATAAAAATAAACTCATGTTAATCCGAACTTACCAGTACGGTCATACTCAACCATAAATTATATACCCCACACATCATAATAATAATACATATTCCATAAGAAAACATGATATCATTTTTAATATATAATACCCATATCAAATATACATTCTTTTAACTTATCATTAGTTACTACCTCAAGAGTAAACTGAATAAGTTCAACAAATCAGTTTGTATACTAAGTCATGGTCATGTCACACTACTAGAGTTTGATATACTCCATTTATTTCAGTAAGATAATAGATTTTGTATATAACTAGTTAGTGAAAATAACTCAAAAGTATTTCCATTCCAAACCCTCATGCATTTTTCCATTCACATTGAATTCCACAATCTCCAGATTGGCCCTTCCAGCTTAAAGGTAGAATATTTCACCTTAGTAGCTTCGAGAATTTCCAAGAACTCAAAAATAAGACCTATCTTTCTCAACCAATACTCAACTTCCTTAGGATTTTTATATCATTGGAAAACAAGTGAATTCAATAAAGTAAACTCTTGAACATGATCAAAATATTCACACTTCCAAGGTTCCACTACTGGAGAATGAATGAGAATGAGTTCATACACTTTTCCTAGTGATTGGATAGACCACAACACCATATCAAAAAGATTATAATACACTAGAATATTTACTTTATAGAGTTCTCCAAAATCTTCTTCTCGAGGCCTATTCAGATGTCCTCTCAGTTAAATGATGCTAGGAAACATTAATAGGCAACACCAAAGACACCAGAAAGGATACTCCAAAAAAAGATACAGGAATAGAAATTCCCTGGAATATTAATTTAGGATTGGGATTTATATAAACTCTGATCAAAGGTAGATAAAATAATAGGAACAGATCAAAAAATTCATCAAACACACTTTTCCTAAACACCCCATGTGACTTAAGGGTTATTATAGTGACGAATGAATAGAAATTAACTCAAAACTACCTCTAAGGTCCCATCAAGACATCCCAAACCGCGTAAATACATCAAAGAAATATAGTTAAACTACACATTTGATACCAATTTTTTACAAACTAAATAGGATATATTGTTACCCTAATACCTCAACTAGTTATGAATTAGATTTAAGTGCCTTCCTGATCTCCATGGGTTGGTGACTAGCACTTAAAATTATACAAGATCAAAGAGGGAACAAATTTTCCAAAAAAAAATAGTGGAAGATAAAATATACAAGTTATCATTCTCAACACTCCAAAAAGAGAAGTACCATAAAAAATGTTTAAAAATATTCCCATAAATATAGATAAATAACCCTAAGAAAACAAAAACATCAACCAAACAAAAGTTTCAAAATCTCATGTGTAATAATTGGAAAACAACTCCACTAGTCACCATCATCACTCCATAGTCCCAGAGATCAAGAAAAAATAACACCTCCATGTATCACTTTCCCTTTTCTCAAATCCAACATAATAAAGTCTATAGATACCCAAAAGAAAAGTTTGGTTGTGAGATATAAATCCTAGTCGAGTCTCACCAAGTGTTCTATAATCAATTCCATAACAATTAATCCAATTAGGATTCCTTTTAATTAAACAAGGAATGATATCACATTCACATATTTTAAATCAAAAAATTATTTCATAAGAAAATAGATGAAAGATATATCGAAACTATATTAAATAAACATTTTATATAAAACACTTATATAAAATAGTGTGCATAAATAAAACAATTCAACAATCAATGGAATTAATAGTCAAGTCAGAAAATCATAACACCATGTGAAAAATCCATGAGGTACATTAATTCGGGTTATTGGATCCTCACATATCATAATAGTGACACTAGATCAAGATAGGTTTGTACACACAATCAATCCCCACCTTAATAGGGGAACCCATTACAGGAAGTATTCACCCTAATAGGGAAATACTCATAGGAATTCATGCCACAATTATTTAGTAACATTTCTCATCATCAATCCATTTGTACAGAGTTAAGGTCCCAACATGATTTTCCCAGTTACCAAAATTACACTTGATCACATGTGCTTCAAACAGTCAATCAATCAAACATGGTAAAATCATCAATTCTAAATCAGTTCAAATTACAATTTCCTAGTTTTCAGTTTTCAACGTGCATTTCTCATTTTAAAAGTAAAAAGGAGGTTTTTTAAATTATTTACATTTGAAATCATTTTTTACTTTAATATATTTTTATCAATGTTTAATATAAAATAAATTGATAAAAGAATTTCAAGATCAAGCTATAATTTCCCCAAAATCTGCCCTAAATTTCAATTCCATTAAAATTTGGGTTTTTCTTAAATTCCATGCCATTTCAGATCACACAACAAATACTTTAAAATCACTATTTTTAAATCAATTAAAAAATAAATTCAATTCAATCAAGAAAATTTAGTTCTCAATCATAGGGAAAAAAATATGGAACCACTTTCCTTAATCATACAGTTAAAGGCAACACCAATAATGGGATCACCAAAAAAGAATGAGGTAAAGGTGATCAAGAAAAACAACCTAGGATGAAGATGAAAAACAAAGTTTAGATCCATTAATAACACGATTATAAACTAATATCTACGGAGTATAAAAATTGGTATTAGAATGAACCACTCAAGTGGGGATCCACTTACTCAGAGGAGATCAAATAAGATCAATGATGCCTCGATCCTACAAGAAAAGGGGTTTGAGGATATAAAATCTCCACTTGGGAGACTTCACAACAAAGAAATTTTTATTAGTGTTAATAGGGGTGATAAAGAATCCTAAATATTTAAATAATATCATTGAGTGAATTAAAACCCACATATATAGTTTTCTAGGTAGGGACACATGGTTAGAAAAACTGTACACCTTAATCGTGCTCCTCTGCTAGTAGGGTGAAATGTTCATCCAAGGAAGGTGAATTATTTTTCCATTATGTTACAACTGTGAAAAGACTCACTCCTTGAAGTTTTGTAGTTTTTTGGTTTGGGCTTCATGGTTTGGACAGACCATTCACCCCTTCCAGTGGCTAACGACAAAGAATATGGTTTTCTGGATCAAACCACATAGTTTGCCTTAACCGTGCGCCAATCGTGAACAACCCCTTATGATTCAACATTTTCCAAGTTCTCTCATAATGAACAGAAAAAATACTCTACCTAAAAGAGATCAGAATATGTGTCAAGTAATACCTAAAAATGGTAATGTGATGTTGTATGGCTCCACTGCTTAAGTAGCACTAGCCATGTGGGCTAGTCACACAGTTTTGAAAAACCTTGCGCAACCTTGTGACCCTATATAGATCCTATAAATCACCCACAAGGTTTTCACTATAGTGGAACATATATTCAACAATATGTTACCCTATACAAGAATACTTTATGGTTTGGGCCACACAGTTAGCGCTGATAATGGGCAAACATTCCACCCCTATCTGTTTCCCCTGAAACTGATTTTTTAGAACCCGATGCTCCTAGAATTTATCCAAACACCAAATACCCCTCTAAAGACATAAATAATATCTAAAATAACACATATAAGTGTTATTTTCCACATATTAACATTATGAGTCATAGTTTGAGATTCAACCTATCCACCAAAAAAGTGAACATTTTCTTTGAAATTTCAATTATTTTGAAAAAACAAAACATCACAACCTCCCCCCTATATAAATTATCATACAAGAGAATCCTTGGGGAAAAAATAACATCACATGAACTACTTGGGTCCCATAATTCCCACTAAAATGGCTATGTTGCTTTTTAAATTCTAAACACACCCATAAGAATCTCTTCTAAGTGTATGGTATAAAAGCTATTAAAACTCGACCCAACAATCATGCCTAATAATGAAACATCAAGATGGGACTTTCCTAAGGATATTTTACCAAGGTCATAATAATTTAATAATATATTTAATCCACTAACCTATGGTGCTCCACACTATATTATTTAAATCTTAATAACCAATTATGATCCATGATACCTCCACGGTTGAAATTTTCTATTTAAGAATGCCCTTAGAATTCTAACGACACACATCGGTTTTTTCTGAGATTGATCTATTGGTCAATTCATAAATGACCACATTTTTCCTGGTCAAACTATATTTTTCATGAAAATCCTTGGCTGAACTTTTCACCACACTCATCTCTTCAAAACGATGTACCAAAAAGGCTCCCCACCAACCACGTTCAACCAAAAAGGATAAAATAAAGTCAAGACACTACTAGATGACTATTTTAAAAACTCTTAGTTTTAAGAGATAACATATAGAAAAATCAATAAAGATGAATTTTATCTAAGGCACTCTATATTTCATTAAGAATTATCACCAAATCCCGAAACCAGATTCTAGTGACATATCTAGCTCATACATTCATTTATGTTGTCATTCCATAGAATGAACATGGGTGTATACCTGATTCAACACTCTTGAATTAACACAAAATAAGTAATAAGGACTATAAATATTAGGTATCCTCAAAATCAATCACCAGAGTCCATGGATCTCATCCAATGTATTCCATACTCTGGCCTTTACATGTTATATTTTGGTACCTAACCAAAACATCCAGGTATCAAAACATTGACTAAGACCAAAAGAAGTACCTCTCTTAGAGATCATGCTCAAGATTTAGCTAGTATCCATTAGTCTATGCAAGGATTCACTACAGGGGAATCCTAGTATCACTCTAGACAAACTAAAACTCTATAAAAAACCATAATCCTAGTTTGGAACTCCCACATAGTCTATTTATAAAGTTTTCAAGGCATTCAATTCCATTCATTTTCAATGCCTATAAATGATGCTCTCTTAGTGTACATTGGATGATGTCATGATAAGGTGAATTATCATCACTAATATAAGATTACACTAAGAGGGTATCAATAATTAACAATAATACCCAAGAAACTCTTGTCACATCAAATATGATGTTTTTCATGGTTTCTAACCAGTAATATCCCACTACTGGTAAAGAGAGTAGTCATACCACTATTGTCCAAATTATTTTAAAAGATATCATATGTACATACCAATAAATTTTCATTACCTAACCAAAATTCCTTTACCACTCAAGGAATCATGTGATCATTCAAGCATAATAGTGAAGTACAACCAAACTAATGTTGCCTCCAAAGGTTGTGTACACACCCAACCGTTTCATCATCATGTTTCCCTACATAAACTAACACATATAATAAGAAATACATTCTATGGGTCTCTCACACTCCTTGATCCTGCATCTAGCATTTATACTCTATCTAGGCCATAACTGAGTTTCATATCAAGCATCATCTCAAGGGATATAAACATGAACTTTTACACCTCATAGGATCTCAAAAACTATTATGAGAATTTCTAATGGTTCATTTTAGAAATCCACACAAACACATTTGATGTGATTATCACCAAATTAGTATTATCCTATTTTTTGAGAATGAAAAAATTTACATGGCGCATGCTCCATCCACCATGAAACATGGGTTCTAGAAATGGACAACATGATTTTAACAAGATACACTTCAGAAAAGAGAAGAAAAAAACTACTTGAAATCATGATAGATCATATTAATTATTTACATACACATGATTATACTAAGAGTCACATGCTTTCGCTTCATTATCATAACACATAAAATCCAAATAAAACTAACAAGAAGTGTTAAAACATTTTATTCTTTTACAACATCATCCCAATAATTGGGATGAGTCAAATCTCCTTTAATTCCTAGGTCAATCTACATCAGAGACAACCTATTATAAAAGCATAAATTATCAAATAATAAACAATTTCTCACTAAAATCATCTAATTCACTATACCATTTTATCAAATAGATTGATACAATGTGTATCAATACATACTACCTTGAAATTTTCCCTATGCCATGTTAGGTCATTTGATATTATCTATATGTATATCATCCCTATGCATCCCAGTATCTAATGGACCACAAAAAATATTTAAACTAGATTCATATTAACCCATATAAATATTAACCTAGCAGAAGACTAATTAATTCATCCATAAAAAAATAAGAAGAAGGGTCAAACGACCTACTGAGTGACTAACCATTCCCTAGACATATCTAACCCACTGAACTGGAGAATTACATGATGCTCATGCCTAAATGAGTCTCATCTTACCAAATGACCGCAATCCAACCTAGGGGTGTTGTTTCAACACTAAGTGTCCTACTTAGAACAAATGAAACTTTTTCACACCCCTAATCTAATAATTGAAAGTAGCATTTACCAGTGTTAAGTTCCCTTAGTGGGCACTACCTCAATCAGGATAAAACCTTAACAAAGCATAAAGTGTCAAATTTAAAACTAAACTCATGCTAAATAGGTCTCTATGTCATACTTCCTATAATTTAGGTTCAATGTAACCTAAGAAGAAGTCACATAAGTGTATGGGAAATGCTCACATTCCCATTCTAAGAAAATTTCTAAGGGAAAAATTAAACCACCCTTACAAGAGGGTGAAAACTAAGAACACCAAATTAAGATTTAATTTAGTCCATTACACTAATTCAAAATTATTTTAAAAAATAAATAGAATAAGGTTAATAAATTCCAAGTATTAGTTATGTGAGACAACTATACTGGGTACTTTATTTACCTAACACCATAAGGAACATAGGCATGTTATATCAGACTTCCTTTTAAGAATTATTTATTTATATGTTATATTTTTAAAATTTAGTAAATTTTTCTTATAAATATAATTTACATATTTTATTTATCTAGAATGTTTTCAAAATTGAGTTTAGTTAAATAAAATGTAAATTCCAAGCTATAGAGGAAAACACCCTTTTGTTTATAATTGAAATTTTAATTAACTAAATCCTCACATAAGTGCATCTCAAAAGAACCTACTAGTTAGTTATTAGTAAAAGGGGATGAAATTAATAAGTTTCCACCATACATTTATATATAACCCTATATATGTGGCTGCTGAAACTTTAAATAACCATCCTTAAATAACATGATTATTCCCCAATTATGTTAAGTACTACGGAACACTAAAATAAAGGGGACATATGAGGGTCCCATATTTCCAACCCAGGTCCATCAAAATGTAAATAAAAATAGTTATTTTATTCAAGATTTAACACACCCTTAATGGGTTTATCTCATAAAAAACATTCCCCATTTGACATACTTGGGTCTAGATATGCATTTAGGAATTTAGTCATACGGGTCTCATTCTCAAGTTATATGGGAACCATACCTTATAAGGGAAAACATTTATTATAAGGATTTCACTTTATCACATACCGTGGTTCAGTTAAATACATTACCATTCCCAATTTATAATGGTACTTACCTTTATATGTTATAATTATCATCCATGTAGCTACAACGTAATTTTTAACTTTGAATTCATAATATAAAAAGTTCTTATACAATTTTTTGATTACATGTATTACCCTTCCCAAATTATAAGGGCCCATAGACCTTATAAATTTTTATTGGAAAATATTTGACCAGAAACATAAATGTTTTATCCCATGTGACAAATAGTCCTTGTATCAAACATGTTGTGATGGGTTAGTTAATATTCCACCATCAATCTATATGATAAAAAAATTTTGGTTGATGAATAAACTTTAATAATGAATTATATATCATAATTATAACTAGTCATGCTATCACATAGAATAAAAGAATAAAAGAATATAAAAAATAAAACTTATAAGAATGGTATATAAGAAATCATTCTATATAATCACCTAAACATGGTATACAAATAGTGATGATTCTAGATTACACAAGGCATATCTACTGTGCCCGAATGGCCCGAAGGACTTATTTTTTATTTTATTATAGATAATCCCCCTTTTAAGGGTTTAAGGGGAACCCGTACATGACTCGTAGGCCCAAGGCACAAGGCCCGACATGACCTACAATACATGACCCAAAGGCCCAAAGGCATACCATGCGCATTACATGACCCGTAGGCCCAACCCACTAGAACTGACCCTCCCCAGTGTATGCATCATTAATCACCCTAGCTCCCCACCTTGAATTGCTAACCGAATATCATTACACCATACAAAGTTGCATGGTGCCTGGTCCCGATGGCGGTTTCCATACCCTTTCATTCTGACAATCCGATTAGCTCTATGTCTGGTGACTGCTATTGTTGCTCTGATCCTCTTTTGGGCCCTGCTCTGTGTGAACTGGCTACTCCATGGTCTTTGTGGCCTGAAGGCCCTGTGGCCCGAAGGCCCTGTGGCCTGAAGGCCTTTGATGACCCAAAGGCCCTGTGAGACCCGAGGCCCAAACTGGTGGCCCGAAGGCCCAAATCGGGTGAATAGTTCCGGCTGCTACAGTACTGAACAATACCTGTTACAGTGCCTGCTATGGTGCTTGCTATAGTATTTATACAGTACTATTACAGTATCCCGGAAATTCGCCTCCACCCAGTTTTGAACCTGGGTCTCTTGGATGCCAAGCAGGAGCCCTTACCACTTGGGTATGGGCTCATTGGCACACACATCTACTGTGTATCATAAATTCAAGCAATTCTACATATATGGAATCAAATATGCAAGAAATGTGAATCTATATGTGCCTATAATGATTCACATAACAATTATTCTTTTACATACCAAGAAAAGGGTAAATACCATAAATCTCATAATTCATTAGTAGTATAAAGTACATCAATCACTTAAGGTGAAATAATAATCAACTATAATAATGAACAACACAAACATCAGTCATATCTCTATCCACTTGGTATTTTCCCAATTAATGGGATGATCACTCCCAAAAATGACTATTTACAAAGGTTTTACACAATAATAGTATCTTATATACCTGCCAAAAAATAGTTAGACAATGGAAAAATAATCCATTGATACAACTTTGTAAAGTACTAACCTAGGAGTCACTGAAATAGTGCCCTGATCCAGTTTACAGTATGACCTCAACCACGCCTCCACATACTCGAGAGGCTATCCCTAGTAGTGAGGGAAAAATTATAGAATGGTGGGGATACTATACCATCATGATTAGAGTGGTGTAGTGGTATATAATAATTAAATCAACAAAAAAAGTAGTAGAAAGAAAAGGGAAGTGAGAAATAATAATAACTGATAGAATAAAACACTGATAAACTAGCCAACTCCAAATAATACAACTATGAACGTTGATGTGAAGATAAAATATACCAGAAAAATATATAAAATAGGTGATATAATAATAAATATATAATTAAAATAAAAAAATCCAGAAATACTATCTCTAAGAGCATCCTCATCTCCTGCTCAGTCTTATTCACCTGACCTCCCATGTACAAGAATAACAAAACTTTCATAATCCATGTTCCTAAACTTGTGGCCATAAGGTTTGTAAGTGTATAAAACGAAGGCCCTAATAGGATGCGAGATAAAATCATTAGTCCAACACCATGGAAATATAATGTAATATAGTCTATGGATATAAAATAAGGTAGTATATAGGTATATAAAAAGTAAGAACTATAATAGATACTAAAACCTTATTACAATCAGGTTCCTCAAGGGATACTTGGACAACATTACCTTCTTCGGCCTATAACGAAATGTCTCTATACATGAGAGATCATGTATATATTTTCAAATATATAATCCAATACATCTGAAAAGATATACGTACACTAGAAAGGACCTATGTATTATATCCCATACATCCACATAGTTAATAGAAATATAAGGGGTCTTATACGTTAAATAAGGAACATTATAACAAAGATAATAATTAAGAAGGACCCAAAGTGTAACCAAGGAATCCATGACCTTAGAGGGTGAATCCAACTCATAGTAAAAACTAATTTAGTATAGATATAGGGGTATGAGTGTAATCCATATGATAAATTATTTTCATTCCACTAGAAAAGTTTCTCACAATGTCCAGGGAGTCATGCCCTAAGTATTATCAAGATAAGAATTATTTGGAGCCCAAAGTGGTAATCCTTAGCATCTCATGTATGAGGAAATCAATATTAATCCAAGGATATAATCCTAAGAATTATAATCTTCTAGATATGAAAGTTAATTTTTAGTACCATGCCAAGGCATTCACATATACACTAAGCCAAACTGATGGTTTAGAAACGGGTTTTTAGCAGCAGTTTATTAAACTACTATTATATATTTTTTAAATAATTTATCAGTGGTTTCTAAAAAACCACCACTAAAACATTAATTTTTATAATATATGACACACTCCCCCTACCCTAACAACCCGAAATCCCCGACACCACAAATCCTCAAAGCCCTACCTTCCCCTTCACCACCCCTTGCTACACCTTTCCACTTCCCCCCACTATGTCTCTCCACCCTCACCGTACCTCACCTTCCTCACCGCACCTCACTGTTTCTCCATGCCTCCCTTACTCTCAATCATCCATTGAAGCCTCCTAAAGGTTCATAAGAATTTTATTCTTAGTTTTAAGGTGTTTTTCATCTTCTCCTCTTTTCCCTCCCTTGGTTCCTTCTTATTTCTTGTCTTTGATCTCTCTTGGATAAACCTGAGGGGATATGTTTGATGTTTGGTTTAATTATATTAGATTATATAGTGTGCGGATTGTTCCTTACACCTTGTTCTTCCTTCAATGGGAGTTTTATTTCATTATTACACATTTGAGATAGGTGTCTCTATCAAATACCTTTTTTGAATAATATTTCCATTCTTGATCATTCCTAATTAAATTCTAAATTATTTTCTCATGATTATGGTGTGTTTTTATGGATTATAGTGGTGTTTTCATGTTATATTTTTGATGAAAAATGGGGTTGAAAAGTTTTCATTTAGTAATCCTATATATGTGGGCATATAAAGAGTTTTATAAAATGTAAATTTATCATCTAAAGTGTAATTGAGTGTTTTTCAGATTATTTTAACCCTGGTTGGATTTTTATAGTTGGCTCGCATGTGAAGTTGAGTTGGGTGAGTGATTTGGTTTCCTTTTTTTTTGGTTTGAAGACTATTTGTAAATTCCAATAGATGGTTACAATTTTACTTATGATTTCTAAATTGGAGTCTTCTATGTTTTTGAGATACCTTATTGTTGTTCCATTAGATGTGGGAATATCCATATGTGAATGTGGGAATACATTCTATATGTGTATTTTGTTCTTCCACCATGACCAATCTCAAACATGACTAATATCAACCACACAACCATCATGATCATAAAATATAGGTACAAAAGTTCTCAATAAAATTTCAAGAAGATAGTCCTTACCCAACTTAAAATCATGAATAATAGGTCATATCTATCCACACTAAAAATTAATCCTCTTGGAGTCCATACACCCCTTAAAAGGTAATCATAGAGTATATTGCATCCCCAACTACCACAGTAAGAACAACACTGGGATCCAACCAAAAACTAAGGTGTATAACTAGTTATATAGATTCCATATGATTACCTCATGAACCATAAGGATAAATAATACTAAGTATCAACTTCATTATCACCAATTTACTCTAGGAACATTCTAGTGAGTGGTTAATCACCTCTACCATCTAATCCCATGATCATACCGAGACCAAAGGCTTATCATAAGCTACTAGAATCTTTAACAAAATCTTACCCCTATCAATTAAGGTATTTCTATGTTCTAGGTCATTTCCTATAGATGTTCATAGACAAATCCCAATCTCCAGTGTGAACTAGTCCATTCCTAAAGGGTTAACCACTTGGATGCCCCTAAACTAGCCCACTAAGGCTCTCCCCATGTCAAACACAACTGATCACACCAATAAAGACAACACAAAGGTACATCTATTTTTTTATGAATCCATTATACCTACTGGTATAGCCATTAGTAATTTTTAAAATTCATATACCAAGCATGATATACCCAATTTTATTTTATATGGATCATCCCAGGCCACTTGAGGCAGTTTGAGCCTAACTAATCCCTACCCACATTCCTATACCCAGTCCCCTATCATTCAAACACATGCACATTCATGCGTGAATATTTCTATGTATTAAATGGGATACCTAATATGATGTTAGATTTAACCCATTCCATAGCACGTTTACTATCTCTATCCAAGATCAGACTAAGAATCACTATGCTCTTGATCCTCTTTCTCATACCTCAAGTCTCAAATAGTTAATTATAAAATTTATAAATAATTATCCAACTTAATCCAATAAGTAATAACCATTGATAAATCACAAAGAATCATCACAACTTACAAATATTGAAAAAAGTTTTGTTAAAGGCCCATATCATTCCTCTAGAACTCCTTTGAAAAAATCCACATGAATTGACCATCAATTTCAGTCTAATCTAGTTGAATTTTTTTAAAAAAAACTTCAGCATACCACTTTTCAAATGATAAGAAACAAGCATCATTTATCCTTTTTAGGAATACTATTTTCACAATACCATAAATCCCCACGAATCAAAGATAATACAACCACGAGTTGGTGGAATTTTCATTAAATACATAGATGAAACCATCTGAAATTAGAGGAAGAACCACAAAGAGAAAGAACGAAGATGGTTGGAGAAGATTACATAGCTTTAGTATGGTGAAAAAACATCCAATCAACCTCCAATAAAGGGGAGCAGGGATAAAAATATGGGAAAAAATGGGGGAGTGGGATAGAAGAATTATCTCTTTAATGAACCTACCTAATTGAATAAGGAATAACTAACCCTCAAGTAATAGTTCTGACCCTTACAAAAAAAGGACCAAATGACCATTCCAACACAACCCATGGGGGAATGGCTTAATTATCCACTTATTTGGTTTTGTTGTAGAATGATCCAATGGAACATGGAATAAAAATAAACCATATAAAAACACCCTTAACAACCTAACCACACATTGTAACATGACTAGGGAATCAAGGTACAACCAACCAACCAAGGAAAAATTGATAAAACTCCACTAAAAAATACTTTAGGATGAAACCATTTGGTTTTCATGTGACACATTCCAATCATGTATAATTTATAGAAAAATACCATTGTTGTGGTGTGATTTCCTCTAACCCCAAAATTTAATCTTATGAAACATACACACTTGCCATAATGGCCATTGTTGTAGTATGATTTAGATATACCTTCAGTCATCCAAGATAAAACATCATGAAAAATACTCATAATTGAATAAACCTACTTGACATGGATTTCACCATTATATGTTGTTGAATAACTGACTATTAGGCCTTAAAATTTCCTCACACCATGGTTATACTCCTTTTAAATTTTACCATTTTTATATAATACTCCACCTATCAACCATTCCATCATTTACAATGGGCGTCGTGTCTTTTTTTAGCATTTTGAAATATATATCAACATGTTGGACACAAAATTATTTGATGATTCATTTTATACCTAGAAATTTTTCTATTTCATTTGTTGATATTTTATAAATTCAAAAAATATTAGGACGAAATCTTTAAGAGAAGTCTATACAACTGTTTGTAGTAAGAACACAATAAAAAACCTTATTTAAAATGATTAATTATTTACTATATGTATTTATATAGGAAAACCTTAATTAAAATATTCTTTTTTTTCAACTAGTATATATGAATATCTTTCCCTATTTAGTAATAGTTATGTGTTTTAATTTTTTTTAATATTGTGTAGGAACATTGTGATATACATGGATAAAAGCTGGATCACATTACCGAGGAACACACCTCAGTATGCTAAGGGTTTGGAGGAGTTTTTAGGTTCATAAATTTCCAATAGATCCATTGAAGGGAGAATAGAATTTCCATGTCCTAAATGTAAATTTAGAATATGGTTGAAGAGAGATAAATTTTATGAACACTTGATGTTGAAGTAATTCCCTACTCAATATTTGTGTTGGATCTGGCATGGAGAATCAAATGTTATAGAAAGTTTGAGCACTGATGCCAATCCACAGAATGAGCTCCCAACTTCATCGATAATGGAAAATGAAATGAAAAACCTTATAAATTATACATTCCTCATTAAAGGACTCCAAAACCAATATCAAAACATTTCATAACAAACAGTTGAGGGTGCTACAAATAGAAATGTGCGAAGTAATGTTTTGGAGACTATAGGACAACAAGATCAAGATTGTAACATATCATTAGATCCTCCAATTGATTTTGTGGAGGAAAATGTAAGAGAAAATATCACTAAGGAAAATAAATTTCATGGTTTAGTTGATGATGGTAATCAATAGTGGTATAGTGGATGTTTCAAATATTCAAAATATTTTTTTCTACAAAAGTTTTACCATATCAAATGCCTATGTGGAATTAAAAATAACGAAATTTCCATGATATTGGAATTGTTGCATGATAAATTTCTTGAAGAAAAAATCCTCGAGTCTTTTTATGATATGAAAAAAATTTGTTAACATTCTTGGTCAGAGTTATAAAAAAATACATGCATGTCCTAATGATTGTATGGTTTATTGGTGAGAGGATTCAAGCAGATATGATTAGAAAAAATGTTCTTCTTCTAGATGGTAGTAAATGGGTGATGTTGGAAGTCTGAATCAACATACTACCATGAATAAGAAGAAAAAGTACACACCTTATAAAGGTTTTGAATTAATTTCCTTTATTACCTCGATTGCAAAGATTATTCATGCCATCGAAAACCACCGAACACATGAAGTGGAATTCTGTACATAATAACAATGATGAGTTAATGCAACATCCACGAGATAAAAAATTGTAAAATGAATATGATTCATTAAATCAATATTGATCATCTGATCCTAGGAATTTTCATTTTGGATTGGTTGCCGATGGATTCAACCCATTTGGGACTTTGAGTACAAGTTATAGCATTTGAATAGTTATTTTGATCCCTTACAATCTTCCTTTGTGGATGTGTATGTAACAAACATATTTTAACATTTCTATGATTATTCCTAGGAAAACAATTCTTGGAAAAGATGTTTATATATACTTTCATCCTTTAATTGGATAATTTTAGGAGTTATAGAGCAACAAAGTTGAGATATATGATTCTTCTTCTAAAACAATGTTCAAAATGCACACTACTCTAATGTAGACCATTAGTTAATTCACTAGACTGGAAAATTTAGGTAGTTGGAACACTTACAGAGGGTTGGCTTTCAATTTTTGTAACATTGATTTTGAGAAAAAATGGCTAACTCATAGTAAAAAATAGCGCTTTTTGTGCCATTGAAGATTTCTTGAGGTATATCATAGATTTCTGCTGAACAGGTCAAAATTCAACGGTTTTATTAATCATATATCACCTCTAAATTTGTTAAATGGTTCTAAAATATTGGCACAACTTAGAAATGTTGAAACATAATTTGGGAAGGTTCATCATTTGAATGGTAGTGGTAAATGAGTTTGAAGTGCATCGTCAAGTGAAATCCTCATGCAACAATGGAAGAAAAAAAAGTATATTCTTCAAACTACCGTATTAGGAATTTAATTTTATATGGAATAATCTTGATGTGATGCATATTGAGAAGAATGATTGTGAAAATTTGATCTTTACATTTCTTAATGAGTATGGGAAGTCTAAGGATCATCTCAATGATTGGAAATACTTACAAGAAATGAACATAAAACGTGATCTCTGGCTAGATGAGAATGAAAAGTATGCTCTAACAATTTTTGCAATGAAAAATAAGAATAAAGACACATTCCCTTGACTTTTAAAGCATGTAAATGTATTTTGTGGGTATTCAAGAAACATATCAAGGAGTGTTGAATTAAATAATTGCATCTTACATGGATTGAAAAGTCACTATTCACATATTTTTTTACAGTAGTTACTACCATTGGAATTGCATACATTATTACCTAAAAAGGTTACTACTGTTGTACTCCAATTTTAAACATTTTTCAGAAAAATATGTGAGAAATATCTACATCCATTTGAGCTTGACAACATTCAACAGATATTTCTATTGACACTTTGTGTAATTGAGGTGATCTTTCCTTCGTCATTTTTTACTATAATGATGTATTTAACAGTGCATTTGGTTGAGGAAGCTAAATTAGGGTCCCCCATACATTATCAGTGGATGTATCCAATTGATATGTGATTTATTTATATGTTTTTTTGTTAAGTAAACAATCTTGGGCACTTAATTAAATATATAATTATGTTTTGTTATTTCAAAGATATCTTAGGCATTTGAAATCATATGTGAGAAATAAATCTCAACCTGAAGGCTCTATTTCTGAAAGCTATTTGACAGAGAAGTGTCTTCCCTTTTGTTCTAGATACTTGGATAATATTGTGACAATATTTAATTGAGTTGGACATGTTGAGGACACATTAACTCAATCTCAAATACATGGGAAATCAAAAATATTTCCTGTTATTTGCCTATAAATAGGGAGGACCTCAAATGTTACAATGATAGAAATTGAATTATTACAGGAACATAGATATGTGCTATTAAATAGTGAAATTTCAAATCCATTTATTAAAGAGCTGAGGATACAAACAAAGAGACGAATGAGAGACAGAACATGAAATGAGAAAGATATAATTAAAGTTGTTAATAAAGATCTTGTAGAATGGTTTTCAGGACATGTACTTTCATAAATATTTCAATTAATATTAATATTAGGTTGAAACATATTTTTTGTAAATCTAATATTGTATATTTATTTTTTTAGATCATAAATACTGATACTCAATCAGATTTGTTAGAATATTTTAAGTTTCTTTCTCAAGGTACTCTAAAACAAGTTATAAAGTTTGATGCTTACATCATGAATGGATTTAGATTTCATAAAGTCGATCAAGAAGAGGGTTTGAAAGCACATAATAGTGGTATATTTACATTTTTTGAAGTGGGATACTATGGAAAGTTGATTGATATTACCAAATTAAACTACCATTGTCATTTTTAGTTGTTTTTTTCAAATGAAAATGGGTTGATATTATCAAAGGTGTTAAAAGAGATTCCTTGCGATTTACTTCTATAAACATATCTCACTTGATGGATGTTGGTGATTGTGAACTACATGATTCATATACCTTATCATCGCAAGAGAAAATGGTATATTGTGTAAATGATGTTGTGGATTAAGGGTGGAGTGTAGTTTCTCATGAAAAACAAAAAGATTTGTATGAAATGGGTGATGAAGTGGTATATTTTACCTTTAACATTTAATATCACCAAAATCAAGAAGTAGACTTATTTTTCCATCATGATATTCAAAATATTAGTCTAGAAAGGTTTGATGAAGTGGATGAAGTAATGGAGTAGGAAAATGACAATATTGAAGGGGAAATGATTGTATATAGAGTTTTGAATTCATTTAGCAACCACTTCTTTTATTTGTGCAGTTACTCATTATCATTGTTATGTATTTTTTGTTTGTTAGTACTGTTCATATTTTATCATTTTTAATTTTTTTCTGCATGAATTTTTTGAAATATATGTCTTGAACATAATTTCATTTAATTAAATGGTAGGAATTACAAGGAGGAAGTGGGGTGCCACCTCTAGTTCTCCACGGGCATACTGGAGGGTGATTGTTATAGGTACAAATTTTAATATGAATAAATTTATTGAACATTTTTTACTAAATGTTTGTTCACAAAATATGGAAAAAAATGTAAGTATGGATAAAAATATGAAAAGTTCAGATGTATGGAATATAACCAGAGAGAAGATAATTGTCTCGTTTTTTTTCTTATGGGGTCCCTACAGATGATGCTCCAGGATTACTTGGCCAAATTCTAGGCCATCTGGACGTGGAGCCGATTTACCTTCCGATTACATATGATGATTGGATATTTTGTAGCAATGTTAACTTGAAAATAATGATTGATTGAAATTTTAGATCTTGGATTGCTTTTATGGTGTTATGAATTTAGTGGTGGTTGTAAAAATGGTGGATGTAAATTGGCACTCCTATTATGAACTCATAATATGGGCATGTGTGTGGATATATATATGTATATATATATGTGCATTTTATGTGTCTTTTGATTTCTATATATACCCCTCCCATCCCATGTGTTATATGATTTTTTCACATGTTTTTTTTCTGGGTACTAGTGCTGGGGCGGTAGAATTAGCAGTATTTTTTTAATTGTAAATATACCTTTAGTGGTAGTTTAAACCACTGCTAAATAAATGGTCCATATTTACTGGTAGTTTAAACCACCACTAAATACATACACAATACAATTTAGTGGAAATTTTTGTGCTTTAGCTGTGGTTTTTGTGCAAAATAGGATATTTTTTAACATTGGTTAAAACCACCACTAAAGGATCCTCATTTTCTGTTATCATTTTTCATTTGATAAAACTGTTGCTAAAAAAGAATTCATTTTTGTGGGCCAAACCGTCGTGAAAACCACAACAACCACTACTAAATGTGTTTACTACAACAGTTTCTAGAAACTTCTACTAAATAGAAGAAACCACTGTGTATTGAATGCCGACACCAAAATTAGCGGCGGTTTTTTGAAACTGCCTCCATAACAAAAAAACCGCCGCTATTCAATGAATTTATTGTGGTGATAGATAATCCATTTACCAATCCCTAGTCTGGTATCTCACAAAATGATGAGTCTGATGAATCAGGTTGGTGTCCACTGAGTTTTCAAGGCCCCCCTTGGGAATCCTTGGTTGTCTCAAGTTTGATATCTTATTTAAAAAGGAAATGTTTCAAAAGAATAAGGCACATTAAATTTAATAAATAATAATATTTAATGCAAAAAACCATTCCAATTCACCATTTGATTTCATTTAATTAATTTATCATTTCATTTATAAATGAAAAGAATATAGGCAGTGGTATTCAACAAACTAGTGATTCATTTAATTCAATTTATGATTACACTATCTAGAGGAATGAAAGTATTTATGCACTTATAAAATAAAATCATTTCATTAGTCATCTTACTCAAATTACATAAAAGGCCATGTGAGAATACATGAATTATTGTAATTAAAATAATTGGTTTTTTTAAATTTGATAAATTTTATTTTACCAGGTGACAAATCAAACACACCCAACAAGAATTATTATTAATTACAACCAATATCTAGTAATGAAAATAATTATAATTTCCCAATGGGTAACTTAAGTCAAGGTTAAAACCTCAAACCATGTCATGGGGTTCTATAGAAAACCAAGTGTATGGTATAGTAATTTAATTTAAGTGGTTTCATAAATTAAGAGTGGTGCTTAGAAAGTATGAAAAGTGAAAAAAGAAACATTTTATAAATGAAATAACTTTTATAGAAAATGATATAGGCTAGATACCTTATTCTTTAGATGCTTCACTCATCCATAATTGAGCTTTGATTCAAGATAGAACTTGGGAAGTTAAAATATTTGAAAAATTGAAAAAAATATATCATATATGATTGCATTGAAATAACATTCAATGTGGAAAAAGAAACTGAGAAAGGATGAAGTGGTATTTGTATAATCATCATGGGGCTTACAACATGAAAAAATGAGAAATTATGAGCTCAAATGGAGAAATATGTAAGCCTTGAAAGGGGAGAGGGAGCTTGAGAATCCTCCTCTATGTGGAATAAATGAGGGAGGAAATAAAAGGATTTTGGTTTAAATAAGGCTAGAGAAAAAGTATAAAATCACCCCTTTAACTAAGGCTCACTGTTTGGTCATATAGTTTGGAAAACTGTGCACCAACCATGTGGCTCCAGTGCCTAAGTTTCCCTAACCATATGATAAAGGCACACAATTTCTGGAAACTGTGTTCATGCCGTGTTCCCCTCCATAGATACTCTATATAACCCAACACATTTTCCCTTGGAGTGGCAAAAAATTTCAACAAACTGTGCCCCTATACAAACATGCCACATGGGTTGGGCTTCATGCTGATCATTAACCGATTATGCCCCTATACAAGAATTCCACATGGTTTGGGATTCATAATGAGAATTAACAATGTTCTAAACATATATCCATTTTTGTTTCTTCCAAAATTGTGTTTTTAGATCCCAATTCTCCTAAATATCATCTCAACACCCTAAACACCTCTAGGGCCTTAATTCTCATCCAAAAGAACTCCTATAAGTGTTACGACACTGGAATTAATATTTTTAGTCTTAGTTTAAAATTTGAATCATCCATAAAATTAAAAGTTAAAATTATCTTGGAAATTTCAAATAGTTTTAAAATAAGAAATTTTCTAAAGTTAAAGTTGAGGTTTTAAGTGATGTTAAATCTCATTCAATAAAGGTGATATTCTGTGTTAAATAAAATAAGAGAATTTCAATATTTTTTTTGTATGAATCACCCAATTTTTTATTTATTTTTTTTAATAATAATCTTGTGAAAATATGATTGATATTAAAGGTAATCTCAAGTAGGTGTAAATTATTTTGTTACATGATTTTATGGAAGTAATTTAGTGCATAAGACAAACTAAAATTAATTGAATTATACTTCCATTACAAACATTGATCTTTAACTTAGTCATATTAAATTACCACTTGATGAATCTTTGACATGTGGTATGATTTCTCACTAAAAATCATTGAGAAACATAAATGGGCGTGAGAGAATTCTGAGTTTCTTAGAAAAATATTATATAATTAAAAGTAGTGGTTTGAGAACCCTTGGTGACAAAAAAAGTGGTGTAATATAGATTTTTGAGTTGGAAATAATGTTTTGACTAAGGGGGAGAATTTATAGAGTACAAGTTGAAGTTTTTTACTAGTGGATCATAGAATTACATCATAAATGGGGAGTTTCATCTCTCAAAATCTGGAAACTAATGTACATTGATTTGGAATAAATCTAGAGAAAATAATCTTTAACAAATTGTGAGAATATTATTGAATTATTTTAAATATATCCTTTGGATTTTATTATCAAAATGGGAGATAATAATGAACCATAAATGAAAATATTATGGGAGCAATAAATTAAGATTCAATGGAGAGAGAAATATATAAAAAATTTAAATAGTAAAATATATGGGATATTTATTTTAGAGATTCATGAATTTATGTCAGAGTTAACAAAAAAAATCAAGGGGGTATAATTTTTCACCCAATGTTTGTGTGTTGGATTTATTATCAATTTAAGTTGGATTTATTTTCAAGAAAAGTGATTCATGTGTTGGAAAGTATCAAAGGTTGTGATTTATATTAAAATAGAGATGGGTAAACATTCCTACCAAATAAATTATGACATAAGGTAATATAGAGATTCAAAAAGGAAGATAAATATTGTTGATATACATAGAAACCGTGGTTGGTGAAGAAATAATGTATTATCATAAAAATAGATGAATTGGTGAGAATAATGATGTATAAATTTCATAGAATTGACAGAAATGGTATTAGTTTATAAATATTGAGAACTATGATACTTATAAGATCATTAGATATTGATTTCAGGTCACTATAACGAGTATAGAGGCTATGAAGGCATATTGAAGTCGAAGAAAACATGTAGTATATATATTTATAATTTAGAATGGATGAATAAGGTACATAACCGAAATCATATATTATATTTCATTTAAGACCTAGTTGATGTTTTATACAGTTTTAATACTACATATAATTATGGAGCTGATTTTATGGTGATATAAAAAATCACACCACAACATGTTTGTAGAACCCCCGGATTGAGGTATGTATCTTTTTATGCATTTTTTGTGTTTAAAGTGCATGGAATGAGATGGGAAGAGGTTGGGAGTGTTTGGAATGGTTTAAATGAGTTTGGAGGCTTTTAAAGGGGTGCACGGTTTGAGAACGGTTAGTGTAAACCGTGTGTATGCTCCAGGAAACCGTGTAGTGGGAGACAGTAGGCTCTGCATGGCCTGCGCATGGTGTTACAAACCGTGCATACTCTGGCTCTCGAGGCAGTGGAATGTGCACTGTTAGCGCATGGTTTTCCAAACCGTGCGGCCTAACCGTGCGGCCACTTAAAGTTAGGGTTTTAAAACCTGGGCTCACTCATGATTGCCTCATTTCACTCCTCTCTTCCTCCCACTCGAGCCTCACTTGGGTTTTTGGGTTCTCAGGGGTTAGGGGTGCTCTCCCACACATTTTGGAAGAGATTCTAAGGGGTTTCAAGGTGGATTCAAGGTGATTTCTCCCGGGTAAGTCTCTCCTCTTGTTTCTCTTGTGTTTTCCTCTAGATCTACATCCCACTCTTTCTTGGTTTTCTAGATCTACACTAGTTTTGTGTAGATCTAGGGTTGGGGTTGCCTTGTATGTTAATATTAATGCTTGTGAATGTTAGGGAAAGGGATCTAGAGAGGTTTTGGTGATGCGTTCACCAGTTTTGAGGTGCAGTGGCTTGTGGGTCATTTTCTCAGGAACCCTAAAGGTAGGTGGATTCTCTCTCGACTCCACTTGGTTAGAACTAGTGGTTACATGTCACAATTAATTTTCTATGATTTAAATTAATTGTATTTTGATGTGCGAATTTGGTTGGAAATCCATTTGGGGTTTTTGGGAAAAAGGGGGTTTTGTGATGAAATGCTATTGTTGCGAATTTTAAAATGGGAATTTTAAAATAGAATGCTATGGTTGATTTGTGAAATGATTGATGGGAAATGGTATCCAATAAAAAGGTTTGTTTTATTAGAATGGGGTTTTGGCATGGAAAATGGTTTTCAATAAATGGGTGATTTATTGCAGTGGATTTATATGAAATGGAATTTGGTTGATTGCATGATGTTTTGTTCTTGGTAGGTCAGATTCTTGGTTGTTAATGTCTGAAATGTCATGTGGAAGTGGGCGGGAAGTACCACTATAATGAAGGGGTATGTATAGTGGATGGAAGGGCCACCATCAAAGGATAAGTGGACGGGAAGAGCCACTAGCTGTGAATAGATAAACGGTTGGACGGAAGCACCACCGTTTGATTGTTTTGGTTGTTTTGTGTATTGCTTTGCAAGATGGAAATTGTGGTGCTAGAGGGAAATGATTAAAAAACTTGTGGCATGTTTGGTTGGGTTTCCCTTGGATGATTGATTGTGGTATGATGGCTTGTTAAGGGCATGTTTGGCTTATGAAAAATGGTTAGACTTGTGTTTTATTTTATATAAACCATTTTATATAAATGTGCTAACGGTTTTATTCTAGTGGCGTGTGTAGGGAAGTCATTTGAGGAAAACATACTGAGTTTTAGTACTCACCCCCTGCTTTGTCACTATGGTGTCTTTGCAGATGTTGTGTACCGTGACGTGGGAAACGGTAAGGCATCTCCCTCCTTTAGTGGAGCATTGTGATGTCATTGTGGAGCCTGGATCTTGGAGCTTGGTATGGAGTTGTGGTGGTGTCATGGCTTGTTGGTGTTTGGATGTTTAGTTTCCACTTTGTACTCTGATGTGTTGTGGACATATCTAGTTGTATTGGGTTTGGTTTGCATTGTTGAACAACTTGGTTTTTTGTGGATTGTTTGGTTGGGTTTGTTAACATGCATCATATAGTTTGTGGATTGTTTGGTTGGTTTTAACTTAAGGGAAAATCATTCCCCAATTCGTTCTAGGAGCCCTCGGTATTTATTGCCAGCCTTTGGCACCTTGGGAACATCGTTTAAGGAAAATTAACCCTCACTGCCTCCTTAATCCAATGAGGTAGGGGTGGGGTGTTACAAGTTGTATCAGTTTGTTCGGTCCTTTGGAGTTGATTCTCGGATTTGGTGTTGGCATTCGTTGTGGTACATTCCATGAGTCAAGATGGTATCAAGGCGTAGGAATGTCAGAACATGGAATGTATAGCATAAAAGGACGTAGATAACCCTTTTATGATGAAATTAAAGTTACCAGGGAGTTGGGTACATAAGTGTTTTGAAGACACTTATAGGCATTGGATATCTCATTGTCGTGGGTGTAGCCAATGAGATGAGCACAACATGCATGGTAGAAATGACTTCCCTCTAGGATGCATATTTCATTGGGGTATAATGATTTATGATGGGATAAGAATATGTGAAATTGTAATGTGAATAGATTGGTATTTTGAAAATGGTTTGGTTTTAAAAATGGTGAAAATTGGCACATGTGGAAAAATGTGAACTGGTGGAAAGACTTGTTGTGATAGTGTGGTGTAATGTGATTTGAAATGGGATTTTGTGATGTCTATGGAAGTGAGACTCATGGTTTTTTGTTTTTTTGTTTATATAATTGGCACTGGGTAGGCGTCGTAGAGACCAACCGGAGGTGGCTGCTGAGAATGTGGTTGCACCCGAGCCTCACGTGAACCAGCATCTAGTGAAAAGTATAATGCAAGATTTCCAAGCTGTGGGAAGTGGAAATAGAGGGGATAACCAAGGAATGTGGATCATGCGATTAAATTTCAAAAGTAGAATCCACCTATCTTCAAGGGTTATTCAGAGCCCGAGAGGGCATAATCATGGTTGAATAGAATAAACAAGATCTTTGAGTTCTTGGGAACGCCGGTGGAGCTGAAAGTGAAGTTGGCCATGTATATGTTGGAAGATCTTTCCCTTCAATGGTGGGAGTTGGTAGTCCAAGCAAGGAAGGACCAGGGTATGACGTGGGAAGGTTTTGAGGAATTTTTTAACAAACAATTACACCCACATACTTTTATAATTCAGCATACGACTGATTTCTTCAGTTTGAAGCAAGATATGATGTCTGTGACGGAGTATGCAGCTAAGTTTATGAACTTAGTGCGGTTTTCACCCGAGGTGGCGGGTAGTAAGTTGTTGAAGGCAAGGATCTTTGAAGTGGGGTTGAGGTAAGAAATCCGTTCAAAGATAGCGGTGCTGTGTATAGATGATTACACAGAGATGGTGAATAGAGCCTTGGTGGCTGAGCGGGATCTTTTGGGAACTCCGGGCAGGGGAATCATGGTGGTACCCATGGGGAATAGTGGGAATTATAGCGCTGGGTTCAAGCGAAGGAGGGACACTTATTCTTAGGGTGAGAACATGACATATAATCCGATGGCAGGATTAGTAAATTTTCCTCTGAATCCCTAGAGCAAGCTGTGATGTTTTCAGTGTGGTTCTATAGGCCACATCAAGCGGGATTGTAGGACACAACCTCGAGCATGTCATAATTGTAAGAAGATGGGGAATCTGCAGCGTTATTGTCAGAATTCTCCAAGTTCGAGTGTGAATGACACTCCTCAAGGATCGTAGTCGTCGTATGCTTCGATGGGATGGGGGCAGCAGTATACCCCTCGACAGTCGAGTAAAGTGGGTCATGGTGATTCTTAGTATACCATGACACCTCAGCAAATAAATAAAGAGCAGAGTGTGGCAGGAAAACATATGTTTGGAGCTGAACAGGTTGTGGTGGATGATCAGTTAAGACTATCCACGGTGTGAGGTACTATTATTTTAAATTCTACCTTGATGCAAGTGCTGTTTGATACAGGTGCTTCACACTCTTTTATTGCTGCACGTGTGGTTTATTTTCTAGGTTTAAGGGTAGAAATGATGCCCTCCGTTTTGAAACTTCAAACTCCTCTAGGTCGAAGAGAGTTTCAAGCCTTCTTTTGTAGAGAATGTTGTATAATTATGGGTGAGGTTGAGATAGTGTGGAATTTCTCAATGCTTGAGATGGATGGGTATGATGTAATCCTGGGAATGGATTGGCTGGTAGCTTTTAAGGCCCACATCGACTGTGATGCGCGGACAGTGGATTTTACAACACACGATGGTGTTAGACATCTCTTTATAGGAGAGTGGCATGAAAGGCAGGGTTCAATAGGTTTGTTGGCACCAGTAGTGGGTACGTTATCGTATTAGTTGGCAGCATTGTCATTGAAATCGGTAAACAGTGTTGAGAAGAGTGTTCCTCCAGAAGTGGTGGACCAGTTCATGGATGTTTTTCCTAAATAATTCTCTAGGTTACCTCCCGTAAGAGAAGTGGAGTTTATGATTGATCTCCTCCCGGGGACCAATCCTATCTCACTTCCGTCTTATCGGATGGCACCAGCTGAATTGCGGGAACTGAAAGTCCAATTGGAAGAGTTGGAAAACAAAGGGTTTATCCGGCCTAGAACGTCTCTATAGGTGGCGCTGGTGTTGTTTGTGAAAAAGGCGAATGAAAATTTGAGGCTATGTATCGATTATCGTAGTCTTAACCAAGTTATGATAAAGAATAGATGTCCACTTCCATGAATTGATGATTTGTTTGACCAGTTAAGGGGAGCCCAGTGGTTCTCCAAGATCGACCTCAGGTCAGGATATCATCAATTGCAGGTAAGGAAGGGCGATATTCCTAAAATAGATTTTAGAAGTAGATATGGCCATTATGAATATGTGGTTATGCCCTTTGGTCTAAAGAATGCACTAGCAATGTTCATGGCATTGATGAATTAGATATTTCAGAGATATCTGGATTCATTTGTGGTGGTGTTTGTAGATGATATTATGGTGTATTCAAAGACAAGGGTGGAGCATGAGCATCACTTGGCGATAGTGCTGGGGATCTTGAGGGATCATCGGTTATATCCCAAATTGTCAAAGTGTGACTTTTGGATACTGGAAGTTCGTTTTCTTGGCCATGTGATTTCTGAATGGGGTGTTTCAGTGGATCCAGAAAAGATAGAGGCTGTTCTCTCATTGCAACCGCCAAAGAATGTGTTTGAGATATGGAGTTTCCTTAGTCTAGCTGGGTATTATCGGCGTTTTGTTTTGCGATTTTTCACGTTTGGCTTCACCGATGACAGCATTGACAAGACATAATGCTCCATTCCAGTGGAATGAATAGTGCCCACAGTGTTTTGAAGAGTTAAAGGGTCATCTTACATCAGCACCAATCTTGGTTTTTCCAGAATCAGGAAAAGGGTATGTGGTGTATTGAGATGCATCGAGATCAGGGTTGGGCTGCGTTCTCATGCAAGGGAATCATGTGGTTTAGTATGGATCATGATAGTTAAGAGTGCATGAGAAGAAATACCCAAGTCATGATTTGGATTTGGCACCAGTGGTCCATGCTTTGAAAGTATGGAATCATTATCTCTTCAGTGAGAAATTCACGGTATATACAGATCATAAGAGCTTGAAGCATATTTTCTCACAAAGGGATTTGAAATTGAGGAAAAGGAGATGGATGTAATTTCTCCAGATGTTTTATTTTGACATAATGTACACACCAGGTAAGGGAAATTCGGTGGCGGATGCATTGAGTAAGAAATAATATGCTCAGGCGGTAAAACGAGCATAAGATCAGTGGCAGTTGATGTCGGTGATAGCTGATATGCGATTGGAATGGGAGGAACAGGGAAATAGAGTGGTCTTCTTTCCACTTTTGTTGATTCCTGACTTGGTTGGCCTGGTTAGAGAGGCACAAATATCCGATTCGGAGTGTGTGACCCTGGGGTTGAGACTCAATGGTGGGGAGACCATTGAGAGTTGGCAACTGAATGGAGATTCAGTTTTGTCTTTTCAGAATCAGATGGTGGTACCAATTTCTTGTCAATGGGATCTTCTCAGGGTGTATCATCATTTTAGGTGGGCTATTCATCCTGGATTTTAGAAAATGTATAAAGCGTTGAAAGCACAGTTCTAGTGGGCTCGTATGAAAAGAATTTTGGATGAGTCTATTTCGAGATGCTTGACTTGTCAGCAGGTCAAGGCAGAGCATTAGAGGCTAGTAGGAATGTTGCAGTCTTTACTAATCCCTATTTGGAAGTGGGAAAAGATAGCGATAGATTTTTTCACAGGTCTCCCAAGAATGGGTAGAAAGCATGATGCCATTTGGGTGATAGTGGATCAGCTAACGAAGTCAGCCCATTTCACCCCGATTCGTGAATCTCATACGGTAGAGGATCTATCCAAAATATATATCCGGGAGGTGGTAAAGAGGAATGGTGTTCCGGTTTTGATTGTATCAGATAGAGATTCGAGGTTTACATCTCGTTTCTGGAAATCCTTACAGAAAGCCCTTGGAACACAGTTGACGATGAGTACGGCATATCACCCTCATATGAATGGTCAATCTGAGAGGATGATACAAACTCTAGAGGATATGTTGTGGGATTGTGTCATGGATTTTGGTGTCTCGTGGGAGTATCACTTGTCATTGGTTGAGTTCTCTTACAATAACAGTTATCAGGAATCCATACAGATGGCTCCATTTGAAGCATTGTATGGGTGGTCATGTCGTTCTCCACTATGTTGGGTGGAAACGGGTGAGTCTTCAATGGTTGGACTGAGACTTGTCTAGGAGACTATGGATAAGATCAAGTTGATCAGAAAAAGAATGGAGACGGCTTAGAGTCGTCAGAAATCATATGCGGATCATCGTCGACGACCGTTGTCGTTCGAGGTGAGTGATCATGTTTTATTGAGAATCTCTCCTAGGTTGGAACATCATCTGTTTGGGAAGCAGGGAAAGTTATCTCTGAGGTATATTGGGCCTTTTGAGATTATTGAGTGGATTGGTGAGGTGGCTTATCGTTTGGCTTTGCCACTACAGTTTATTTCGGTGCACAATGTGTTTCATGTGTCACAGTTGAAAAAGTATCAGCCAGATAGTGACCAAGTAATTCGTTGGGATCATGTTGAGCTAGAACCAGATGCTTCGTTGGTACACATGCCTGTGCGGGTTATGGATAGGAAAGATAAAGTATTGAATGGTAAAAGCATCGGTTTAGTTCGTGTTTTGTGGCAACATGGTCAGATTCAAGTGGATACTTGGGAGTGGGAGAAGGAGATAGTCGAGCAGTGGCCCGAGCTCTTTCGGCAAAGGGCAGGTTCACTACTTTCGAAGGATGGAAAGTCCAATGGGGGGGGGAGAATGTAGAACCTCGGTTTGAGGTATATAGCCTTTTTTTATGTATTTTTATGTGTTTAAAGTGAATGGAATGATTTGGGAAGAGGTTGGAAGGGTTTTTAATGGTTTTAGATGAGTTTGGAGGCTTTTAAAGGGGTGAACGGTTTGAGCACGGTTAGTGTAAATGGTGTGTATGCTCTAGGAAACCGTGCAGGGGGATACAGTAGGCTCCACATGGCCTACACATGGTTTTCCCAACTGTGCGAGGAAACCATGCGGACTCTGGCTCTCAAGGCAGTGGCATACGCATGGTTAGTGCACGGTTTGCCAAACTATGCGGGCTAACCGTGCGACCACTTAAAGTTAGGGTTTTAAAACCCAGTCTCACTCGATATTACCTCATTTCACTCCTATCTTCCTCCCAATCGAGCCTCACTTGGGTTTTTGGGTTCTCAAGGGTTAGGGGTGCTCTCCCACTCATTTTGGAAGAGATTCTAAGGGGTTTCAAGGTGGATTCAAGGTGATTTCTCCCGGGTAAGTCTCTCACCTTGTTTCTATTGTGTTTTCCTCTAGATCTGCATCCCTCTCTTTCTTGGTTTTCTAGATCTACAATTGATGTGTGTATATATAGGTTTGGGGTTGCCTTGGATGTTAATATTAAGGCTTTTGAATGTTAGGGAAAGGGATCTAGAGAGGTTTCGATGGTGCGTTCGCCGGTTTTGAGGTGTAGTGGCTTGTGGGTCATTTTCTCGGGAACCCTAAAGGTAGGTGGCTTCTCTCTCGAATCCACTTGGATAGAAATAGTGGTTACATGTTACAATTAGTTTTCTATGATTGTAATTAATTGTATTCTGATGTGCAAATTTGGTTGGAAATTCATTTGGGGGTTTTTGGGAAAAGGGGGTTTTGTGATGAAATGCTATTGTTGCGAATTTTAAAATGGGAATTTCAAAATAGAATGCTATGGTTGATTTGTGAAATGATTGATGGGAAATGGTATCCAATAAAAAGGGTTGCTTTATTGGAATGGGGTTTTGTCATGGAAAATGGTTTTCAATAAATGGGTGATTTATTGCAGTGGATTTATATGCAATGGAATTTGGTTGATTGCATGATGTTGTGTTCTTTGTGGGTCGGATTCTTGGGTGTGAATGTCTGAAATTTCATGTGGAAGTGGGCGGGAAGTTACACTATAATGAAGGGGGAAGGATAGTGGACGGAAGGGCCACCATCAAAGGATAAGTGGACGAGAGGAGCCACTAGTTGTGAATGGGTGAACGGTTGGACGAAAGCACCATTGTTTGATTGTTTTGGTTGTTTTGTGCATTGCTTTACAAGATGGAAATTGTCGTGCTAGTGGGAAATGATGAAACGATTTGTGGAATTTTGGTTGGCTTTCCCATGGATGCTTGGTTGTGGTATGATGGCTTGGTAAGGGAAATTTTGGCTTATGAAAAATGATTTCACTTGTGTTTTATTTTATATAAACTTTTTTATATAAATGTGCTAACAGTTTTATCATAGTAGCGTGTATAGGGAAGTCATTTGGGGAAAACCTACTAAGTTTTAGTACTCACCCACTGCTTTGGCACTGTGGGGTCTTTCCAGATGTTGTGTACCGTGACGTGGGCAAAGGTAAGGCATCTCCCCCCTTTAGTGGAGCATTTTGATGTCATGGTAGAGCCTGGAGCTTGGAGCTTGGTATGGAGCTGTGGTGGTGTCATGGCTTGTTGGTGTTTGGATGTTTAGTTTCCGCTTTGTACTCTGATTTGTTGTGGACATGTCTAGTTGTATTGGGTTTGGTTTGCATTTTTGAACAACTTGGTTGTTAGTGGATGGTTTGGTTGGGTTTGTTAACATGCATTATATAGTTTGTGTATTGTTTGGTTGGTTTTTTCTTAAGGGAAAATTGTTCCCCAATCTATTATCGGAGCCCTCAGTATTTATTTCCAGCCTTTGGCACCTTGGGAACGTCTCTTAAGTCCAAGTAACCCTCACTGCCTCCTCAAGCCAATGAGGTAGGGGCGGGGTGTTACAACGTTTTTCCATTCCATAATATTTATTGGTAGATAATGAGTTAAATATAACACCATGAGGATAAATTATCATGTTTCAATGAGTGTTGTATATGATTAAAAGGAGGATAAGCATTTAACACTTAATGTTAGGGTTAGAACACTACACTATAATTATATGATGTAATGGAGTGAATTTTTCATTATAACTAAATTATGTTTCAATATATGTGTATTATGTTGTGGTTTACGATCAGTTAAAGGGATGTTGAAGGTTTTATATTATGAATTTATGATTACATTATGGTGATAGGATACAATAAAAAATAATTTAGGTTGTGTCATATTACAAAGATTTTATACCACAGTTTGATACTATGATTAGCTAATGTTTTGAAGTTTACACAATAACATACATTATTACACTATAAATATAATGATTAGAAATAAATTGAGATATCGACCCCATGTTTTTTTGTAAAGTTTAAATTCATAGAAGCCCATAAATTTTGGGGAACTCTATAACATAGTTGGATTATGCTATAATTTTGGGTGACATACTATGTTTTTTAGGTTACAGTGAAATATAGGATTTTGAATGGTATAAAGATATGGAAATATGTGGTTTCTTGAATAAAATTAATTTTAGATATTTATTCACACATACATGAGTATGAAAAAAGGAATGACTTCAGTTTATTGAGATAAAATCAATTAATCATGATCATTTTTTAAGTATAAGGAAAACTGGAATGTTTATATATATTTTTCTATTATAGAAATATAGAATAAAGAATAACATCAAAATATTTGGTTGGCAGAGAGAGAGGGTGAGATATGTAAGAATAGAGAAACTCTATTGATGGATTTAGTTATTATGGAGAATATGGATCATGATTTCTGGAATCTAATTTATGTATATGATTTATTAATAAACACATTGAAAATTGAAGACAATTACTTTCTTGAAATAATTATCAAATAGATTCCCATTGGAGGAAGGCATTTTGTATATAGATTTTTGGACTGAAAATATTCAAATCTCTTAAAAAAATGGTATTTATACTTTCCACAGAGATCAAGAATAAAATTAGGTAAACACCAATGAAGAATAAATTATAGAGTTGTATGATTTTTTTCATAGTAGTACCTCTTAATGATTGATGAGACCTATAATTCTATAAATATATTATTTTATTAAAGTAGTGAACAGAGGGAGAAGAAGGAGTGGCCCTTTGGATAGTAGTGAGATATCCTTAAATAAATTGTATGGGGAGTATTCCTTACCATGGAGTAACCATCACTTATTACATCATATCAACATGATAGTGATTTTATATTAGATATTGGTTCACGTACACATCTATTTTTATATAATCTATGGATATATCCTAGTGTGGGTGAACTAAGTTACTTCCTTGAGTTCTCTTGTTCTTTATTTTCAACACACGTGTTTAAAATTTTCTGTGAGTGCAATTAAGGGAATGCTAGATTGAATGGGTTTTCTACTTACATGGGAGGAACTTTCAATGATGAGTGAGAGTTAGAGATAAAAAATTTAATACTATATTTCACCTTGATTCACCCCCTCTCACTGTGTCTTTGTCTTCCATAATAACTAGTGATAGATGACCATTAAGACTACAAACATTGGGAGGTTTTAGGATAGGATAAAATGGAATAACTTAATACACTATAGGAAAGAGATATGACAAGATAGATAGTAGAAATAGGAAGTAGAGGAATTATTGAGGATAATTTAGTGGAGAATAGTTATTTAGTCTAAGAGGTGAAGAGATGGTTTCTTTGATAAGTGAGGTACATAAATTGGTGAAAAGAATATGATTGAATGTGTTGGATTTTTATTCAATGAATTAATTATATTCTATGTCAATTAAAATAATTTTCATGATTGTTCAAGGTGTTTACGTATTGTGAATGGAGATCATGATGCAAGATGATTGAAGAAGCAGAAAAAGGAATTCCATGCTGAAAAGCATGGTATTGCATCGTAGAAATATATTGAAGAATATTTTCTACACTGTAACTCATGTCCATGCCTCACCTAGATAACATTGAGTTGGTATATACTATATTAGAGTTTTATCTGCCAAGGATTAACTGAAATTGGAAATAATTTAAAAAATGGTCCATAGGACCTTATACTATAGAGTAAGTATCCATGCCATAGTGGAGACTCCATTAGATCTCTCCATGTCATAGAAGGAGGAGAACACTATTGAGGTGGATGAGTTGGATATAATGCAGCTTGAGAATTTAGGACCTCTACACTATAGCTTGTTTCCCATACCATAGTTAAAGAAAACATGGAGGACTACTCCATAGTGAATACACCTACCCATAGAGGATATCAAGATTGTTTTTAGTGGCACGATAAATTTCATGACCTCTATTCCATAACATATATCCCATGATGCATTAATGCATAGAAGTTGAGTAAAAACCACTAAAAACCAACACTCTATGCTATAATTACCTAAACCACACCATTTAAGTTGTGTTATAAGGATAATCTAGGAAGTTTGATCATGAATACTAAATTGGTCCATATTTAAAATTATGTGGTTATTTTAACATATTTTAACTACCAATTTAAATATAAAGGTCATGATAAAGATAGAGACAATCCAAGGGTTATTATTTAAGAATGAGAATTGAATTTGAAATACAAATTCAAAATTTGAAGTGCATAAATATGGGAATGTTATGTAGTGGGGTGTAGATTATTTTAGAATAAGGAAGAGTAAAAAAACTAGGTTAAATAAGAATTCAAGGATATGTGTAATATAATTAAAATAATATTATTATCCAAATATTGAGAAATAAATAAGAATAAAAAGATTGAAGTGGTTGTGTGAATGTTCTGTACATACAATGTTACAAATAATATTGTTCCTATGAAATTTTGAAGAATAATTTATAATTATTCATTATAGTGAAATTATAGTGGAAGTGAAAAATTTTAGCACACTCAAAAACTTAGAGGAAACCAATTTGGCTGAAAAATTTTCAGTTTTTACTGAAACATTTATCTTTGTAAAGTGTGGGATGCACTTGTGTATATGATTAGCTGAAGTATTGTCAATAATCATGCAAATGTGATTATCAAGGTTATAACTCTCTATTTGTGCTCACATAATGATTCTAGTGAGTAGTGTAATCTTGGAGGAATCCATATCACTCCAAGAACTAACCTTGTCACATTGAGAGGTGAGCCTTGTAAATCAACTATGTTTCGTTCAATTGGTTTGTGTTAGGGTGTGTTTCATAAATCATCAATATATCCTAATAGATAAAATGTGTTATTTAAAAATAAATATATAAATAGTATTGATCATTGATTCACCCCAATCTTAACGATCTCCCATTTATCCTAAAGTGGTAATATATGTCGTATAAAAGAAATTGGTTCCCTTTATTTGTGATTAGCTATATGGGGTTATTTTATTTTGATAAGTAAGTAAATTATTTTTATTATCTATAATATATTATTTAAATTTACCTAATGATAAGTGAATTCATACATTTTATGGGAAAATCCATCAAATATGGAAATCCAGGATGTTTCTATACCTATTATTTATTAGTTATGATGCATTGTAATTCACAACTAATGGTTTTGTTCCACATGATGAAGTTTTATCCCAGATAAAAACATATAAGAGTTATTTAGATAACTATGGTCATAAAAAGGATTCAATTCTATCATTTATCTTGGAAATTGAGTTTTTAAAAGTTAAAGGACTGAAAAATAAAAAATATATCTGGAATAAAATTTAGAATATATACGGAAGAATGGAAAATGTGAATCATGATAAATTTCATTTTTTGAGACTTAACTATGAAGATATTCAAATTCACGATTATGAAATGATTAATTGTTTCTTTACAAGGGAAAATGAAAAATTTATAACTGTCAAATAGTATGGTGAGCTGCTAGAAGATGCTAATATTGTTGAAAAGTTTGTTTCTGTCTTATTAGATAAAATTGATTATGAAGTCTCTAATTTATGAGATAAAGTTTCAATTGATATTTTTCTTGTTGATTTTCGTAGTATATTAATTTAAAATGAAATGAGTAAAGATATTGCTATCAGAAATAAGGTGGTGGTTGAGAAATAAATCTCTTTCATAGGCACAAATTAAGATAAGTTAAAGAAAAATGTGGTTATTGAAGAATAATCATATTATTCAGATTTTGATAAATATTTGGAGGTAATGTTTGATGATGTTATATATTTTATCCGAAGAATATATAGAATAGGGAAAATTAGGTACAAGTGTAAGCTTCCCTTTCCATAAATATTTCAGGTGTGGATCTATTGAAAATTAAACTAAAAATTGTCCAAAATCTAAAACCAATGAAGAAAACAAAGATGAAGGTGATATTCTTATAAGACTCATAAAGAATAAATAAAATAAGTAAATGGTTTCTTATAATTATAATGGTAAGTGGTTATCCATATTTCAAAGAATAAAGTGTCTTTCTGAAGATGGTATAGGTAATGAATATAAAGACGAAAATGAATTTTCCTATAATGGTGAAGATGAAACAAAACTAATAATTTCTCAAGTGAATGATAGAAATATTTCAAGTAATCAATTATATTCTAAAATTTTTATATAATAATAAACTGGTATGGATTTCATATTTAAAAGAGAATTTAAATAGTGTCACTCAAGGATTTATAAATAGTATAAGGGGATTAAAAAATTAAATATTGACAGAAAATATTTTAAAAATTATGAATCTATCATGTTAAAAGAAAATTATAAGTCACCTGGTTAAGTTAAAGGGTTGAATAATTTTCATGATGGTGATAATACTATTAACATCAATTTAGAAATTTTTTTTAAGGATAAATAAAAGGAGTTTGATCATTTACAAAAAAAAATTGTTTAGAATAGAAGTGGATTTAAATAAGTGAAAATATAAAGTTTAGAATTATATATTATAAATTTGAAACTATTTGAAGAAGTGTTAAGATGAAAAATAAAAATATAAATCACCCCAAAACAATGATAAGAATTTTGGAAATATTGTTGAAAGTTTGGTGAATAATAAATAATTCATGAAGGGAATGATTATAGATAAATTATGTTATGTTCCAAAATCTATAAATTCTTAGATCACCGACATGATTAAAAAATATACTACAACTACTGTATTTGAAATATATATAAAATGGATTGATATAAAAAATGGTTTGGATGTTTACTAAAATTGTGTTTCACAAAAAGGATTTAAAATTGTGTCTTTAATAGGGGTGAACGGATGTCAACAAAATATAGGAAACATGTTATTTTCAAAGATAAATACACAATATATGATTTTTTTGGTATTTTGGGGCCTTTAGTAATATGGAAAATATATCTTGGTTTAATTACTAATTTCATAATCAAAATAGAAGATATTATTGGAAAGGATAGGGGGGATTTGGTCCACTCAACAAAATTAAGTTCAGAAACTAGTCAAGAACTATGGAAAAAAATTACTGAATAAGTTTGATATACATAAATATGTATATGGAATGTGTGATCATATTGGTAATAATTATAACAAATACCTTATCATCCATATAAAATAAATATTATTATTAGTACTCAAAAGTCTCATAATAATAATAAAAATGAAAATTAGGAGGCCTTAATTGTGGAAGTAACACTTAATTCATCTAAAGGAGAATGTCCATGTATATTAGATTGCAGATAATTATATCACATGATAGGATATTTAAAAGTCTTTAAATATTTGAAAAGTGTAATGATGGATCAATGACCTTTTGTAATGATTTATCTCTAAAATTAAAAGAGTTAGCTTAATAGTTTTTGGGAAAGAAAAGTTGAAATAAAAAAAACAACCTTTTTGTCGATGGATTGAAGCACGATATCCTCAGTGTCTCACAAATGTTTTAAGAAATAAATGAAATATTCTTCTAAAATGATACATTCGTTTTAATAATCTTGATAATGGAAAAATCATGAAGATGGATTTAAGAGTAATGGAAACTTGTTTCAGGTGGGTGATGTTGGAAACTCATGTTATCTAAGTATGAAAGAGAAAAATGAATTATGACATTGAAGGCTTTACCATCTTGGAAGAAAAAGATGAATTTGATTACTCAAGGATATTTTTTTTGGGATTATCATTTTCTGAAAAGTGAAAGAGATTGGATGTGAAAAATATGACAAAAGGAATGGATCATTAACTATTCACACAAGATGGTGTAGATTCAATCTATTCAACCATTGGAGATAATTAACTAATATGTGTAAGGGACTATGGAGATGAAATAAACTAATATATATCATTTTTTTTTACTTTAATTGATTACCACTCTCATATTTCTTGAGTTATGTTTGTAAAACAAAAACTAGAGGCCTTACAGAAGTCTAAAATATTTTAAAGAAGTATAGTGAAAATGTGTGGGTTTTCTCTAAATAAGTCCCATAAATATAATGGAACCAAGTATAAAAATGGAATTTTTGAGTTTTCTCTAGAGAATGATGGAATCCAATATGAAATCAGTGCACCATGAACACTAAAAAAATCATGTGTACGAATGGAAGAACATCTTCTTGGTTGAGATAACTCAGAAAATTCATTCCAAGCATGATACATATTGTTATTTTTGGAGACAAGATATTAGTAAAAGAGTTCATATCTAAAATTATTGTTTTCATAAACCCAACTCATATATTACCATGTATGAGATCTTTTATAAAAAATGACAAAGTTTGAATTACTATCAGGTGTTTGATTGTCCCTGTTTTATCAATGTAAAAGGTGTAAATATTAGAATGTTTGAAAATCAAATAGTTGATGAGTTATGTTTTTGAAATCATAGAAATAGAAGAGGTTATCAATATTTAAACAAAAAAAATTAAAAATATAATTGATGCTATAAATTTAAAGAGTTGGAACAATCAAATAATGAAATTACTCAAGGAGAAGCAAGTTAGAAAAGTGATATTGATTCTATTTTTGTTGAAAAGTTTGATGTAATTTTGGATAAATAATAATGTATTGAGGATGTTTATATTGGATAAGATTGTTCATCCATTTCAAGTATGTAGGAACCATTTATCTTAACTCTTCTAAGGCTGATAAGAAACTTTCAAGTTTAAAACATCATTTGGGATCATTGAAAAATGTTCAAACAAGGAGAAATTTGAGGAAAAAAACTCATACCTCTTCACATTCTCATATTGAAAAATGATCTGTGTAAGAATTAATAAAATAAAAAGAGTGTATTGATGCTATGCATGAAGAGTTAGATCATATTTAAATGTGTGATACATGATATTTGGAACCCAAGCCCAATGATTATAACAAAATTAATGAAAAAGTGGTTGTTCTGAGACAAGGTGAATGAATAAGAAAAACTAGTGAGAAATAAAGAAATATTAGTGTGTAAAGGATATTAATAGTTTGAAGGAGTTTACATTGATGATACATTTTCATTGGTTTCATGGTTTTAAACCACACGAATATTTCATTCCATTGGAGCACGAAGGCAATGCAAGAACCTTTAAAAAGATTTCATGTAATCCTTCCTCAATGGTGAATTAGAATAGGAGGTTTAATTGATAAACCATGTTATTTATTTCTTGGTGAATATTATAATTCCATTTTAAAGATAAAAATAATTTATATATGATAAATAAATCCCTAAGATCTTTGTATTCTTAGTTGGACACCTATTTCAAGAAGCTGTAGTTTAGAAAAGGAAGAGTTGACAAAAATAAAAATTAAAGTTGATAAATAGGTTTCTCTAATTTTTATCATTTATTTATATTATATAATTTTCATTGGAAATTATGAATATGTTTTTTAATTGTTTTCTAAATCAATAAATAACATTTTTTTAATGTCTATATACGGTGAGATGAGGTATTTTCTTGGTTTACAAATTTCTCAAGAAAAGGAGTATATTTTTCTATCTCAAGATAAGTATGACGATGAAATGTTGAATAATTTTGGTATGGAGGATTCAAATCCTATTTATATAGTATTTATGGTTGGAAAAAAGTTTACATAAGATGAATATGGAAAAGAAGTTTATCCATGAGAATTCCAGAAGTTGATTGAAAGTTCACTTTACTTGAAAACTTCAATATCAGATATAGTGTATACAGTGACACTTTTTCCGAGATATATAAGCTAAAAAAGTTTCTATTTTAAATTATATAAATATAATAAAAATATACATAAAAGGAACATCAAATTATGTATTTGAATATGATATCAAAGGGATTCTTTATTTCTTTGTTTAATAAGATGTAGATTAGGTTGGAAGTGTTGATGTTATAAGGACTACATCTGGTGGAGAATTATATCATGGATAAAGGTGTGATTTTTTTTATTCAAGGTATTATAATTTATTCACTTTGATCTCTACAAATTATTAATATGTGACTACCATCGATTCCTTATCACAACATATATGGATTAAAACTCAGTTAAAGATTTAAAAATTGAAGTGAATTTTCCATTACTATTGGGGTGTGATAATCAAAGTACTTATAATTTTTCAAATAATCTAGTTCATAAGTTAATATCTAACTAAATTGATATTTAAAATCGCTTAATCAAAGAGATATTTGACAATATTGAGTTAAATTTTGAATTTTTTCCTACAAAAGAGAATATTGTAGATTTTTTCCCCAAGCAACTATCAAAATAAGAATTTCATAATAGGAGGTAGAAGTTCTGTGTTTAACCTCATTCATTATAGGGATTAATTATGATGCATCCATCTCATATATTAAATTTTCATTGGATATTATTATTAAAGTGGGAGAAAAATAACAAAATAAATCATCTTTTATGTTTATCTTCCATTTATTGGTCAAAGGGTGTGTATATAATACAGGGGGTGTGTCCATTGATATGTGTTAAGTTTCCATTTAAAGGAAGAATATATTAAGGGAGTCTTACTAATAGGTTAAATATATGATTTCATAATGAATTAATTACTTTAATAGTTTATTAAAAGTGTCTATATCAAATTATTCCATGTTTGAAATACTTATTGATGTGATGATGAAGTAAGATTTGAATATTATGAGGTTTTTATTAAGGAAGTTTCATATAAATCACTATATTATAGAAAATATGATATTATTTATTCAATTTTCTTGTTTTCTACACTAAATTCCCTCACATAGTCTTAGAATTATTGAATGGAGATCTGTTTCAATTTTTTTTATAATTTTATAGTGATTTACATTCCATGGTTGATAGAAAAATCCAAAGGGGGGATTATTGAGCCCAAGAGGTGAAGTGATGTTTTTGTATAATTGAAATTGAATAATTGGTGAATTTGATATGATTAAGTGTGTTGTATTTTTTGTAAATACATAATCCATATTCAAACTTAATTTATATGATGATTAATCTAGTTCATAATGTTTAAATATCATGAATAGAGTTGTTAATGAAATAAGATTAAAGAAGTAGAAGAAGTTATACACCAAAAAGCATGGTATTATATTATAGAAGTATATTTAAGAAGATATTTCTTCACCATAATAAATTTACACACCAAATCCAGCTAACATTGAGTTGGGACATTCCATAAAATTGGTTTCTATTTCATGGAAAAGCAAAAATTAGTAGTAGGATATAAAATGTTCTACAAGACCTCATGCCACAAAGTATTTTTCCACTACATAGAGGATAATCAATCAGAGTTAAACATTTCTTATAAGGAGTAACACACTATAGTGGAGTTTAGGTTGAATAAAATTCTTCTAGAGTATATTTTGACTCCCACCAAAACTTTTTTCCCACCCCATATTCAAGAAACATGTGGAGGACTATGCCATAGGGAATACACATTTATATAAGGGTGACCATGATGGTTTTTTGTGGAACTAGTAATTTTGTGACCCCCAAAAAATATCACATATTCTATGAATCAGTAATGTGTGGAAGTTGAGTGAAAAAAACTGAAAATAATTAATCTAAACCATAATTTTATTTAACACACCATAAAGTTATTTTATAGGGATAATCTGGGGAGTTTGAGGATGAAAAATGACTTGATTTCATATTTGAAATTTGGGGGTTATTTCATCCTATTTTAACTACCAATTAGAATTTAATGGTCAACATTAATATGGTTATGATCCGTGTGTTGTGATTCAATAAGGGTATTTAATTTATAAATTCAAATTCAAAATATGAAGGGCCTAAAGATGGGACTGTTGTGTAGATTTGAGTGTGTGAATTATTTGAGAATAAGGAAGAGTGAAAAGAGGTGGAGAATAAGAATATATATATATATATATATATTAAATTTAGTTATGATTCTATTATTATAAAAAGTTTAATAGAGAAATAATTATAAGAATAATGAAGTGTTTATGTTCATGTAATTTTCAAATAAAGTGAATAAGCATATTTTTAATGTGTAAGTTTGGAGAAAAATTTCTACTTGTTAATTTTTGTGAGAATTGAGTGGAAGTAGAATATTTTAGTACCCTAAAAAATATATAGGGAGTCCATTTTGTTGAATACGTTTTAGTTTGTATGAAAATATTCATCTTTTTAATGTTAGGGATTAACTTATTTACAGGATGCACTGAATCATAGTCGAGGGATGTGAAAGATTGAGTTTGAAGGTTATATCATGTTCATTTTACTCACTTGATTATTCTAGTGGGTAGTGTGATCCTTCAAGAATCCATATCACACAAAGGTCTAAAATTCTCACATTGATAGGTAAAACTTGTTAATCTTTAATGATACATTGTGTTGTTTTGTGTTTGGGTGTGATGAAGTGATCATCACTACATTATAATAGGTGGAAATTATTTTTCAATATAAATATAAAAAACGTATTAATAACTAATTTAACCCCCTAGTAGTGATTTCTCTTTGAAACTAAAGTGGTTCTATAAGAAATCCATTTTTTATAATTTCAAGGGCCAGAGGGACCAAATATGGTTCATGGTATTATTTGATTTTTTAAATAATATTTTTTATCATTTAATTAATACTTATGACTTATTATTTATTCATAATTATATCTTCATTTGGTGGGTATAAATTCCATTATATATTCTTTATAGGCTATTGGAATCCAGTGGGAGGTTAATAATATTATTTTTGGTGTGAAGTTTTGATATGGTTGTGGGAAAAGACATATTTTCAAGAGAAATAGTCATATTATGTTTGAAACAATATGATGTTAAACTTACCATGTATTTGTGGTATTAATTATAATATTGCGTTGTATGTTGAAGATGAAAAGTGTTTTTCTTTAATATAGAAGGTTATTATGTGGTGTTCATTTTGGAAAGATATATTCATTCATGGTATATGTGGATTTATCCATAAATTATTACATCCTAATTGATGGATTTGATGTTTTTTTCATTCAAGGTAGAAATAATGGAGTTACCACATGTTGTGAGGTATTATGATATTAATTTTTCAAATAAAGTTAATAGTTTAACATATAGGTAATATATTGAGTTTAGGATTTATTTAGATTACATTTTCACTAATTTCTATGAAATCTTATCATATAGAACTGACAAAGCATCCATAGTTGAAGATTAAAATTTATAATTTATTTTAGAGGGGTTTTATTTGGAATAATGTATCACAGTGGTATGATCTTGTTTTGGTCATAATGATAGTTGAAAAATTTTAGATCTTGTGTATAAATCACTATTAGTTTATGATTTTGTTTCTCTAGATTCAATAAATGAAAATATCAGAATATTGTTTTTAAATTTGTTCTCAAATAAATTACACAATCTTCCAAATTTATGTTTATTAATATTTATTAAATATAGATATTGATCAGGAATTTTTTCTTGATGGAGATATTTGAATTATATTAATGATAAAAAATCATATTTATGGTCTCAAACAATATCCATATTCATGGAGTTAAAATATCGATATGTTTTTATAGGGAATGAAAATAAAAATAGTTAAAGTAGATAATAGTTAATTTGAAAAAATAATATTACATCACTCATTGTAATTTTACATGTCAATGAAATAATATTTAATGGAAATTAAATAAAAATTTGAGATGAATTTGTCTCTATAATGAAATGACACTTTATGATATTTATTAATGGTGATTTTAATTCCTTCTTAAGCTTATAATTGACACATTTTACAAAATACATATTTCTATCACATAATAAATATTCTTATGAGTTGATAAGGTGGTTTGGAATTGAATATTAAAAGGTGGTGTCTATAACTATTTTATTTGGGTCCAAATTATCTATAGATGCTGATGGTAAATACATATTTCAATGTTAATTCAAATGATTGATTAATAGAATACTATATTAAATTATATGTTGAAAATAATTTTTAAGATGTGACTTTATGTGAAATGTTTCAAATCAATCATAAGGAATAAAATAATTTTATATAAAAGTATTATATGATATATCAAATTAACTCTTGAATATCATATATTAAATTATTGAAAGAAATATCTTTATTTATATGAATATATATATTGAATGGATAGTGATATTGGAGATGGAAAATGTAATGATGGTATAAATGAAACCTCTTCTTGAAAATATGAGAGTGGAATTATCTTTTAATTTTGTTATTATATACAATAATCAAAGTTATGTAAATTTATATAAGAATACCATATGAAGTTAAATATGAAAACATATTGATATTAAATGTTATTTCATTAATGATAAGGTAAAAATTATTGAACTCAACTTGAAATATGTTTCTAAAAAAATAGAATATTGTATATACAATGAAAAAACTCTATTGAAGGAATCATTCTAACATTTATGAGTTTTGTTAGGTGTGAATTATCTTCCTAAAACCCTATTATTTTATCTTTTATGTATTAACTATTATATTTGTTTGATTTGTTTTGATGTTGGAGAAATTATCCTTTTGAGAGTATAAAAATAAAGGGTGAGAAAATTTCTTTATTCATCGGTGGAGAAATCTTACTGGGTGAGAAAAAATGAATGTAATAGAAATATGTGGTTGATTTAAATATTTTTGAGAAGTGTTGAGATATTATACGATCATGATGAATTATATAAAAAATGATTCCTATATAAATATTTATGATGAATATATATATATATATGTTTACAATTAATGAAAAGTTATATATTAATGAATATAAGGGGAGTTTGAAGAAAATGTTAAAGTGTCTTAAGTGATATTATTTTATATTGAATTGGTGTCGAAAATAAAAACCCATTAGTAGAACTATTATTTATATTGATGTATTTATTTCTCTTATAAGTCATACTCTATCTAGTTTTTCGGTGTTCACAAAATCCATATTTAATAAATACCATAGAATTAGTTTATAAGAATACAATTCATGAGTTATAATATTTATTCCTATTTTATTTATGTAAAATTGCTTAGAAAATCATTTTATAATAATTTTAGAACAATTTGAAGTGAAATAAATGAATAGATGAATAAATCAATAAATAAGAAAAACTATGCAATGATGGTTATAAATATGTCATGGAATATTCCATTTTAATGGTGAATTAACTACGGATAAAAATGGATGATAATAGTAGAACATTTTAGATACCAGACTTTATAACCAAATATAACACATCCTGGTCAATATCATGGTGGAAAATAAATTTTTGTGCGATTTTTTTTGAAATGGGTTGCAATAGCCCGAAATTCTAAAGTACACCTTTGTATTTGATAGCATGAATTAAACGAATTACCAAGTGCATAAGGGAATATAATATCCTGAAAATCTAATAGATATTGAATATTTTAAATAAATTCAACACAAGATATATCTTTTAATGAATGCAACACCGAGTTAGCATGAGTTACAGGCAAGAGTGACCTTCCTTGATAATGTTCATTACACACAAGACCGAGTTTCACTGAATAAAAATGAATTATTAAAATATTATTATTTAGTATAATATGATATAAAATAGAAATTAAATTAGTAGTTATTAATATTAATTAAAAACTTATGAAAATTATTTTTATACAAATATAAAATGAATTAATTAGTTACAAATTAATTAGAAATGAATATAAGAAGAAATTGAATATAAAGTGAATATTACTTATAGAAAACTATTTTTATGCTCAAAAAGTTATTTTACACTAATATATTAAGTAATATAAAATTAGTGAGTGATATTAATGTAAGACGTATATATATCTATTATATTCAATAATTTTTTTTGATATTCACCCATTAGGTTTGATAGACATAAGATAAGAAAAAACTCTATTTGACACATAAAAACCTATATTTTTATAATGACAATTTTACTACCTTTTAATTGAGAAACCATTATAAATATTAATTTTCTAACTTTAATTGATTTAATATGTGAAAATAACTTCATATTTTAAATCAAAACATAATAATTAGGTTATCATGATTTTTTTATATTTTCTTGAAACATTTCATTTTTAACTATTAGTTAAAAATACTGAATTTTAGATCAAAACTATTTTTTCATCTAATTTACTTATATTGTTAAATTATACTTTTAATTGGTTTTAATTTTTAATTAGATAATATTTTTTCAATTAATATAATTTTCTCATTGGAATCAATTTCACTTTGAAATTGACTATAATAACATAGCAAACTTTCAGAAGTTTTTACTTTAAAAACTCGCATTGTCATCCCGTATATAAGATTAAATTTAAATTAATATCTTCTAATTATGGGATTGGAATTTTTAAAAATGGATTCCATATTTTTAATCATTATAATTTATAATATCTAGTAATACTATATTTTTTTACTAAAAATATTAGTAAAAGTGATTAAAATTAATTACAGTTAGTAAAGTAAAATTAAACTTAAAAGGACTAAACATTTAAGTTAGGGAAAAATAACCTATAAACATTCACAACACACATTTTATGTCTATACATAGTCAATTAACCTTAAATTATTTATTTGGTTTGGTTTGGTATGAGTTTTGTTCATTAAGAACATGTATACACCTAACTTTTTTCCAAATATTCCAAGTTAGCCTTTTCCTTCCATATAAATGTCCACCACCTCTCACCATTCCTCACACCTATAAAAACACATGGTTAGGCCAAGATATGATCAAATAGCTTCCAAACATCCCTCCTCTTGACATTTAAGACTCCCTTTTTGTAGAAATACTTCCAAGTAATCCTTTTGGTACAAACCAAAAGTAGTTACCCGATTAAGAGGCAATGCCTTCCCTCAAGTATTTTTAATTTTATTTCCATTATCCAGACTAAAAAATATCTTTATACCATGATTATATAAGAAAAAAATTATCCTAAATATACTACTATTTTTTTTTATATAAATGGTTATACCTACACTTACACACACCTTATCACGAACAGAATATGGTCGCCATCAAAACTGACACCAAACCCGGCCCATAGAAAGGTCTGAAGGGTGTTACCAATCCCCAAAGGATGGAAAAATTTTCAACGTATCTTAAATATTTGGTTGGGAATAATTTACCTGAGTATGGATATATAAAACAACCAAAACAATCAATAAACAGAATCTGAAAATTCATGCCAAATAAGCCTTAAATAAAATTTATAACTGATTACATGGGCCTAATAATGAAAAAAGAGGTTCAAAGATTCATAAAAGTAGAAGAAAAACATCCCAAGTCACTCCACATGACAAGGGTTCATCACCTATGAGCCGTCTCCACAACACCACACCATGGAAGGGAACTAATAACCCGAACCGCCAGCACCCAAGGCCTTTCCATCACTTATGTCCAACAAGATCAATTTTACTTACACCCAAGGGGTGTAAGTAGGGAGTTAACCTAATACCAATAAAATACCACAAAAAATATTCCATAATGTTAGCAATACAATATAAAAATAATGATATTTTTAATAAACAAGAAATGATAGAAATAATTTATAAAGAACGAAAATTTTAAAAGTAAACAGTTTTCAAAGGGAAATTTCAAAGAGTTAACACATTTCAATAAAACATGTATGCTGGTGAATTTTTTATCCAAACACCCCATAATCCAATGATAAATACCAAATATTCAATGAGCACCAATATCAGGAACACCCTTAGGTGCTAGTTAGTTTTGGTCCCCATGTACCCATATCTCAGTGTAGAGTAACCACAACCATATCCGTTCACATGCACGATCCACTAGTAGGGAACATACCCATAACATACTGGTCCCCAATAATCATCATTATAGTTTTTTTAGTGTTGTCAATGTCAAACATGCTAAGTGAATAAGGACAAAACCACTCCAGATCACTAGCGTACTAGTACACGTCCGCCAACCTAGATACCCGAGCTTCCCCCTTTGTGTTCAAACAATTTACACATGTTAAAAAAATCCATTTTCACATAAAAACATCAGTTCTTGTCACACACATTAAAAATAATATCTACACATTCTTTTCATCATTTATGTAACTCAATAAACCACATATAATTTCTATAAAAAAATTTCAAGGAATGTAACCAAACTTTTCACATAAAATTCATCTAAAATCCCTATTTGAAAACTCAATGCCCACCAATAATACCACAAAACCGAATTAGATGTATCAAAACATTTTTATAAATACCTTCTATGAATTATAAAACAACCCCATATGGTACAACTTGGATAACACATGTAAAATACCCATTTTCACACAAAAATGGAATTTAAAAATGAATTTTTTAATAAATTCCACCAAAAATAATTTTCATAGAAAGAATAATGAATGAGTAGTATGTTAAAATTATAAATGAAGGAAGTATAACTCATCTAGTAGTTCTATCACATTAAATCACCTACCACAAGTGTCAAAAAACACCAAATCGTTATGTGAAAGTTCAACCACGCCACCGCCGCAACATAAGGGTGTTAAATAAAACCTAAAACCACAATATTAGACCAAGAAACCCAATATCAGACCCTAGGTTCTAATACTTACTTTTTATACATTAGGAACTTCACGAAAATGGAATAAACGGTAATAAAATTGGAGGAGGAAGGAAGAAAACCCACTTACTTGAGATATCTTGAAGAAATCACCCCAAATACACCAATAAGTGAATCTAAAAGTAGAAAAAACTGATATTGAGGTTCTAAAATAGATGAGGAGATAAATTGGGGACTGAAATGGGGGAGAAGATTAAAAAAATGAAGGATTTATAAAAGAAACAAATTACCTTTTCAAATTTGGAATATTTGAGAAATCTTTAGAAAATTTTCCCTAATCCACAATGATACTAAGATCTAAAGAGAGAGAAATAAACATGGGGGTGCGCCTAGGGTTTATGAGCTCGAGTGAGATATGGAATCACCTATTTTTGTTGAAAAATGAATAATATATAAATTAAAACAAATTATTTTTTAAAAACTAGAAATGGGATATCGGGCTAGGCCAATACCATAATAAATAACAAAAATACACTATTATTATGGAATCTTAAGGGGTCCAAATGGATATGGTAGTTTTAATAGGTCAGTAAAGACTATGTGATAATTATAATGGATAACAAAATTTTAAAAAACAAAGGGTTTATAAAAGAAAAAATATTTATTTTTACGTTTGGAAATGAGCGCATGGTTTGACCCAAATATTGAAAACCCACCCTTTCCTAAAAAATGCACGGGAAACCCACAAAACAAAGAAATAATGGAAATTACATGAAAAATATCTTTAAAATAACTCATGTATGTGACAATTCTCCCCACTATGAAAGAATTTATACCCTACAAATTTAACCTGAAGCATGATTGGAAAACAAGAATAGGCACTCTTTCTCAACCCACAACATCTGCTCCCATGTTTTGTGGAAATCATTCCAATGTTGAAAAAGGACCCAAACCAGTGGAATAAACTTTACAAAAATCATCTTCTCTTAGGAATAAACTATTCAAACCAATAGATCAGAAATAGAAAAATTGGGCTCAATATCCAAGTCCTCCTAATTCAGCACATTGGATGAATCCAGGTTGTACTTCTTCAGTTGAGAGACATGGAAGACATCCTCGATAGATGTCAACCGAGAAGAAAAATCCAACTTGTATGCCACCTTTCCAATATTCTCGATGATTTCAAAAGGTCTGACATACCGCGGCGTTATCTTCCCTTGCTTTCCGAAACAACAATTACCTAGATGAGGGGCCACTCTCAAGAATACTTGGTCACCTATAGAAAACTCTAGTTCTAAATTCCTCTAATCACCATATGTTTTATGAATAATATGAGTTGTTTATAAGTGATCCTTGATCAATTATACCTTCTAAAACATTTCTTGAATGAGGCTCGACCCCAATAGTGAGGCCTCACCTACCTTAGCCCAACACAAGGGGGACCGACAAGGCTGCCCATAGAGCACCTCAGAAGGAACCATTCACATTGAGGATTGGTAACTATTATTATAATAAAATTCAACCAATCCCAAATTGCAATCCCAAAAACCCCCAAAGTCCAGGACACATGCACAGAACATGTCCTCCAAAATCTGATTCGCCCGCTCTGTCTGACCATCCTTTTGAGGATGGTATATTGTGCTCATCTTAATCTGCAACCCCAAGGACTTCTAAAGGGATTCCCAAAACCAAGAAGTAAAACATGGGTCTCTATCTGAGACAACTACTAATGGAACACCATGAATCTTTACCACTTTTTGAAGATACAAATGGCCCAACTCATACACTTTAGCTATATCATTGATTGGAATGAAGTGAAATGATTTTTTACGATGATCAATAACTACCTATATGGAATTATTTTCCAGAGGTGTATGAGGAATGAAAATAATGAAGTCTATGTTGACATCTTTACACTTCCATGTATGAATGGGTAATGACTGGAGAAAACTGGAGGGCCTTTTGTACTCTGCCTTCACCTGCTGATATATGTAGAATCTCAACACAAAGCCAACTATGTCATGTATCATACCTAACCACTAGAACTACCGAAACACATCCTAACACATCTTGGTGGCACCAGGATGGACAACCCACTAAGACTTGTGGTTATCCTGCATCACCACCTTCCATAGAGATGACAAAACTACTGATCAGCCCTTGAAGCACAAGATTCTCTTGGGGGATGATGACACATCATATGACGTCTCCACACCATGATGAAACTACCTAAACCATTGAAAAATCTCATCACTGGGCTATTCTCACTAAATAAACTCTAAGAGAGAAGGAGTAAACTGAATTCACACTAAGAACACACCTCCACCGTACTCATGGGTGTCCACATGAATCTGAGCAAAGAGCCCCATAAAAGTCCACTCATCACTGGACTTCATGAAGGATTGCACTAGTACTTTTATACTTAAAGAATCTGCCACCACATTTCCCTTTCCCAGGGTATAAAAAATTTTAATGTTTAAACCTTGCAAGTACTCAATACAGTAGCGCTACCTCAGATTGATATCCTTCTATGAGAATATGTACGCTAAAATTTTATGATCATAGTAGACCAAAAAATTCTCCCCAAAGAGGTTGTGATGCCAAGTATTCAAATCATGAGTCACATATGCTAACTCCAAGTCATGGGTTAGATAATTATTTTCATGTGTCCAGAGTTGGTGAGAACCATATGCCACCACATGATCACCTTACATAAGCACACACTAAAGACCCATACCTGAAGCGTCACAATACACCACATACCCCTTTTCATCCTTTGAAATAATCTACAAGGGTGCATTATTCAACCACCACTTCAGTTCCTTATAGGATTAATGAAACTTTCAGCCCCATACAAACTTCTCCATTATTTTGGGTGAGCATGATCATCAACGAAGAAAGCTGAGAGAAATCGTGAACAAACCATGTGTAGTAACTAGCAAGGCCGAGTAACCTCTTGATCTTGAACACATTATTTGTCTTGTCCCGTGGCATAACCAAATTGATCTTCTTGGGGTCCACTAAAACATCCTTCTATGAGATCACATACCCTAGAAACTTCACCTCCCTGATCTAGAAAGAGCACTTGGACAACTTTTCATAAAGTATATTCTCTTAAAAGGTTCCCAACATGGTCCAAAAATGATGTTCATGTTCCTCCTCAGATCCAAAGTAAACTAGTTTGTCATCCATGAATACCAAAAAAATAGAATTGAGATAATGATGGAATAATCTATTCATGAGGTCCATAAAGTCTACTGGGGCATTGGTTAATCTGAAGGGCATGGCCAAGTACTCAAAGTGGTTGTACCTACTTCAGAAGGCTGTCTTCTGGATATCTGACTCTTTCACCCTGAGTTGATGGTAACCTGAATGAAAATCTAGTTTCGAGAACCACTTTTCCCACTTCAACTAATCAAAAAAATAATCTATTCAAGGCAAAGGATATTTTTTCTTGATGGTTACCTTGTTCAACTTTCGGTAATCAATACAAAAAAGGAGGGATCCATCAGCCTTATTTGAAAAAAGAACACGATCAGACCAATGAGAGATTATCAGGTAAATGAATCCTTTAGATTATAAATCTTCCATCTATATCTTTAATTCCCTTAGCTCTTTGGGGGCCATACGACATGAGGGAAGAGATATTGGGTGTGTTCCCAACTCCAAATTGATCGAGAACTCCACATAACGCTCTAGAGGAAAGCCTGAAAAATATTATGGGAATACCTCTATAAACTCATCCAATACATGAGGTAGTCCACATTCAAGAGAATGACCATCTTCCTCTAGAACGAGTGATGATACCTAGAAGACAAGGTTCGCCAACTCTGGGAGTGGAGGTCCTGCACGACCCAACCAAGGATCCCAATCCCCAAGGAAAACCTAATAAATCCCATCACGTGCCGTGAAACTAACCCATCGCCTATATAAATAGATATGTGCTTGAAATTGTAATAGAAAATACATGTCAATTATCATGTCAAATAGATCCATATCTAAGACAAGGAGGTCCCACTCGATCTCAAACCCTAACATGAAAAGCACACATGATAAGAACTTGAGACTTTTCTCCATCTTATTCCCCAGTGGAATCACTAAATCCATCAAAAAAGAAACAATATTAGTTAGAAAATTTATTGTGTTCACAAAATGGGAAGAGATGACTGAAATAGAGGTAGAAGTATAAAAAAGAGTAGCAGGTATAGAAGATGCAATCAAAATGGTACCTCGAACTATCGACGGTGTTGCCTCTGATATTGTTGGTGCCTGATCTACCATATGAAGAAGCTTAGTCTATTACTGAGAATGACCACTCGCCTATGGATATTCCCTAAACTGGATCTGCCCAAATTATGAGAAGACCCTTCCACCATGGACACTGAACCATTATCCCATTGTTCTACATGTCTATGAATAAAATAGCACCCCTTTAGAAGCCACAAATCCTAACGCACTCTGGAGTGGATGTGCCATCCTGTAAATGAGCTAGAAGTGTCCCATACCTCCAAACTGATAAAAAAATTTCGAGGAGATGTGTATGCTTGTAGTATGTGACCTAGACTCTCACACTGGTGGAACATGACAAACCTCACATCAGAATCCACTGAAGAAAACTGTCTGAAAGGTTAGCTTGATCTATCACCTCCCTTCTACCCATACTCCTCTCACTTCCTTTTCATCTTAGAAGAGATGCCACTTCCCATTCCGGATACTATCACAGAGAAACAAGCCCTCCCATTTTGGTTTATCTCCGCCATGTAATCACTATCAACCACTTCAGCATAGGTTTTCATCTTGAATAGGAAGACTTGAGAATAGATCTCTGGTCGCAAACCCCTCTCGAACTTGTAGGACTTAATCTTCTCATTGGAGACCATTTTAGGATCATACTAGACCAACTCACTAAATAGGTATGCATACTACATACCTGAAAGACCCCCTAAAGAAGTTTCATAAACTATTGAGATCGAGCATATACCAAAAAGTTTGGGTATTACTAGTCGTTAAAGATAACATTGAAGTCCATCCAGCTCATCTGATCATGCTTCCCAGCTTAAAGCACTGATTCCCACCACCTGTGGAAAAAAAGTATAATAGTAAGGTGGAAAAATTTACCCTAACCTCCTTAGGTGTGTATAGAAACCCAAACATGCACTGGATCTTTTCTATCCACTCCTCTACTTCATTGGGTTCTGTGCTACCTTGGAAAGTAGGAGGCTTGTTTTTCTGAAACTCTTTGGATTTTTCCTTCCTAGGACTAGTATCGTCTTCTCTAATAGGATTTTTAACATGATATAGTACCTTTCCTAGAGCTTGGATATCCCGAACCACATCCTCTACTAGCCTCTGATCAAGCGGTGATGGAGAACTCTCTCTTGCTTCATCCCGTGGGTGCATGGGAGCTTTTCGGGGAGGCATGTTGGTACAAAAGGCAAGAGTCACAAGAGAAAAAATCTGTAAAAAGTTATTAAAAATTTTATCAATAAAATCAAATATAAATAATCCAAACACATTAAAATAATAAAATAAACAACTACTTCACCCCCACCCGATGTCCACATGCTATCTGCATCCCACACGTCTCACCTGAAGAAACAATTCCAACATCCCATGGTGACTCGAGGTATTTCATGTGAGGTGCGAGCTAGGAACCATACTCATGACCAAAACTCTAATCCTTGACATTTATAACTCCTGTCTAGCCCGACTCATCCGAAAATAATAATATAACCCCAAAACATTAACAACCTCTGATACTATTTTGTCACGAACCCAATTTAGTCTCTATCAAAACCAACACCAAACCCCACCTATGGAAAGGCCCAAAGGTCTTTTGCAACCCCTATGGGCTGGAACAAGTTCCCGAGTATCTTAAATACTAGTTTGGGAATGATTTACCCAATTATGGATACAAAAAACAACAAAAAACTATCAATAAACCGAATCTGAAAATTCATGCCATATAAGCCTTAAATAAAATTCAGAACAGAATACATGGGTATTTACGTGATAAAAGATGTAAAAATATACATAAAATTATATTCAAAATATCCCAAGTCACTCTACATGACAATGGGTCATCACCCACAAGCCATCTCTACAGCACTACACCATGGAAGGAAACTAAAAACCCGAACCGCCATCACCTAAGGCCTTGCCTTTCTCTGTATAAAACATGATCAATTTTACTTACACCCATTTGGTGTAAGTTGGGTTTTAACCTAAACCCCTTATGATACCACCAAAAATAATCCACACAGTATGAAATACAAGATAAAAATAATGCAAGTTCTAACAAACAAGAAATGGTGGTAATAATTTCTAATGAACGAAAGTTTTAAAAGTAAATAATTTTTAAAGGGAAACTTCAAAGAGTGTAAACATTTCAATAAAACACTTATGCTTCTGAATTATTCATTCAAATACACCATAATCCAATGATAAATACTGAATAGTCAATGAACACTAATATCGGGAACACCCCTAGGCACTAGTTACTTTTGGAACCCATGTACCTCGTATCTCGGAGTAAAGTAACCATAACCATATCCGTTATCATGCATGATCCACTAGTAGGGAACATTCCCATAACCTGGTAGTCCCCAATAATAATCAATATAGTTTTTTTTATTGTTTTCAATTTTAAACTTTCTAAGTGAAGTAGGGACAAAACCAATCTGGATTACTAGCGTACTAGTACACGTCTGCCCACCTAGATACTCGGTCATCCCCCTTTGAGATCAAATAATTTCCACATGTTTCCAAAATTTATTTTCACATAAAAACTTATGTTATGGTCACACACATTCAAAACAGTATCTACACATGCTTTTCCCCCTTTATATAACTCATTAAACCACTTAGAATATCTATAAAACAATTTCAAGGAATGTAACCAAACATTGCACATAAAATTCATCTAAAATTCCTCTTTGAAAACCCAATACCCTCCAAGAATACCCCAAACCAGAATTGGAAGCATCAAAACATTTTAATAAAACCTTTCCATGAATTATAAAACAACACCAAGTGGTACAACATAGAACACACATGTAAAACACCCATTTCCACACAAAAATAGAATTTAAAAATCCATTGTTTAAAAAATACCACAAAAACAATTTTTTGTAGAAATAACAACGAAGGAGGAGTATTCTAAAAATATAAATCAAACAAGGATAAATCATCTAGTAGTTCTTACACATGGAATCACCTACCACAAGTGTCAAAAACACCAAATCCTTATGCAAAAGTTCAACCAAACTATCGCCACACCACAAGGATGTTATATGAAACATTAAACACAAAGATTATACTAAGAAACACAATATAAAACCCTAGGTTATAATACCTACTTTTGGGATATTATCAACATCAAGAAAAATGGAATAAACCCTATGAAAATGAGGGGAAGGAAGGAAACCCTCTTTCTTGAGACATCTTGAAGAAATCATCCCAAATACAACAATAAGTGAATCTACAAGAAGAAAAAAATAATAGGGAGGTTATAATATAGATGATGATGTCAAGTGGGGACTTAAATGTGGGAAAAAGAGTAAAAAATGAATGATTTATGAAACAAATTACATTTTTAAATCTAGAATATATGAGAAATCCTGAGAAATTATTCCCTAATCCGCAATGATTCTGAGCTCCAAAGAGGGATAATGAACATGGGGTTGCGCCTAGGTTCTGTGGGCTTGATTTAGAGTTTTAATCCCCAAAAAATATTTAAAAATGAAGAATATATAAAAGAAAAAATTATTATTTTTTAAACAGGAAATGGGCTCACGGGCTTGCCCAATACCTTAATATATAACCCAAATCCACCATGATTATGAGTTCCTAAGGGGTCCAAATGGATATATTAGTTTTAATATCTCAGGGGAGGAAAATTGGAAATTCTAATGTGTTTAAATGTTGAAAAAAATTATTTATAAAAGATTTTTTTAAATATGGAAATGGGCTCACAGTTTGGACCAAATCTTGAAAACCCTCCCTTTCCTAAAAAAATGTATGGGAAACCCCCGCAAAAATGAAATAATGAAAATTAAATGAAACATAACTTTAAAATAAGTAATTTATGTTACAAGACTTTATTTAATGGGTAAAAAACATATTATTTCTGTGTACGACAAACTACTACATCACGAAATGATGAATGTTAAATTTTTCTTTACCACCTATCTCAGTGGCCATTTTGATGGAAAATATATTTATATATTTTTTATATGATATTTACAATTTATTTATATTTCCATAATTTTATTTATAACATACCTTTATTCTTTCCATATTGTGTAAATATGATAATTTCGTTTGATAAAGTGTTGACTACCACCCACTTAGAGCGATATGACTCATTTAAGAAATACATGGAATGCTACAAGAAAGGTTTTAATACAACTATGTAAAATATATAAAAAATATATGATATAAGAATTATAACATATATATGCATAATTTTTATTTCATTCTTTTAATATGACAAAAAAATTGAAAATAATATTAATCTGTACATATGACCAACCGTCTTCTTGAATATTACAGTTCATTTCTAATATCAAAATATTATAGACTACTATAAATACACATATACTGAATATTTATGATATTAGGATAATATTTTATATTAATTATATGATTAAAACATGAAATATTTAATAATAACAATGAATAAAAAGTTAAAACATACTAAAAAAACTATGAAATTAACACCCAAAATAGTTAAAATAATGAAAGGTTATTAACAAAAAAGAAATAATACATTATAAGAGGATCATATATGTTATAATAAATTTTAATATGGTTCTATTATAAGTTATTAAACATGTTTAAACCCCTTATTCAAGTGGTTAAAGTATGTTCACCCGAAATGAAACACAAGGTAATGGATTCTCATCTCACCTTTTACATATGTGAGATAAATGTAATGTTTATCACAAACATATTTTGTATAGTGCATCTACTAAATCTTTTGTTATATTATATTATTAATCCTTTTATATTCTTGGTATCTTAATCTTCCATTTAATGTTATTTCTTCATGAGGAGTATTATTTAAATTTTTTCAAAGTTGTATGGGACACTTTGGAATTTTTAAATATTATTTTCCTCAATAATAACTTTAATGATCTTGAAATGGTATTTAAAATGGAATAAATCATAATAAAGTTTTTCAATAAAACCTTTAATTTTCTATCCTATGGTTATTCATGGCCATTTTCAAGTATTAGTACTATTTTTCACTCTTTGGAACTCAAAATGTTTTAGAAAATGATTTTAAGAAAACCCAACTTTATTTCTCACTTTAGTTAGAGAAATTGTTTTCTTATAATAACCATGTTTTATTAAAAAAATTTATAAATGATTTGTTAAAGAAATTTTTGCACATTTTTATTTTACCAAGATTTTTAAATTAATCTTTTCATCGCTTTCCTGATAAGGCATTTTCAAATATTTTTACCATGAAAAAAGGAATGTTCTTTTACCTCGTACGACAAGTACAAACTCAGTTGTCATAATTTCATTGGTGATTACTTTTAATTTATAAAAGGTTACCTTTTAATGAAAATATTTTCTATAGATATTTTCAAAGAATTTTTTTTTAAATGTTTTTTCATAATAAAAAGATATTTTCCTCAAGAATGTTTTTAAAATATATTTTTATAATATTTCCATTCATCAATGAAAAAAAAACTTTATTTTTTTCCACTTAGGATATATTATATTGATACCATCCTTATTATTACTCAGTTGGGTTTATTATTTATTTTTTGAAGGTTAGTATTCACATTCACTTCCTTGAATCATTTTTTATTCTCCTTGGAATATTCAATCTCCAATTATCATTGAACATCGAATTTACATATGATTATCATTTAATTTTTTGTGGATATTAATATTTCCTAAAATGTATACCATTTTAAAAAAAGTGCCTACTTTGATAAATATTTTATTATTTTGGGAATTATTGATAATTTCATATTCTTTATTCAAAACAGATATTTGATAAGGAATATTATTTATTTTGGTTATTTGATATGAGGAATGCTTTGTATTGGTATTGATGGGTAGAGTTCAGAATTTATATAGTTCCTCGACGCATCGATAGGTTCTCATGAGACAAATTAGTTGTGTAAATCAGAATAGTTTAAACTGTATTGTGAAATGTCTTGATGGTATAGGTTTTCATGTGTCCCAAACATGAAATCCTTTAATAAATCATTTACCCTCATATTAGTTTCATTTATTATTCATCAATGAGATTTTGCGTTAACATATCTATAGATACATTTCATTTTTAGTTCATTGATTAAAGGACATGTTTTTAGTTTCTTACCTTTCCATGTTTATGCTTCCTTATCTAGTTATTTTAATGGCATTTGTTTCTAGTTATCACTATTCCATATATTTTACACACCTCCATTCTGTTTATTGATTACATGGAATGTATGTTTAATTATTTACCTTTCCATATTTACTATTTTTACTGATTAATTATTTCTTCCAATTTAATCACCCCTACTGAGTATTTAAGCTCACCTGTATTATGTTTATTTCCCCAAGAATCCAAGAAGCATACTATGAAAAATATGTAAGTATATACTATATAGAATAAAGTAATTCTCTGAGTTATTTAATTATTTAGAAGAAGAAAAAAATTATGCTGTAATTAGTGTATTATTATGTAATACATTACTCATTTATCTATATGTTTTACCAAGACTACTAAACTCTCATTCCTTTAGGATTTGATTCCATATTATCATGGAAATGTAATAGTAGAAGACACTGGATCTAGGATATATGGGGTTAGGTTTCTATAGTTGGTATCAGAGGAATTTTAGTAGCAACCTTGGGAACTACATTTAGGAAAAAATATTTTAAAGAATGTAAACCTATGGAAGAATTTTACGAGAAGTATAGAAGAACATCCTAATTTTTCAGTTAGATAGGGATTATATGGTATTCCTAGAAATTCATCACTATATCGATACTACAAGTGGACGTGGTTCTAGAATAGATATACTTAGGTGTAATAACATTGAAAATGTGTTCCGAGCCTGACTCTAGTTAACCTCGTACATGACAATGGGCCTTAATTTGCACCTCGTTTAACACGCCCAAAGAATTTTCTTCAGACAATCTGCGTTTTCTTTACCATCAATTATGAAATTTTTTAATAGATAATGAAAATTAATATCATAGTTTAATCCTATATTGTTTTAGATTGGAAATAAAGAGTTATGATTTATAAATCCTATAAATGATATTATGGGAAAACCTTAGACCAAGGAAGGACCTATGTGGGAAATAAATGGATGATTTATTTAGTTATTGAGGTTATATTAAAAAACTTATTTAAAAGGATATTTAGTGATTAAATTTACTTCAAGGATATCCATTATGTTTTTAAAATTATATTAATAGGGTTTTACAAAAAGGAAAAACTCTATGTCAAGTGAAAACCAATTAAATCTGGAAAGGTTGATAGTATTGAACCCATGACTGATAAATGATAAAGGTTTCATTCCAACCACTCACCGACAAAATGTCCTGGTTAATTTTTCATTCATTTATATAAACAATTTGAATAATAAATGTTAATGATGAACCAGTATTATCAATTTTCTAGGATTAGAGATTAATATATCAACCATATTTGTTTTGGAAGATAGTTAAAGACAAATAGTTCGAGTTTTCACTATTTTATAGTCCATAATATCCTTTAAAAGTATATTTTAGTGTTTCAGGAATAATTTTTTTATTGGTAAATAATTTTTGGCAGTGAAGGTTTAAATTAGAATTTGATCAAAGCGCAATAAAAAGTTAGGATTATTCATATGAAATTGATATCTTCCAGGTAAGAATATTTCCTTATATTGTTAGGTAGTAAAAAATTACACAAAATTAAGAGAAATACATTGAAATAAAATGCTGTACTATTACATTAATTTTTGTTAAATTGATGGTATACTAAATCATTTTAGATTTATGGAGTTGAGGCCCTAAAATTTATATTTATAATTAACTTGTTAGTGATTTATGACCTCATTCACTCCCTATAAAATTTTAAACTTTTCCTCCAAGTAGGTATTTTCACTTTCCACTAATGTTCTCCTACTTAAAAACCAAGTTACAAGGAAGTCCATGTTACCTTTGTACTTCCTATTATCTCTTTTGTAGAATATATTTTATTAACCCTCTTTAGGATGTAGGATTTAAACATATAAAATATCAATTAATATATTACCAAGATTAATTTTAAATTGGGATTAGATAATTTAATTTTGGTGGAGAGAATGTAACACCATGAAATTTTGAAGTAGAAATTTACATTCGATAGTATATATGACACGGATCACCAAGCACGTAAGGGAATGTAATATCCCAAGACTCTAATATATATTTAATATTTTAAATAAATTTAATACATGATATAACTTTTAACGCATGAAATATCAAGTTAGAAAGCATTACACACAAGAGTGACTATCCTCAATAGCTTTCATTACACATAAGACCGAGTTTCACCGAATAACAATGTATTATTAAAAAATAATTATTTAATATAATAGGATATAAAATATTTATTAAGTTAGTAGTTATGAATAGTAATAAATAACTTATGAAAATTATAGTTTATCGAAATATATAATGAATCAATTGGTTTAAAATTAATTAAAAATTAATATCAGATGCAATTGAATATAAAGTGAATATTTTTTATAGAAAACTATTTTTAGGATAAAAAATTTGTTTTATGATAATAGGTTAAATTAATTAAAATTATTGAGTGATATTAATTTAATTAATATATTTTATATTTGATAAAATATTTTTTATATTCTTCCATTGGGTTTGATAGACATAAGATAAGAACAAACTCTGTTTGACATAAAAAAACTTATAATTTTATAATGGCAATTTTACCACATTTTAATGGAAAACACATTATAATTTTTTATTTTGAAAATATAACTAATTTAATATGTAAAAAAAACTTTATATTTTAAATAGAAACATAATAATTACATTAGGGTTAATTTTTGATATCTTTCTGAAACATTTCATTTTTTAACGAATAGTTAAAAATACAATTTTTTAGTTCAAAGCTACTTTTTCATATAATTTATTTACGTGTTTAAATTATAATTTTTATGGGTTTTAATGTTTAGTTAAATAATATTTTTATAAATTAATATAATTTATTTCATTTCAATCAATTCACTTCGAAATTGACTATTCAAACGTAGCAAACTTTCAGATGTTTTTACTTTAAAAACCAACTTTGTCGTCCCGTCTGTGGGATTAAATTTAAATCAATTTCTTAAAATTATGTGATTGGAATTTGAAAAAATTTATTCCCTATTTTTAATCATCATAATTTATAATTTATAATAATACCAAATTTCTTTTTGACCAAAAATATTAGTGAAAGTGATTAAAATTAATTACAATTACTAAGGTAAAATTAAGTTCAATAAAGGACTAAACCTTTATGTTAGGGGTCCAAATGGCCAATAATATTGTAGAAAACCCATTGGATGAACATAATTAGTCTATTAAACTTAAAATATGGAGTTTTTTTAGTTTGATATGACGTTTATTTGTTAAGAACACGATTACACCTAACTTGTTTCCAAAAACTCCAAGTGAGTCCTTTTCATTCCCTATAAAAGGCCACCACCTATCCCTATTACACACACCCCTCAAACCACTATGGTTCAAAAAATATCTTCCCAAATAGATTACCAAAATTCATCCCCTCTAACTTGAATCCACTATTTGGTATGAAATCCATCCAAGTATGATTTTTGATACAAACCAAAAGTAGTTACCCGATTAAGAGGTAACATATTCTCTCAATATTTTTAATTTTATTTCCATTATCCACCCCCAAAAATATGTTTATTAAATGATTATAAAAAAATATTATGAAAAATATAATAGTAATTTTTATGTAAATGTTTATACCAACTCTTACACACACCTCCATCTAATGGGTAATGATCACACTATTTCTATATACAACGAACTACTGCCTCATGAAACGATGATTGTTAAATTTTCCATTACCACCTATAATGGTAAAAAAATATGATGGAAAATATCTTAATATATGTTATATATGATATTTATAATTTCTTTATGCTTCTATAATTTTATTTATAATATACATTTATGATTTCTATATTGTGTAAATATGATAATTTTATTTGAGGAAGTGTGGACTACCGCCACCTCAAAGCGACGTGACTCGTTCATGCCATACATGGAATGTATAAAGGAAGGATTTAGTAAAACTATGTAACATATATAAAATTTATATTATAATATAATTATAATATAAATATGTATCATTTATCTTTTATTCTTTTAATACGATAAATAAATGAAAGTAGCATTCATGCGTACGTACGACCTACCGTCTCCATGAACAGTGCACTTTATTTCTAATATAAAAATATTACAGACAACTATAAATACAAAAATATTTGATATATATGATATTAAGATCGTGGTTTACATTATTTATATGATGAAACCATGCCATATTTAATAATAACAATGAATAACTTGTTAAAACATACTCGACAAACTAGCAAATTAACACCCTAAATAGCTAAAATAATGAAAGGTTATTAAAAAACGGGTAATAAGATATAATAAGAAGATCATATATGAAATAATAAATATTAATATAGTTATTTTATAAGTTACTAACATGTTTTATCCCTTTATACAGGAGGTTAACGAATGTTCACCTGAATGGAAACACAAGGAAAGGGATTCTCCTTTTACTTTTGACATCTATGAGATAAGTGTCATGTTCACCACTTACATATTTTGTGTGGTGTATATATTGAAACTTTTTTTATATTTTATAACTAATCCTTTTATCTTCTTGGTATCTTAAACATACATTTAATGTTATTAATTCATGAGTATTTTGATTTAAAATGTTTCAAATTGGTATGGGCCGCATTGGAATATTTAAAGATTATTTTTCTAAATAACAACTTTAACGTTCTTGTAATGGTATATACACTTAAAGAAATTACATAAATATTGTACAATGAAGCCTTTAATTTTATCTCACATAGTTACTCTTGATAATTTTAAAGTATTAATACCATTTTCCATTGTTTTTTACTGAAAATGTCTTAGAAAATTCTTTTAAGAAAACCCCACTTTATTTATCACTTTAGTCGGAGAACCTATTTTCTTTTATAAACCGTGTTTTGTTAAAATATTTTCAAAAAATATTTTAAAATTCCTTTTTAAATACATTTTTATCATTTTCTCTTTTACCAATGCTTTTAAGGGAGTATTCTTGTCTCTTTCCCAATAAGACATATTTCAAAACTTTTTACCGTGAAAAAGGAATGTTATTTTACATTGTAAAACAAGTATTATGATTTATTTAAAGAGAATGTTTTCAAAAGTTATCTTAAAATATAAGTTTTTTCAAAAGTTTTTTCAGAATAAAATGATATTTTCTTCAAGAAAGTTTTTAAAAGATATTTTTATAATATTTGTACTCATCAATGACAACCCTTTATTTTATACCACATGTGATATGTTGTATTAATACCATTATCATTATTCCCTTATTGGGTTTATTATTTAATTGGATAAGGATATTATTCACATTAACCTTTTTGAATCATTTTTTATTCCCCTTAAAATATTAAATCTCTAATGATCATTGAACATTGATTTTTTTTCCTGATTATCTCTTTCATTTATCATGGATATTACTATTTCATAAATCATATAAAATTTTACATATGGTGTCTAATTTGACCTTTATTTTATTATTTTTTAAAATATTGATAATTATGTATTATTTATTCAATACATATATTTTATAAGGCATATTTTTGTTATTCAATATGAGGAATGATATGCACTATTATTTATGGGTAGAAATCAGACTTTATATATATCCTTTATGAATAGATATGTTATCCTAAGAAACATTTGTTGCACAAATTATAATAAATAAAAATATCTTATAAAAGGTCTTTATTGTATAGGTTTTGATGTGCCTTAGATGTGTTGTCTATTAATAAATAATTTCCCCTCATATTTGATGGAGTTATTATTCATCCATGAGATTTTTCATCAATACATTTATGGATACATTTTATTTTCAGTTCACTGATTAAATGTCATGAATTTTAGTTTCTTACCTTTCCATTTTTCTTTTTTCCTTATCTAGTTATTTGAATGAAATGTGTTTCTAGTTGTTACCTTTCCATATTGTCTATACACTTCCATTAAGTTTATTGATTACATGGAATGTGTTTTTAGTTATTTAACTTTCTATATTTAATATTCTCATTGATTCCTTATTTATTCCACTATATTAACCCTTTCTAAGCATTTCAGCTCACCCTTATTATGTTTCTTTCCCCATGAATACAATAAGCGTACTATGAAAGATATGAAAAGATATACTATATAGAATAAAATTATTCTTGATGTTGTTTATTTATTTAGAAGAAAAAATGATGTATTTTTTATATTATTTTGTAATATAATAATAATTTATATATCTGGTTTAGAAAAGCTATTAAAATATCATTCCTTTGTTATCTGATTCCTTGTAATCATTCCAATACAATAGTAGCAGACACCGAATCCATGCTATCTAGGGTCAGGTAGCTACATGGGTTGAAAAAATATAATGAATTTATAGATGGAATTTCAATGTGAAGCTTTGGTGGAATCCCAAACCAAAATAATTTAGGGAATAATCTGTTGATTCAATAAGTTTTCCTTATGACTTTTTTATTCCTTTATGTTTTAAAAATGACACACTCTCTATCTTGAGGCCAATTTTATTTCCCTAAAGATTTATCTTAATAAGGAAATTTTCCTTCCCATGAAATTTTTCTCCTTATCTTTGTTTTCATTATTCATGATTTAGTTTCTCTTATTCTAACTAATTTTATTTCTAAAGTGTAAAAATAGGTTTCTTATCCAAAACCACAAAATCCTATAAATACTTAGATATAGAGAATTCTGTTTTCAGGTTCTGAATTCGGATTCAAAATTATCTAAATTCCGATTATGAATTCTCTGAATTTGGAATCCAAATTCTCTGAATTCAGATTCTGAATTCTTTGAAATTCAGATTCTAAATTCTCTGAAATTGAAATTCTAAATTCTCGGAAATTCAGATTCCTATTTCTCTAAAATTCAGATTCTGAATTCTCAGAATTAAAATTACGAATTCTCTGAAATTCAGACTCTGAATTCCTTAGAATTCATGTTCTGAACTCCTTTGAATTCCGGTTCTGAATTCCTTAGAATTCAGACTCCAAAGTCTATATAATTATGATTCCGAATTCCTTAAAAAATAGAATATGTATATCCATGTAATATAGACTCCAATTTTTTATTTTCTTGAACTCTGAACTTTATTTTCCTAGACTCAAAAAACATATTTGGTTAAGAAACCATATTTTTCTTAACCTTGTTTTAGTTATGAAACGATGTCATACATTCTGTTTCTAACTAACCGTTGTTTGAGTGAGACCTATAAAAGTCCCTCTGAGATTCAAGGAAAAATATGATCATTGGAGGAGGGAGCCGACCATTGGGAAGTTCTAATATATAGAAGCTCATTATAATGAGATCATCATGACTGACTCGATTACTCTAGAAATTACATGCTGCCGAAGTGATTTCTAGAGAGAGAGAGAGACTCTCATGCTTTGTGCATACTGAACATCTTTTTCAGCTTGCTTTGTGTGACTCTGATTGTTTCTGTGTATAATAGAGGGATTCTGGGGATAAGAAGACAGAGGTTCTGACTACCTAAAAGTTCTAGGACTTCTTTGATTAAGAAAACAAAGGTGCCGAATACCTAAAATATTGAGAAATTCATTGATAAGGAAGATAGAGGTGCTGACTACCTTGAAGTTCTAGGGATTTTGGGGATAGAAAGAAAAACTATGATATTCTTATAGAGGGCTTACCATACTGTGGGTAAGACAAAATTTCTTGAAAGTATAAATCAAGGGACCTTTATCCAAGGTTGTTGGAATCCCTTCTCTTTGGGTTAAAAGATTTCATACTTGTTACTTGTATTGTTTCGAGTTTATTTTCCATTGTATTTTGATTAATAAGGAAAGTATAACTATCTTAGACTTTTTGTACTTGTATACTCTGATTAGTAAGATTCTATATGGTTTAATGTAGAATCATTGTCCTTGTAAACATTTTTTAAGTTTCATTTCTGGAACCATATTTCAGAAACCTAGCAAGTTTTTTGAACTAAGAGTTCTAGTGAATTTATCTTATTTAACTTTGTTAAACATAGAAAGTTTTATATCAACTTTAAAAGTTACAAAAGAAATTTTAAAGGATAAAATTCACCCCTATTGTATATTGAGCATCTACATTCATTATTTCAATCCTAAAATTAGTATCTGGGAAGGTCTATGAAATACTTATATTCACATATAAGTTTTCATGCTCAAGTTTTCATTGTTCTATATATATTTTTCTTTTCTTAAGTTTTTTATCCTTGTTTACAAACTGTTACTATTAACAGGTTTTTGTGGAAAGATATTTTTTTTTAGATAGTAGGAATGAATGTTGGTTTGATTGATAATCTTAATCCTACTAAACCACCTATATTTGATGGGAATTATTTTGAATATTGGAGAGATTATATAAATACTTTTGTTATTAATACTAGAGTGGAAAACTTTCTTATGATTACTAGAGATTACAAGATTCCAGATAAAAAAGTCAAAACTTTTACTAATCAAGAAAAGCTAAAATATCAACTAAACTACAAGGTACACAATACTCTTTTGTGTTCCATGACCAGGAATATATATAGCCAGATTTCATCTTGTGAAGTTTCAAATTGTATTTCAAAGAAATTAGAGGTTACTCATTATGGTACATCCAAAGTTATAGAAACTAGAAGAGCTATGCTTAGAAAAGAATATCATGGATTTATATTTCTTTATAGAGAACCAGTGTGCAAGGTACAACAAATGTTTATAACTATTGTTAATACTTTAAAATCCATGGGTGATAAAGGTTTAGATGATGAGGCACTTGTCGACATGATTATAGATATCATGCCTATTGAGTTGGAATCTAAGAGAATAACTATTGATGAGAATAGGAAGTCATCTCAGATTACTCTTGATGAGATTTTTGGAACTCTTCATCAACATGAGACAAGAATGAAAAGAGATGCTGATTCGAATAAAAATAAAAATGACAATGGAAGTGTAGCTTTTACTACTAAAGAAAAGACTCCTTAAAGGGTTACAAGATCCTAGTCGAAGAAAGTCACTGTTTTATCTGAATCTAGTGAAAGTGAACATTCTAAGAATGTACTAGCTAATATTTCTTGATAGTTGAAAAAGATATTTGGGATGAAAGACTTTTTGTAAAGATTTAATAAGAAAGAAAGAAAATACAATAAAGACTCTGAAGTAACTTGTTATGAATGCAAAAGAGTAGGGAATATAAGGCTAGATTGTCCTATGATTAAGATAAAGGATAGAAATTAAAAGAATTATAATAATAATAGAAATAATTAATACAAAGATAAAGATAAGAATGATTTGAAAGCTAATGACACAGGGAATTCCAGTGGTGGGGACTCTTCTGATGAATCCTCAGAGTATGAATCTTCTGGTTAGAAGAATCTTGGTTTAATTGCCAAGTTACATATTGAAAATCATTGTCTAATAGCCAAGGTACACAATACTGAATCTATAACCATTGTATCCTTGAAAACTAAATATAGTGATAATATATATTATGAATATTCAGATGAAGAATCTTATTCTAATGAAGATAATACTTTAACTACTTATGAATAAGTTTCTAGGTTTCCTGATCTTCTTGAGCATGAAAATTCTAATGTCAAGAAAAAGCTTAATAAGAAAAATTCTAGAATTTGTATTCTTAATAAAGAAGTATCATATCTTTTTAAAGATCTTGATAATTTTTTTTTGATTTTGAATGTATTTCAAAAACTCTTGAGGAAGTTAATTCTGAGAAGGATAAATTTTTTAAAAATCTATAAAAAAGAATTTATAAGATTTTTTTTTGAGAATAACAATAATGCTAAAAATAATGTTTTTGATGATAAAAACATAGTTATTAGACTGATGTCAAAAATATTTTTCTTTAGGATGTGTTTGTAAAACTTTACCTTAGGTAAGGAAAACATTGATAAAATTTATTCCCAAATTCGATATATAAGGAAAAATTATGCATTTGGTTATACTCATTCAAAACCGATTTTTAGTAATAAATATTTTGTTTCTCAAAGTGTTTCATCCTGCACCAAGTTTCATGGTGGTGGTCATTGGGAAAAAAATATTCCTTAAAACAAAACCCAGTATTTAGGTTTTCATACAGAACAATTTTCCAAGAAAATGTTGATTCCTAAAATTTTTCTTTCTGAAGTTTCTAGATCCAAAAATGTTTAGGTTCCGAAAGTCTAACACTCTTATTTTTAGGAAACTAAATATAATACCAACAACAATACATGGTACATGGATAGTGGATGTTCATGGCACATGACTGGTAACAAAAACTTCTTTGAAAATATTATCAAGACAAAAAGAGGAAAAGTAACTTTCAGAGATAATGCTAAGGGAGAAATTTTTGGTATAGGTAAAATTGTTTTTCTTGAAAAAAAGTTGATTTCAAATGTTTTATTTTTTAATGGTATTAAGCACAACCTTATTAGCATAAGAAAATTTTGTGATGAATGTTACCCTATGAATATTAGGAATGATAAATGTTTAGTACACAATTATAAGGAAGACTTTATTATTTCTGCCCATAGGCAAGAGAATGTATACATACTAAACTTAGAATACATTAGGAACCAAGACCTACCTTCTCTTAGTGTAATGGAAGATCATTCTTGGTTATGGAATAGAAGGTTAGGACATTGTAACCTGAAGAACCTTTTCAAACTCTCTAAGAAAATACTAGTTAAGGATCTACCAGAGCTTAGATTTGATTGTTCAAAAGTTTATGATCCTTGTCAATATAGCAAAAAAACATAAATCAAGTTTTAAATTAGTCAGTGAAGTTTCAACTAATGATGCATTACATTTGTTGCATATGGGTCTTTTTGTCCCAACAAAAACTGGATTCATTGGAGGTAAATCTTATGTATTTTTCCTAGATGATGATTAGAATAGATTTACATGGATCTATTTTATAGAAAAGATGTCTGAAGATTTTTCTTATTTCAAATTTTTTAGAGCACAGGTTAATAATGAGAAAAACCTTCCTTTAATAACTATTTATATTGATCATGGAGTAGAACTTCAAAATTCTTATTTTGAAAATTTTTGTAGTAGAAAAGGCATTACTCACAACTTCTCAGCACCAAGAACTCCTCAACAAAATGGTGTTGTTGAAAAAAGAAATCTAATTATACAAGAGATAACCAAAACCATGTTGAGTGAATATTTGATAGTCAAACATTTTTGGGTTGAAGCTGTAAGTACTTCTTGTTATACTATAAATCGAGTTTTTTAGACCTTTTCTTAACAGAACTTATTATGAGTTATGGAATGGTATAAAACCTTGAATTCACTACATCAAGGTATTTGGTTGAAAACTATTCATTATGAATACTAAATATTATCTACATAAATTCATACAAAAATATAATGAAGGAATTTTCTTAGGCTACTCCACAACTTCTAAGGCTTATAGAGTCTTTAATAAAAACACTTGTATTGTTGAAGAAATAATAAATGTTAAATTAAATGAAACCAATCCCTTTTGATTTTAAACACCCTCAACCTATATATTAGGATGTGTTTTCAAAAATAGATTATCATCCTTTGATAGAAGATCCTCATGATAAGTAAAATTTCCAAGAAAATAGTATTGAAGCATCTACCCTAGAAGATTTCCTACTATATATTTATAAACAGGTTTTACAAAACCCAAATCAGTTGTTTCTTAAGAATCATCCCAGTGATAATATCATTGGTGATGTAAATCAACCTATAAGGACTAGAAGTTCTTTAATAAATGAAGTAGAAAATCTAGAATACCTTTACCAATTAGAACAAAAAATCACTAATGAAGCTTTAGGTGATGATGATTGGATAAAATCCATGCAAGATGAGCTAAATGAATTCGAAAGGAATAAAGTCTTGACTTTGGTTGAAAGACCTAAGGAAACTTCTGTTATTGGAGTAAAATGGGTCTTTAGAAATACATGTGATGAAAATGGAATCATAGTATGAAATAAAGCTAGATTAGTTGCCCAAGGCTATAATCAATATGAAGGAATAGAATATGAAGAAACCTTTTCTCTAGTATCTAGACTTGAATATATTCATATTCTATTTTTCTTTGTAGCATTATTTAACTTCAAAAATTTTCAAATTGATGTTAAATGTGCTTTCCTTAATGGATATGTTCAAGAAAAAGTTTTTTTGAACAACCTCCTGGTTTTGAAGATACAAAACATCCTGAATATATTTTCAAACTTACCAAAGCTTTATATGGACTTAAACAAGCCCCTAGAGTTTGGTATGATAGACTTATAGGGTTTTTGCTTCAAAAAAATTATGTTAAGGGAAATGTGGATCTTACCCTTTTTATAAAGAAATATACGAAAATGTTTTGATTGATCAAATTTAGTTTGATGACATTATATTTGGTTCAACCTAGAAATATTTAACTGATTCCTTTTTGGATCTAATGAAATCTGAGTTTGAAATGAGTATGATGGGTGAGTTAACATTTTTCCTTGGATTTAAAATTTCTCAAAAAGTAGAAAGAATTTATATATCCCAATATAAGTATATTAAATATCTTCTTAAAAAGTATGGATATGAAAACACTAAGAGTATAATTACTACCATTTGTACCTCAAATCCACTTTCTCTTGATGATGCTGGGAAACCAATAGATCAAACATATTTTTGAGTTTTGATAGGAAGTATAATTTACTTGAAAGCTAGTCATCCAAACATAATTTTTTAAGTTTGCTTATGTGAAAGATAGCAATCCAGTCCTAAGGAATCTCATTTAAAGGCAGTGAAAAGAATTTTTGTCTACTTAAAAGGAACCACATATTTAGGACTCTTTTATACTTCTAGAAATGATTTTGTTTTAAAATGTTTTACGGATGCCGAATTTAGTGGATATAGTATGGATATGAAAATTACATCCATAACTTTTCATTTATTAGGAGAATCGTTAGTATCTTGGTCATCAAAAAAGAAACACTTAGTTGCATTTTCCACTGTTAAAGCTGAATATGTAGCAGTTAGAAGTTGTTGTGCTCATGTTTTGTGTATGAAATACACACTCACAGACTATGGTATGAGTATTACCAAAACAAAAATAATGTGTGATAATACTAATGCCACTACCTTAAGTAAAAACAATGAACATCACTCTCGTGCAAAACACATAGACATTAGGCATCACTTTCTTAGGGATCACATACAAGAAAAGATACCATTCTTCAATTTATCATAAAGCAAGATCAACTTGCTGATATTTTCACAAAATCATTACCCTCTGATATATTTGAATATATTAAACAGAATTTAGGAATGATAACCATAAGGTAATCTTCCATATTAACTTCTTGTTGAAACCTATCTCCTTATAGTAAGAAACACTTTTTCATAGGGGGAGTACATTTTCTTTTTAATAAATTTTTTTTCATAATCAGCATTTTTTTTCATAATCAATTTTTTTTTGTAATCATATTCTTTTCGTAATCTAAATTTTCACAGTTAAAATTTTTTTTAATCTAAATTTTCAAAGTCAAAATTTTTCGTAGTTTAATTTTTTTTTGTATTTAAAATTTCTCATAGTCAAATTTTTTATAATATAACGTTTTTGTAATCTAAATTATGCATAGTTAGAATTATTTTTCATAGTCTTTTTAAATAATTTAATGTTCTTCAAGAATAATTTTCCTTATTACAAATAATTTTTCCTAAGAAATACGAAAGGTATATATTCTTTTCTATGTTTTCGTAATCACCTTTTTATGTGTTGGTATTTTCATTCGGTTTTAAAATTTTTGGATTCACTTTTACTTAAATATGAATTTTTATCTTAAAAACCTCAAAATATCGGAACCTATCAAAATCCTTCTTCGGTTATCATTTCAACCATAAGATTTGATCAGAATTTTTTTAACTGTTGGATCAACCATGGAAGTTGAACCGTCACCTCAATTTCCTATATAAAGCCTCACTGATGGTTATACTACATCAATTTTTAAGATTTCACATGATGAAGCTCTGTCTCTATATTTAAGGCTGTTCTGAATGTCAAAAGTTTCCTTAGTTCTGAATGTATGTTGAATATTATCCTCAGAAAGATATTTCGACTGTTAAAGAAATCTCTGAATGGAAGATTTACCAAGAAAGGTTAGTTGATCAGAAATTCCTCGACAAGTATGATTATATTATTTCCCAGAATGTTAAGTGTAATGGCTGGGAGAGTATTTGTATTTCAAAACTGAAGGCATAGGACCCAGTCTATCTAGACTTGTTTATTGAGTTCTATGAGATAATAAGTTTCTTCAAGGAAGAAGACAAAGACAAGTTCTACTTCAAGTGTTATGGAAAGACCTACTCTCTTTCTTACAGCAAGGTAGCATGTCTGATTGGAATTCCTTATGAAGGATAAGAAGTGTTTTGTACTCAAAAATTACCTAATGCATTCAAATCTTTTGATAAGGAAAAAGATATTGAGTGTCTTGGACTAAAAGGAGCGAAGACTCCGAAGATTTTTCATATGTCTACAAACTTACTGATTCTTGAATTGTGGGTTCAAGGTTTTATAATTACAAGGAAAGGGGATGAGGATACTTTTATGAAGAGTGATATCTATATATTAGATTTCTTTGGTGAACCTCAGAAAGATTAACTGGGTTAAGTATATCTAGGTGATGATTGAGAATATGAAGAATGGAAATCTAAAATCTCAAAGCCTTAAGTATCCAACAATTCTATTAAAGATTATAGTTTTTTGTTTAGAATCTTCTATAATTCCATGAAGTTCCAAGCCAAGAAATTATAAGGTAATTTTGTTGAGTGATGATACCTTAAAGAGTATGAAGGATGGCTTCTCTACTGAGTCTGGAGAATTTTATGATTTATCTGAAGAAGCGGTAGAAGCTTTGTCAAAGAAGTCGGAAGTGGCTGAAACCTCTAAGAAAGGCGGAAGGAAGAGAAAGGATAAGGAAATAGAAGAGAAAAGAAAAACCCCTATGGACAAGGAAAGTCATTCAGCACCACCGAATCCAAAGAAACAAAAATCCTATCCTCATGAAGTAGTGTCCAAGTGGAGAGATGATAAGAAAAACAGAAAGGAAGGGGAGCCTATGTTCGGATTGGACCCTTATAAAGAAAAATCATTAAGAATTAAGGCTAATGAATAGATTGAGAAGCAATAGAAAGAGAAGAAACAACAGAAGAAGATGTATGAGGCTGAGATAGTGCAATCACTTCTCAAGAATGTTGAAAAAGCATCAAAACAAATTCCAAAACCAGAATCTTATTTATAAGAACCATTACCAGAGACTTCGAGAAAAAAATTAGTGATTCCAAAATCACATTATAAAGAAGAAATTGTTGAAGAAGAATAAGTGGAAGGAGAAGAAGAAGAATAAAGTAGTGGTGATTCAGAAGACATAATAAAAAAAGTTTAAGATTACCATGAGAAAGAAATTCCATCTGTGAAAATGTTGATCTAGAATTCCCAACCTGAATCCTCAAAACTTGCTACACCAAATAATGAAGAGAAGGATTAGGAAGAAGTGAACAATACATATTAAGATGAAAGCCGTAACCATGACTTCATTTATCCAGAAGATCATGTAGCCGATACAAAGAAAGAGAAAGTTGAGGATATTAAGATTGTTCAGCTATCATATAGTAAACATGAATATCCCAAAGCAAAAGACATCATTATGAGAGATGATAAAGGAAATCATGTGGCAGTAGATACACCTAGTAAATCAGTGGTGAAGAATAAAGATGTTGGTGCTTAATCAAAGAGTAAATCTAAGGATATTGAAAAATAATCCTCACCAACCAAACAATCAGATTCAAAATCATCTTTTCTCAGACATTATTTTGTTGTTCAATCATTGAAAAAGATAGTTGGTACTATTCCATTATTTCAATGCATAGACTCAAGATTCTAGATGCTTCACCATATGATAAATTAGAAATCAGATTCAGTTTCCATGGTGATGGGAAAATGTGTCAGACTATAGGCAGATTTCAAAACCATCGTCATTGGTTAGGAGGCTCATAAAAGATCATGTAAGAAGATTACAATCCGGTAAAATAAGACAATTGAAGAAATGAAAATCTTTGATGAATTTCATGATAATGTTAAGAATGATTTTTATTCCTAAGATGGGAAGAACAAGCATCTTTCAAATACTTTTGAGGAAATGTTATGCCTAGAAGAGATAACTTGGAAGAAGGAAGTTAAGGATCTGAATGGAAAGATTAACTCTATGGACATGAATTGGAAAAGTGAAATGGATCTAAGAATTGTGATTGGATAGAATACTGCTAAAAAAGAAGAAGTGTTGAAAGATCAAGAAGAAATTATTAAGGCTCAAGAAGAAAAAATTAAAGCCTTATAGAAGAAAAGTGAAGATCAGGATTAGTTGCTAAAGTATGAAGAAGAGGATCACAAGGATCCCAAGAAGCTAAAAACCATTGTGAAGAAGCTGATGCTGTAAGAGAAAGAAGGATAATTTCTTTCCAATCCAATATTTTGTTGTATTTTTCCTTGTACAAATTATTTAAATGTTAATGAAATGCCGGTTGTTCTTTATATATTTTGTTTGTGGTTGTTTAGTACTAATGTTTCAGGTACCAATTTTCTTTCCATATGCTTTATTCCTTTTTTAAAATCACAAAGGTGGAGAAAGGAATGATAAAAATAAAACAAAGTAAAGAATAGATTTTTTCTAACGGGGATTTTATCTAGGGGAAGTTTTTATCAATGAGGTTTTTCATATGCAAGATAATGTAAAATCTCATTCAGAAAATCAAGAATACGATCCTTGGTGTTACCAAAGCCTAAGGGGGAGTTATTCATATTAACTTTGATCCATAAATAAAGGGACATAAGTTTTTATTTCCAAGTCCATAAAATTTTTAAGTCCTTAGATTATTTTTCATAAGGGGATTTGTGCATTCCAAAAATGGGGAGATTGTTGAGTCAATAAGGTTTCCTTATGACTTTTCCATTCCTTTATGTCTTGAAAATCACAAAATCTCTATCTCAAAGAAAATTTTATTTCCCTAAATATTTGTCTTAATAAGTAAATTTTATTTCCCAAGGAAATTTTCTCCTTATCTTTGTTTTAATTGTTCATGATTTAGTTTATCTTATTCTAACTCATTTTATTTCTAAAGTGTAAAAATAGCTTTCATATCTAAAACCTAAGAATCCTATAAATATGTAGATATAGAGTATCTCGTTTTCTATTTTTGAACTCAGATTACGAAATCTTTGAATTTAGATTCCAAATTCTTTGAATCTAGATTCCAAAATCTCTGAAATTCAGATTTCAAAATCTCTGAAATTTAGATTCCAAATTCTCTGAAATTCAGATTCTGAATTCTCTGAAATTCAAATTCTGAATTCTTTGAATTCAGATTCCGAATTCTCTGAAATTCAGACTTCGAATTCCTTAGAATTCAGGATCCAAATTCCTTTGAATTTAGGTTCCAAATTCCTTAGAATTCATACATTGAAGTCTATAGAATTAGGATTCCAAATTCAATGAAAAATATAACCTGTATATCCATGTAATATAGAATCTGAATTTTTATTTTCTTAGACTCTGAACGTTATTTTCCTATACTCCAAAAAATGGATTTGGTTAAGCAACCATATTTTTATTTCCCTTGTTTTAATTATGAAAATATATTGTTCATTTTGTTTTTAACTAACTGTTGTTTTTGTGACACGTGTATATACACCTCTGAGATTAAATGAAAAATATGACCATTGGAGGAGGGAACCGACCATTGGTAAGTGCATATAAATAAGAGGTCATTTGAATGAGATCATCTTGACTGAATCATTTACACTAGAGATTACATGCTGCTGAAGTGATTTCTATAGAGAGAGAATCTCATCCTTTGTGTGTACTGAACATCTTGTTCAGCTTTCTTAATGCGACTCTGATTGTTGTTGTGTACAATCGAGGGCTTCCGACGATAGGAAGACAGAGGTGCTGACAACCTAAAAATTCAAGGACTTCCTTGATAAGGAAGAAAAAGGTGCCGACAACCTAAAAGTTCTAGGACTTCCTTGTTAAGGAAGACAGAGGTACCATCTACCTTGAAGTTCGAGGGCTTGTAGGGATAACAATACAGAATATGATATTCTTATCAAGGGATTACCCTACTGTGGGTAAGACAGACTTTCTTTAAAGTATAAATCAAGGGTCCTTTATCCATGTTTGTTGGATAACCTACTCTTTGGGTTAAAAGATTTTATACTTGTTACTTGTTTTATTTCAAGTTTATTTTCTGCTACATTTCGATTAATTAGAAAATTATAACTATCTTATAATTTCGTGTACTTGTATACTCTGATAAGTAAGATTCTATATGATTTATGGTAGAATATATTTCCTTGTAAACATTTTTTAAGTTTCATTTCCACAACCATATTTCAGGATCCTAGCATGTTTGTAGAACTAAGAGGTCTTGTGAATTTACCTTGTTTAACTTTGTTAAACATAGAAAGTTTTATATCAAATTTAAAAGTTCCAAATGAATTTTTAAAGGATACAATTTTCCCCCTATTGTATATTGATCATCTACATTCATTATTTCGATCCTACATAATCATTCAATTGATGTTTCTATGTTGTAGAATGAATTTTTATTGGACACTATCCAAAACAAGTAGGATAAAGGATTTTTTTGGATAAAAAATTATGGATGAATTTTTTGGAATTTCATTAGATGATATTTCTTAAAAGAAATGGACACACCATGTTGTAGAATGTGGATCATGAAATAAATTTTATTTAAATGGGATTAAATTCATTTCAAAATCTATTTACCTGAAGCCAAGTAATTCAATATATAGATTTATTAAAAAACATCTATGTGAAACCATACCACATTGTGGCTTCATTCATATTAGTGATAAATAATTAGAAATAATCTATATATTATTTGGATATAGATTTATTTGAAATCCATAATTTAGAACATGTGTGGATTTAAGGTTAGTAAACCATGGTGATAAAGGTCATGTCATTTTTGATGAAATCTAAAAAAAAATATAATTTTACAGTTGAAACATGTGAGATAATTATTATAAATTAAAATGGGATAATATTTATTTTTAATTATTTAATATTAATGTGATTTGTTGTTTATAAACACTGGTATTAGTGTATTTCAAAATTTAAACTTATTTTCATATCATTTTTAAATTTTAATAGGACTCGACAAATTTTTCAAAAAATTGTAAAACAAACACTAAAATTGATTTGAATTTTATTTTTTATGATAAAGACACGTATTTAATCATGATTATTTCATCATTCTAAATCAATAAAATATTCATTACAAAATATCATCATCTCATGCCTTGAATCCAAATAATTTTGGGTGATGTAAACATGACTCCAACCTAGTAATATATAAAAAGCATTCATGATACAAGACCAATGAATATAAAATTTCAACATTAGATAGATTAAATCATGAATAAAATTCCATTAGACTATGTGTAGATCAAATTTAGAGTTTTTAGAGGTGATCTAGGTGGCCTAAGTTGAAGAATCAAATTTGGTCTAGATTTCGACACCCAAAATGAAAACTCAAAATTTTGATGATAAATTATGGTTGATAGATCCAATTTGTCTAAAAAATTGTGATATATTAAAAAACATCTTGGTCTAAATTTTACTCTTCTAAGACTAACCCATATTTTTCAATATAGAATCTATTTATGGTGTGTAATGTGGAGGAATTCAGCTTGATTGAATTTGGGTCAAGTGCAGATTAGTATAAATTCTAGAAATATTCCACCACCCTATGCCTAGAATAATAAAGTGAAATGATATTTACTTCTTGGGGATATACCAAAAGATCCAATAATTCATTTTTAATGTAGTTTTAGTGGATATATTGGGAGTGGTTCATGTTTTGTTTCAATTGTAATATTATGTTGGAACTTTGTCTATGAGAATATTTTTCCTCTTGAAAGGTGAATAGAATCACACTACATGCTTAATAAAATTTATTTGTATTCTTATATTATAATTTAAACTTCACCATGATATTGTTTAGTCATTTTGTGAATTAATTCACACAAAAAAGATTGAAATTTTAATACAATAGTGGAGTATTTTTTATTTACTTGTTTTATCTTCTTCAATTTTGAACTTATGAGTCTAATTTCATCTTCCATTGAGATAATTTCATCAATAGAGGGATACACCTATTTTGGGTAAATATAAGGAAGTAAAAATTGATTTAATCAGATGATTCTTAAAGTCCCAACTATTTTTTAATCACTTATTTTAATTGTGAATGTAGTCAATGATTATTTTCTCCTTCAAACTCACTAATTTTAAGGCTGAATATTCTGAGATCTAAAATGAATGTATACCTTAGAGATTTCAAGAAAATAATTCTCCAAGTGCTTAAGTTTTTTTCATGATATTGTGTGATTACTAACTAGTGTTTGATGAGGGAATCTCTTATCATGTCCAATTAATCCCTCGAAATTTTAATAAATTGAAATCATCTAGAAATAAATTTATCTAATCTACCCCAAAAAACAAGCTCAGAACAACCAATTATATTCAATCTAGTTCACTTATAGCATGTAGTGTTTCATTAATCCAATTAAAATAAACCTCAAATTTTGAAAAATTATAGAAAAAATATATAGAATGTGTATATGTCTGAAGGTCATTTCTTAGGTCTTTGAGGATTCAAAATCCGAGGGTATTCTTTAAGAGAGTACTTCAACACTAACTTAGGTACATTTGGGAGAAAGAAAATTTTATTACCATATGTGTGGACTATAGTAAGTAACCTTAGACCCTATCATTCTATCATCACCTAATTTCTCTATTCTCACCCCATTTCTCTTATCAGTTCTCCTTTCTATCAATCTGTGTCATTTATGTCACATATTTGTAACAATTTAAACCAAATAGTTAGGGTTGATAGTTATAGGGATGGGATGTCAAATGTAGCTAGGTGAATTATTAATTTACATTTTAATATTTATAAGACTTCGTATTCTAAACATGATTCCAATCCAATTGGAGTTCATCAACAAAACCCATTAATAAAACCTTATGGGATCCAAAATGGAAATCCCAATAAGGCAGTACCTAACTTGTTGAATGTGGTAGATCGAACTATGAATGAATACCTCAAAACTTCCTGAAATAATGTACCCTAATGTATTATAAATTCTTACTTATGATATTCCAACCATGTCGTCAAAATAAATGTTCTAAACCACCTTATAAACTTTAATGGGATGGACTTAGAGATGATATAAAAAATCAAATTTAAAAGTTCAGTTAAAGAATTGTTGAAAAAGAATGATAATGATTTTATAAAACTTTAAAAAGGCTTATAGACACTATAAATTGTTTACTGCACCAGAGTTTCTGAATCCTAGAATATGTGATAATATTTTATGATGGGGTTAAGCATTGAAAATAAATAGTTTATTTACATGATTTGAATTTTTTTTTTAAAAAACCCAAAATAAAGCTTATTAGTATCTAAAAAGTCTGAATAAATAAAGAAAACATGTAGATACCGACCCTATTGTGAGAATCCTCCCAAATATAGTGAGATAAAAACTTTTAAGGATAGAAAAATTATTAGGGTAAAATTTACAACCCTAACATGGATGGTTAAGGAGACTAATCTTAGGAAAGTCCAAGAAATTCAAACTATCAACTATATTTACACAATTTTTGAAAAACATGTCGATATGGTTGAAAATTTCCCAAAAATTCCTTTTATAAAGGATTTTATTTTATAAGTAATAAAATAAGAGGTTAATTATGTAAATTTTATGAATCCATAGTACTAAAACACGTTCAATATAAGGAACAAATAACCATCCTATATTCAACTAGAAAGATAATTGAAAACCTAATCAACAGAAAGGTCCAGATACCCACCCTCCATAAGGTTTTCTTAACCATTACCAATTTCAACCCCACTGGTCTAATACCAACATTACCTAGTACAATTCCAATAACCTATCTAATAGCCTTAATATCATCATTGGATACACCAAATTGCTCAAACCCCTACCTGATATATGTAGGATTGAAATAGTGTATATAGATACTCTATTACAAGAGTGGGGGGGGGGTTAATTGTAAGAGTTTAAAAACTTTCATTTTTAACCATAAAGAAAACTATGTTTAACCAATTTAAACAAGTTAAATTCGAAAACCGACTTTTAGTTCTAAAATATGAAGCTAACTTGCTTAGGGTCTGGAAATATGAATCTAGAAAAGAAACTTAAGAACAATTTTCTCAGAGAAATATTCTACCTTAAAGCGTATAGAATATTATTTATCAGAGTAGATAAAAGTACAAGAAAGTATAATAAAGTTATAATTTCATTATTTATTAAATTACAGTGGAAATAAGACTAGAAACAAGAATAAGTAACAAGTAAGAAATATTTTAAACCAATGGGTAGGGTATCCAACAACCTTGGATAAAGGTCCCTTGATTTATACTTTTAGGAAAGTATCTCTTTCCCACACCAGGGTAAGCCCTCGATAAGAATATCAGAATCCATCTTGTTATCCCCACAAACCCTCAATATTTAAGGTAGCCAGAACCTCTATCTTTCTATCCCCAGATTCCTTGAATTGTACTCAACAATAATCAGAGTTGCACGAACCAATCAGAAGAAGATGTTCATGGCTAAAAATGTTTTCCATGAAACCACATAAGGAATGAGAGTCTCTCTCTAGAAATAACTTCACAACATCACAACATGTGATCTCTATATAGATTCATTAATTGTGAGCTTATTAAAATGAGTTCCTATTTATAGTAAAAACTACAACGGTCAGTTCCCACCTCCAACAGTCACATTTTTCCTTGAATCTCAGAGGGACCTGTACACGTGTCACTCAACCAACGGTTAGTTAGAAACAATTTGTATGATATCATTTTGTTCTTACAAAATCATGTGTAAAGAAAATGAAGTATCTTGACTAAATATGAAAATTTGGAATCTAGGGAAAAATTGAATTTGGAGTTTAAACAATAAGATTCTAGAAATAACAGATATTCTAATTTTATTTTTTGAAGAATTCGGAATCTGAATTATATAGTTTTCAGAGTTTGAATTCTAAGGAATTCAGTGTTTAAATTTTGATGAATCTAGAGTCTCAATTATGAAGAATTTGGAGTCCGAATGTTGAGTAATTCGTAGACATAATTCTGAATAATTTAGAGTTTGAATTATAAAGAATTCAGAATTGGAATATTCAGGAATTTGTAGTATGAATTTTGAGGAATTTAGTGTCTGAATTTCAGAGAATTCGGAATCGGAATTTTAGAGAATTTGGAGTTTGAATTTTAGAGAATTAGGAATCTGAATTTCAGAGAATTTCGAATCAGAATTTCAGAGAATTCCTAATCTTAATTTTAGAGAATTTGGAATCTAAATTTTAGATTATTTGGACTCTGAATTTTTGAGAATTCATAATTTTAATCATAGAAAAATCTTGAGTCTGAATTATAGAGAATTTAGAATCTGAATTTCAACGAATTTGGTGTCTACATTTCAGATAATTTAGAATCTAAATTTTAGAGAATTCAGAGTCAAAATTTCAGATAATTCGTTATCCAAGTAACTATAAGATTATTATGTTTTTAGATAAGGATTTGAGTACTTGACTTAGTAAAAATAAACTTGGTTTTGAGAGGAAATAAAATAAGATATGAAAACCAATGTATCAATAAAATTTTATTTAGGGAAGGGAAAGTTTTCTTAAGAAAATAATCCTTAGAGAAATATAATTTTCCTTAAGATAAAGTGTTTGTGATTTTCAAAATAGAGAAGAATGGAAAAGTCATAAGAAAACCTTATTGACTCAACAATATATTCATCTCCCTTTACATGAATAACTATGTAAGAAAATTGAGAATATCATTTTTGAACTATCATCCCAAATACATGAATTCATAACCATAAAAAGTGGTTAGATTTTGAAATCCCTAAGGATCATATTCTTGACTTCTTTAGATATATTTTTACGTTTTCTTCAATAATAAAGTATTTTTTAAGAAAACTTCCCCTTACTTAGATCATTATCTTATTTATACATAGTATTCTATTGATCATTCTTTTCTCCCACTTTGTGATTTTCAAAAAGTAAAAGATAATGAAAAAATGGTACCTCAAATATTAGAACTATACCAAACAAAAGAATTAAAGGATAAGAAAATTTTCATTATGACAGGAAAAATTGATTCATGGGAAGAAAACAAAAAAATATCATAAAGCCATGAAAATCATTCATCTTTCCTTTCCATCCACATGATCTTCCTCAAGGCATCCTTTAACTTCTTGAGCACTTTATGATCTTCCTCAAACCGCTTGATCAAATAATCCTGATTCAGATTCTTATTTTCTAGATCCTTGATTTTACCATCTTGATACTTAAGGATTTCTTCCATAGTCTTCAGTACTTATTTCCAATTTAAATTTTCTTGTAACTCTTCTATATGTTCTCTTTATCTCTTCAAATTTAAAGAATCTGAATTTAAATACCCATTCAGATGTTTATCCTCTTACTTTCGGGCTATTTTCTCATGATTTAGCATCTATGAAAAAATTTTGCTTAGGTTTTTGATCTTATTATCTTACTTATCAAAATCATCTTTCACTAAATATTGGAAGTTATAATAGATTCTCATGTATTCAATCCTTCTTTTAGACCATATTTTTATTTTCTTTATATGATCTTCTATGACCATTATAAATTATATGAAATGTTTTGAAATATGCCTCAAGCTTGATAAAATTTTCCATCACCATGTTTGATGAATCTGAATTATAATTGAAATAATTTTGAAGCAACTGAAATCTTGAATCAATACTCGGAAATAGAGGAATGGTGTTCTCTAACTTCTTTAATTACTGAACTGCAAAATCCTGACCCATCAAAGATGAAGATTTAGAATCTGATTCCCTTGTAGGAGAGGATTATTTGTCTAGCTCTTCATCCTTCCTCTTAGATGGACCACAAAAATCTTTCTTATCAATCACAACCTTATTTGGTGTAACATCAAAAAACTTATTTTCCTTTATCAACATTGGAAATAACCTTGTTAGCCCTTGGAGACACAAACTCACTATCAAGAAGTTGAACTATCTTATCTTCCTGAACATCTACTTCTTTGATAGGTTCTTTCACATATTAGGGTAGATGAAATCATGGTTTCTACTCTCATCATTAGTAGGTTTATCAACCTCTTCGTGACCATCATCTTTTTTCCCTTGAGAAACAATTTTGGTTGACTCAAACAGGGAAGTACGGATTGAAAGCTTGTTAGAAGGACTTTCCATCTCATGGTATTCTTCTATTTGATTTATCACATCATCATTATCATCTTGTTATTCCTCTTGTTCTTATTCTACTTCTTCTTATTGAATTGTCTCTTCTTCCACAACCAGTTCAGGAATTAGAATTTTCTTTCTTGGAGTCTCTACTGGTATTTATTCTTGGAAAAAATATTCTGGTACTTGAATCTCTTCAGGGAATTTCTTTGTATCCCTAAGAAGTGCTTGAACATTTTTAGCTTCAAAAATTTTATTTTTCATATTATTATGTATTTCTAACCTTTCATACTCTTTAACAGCTTGAATTTTTATGGATTTTTCCTTAGTAGGACCTAAGCCAAAGTTTTGATATCCTTCTTCCATGTTATTCTTATATTCCCTCTAGTTCACTACCACTTCCTCAGGGAAATATATTTTCTTTTTTAGTTTTGGAGGAGATGATTGAGTTTCCAGAACTGTAGATTTTTCGTTGGTTTCTAGTTCCTTCTCTTTTCTCTTTTTATGGGTTTTTTGTGGAAGTTTCTCCTTCTACCCCTTTCTTAGATAAAGATTCAATATAACTTTCCAAAAGATCATAAAACTCTCCAGATTTAGTATTGAAACCTACATTCATTCTCTTCAAGGTATCATCACTAAGCAAAAAGATATTAAAGGTTATTAATTTAGAACTACATAGAATTTTGAAGGATTATAAATAGAGAACTATAATCTTTGACAGGATGGATAGATAGATGATGATCTGGGATTTTAGAGATCTATTTTTAATATTGGTGATTTTTAGAAGAATGTGTTGAGCAAAGTCTTGTTTTCAACAATGCATATTAATGTTATTTAAAGGGGGATATTATTTAAAATAATACTCTATCTCTTTATGATAATTTTGATGCTCACAAATACCCTTAGTTATTTTCTAATGATTTTACTTAGTATTTTGCAGGAGTTTATTAGTTTATTTTATTCTTGAAATAACGAGAATTTATTACTTAGCGCGGAATCTGTTTTAGCACATTCTGGAAACACTGTTCACATCTTACTTAGATGAATATAGCGCGGAGTCTGTTTTAGCGCGTTCGGGAATCACTGTTCATACCCTATGTGGATAAACGTAGCGTAAGGATGAAAAGCATGTATACTTTTTGAGATAAGAGAAAAGTATGGTTAAACAACCATATATTATTAGCAAAGTATGGAAGAAGAACCTTACATTAGGAAGGAACCCTACGTTTTGGTTATCAGCAATGTATGGAAGGAGAACCGTACATAACTTCTAAAGGTTACGTTTATTTCTCAAAAGTATGGTTCATCAACCTTACTTTCGTAAACAACCATACATTCTTGGAAAAGTACGGATTAAGTAAAAGTATGGATCTTTTACCATACGTTTGAATGTTGAAGAAAAAGTATGGATGATCAACCCTACATTTCTTATCAACCTTACGTTTTCAACCCTACGTTTGAAGACTATGTTATTAACCCTACGTTTGGAGGCCACGTCATCAACCTTACGTTTGGCATCAGAAATTTTGGCAGACGGTATTTATTTACAACGATCAGTAAGCTGATTTCTGGGTGTATTTCAGGCCGGATTTAAAGTCGTTTTTAAATTATGACTTTGACTGATTCAGATCCATTTTATTAATGGATTTAAGATCGAATTAAAAGGATCTTTTTATGTCGAGTCTTAAGGGAAGTTACGACTTTTCTGTAAATTCAAATTTTTTAATATCGTGAATAAGAAGGAGACTTTTATGGATCTAAATATGCAAGATATATGATTTATTATATATGCTCTCTCTGAAACACCAGGTACATGGGGGTGTGATCGATCTATTATAAAAATAGGTGGAAAACATGGATTGCAACTATTCAAGATTGATCTGCTGATTCAACAGGAGCGTAAAAGATCTGTTTGTTCAAGAAAAAGGAACTCGATAGAAGATTCACCTGTTCTACATCGAATATCTACTGTGGATCTACTACTGCTGAGGTTGTGAACTATATCTCTATATCTTCTACAACTGGATCAACTCAGAACTGCTTCGTCTTGAAGATAAATATTTCTAGAGACTTCGATCCATCTGTTGTCAATTTTATTCTGTTGCAATTGTGAAGATCAACTGGAAATTTCTTTCTGAAATTATTTTTATTCTTGAGTAACCAGCTTCTCGTTCTAAGATGTGTAGGTTCGTGTTTGAACCAGAAGGCTTTGTTTTTACTTGGATTGTAAAGGTGTCGGCTGCCTGTACTCAGTTTTGAATTGGTCTGTGGAAAAGAGGACCATATAGTGAAAATTACCAAGCTCATGGAGTAGAGCGTTGGTGGAGTGGACTAGGTGCTTTCTGTTCCCCGAACCACTATACATCTTTGTGTTCTTAATTTTACTTTTTCTACTGCACGATAAAATATGATAAAGTATAAAGGACAGAACTCGTTCAAGAGAAGAGTTATTGAAAAAATTGCAAAAGACACAATTCACCCCCCTCTTGTGTATAATCTGTAGATTCAGATCCAATAATTGGTATCATAGGAGGAGCTTCTGATAGAGCCTTAGAAATATAGAAGCATTTAAGGATTATACAACAGAGCATCATGACTGATACAAGAGAATATATGTTGATGGTTAGAGAACCATATTTTAATGGATACAACTATGGTTTCTAGAAATCACACATGATAATATATCTGAAAAACCTAGGATATAGAGTCTATTCAAAGATTCTGACTCCTTATGAAATTCCTGAAAATCCGGAGGCATGGAGTGCTGCTATAGAGGCAGATTATGATAAGAACTCGAAGGCTATGAATGCAATTATCTGCTGTCTAGGACCAGATCAATTTAATAGAGTATCTCAGTGCCCGACAGTATATGAGATGTGGAAAACAATAACTGTGGCATTTTAAGGAACAGATAATGTAAGGAAAATGAGATATGCAACTGCAAAAATGAAATTTGATACTTTTAGAATGATTGAAGGTGAGAGCATTACCCAAATGAATGGGAGATTGACAGAAATTGTCAATAACATAAATTCTCTAGGATAACCTATCAAGAAGGATGATCAAGCATTAAAAGTACTGAGAGTACTTCCAACTAGATGGAATGGTATCTCTGCTGCAATCATACAATCAACACCATTCAAAGATCTAACTATGAGAGAGCTGATTGGTACACTAATGATGTATGAAGTTGAAATACAAGATGAAGCTAATGAACATAATGTTCTTATCAAAAGAGAAGAAACTGCCTTGAAGGTAACTTCAATACAAAAGAATTAAAAGATGAAGAGAAAAGAAGACAAAGCTAAATCAGAAATCTCTGATTCATCCAACTCAGATGAAGGACTGCCTCAACTAGTCAGAAAATTTAGAAAATTCTACAGCAAGAAAAAAGGATTCAAAAAATCCTTTAAGGGAGATAATAAGGAAGTGAGATGTTATGAATGAAAAAAGATGGGACATATCAGACCGTATTTCCCACAATTTAAGGATGCAAAGAAGAAGAAATTTTTCAAAAGAAATGACTTTGAGCAGAAAGACAAGAAAGATATGAAAGCCACTTGGAGTGTATCTAAAGACTCTAGTAGCTCTTCTAAATCAAGTTTAGAGAAAGAATAAGTCAATCTAAATGCAAACATGTGTTTCATGGCAGAAACTGATGAGGTACACTCATATTACTCCTCTGAATCACATTCTGAATCAAGCTATGCAAATGAAAAACTTGCAGCCTACTGTAATATGATTGAAGAAAGATATAACTCACTATTTAAGAAATATAAGTCACTGAAAAATATACATAAATCCGTTTCAGATAAAAGATACACAATGCTAAAACAACATAAATAATTAAATGATAAATACAATTTTATTAACACTAACTATATTAATTTTGAATCAAGAATAAAATCACTACAGGATGAAGTAGAATCTTACAAACAGGATGCATTGGTTTTTACAAAAGGATAGAATTCATTAAATGGAATTCTTTGAAAAAATATAATTAAAAAGGAGAGATTTGGAATTGGCAGTAAAGGATAAAAACCAAAGCTATATAAATATTATTTTGTTCCTAGCTCTAAAAAGAATAATTGTAATTTTTTGGGGGCAAAGGGACATGTAGCTAAAAACAGTTTCTTAAGACAACCTCAAATTTGGGGTATTAAGAAAGCCTATGTTTCAAAAGACTTATATGATTCAGCTAATTTTAAAAGAACAAAGCAAATCTGGATACCCAGATCATTGCTAGCTAACACTCCTGGACCCAAAAAAATATGGGTACCAAAGCAATTTGTTTGAATGTATTTGCAGGTAGCAGGTCACCAGAGAAGAAAAGATATATGGTACATGGAAAGTGGATTCTCAATACATATGAGTGGAAACTCATTGAATTTTTCTTCACTCACTCAAAATGAAGGAGGAATTGTCACATTTGGTGATAATTCCAAAGGAAAAATCGTTGGCATTGGAACTGTTGGAGATCCAAAAACAGTCTCAATCAACAAAGTACTTTATGTAGAAGGACTAAAACACAATCTGATAAGTATCTCTCAACTTTGTGATGATGGATATATTGTTGATTTTACTAACAATTGCTGTACTATTTCTAAAGATAAACTGTTTAAATTTAAAGCACCAAGAAATGAAAATGTCTATACTTTGGATTTAAATTCCTTATGTAAACAACAAGTAAAATGCTTGACTGCTAAAGTAAGTGAATCCTGGATCTGGCATAGAAGACTTGGTCATTGCAATGTATATGTTTTACATAAGTTATCCAAGAAACATTTAATTTCTGATTTACCTTGTCTGAAATTTGAAAGTGACAGATTTTATGATGCATGTCAACTTGGAAAGCAACACAAATCATCCTTCAACTATGTTAATAAGGTTGCTACATCTAAACCTCTAGAACTTATTCATATGGATTTGTTTGTACCTTCAAGAGTAGTAATCTTAGATGGTAAATTATATGTATATGTTTTAGTTGATGATTATTCAAGATTTATATGGATTTTCTTTTTGAAATTTAAAAATGAAGCTTTTACTTTATTTGAAAGTTTCTGCAAATCTGTTCAAAATGAAAAAAGTTTCAATATAATCTCATTAAGAAGTGATCATGGTGAAGAATTTCAGAATCTGGAATTTAATTCCTTTTTCTCAAATATCGGTATTAAACACACCTTTTTTTCACCCAGAACACCTCAACAAAATGGGATTGTAGAAAGAGGAAATAGAACAATTCAAGAAATGGCTATAACTATGTTAAATAAATATAGCCTACCTATATATTTCTGGGAAGAAGCTGTGAATACAGCTTGTTATATAATTAATAGTGTTTTAATTAGACCTATTATGAAAAAGACACCCAATGAACTATGGAATAATAGAAAACCTAAAGTAAAATACTTTAAAGTTTTTGGATGCATGGTTTATATCTTAAACTATAAGGATAATCATGGAAAGTTCAATCCAAAATCTGATAAAGGTATTTTTTAGGATATTCTGCTACCTCCAAATCTTATAGAGTTTATAATAAGAAGCCAAGGATTGTTGAAGAATCAGTTTATGTGAAATTTGATGAATATGATCCTTTTGATAAAAGGACAGAACAAATGGATGAACTTGACTCTAATGATAACATGAGACTTGAGAATTTAAAGAATGAATTTGAAAATGATATAAAAGAAATTTAGTCCAGTTCAGAGGAACATGATACTGAAGAACCATTAAATATATTACCCAGACAGTCTATAAACCTAAAGAATCATCCTTTAGAAACTGTAATAGGTAACTTAGAAACTGGTGTTCAAACTAGAAGAAACTTAGGAAACCTAGTGGAATTCTCTGCATTCCTATCACAACAAGAACCCAAGACTATAGAAGAAGCTTTAGATGATGAATTCTGGTTAATAGAAATGAAAGATGAATTAAACCAGTTTAAAAGAAATGAAGTTTGGGATTTAGTGGAAAGACCTAAGAATTATCCAGTAATAGGAACCAAATGGATTTTTAGAAATAAACAGGATGACCAAGGCACAATAACTAGAAATAAAGCAAGATTAGTAGCTAAAGGATATAATCCAGAAGAGGGAATAGATTATGATGAGACTTTTGCACCTGTAGCTAGGTTAGAAGCCATTAGAACCCTTTTATCCTATGCATCTTATATGAATTTTAAATTATTTCAGATGGATGTTAAATATGCCTTTTTAAATGGTTATTTAATGGAGGAAGTTTATATTGAGCAACCTCCTAGTTTTAAAAACTCTCAAAAACCTGATTCTATTTTTAAACTTACTAAAGCTCTTTATGGCCTTAAATAAGCACCTAGAGCTTTGTATGAAAGATTAAGTTATTTTATTTTAAAAAATTATTTTACTGTTGGAATGGCAGACCCAACACTCATTAAGAAAACTGTGAAAAATAATGTTTTATTAGTTCTAATTTATGTTGATGATGTAATATTTGGATCAACTAATAAAACTCTTGGTCATGAATTTTCAAAATTAATGCAAGAAGAATTTGAAATGAGTATGATGGTAGAATTAAATTTCTTTTTGGGTCTTCAAATATTTCAAAAAGATTTTGGAAATGTTTTAAATCAAAGAAAATACATTACTGATTTACTTAAGAAATTTGGACTTGAGAACAACAAGAAATTTACATCTCTTATGTGTACTAATATAAAACATGATTTGGATGAAACTAGGAAATCAATTGACAACAAGTTATTTAGAGGTATGATTGGTAGCTTGTAATATCTTACTGCTAGCAGACCAGATATAATGTATTCAGTATGTCATTGTTCTATCTTTCAATCAAATCCTAAAGAATCTCATCTAACTACTGCTAAAAGAATTTTTAGATATTTAAAAGGAACTGTTTTTCAATCTATTCTTTATTATAAAACTTCTGATTTTAATTTGATTTCATATTCAGATGCTGACTTTGAAAGTTGTAGATTAGATAGAAAAAGTACATCAGGTACATGTCACTTTTTAGGAAAGTCCTTAGTATCATGGTCTAGTAAGAAATAAGACTTAGTTTCCCTATCAACAGATGAGGAAGAATATGTTTCTACTGGTAGTTGTTGTGCAGAAGTGTTGTGGATGAAAAACACTCTTATAGACTTTGGATTGAATTTTAATAATACACCTATTTTATGTGATAATAAGAGTGCAATTAATATTTCAAAAAATCCAATTAGTTATTCTAGAACTAAGAACATTGATATAAGGCATCCCTTTTTAAGAGATCATGTTATTAAAAAGATATATTTTTAGAATTTATAAATACTGAAATTCAATTAGCAGATATTTTTACTAAACCTCTTCCCACTGCAAGGTTTGATTTTATTAAAAGGGAGCTAGGTTTATTTAATTTTTTTTATTTTGTTTTGTTTTATTGAATACTGTTTAAGTTATTATTTCTTTTGTTGTATGAAAATTTAATTTGTTTTTAAATATATGTAAGGATGAGTGATTACATGGGAATCAAGGCTGTCAGAGCCTTTTCGACTTCTAAACCCCTTCACTTCTATCGAAACCCTTTCGAAATCCGAAAATATCACTTCCTCTTCTGAAACCCTAACCTTCAAACCTTCAGAGACTCTTGCAACAATGGTAAAGACTAAAAGAGCCAGTGAGGCCGAGCCGAGCAATGCCAAGAGACAACGCACTGAGGGAAGAAAAATATTACAGGGCAAGGTAATCGATCTTGACTGGTTATTTCAGATGAATCTGTTGCGCTGTAGTTTCAGAATCTTGAACAGATTTTCAATAGAGAAAAAATAGAATTTCTGTATGAAGTAGAACTTAGATACTTCTAAAAATCTATACATTTTAGTCTGGGAGATACCGAAGACAGTATGATGGCTAATGTGCATAAATCCGAAGACATTATGTCTTTTCTTTTCGGTACCAAGACAATAAAGAAAATGTTTATTAAAGATTTGGAGCCTAATCAGAAGATTTTGGTAAAATTTATTCAGACCGGAATAGCTCCACGGATGGCAGAAATGGAGAACATTTTGTACCCTGATATGTATATAATGTTTCTTATGTTAAGTGATATTAAGTTAAACTTTCCAAGATACATGATAAGGTATCTCAGTTACTGTTGTCAAAGCGAGGCCAGGATGAATTTATGTCCCTTTGGTAGATTTATTTCTAAGCTTCTGTTTAAGAAAGACATGGTGAGATTAGTGGATGCAAGAGTTAACTGTCATCACAGTAATACGTTTAATGCTGGAACCTTGAGGAAAGTTGGATATTTCTGGAGCACAATTAAAGGAAAAATTTTGCTAGTAGGAGATGAGGAAGACTCAGAGAGTGCTCAGGCTCAACCTGCTAAGTCCAAGGAGGGACAAGCTGAATCCAGAGTTAGAAATGTATCAAGAAGGAGTCGATTTGAAGTGGAAGATGTTGAGGAAGATAGAAGCCAGGAGGGACTTCAATCAAGAAGAAAAAGGCCAGTAAATGAAGAAGTCACTTCCACTACTTTGGAAACTCCAATAAAACCTTTATTTTCTTATTCTTTTGTGAGAGAAGTTGTTGCTGATAAAACCTTGGAAGATGTTACTAAGAGAACGGCTCCAGTAGAGAAATTAGGAGCTCAAGAAGAAGCTCAAAGGGAAAATCATGAACAGATTGTTGCTAATGTTGAAGTTGCACTTCAACAGGAACAAGAGACTGAGGTAGTGCCTGGTGAAGGATTGGGCAGACATCAGGAAACTTCTTAAAATATTGTTCATGAAATTACAATGGAAGACAAAGATGTAGATGAATGTGATGAGCGTTCTTCTGAAGCTTAAACAAAGGTACTTCAAGAGGATTTTTCTGTGGAGGAGTTTGAAAACTCTATGGAAAAATCTTTGGACAAACCTTCTCAGGAAAAAGAAAAAGAGAAATCTGATGCTGAATTATTGCCTTTGGTATTGCTGAATCAACTTGAGAATGTGAATCAAGCACATGGTGCATCTGATTCAAGGAAAGAAGAAGTTGAAGAACTGTATAGAAAAGTATCTCAGTTGGAATCTGAGAATGCTTCTCTGAGAAAATGCTTTAGACTTAGAACATTTGAAGTTTCAAAAGCTGAAGGAGTGTACAGTTTCAAGGAAAGAAGTTAAAATGTTTAAAGAGGATATGATGAATGTTGTTACACAATTAAAATCTGAAATGGTTATGAAGTCAGATTTATCAGATCTGAAGTTGTTTATGGAGAACCAATTTGCATCAGTTGCAAATAATGCTGTTAGTGGATCAGGTAATTCACCTGATTTAATCAGAAGGTTTAAGGCTATCACAACTGTGTTGAGAAATATGAATAACATGATACAAGATCTTCAATGTAACAGTGCTCCTTTGTCAGTGTTGCTGGACAATCAGAAATTCTTAGTGGATCAACTGACATCTAGTGAGCCATCAATCAGAATTCTATTAGATAAGTTATCAGAGAAGCTGTCAGTATTTGTTGAAAAAGAGGAAAGGATGCATGAGTTTTTCAGAGTCAATTTAATTGAGGATATTCATATGACTCAAGAGAACAGAGAGATCATTATTAAGGTTGGAGATGGGATGATGAAGAGACTTTGGGAACAATTTACAGAAATCAAGTCTGCAATTCAGAGCAGATAGAACTTGTTGCCTATCTTACCCAAACCTTGATTCCTGTGTATATCATTGTCATGTATATACTACTGTTTTTGAATGAAAATTTTCTTCATTGTTTATTTTTCTCTTTCCTTATTTTTTTTACTAACTTTATTTTTAATATGCCAGTACTCCAGATTTAATTATTGATAAACAGTTCATAATAGTATTTACTAACAGTTCAGTGCAATATTAAATGTGTTAAAATCCATGATTTTTCATTCTTTTTGATATCACAAAATGGGGGACAATTTGGATAAACACAACATCAATATTTATGGGGAGAATTAATTTTATTGAGGGAGAAAATTAGATGAGACATTTTGATTTATAGTTATCTTTTTGGGGGATAAGTTTTTATTTAAAAACTTTATAACGAATTTTGAAAGTTAATTTTTTTTGTTTAAATAATTTTAATCATTTTATGGGGTTTGTGATCATCAAAAAGGGGAATATTGTTGAGAAAAGTATTGTTTTCAATAATGCGTATTAATGTTATTTAAAGGGGGAGATTATTTAAAATAATACTCTGTCTCTTTATGATAATTTTGATGCTCAGAAATACCCTTAGTTATTTTCTAATGATTTCAATTAGTATTTTGCAAGAGTTTGTTAATTTATTTTATGCTTGAAATAACGAGAATTTATTACTTAGTGCGGAATATGTTTTAGCACGTTCTGGAAAAATTATTTACATATTACGTAGATGAATATATCGAGGAGTATGTTTTAGCACATTCTAGAATCATTGTTCATACCCTACGTAGATAAATATAGCGTAAGGATGAAAGCATGTATACGTTTTGAGATAAGAGAAAAGTATGGTTAAACAACCATATGTTATCAGCAAAGTATGGAAGAAGAACCTTACGTTAGAAAGGAACCCTATGTTTTGGTTATCATCAAATTAAGGAATGAGAACAGTATGTAAATTCTAAAGGTTATGTTTATTTATCAAAAGTATGGTTCATCAACTTTAATTTTGTAAACAACCATAAGTTCTTGGAGAAGTACGGATCAAGTAAAAGTATGGATCTTTTACCGTACATTTGAATGTTGAACAAAAAGTATGGATGATCAAACCTATGATTGTTATCAACCTTATGTTGTCAACCGTACGTTTAAAGACTATGTTATTAACCCTACGTTTGGAGGCCATGTCATCAACCTTACGTTTGGCATCGGAAATTTTGGCAAACGGTATTTATGTAGAACGATCAGTAAGCTGATTTCTGGGCGGATTTCAAGCTGGATTTAAAGTCTTTTTTAAATTACGACTTTGACTGATTCAAAGCCATTTGATTAATGGATTTAAGATCGAATTAAAAGGATCTTTTTATGCCGAGTCTTAAGGGAAGTTATGACTTCTCTGTAAATTCAAATTTTTGAATATCGCGAATCAGAATGAGACTTTTATGGATCTAAATAGGCAGGAGATTTGATTTATTATATATTCTCTCTCTGAAACACCAGGTACAAGGGGGTGTGATCGATCTATTATAGAAATAGGTGGAAAACAAAGATTTAAACTATTCACGATTGATCTGATGATTCAACAGGAGCGTAAAAGCTCTGTTTGTTCAAGAAGAAGGAACTTGATAGAAGATTCACCTGTTCTACATCGAATATCTACTGTGGATCTACTACTGCTGAGGTTGTGAACTATATCTATATATATACTACAACTGGATCAACTCAGAACTGCTTCGTTTTGAAGATTAATATTTTTAGAGACTTAGATCCATCAGCTGCCAATTGCATTATGTTGCTATTTTGAAGATCAACTGGAATTTTTTTTTTCTGAAATTATTTTTATTCTTGAGTAACCAGCTTCTCGTTCAAAGCTGTGTAGGTTCATGTTTAAAATAGAAGGCTTTGTTTTTCCATGGATTATAAATGTGTTAGCTTCTTATATTCAGTTGTGAATCGGTTAGTGGAAAAGAGGACCAGATAGTGAAAATTACCATGCTCGTGGAGTAGAGCATTGGTGGAGTGGACTAGGGGATTTCTGTTCCCCGAACCACTATACATCTTTATGTTCTTAATTTTACTTTTTCCGCTACATGATCAAATCTGATAAAGTATAAAGGACAGAACTCGTTCAAGAGAAGAGTTATTGAAAAAATTTCAAAAGAAACAATTCACCCCCTTCTTGTGTATAATCTGTAGATTTAGATCCAACAGAATTTACATCACCAGGTTTACTTTTTTAAGGTTAACAAAATAATTCGGAACAAAGATATCACTTTTCTTTAGGGATTCTTTGTCTCCTTTTCTCATAATGTGGAATCCTTGTACCCACAAGGATAACATTCTGAAATTTATTGATAGATGGTTAATATTTGGTGATTTTACTCCTTTGAGTCCAAGTCACTCAATCACCTTTTCCTTCTCAAAACATCCTGACTAATCTAGAAACTTGTGAGTGCAGAAAATTGTCTCATCTTCATATGAAATTACTTGAGTATTTTCTTCCATATTAAAAGAAAGAGATTATGTTTTCACATAGTTCATGAATGAAAACTTGTCCCTTCCACATTCCTCATAAAAACATATTGAATCATATAATTCTATAAGTAAGTTAGGGTAAACTAGATCCATACTCTTTGGATTGGCTATGCAAAAACTCTCCCATCCATTCAGCTTAATATTTTTCATAATCAAGGAATTATAATTAGAAAAGAATTTTGGGTCAACCAACCTTTCCCTAAAGATTTTCCAATCCTTGATTTCCTTAGTTTAATGCTTCTGTTTCTACAGGTATTCTTCCTGTGACATTCAGATTCTAAGAAAACTTCAAAAAACTGAATGGCCTTTTTGAAGAGGGGAAGAGCTTTGGAAAAAAATCTTGAAAACTGATGTGAGATGAGGAATATAGAGTGAAATTATATTGGGGTAAAATAAACCGTTCGAATTACCAAAATGATCAAATGATTGAAATAATCTAGACCTGATCTGATGGATGAGATGAATGCCGAAGATAGATTTGGTAGGATTCAATTTTTTTAGTTTTTAAGGAAAAATAATATATATGAAAAGTGATTCTGATAGAGTTTTCTTAGAATAGGATAAAAATTCCAACAAGTAAACAAAATTCAATTATGAAAATTTAAGAAAGAAAAAATACCTTATGGATTTCCCTAAAAAATTGTCAGTAATGATAAGTATTCTTCTTAAAGAACTTTATATTTTGGAAAATTTTATTACATAAAGGAAAATTTAGGTTCAAAAAATGTAGGTTCTGATAAATTTTTTCTGAGAAAGAAAAATTGGTTACGAGAAAATATTATTAAGTGAAAGCAAGTTTGGTTATGTAAACAAATTTGATTAAAAAAAATTTTATGAAAAAATTTGATTAAAAATATTTGGTTATGAAAAAATTTGGTTAAAAAAATTTGGTTTTGAAAAACTTTTCTAAAAAAAATTTATTTAAAAAAAATTGATTAAAAAAATGGGTATGGAAAAAATTTACTCCCTATATAAAAGGATTTTCTTAATGCAAGGAGATAGGTTTTATCAAAATGATAATATAGAATATTACCATATGGTTATCATTCCTATATTTTGTTTAATGTATTCAAATATTACAAAGGGTATTGATTTTGTAAAAATATTAGCAAGTTGATCTTTCATTTCGATAAATTATAGAATAATATATCCTTTATGTGTGTGATCCCTAATAAAGTGATACCTAATATCTTGTGTTTTGCATGAAATTGATGTGCATGATATTTTCTTAGGAAAATAGAACTTGTATTATTACACAATATATGTTTTTTGGTAAAACTCATGTCATAGTCTGTGAGTGTGTGTTGCATCCACAACACTTGAGCACAACTACTTCCAGCTGCTACATATTCAGCTTCATCACAGGATAATGCTACTGAGTGTTTCTTCTATCATGAAGAAGAAACTAATTAATCTTCTAAAAGTGACAAGGTACATATTTACTTTTTCTATTGATTCTACATCCAAAAAAATAATCATCTGAAAAACTTTTTAAAACAAAATCATTTCCATAAGTTTAGAAAAGTCCTAAATCCATGGTTCCCTTTAAATAGAGAAAGATTATTTTCACTGCCTTTAAATGAGATTCATTTTGATTATATTGATATCTTGCACATAAGAATAATTAAAACATTAATTCTGGATGACTATCCATTAAGTATAATAAACTTCTTATCATATATCCAAAAGATGTTTGATCTATTGGTTTTTCCCAGCTTCATCAAGATCGATAGAATTTGAGGTACCGATTGAAGTGCTTATACATTTAGAGTTGTCATATCCATACATTTTAAGAAGATAATTTATATACTTATGTTATGATATATAGGTTCTTTTTTTTTTTGGGAAATTTGAAAACCAATGAAAAATGTTAACTCACCCATTATACTCATATCAAACTCAGATTTCATGAGATTCTAAAATGAATTAGTTAATAATTGTTTATTTGATCTGAATATAATGGAATCAACATATATTTGAATAATAAAAACATGTTTCTTATCTTTCTTTATAAAAAGTTTTGGATCAACAGTTCCTTTAACACAGTTTTTTTGTAACAAAAAATTCTATAAGTCTATCATACCAAACTCTAGGAGCTTGTTTAAGTCCATATAAAGATTTGGTGAGTTTGAAAACAGGTTGAAGATGTATTTTGTCTTTAAATATAGGAGGTTGTTCAAAATTAAATTTCTCTTAGACATATCCATTAAAAAAATCACACTTTATGTCGATTTGAAAAAGTTCGAAATTAAAGAATGCTGCAAAGGAATGTAAAATACGAATAGATTTTAGTCTAGATACTAGAGCATAGGTTTCTTCATATTATATTCCTTCTTGTTGATTATATCCTTTAGTAACTAATATGGATTTATTTCTTACTATTATTCCAATTTCATCACATTTATTTTGGATTACTCATTTTACTGCAATTAAAGATGTTTCCTTAGGTCTTTCAACCAATGTCTAGAATTTTTTCGTTTCAAATTCATTTAGCTCATCTTACATGGATTTAATCCAATTATCATCAAATAATGCTTCATCAATGTTTTTTGGTTCTAATTGGGAAAAGAATTATAGATGATCTACTTTATTTCTGAAAGAACTTCTAGTCCTTACAGGCTGATTTAAATCACCAATGATACTATCACTGGGATGAGTCTTAAAAAACGGTTGATTTGGGTAATGTAAAACCTATTCATAAACATAAGGAAGAAAATATTATACGGGTAAATACTTCAGAAGCATTTTCTTGAAAATTTTCCTTATTAGATTAATATTCTATCAATGGTTGACAATTAGTTTTCGGAAATATGTCTGAGGATGTAGGTTGGGGTTTTTTAAAAACAAAAGGATAAGTTTCATCAAATTTAACGTGCTATGTTTCTTCAATAATATAAGTATTTTTATTAAAAACACTATAAGACTTAGAATTAGTGGAGTAGCCTAAGAAAATTCCTTCATCGTATTTCAGTGAAAATTCATTAGTATTTAGGAGAAAACTTTTTATCCAAATACTTTGAATTAAGAAATTCTTGTTTTTCAACCAGTCCTCAATTCATAAGGTTTTTTTAAGAAACGATGTGACTAAAAGTCAATTTATAGTATAACAAGTAGTACTAATAGCTTCAGACCAGAAGTGTTTACCAATATAATATTCAATTGACATGGTTCTAGTTATCTCTTGAAGAATTATATTTCTTCTTTCAACAACACCATTCTATTGAGGAGTTCTTGGAGATGAGAAGTTATGAGTAATACCTTTCTTCCAACAAAAAGTTTCAAAATCTGAATTTTGAAATTCTCCTCCATGATCATTATAAATAGTTATCAATGGAATATTTTTCTCATTTTTAACATGGGATTTAAAAGTTTTAAAACAAGAAAAGGATTTATATTTCTTTTCTTGAATATAGACCCTTGTAAATCTAGTGCAATCATCAACTAAAATAAATACATAATATTTTTCTTCCAATACTTATAGTTTGTGTTGGGCCAAAAAGATCCATATGCACTAACTGTAATGTATCATAAGTTGAGACTTCACCAATTGATTTAAAACATGATTTATGTTGTACCCCATATTGAAAAGGATAAAAAACTTTTGAATAATCAAATGTAATCTCTTGTAGATCTATAAAAAGTATTTTCTTTGAGAGTTTTCATAGGTTACTAATATTATAGTGTCCCAACCTTCTATGCTATAACCAAGATCGATATTCCATTACACTAAGTAAAGTTAGATCTTGGATCCTAAGGTCTTCTATGTTTAATGTATATACATTCTCATGCCTATGGGTAGAAATAATAAACTCCTCCTTGGAATTGTGTACTAAGAATTTATTATTTTTAAAATTCACAAGGCAACCTTTATCACATAATTGTATTATGCTAATGAGGTTGTTCTTATGACCTTGAACAAATAAAACATTTAATATCAAAGTTTTTCCAATTATAACAATGTTACCTAATCCAACAATTTCCCTCTAAGCATTTTCTCTAAAAGTTACTTTTCCTCATTCTGTCTTGAAAATATTTTCAAAAATGTTTTTTTAGCCAGTCATATCTAGGAAACATCCACTATCCATGTACCTTGTATTGTTTTTGGTACATTCTTTTTTCCCTAAAAATTAAAGATTTAGTTTTTCAAAATCCAAACTTTCTTGGTTCTTGAAATTTCAGAAAGTAAAATTTAAGGAATCCATATTTTCTTAGAAAAATAAGCTTTATTAAAACCTAAAGATTGGGTTTTACTTAAGGAACAATTTTTCTCCCAATGTTCACCACATTGAAATTTAGTACAAAAGGGAGCACTTTTCGGGAACAAAATATTTGTTACTAAAATCTGGGTTTGAGTGGGTATAATGAAATCCAGAACTATTCCTCAGAGGATGAAGTTGTGAATATGTTTTATCAAATTCTTTCCTTCCTGAAGTAAAATCTGATAAAAGTTTCTTTAAGTAAAAAATTTCATATTTTTGTCTAATGACAAAATTCTTAACCTCAATGTTATTATCTTTAGAGCTTGATTTATCCTCTAAAGTATTTCTCTTATAAATAACAATTTCAAGATCCTTAGAAAGTTTATCCTTCACATAATTTACTTCTATAATATTTTTAAAAACACTTTTGAAATTAAAGGTTTTATAATCAGGATCCTTAGATTATTCTGGTACTCATTTTGTTATAATAGAAATTGTATATTTTTATTTCTCTCACTTTATTTTTTTCTTAAATTTTTTATATTCTTGTAATTTAGTGAGTCTAGAAAATTATTCAAATGAAGGTAATGTATTATCTTCTGATGAGGAAGATTCATGATCTGAAGATTTGTAATATTATTTATTTGGAAAATTATCATTTAAAGAAATATTTGATAAGGATTCATCATTGTGTACCTTAGTGATAAGACAATGATTTCAATAGGTAATTTAGCTATAACACCAAGATTATTCTATCTAGAAGATTCAAATTCTAGTGATTCATCTAAAGAATCACCACTACTAGCACTCATGGTGTCATTTTATTTCAATAATTTCTTAGCCTTATAATTCTTATACTTCTTTTTGTTTCTTGAAGAAAGATTTTCCTTCCTGTATTTTTTCTTATGCATTGGAAAATAAGTTCTGATATGTCCGAAACTTTTTCATTCATAACAGGTTACATCAAAATCTTTCTTGTCCTTTATATATTTCTCCTTATACTTGTATTGAAAATCTTTCTTTCCCATAATCTTGTTCATTCATCGTGCAATATTGGTTAATTCATTCTCTGAATGAACACTATTACTTGATTCAGATATAATAATAGATTTCTTAGATTTAGATCTAGTTATACTTTCGAGAGTCTTGGATTTAGATGTATTAGTGAAAGATACACTTCCATTACTATTTTTTTTAAAATCAACATATCTCTTCATTTTGGTTTCCTTCTAAAGACGAGTTCCAAATAACTCATCAAGAGTAATGTTAGATACTTTTCTGTTCTCATCAATAACTTTCCTTTTTGATTCCACTCATTGGATTGGATGTCAATTATCATATCAACAAGAAATTCATCATCAAGACCTTTCTCTCCCATATATTGAATACTATTGACTATGATCATAAATATTTATTGTACTTTCCAAATAGGTTCTCCATAAGGAAATTAGAATCCCTGACATTCAGCTCTCAACATAGCTCTTCTTGTTTCTATCACTTTAGAAGTCCCAAGATGAGTAACTTAATGTTTCTTCTAGATGTATTTGGAAACTTTAAAATAAGATCTTTGACTATATATATTCCTAGTTATAGAACAAAAAAATGTATTGCATACCTTTTAATTTAGTTGATATTCTTTTTTCTCTTGATTGGTGAAGGTTCTGACTTAATTGTCTAGAATTTTGTAATCTCTAGTGAGATCGAAAAAGTTTCCTACTCCAGTGTTAATGAAAAAAGCCTTCATTCTATCTGTCCAGTACTCATAATCATTAACAAAAAAAATTAGTGGTCTATTGGGTTTATATTATTAATAAAACCAATATTTATACCTTCCATTCTATAAGAAAATAATTTTCCACAAAACATATTGATAATAAAAGTTTATAAGAAAAGATAAAAAAAATTTAAGCAAAGCATGAACAAGAGGGGTTGAGATAAAAGATTTATAACCATATAAAGTTGAGCAAGAAAACTTAAATGTGAGTATAAGTATTTCATAGACCTCCACTGATACCAATTGTAGGATCAAAGTAGTGTATATAAATTCTCAATTATAATGGGTGGGGGGTGAATTGTAAGAGTTTAAAAACTTTCATTTTTAACCATAAGGAAAACTATGTTTAATAAAGTTAAACAAGGTAAATTCACAAACCCTCTTTTAGTTCTGAACTATGAAACAAACTTGCTTATGGTCCATAAATTTTAATCCAGAAAAGAAACATAAGAATAATTATCTTAAATAATGATTCTACCTTAAATCATATAAAATATTATTTTTCAGAGTAAATAAAAGTAAAATAAAGTATAAGAAAGCTATACTTTCTTTCATTATTAAAATACTACAGATAAAGGTCCCCTGATTTATAATTTAAAGAAAGTCTATCTTATCCACACCAAGGTAAACCCTCGATAGAAATGTCATAATCTGTCATTCTATCCCCGTAAGCCCTTGATCTTTAAGGTAGTCGATTCCTCTATCTTCCTATCCATGGAATCCCTTAATTATAGTCATAAACAATCGGATTCACATGAAGTAATCTGAACAAGATATTCAAAACTGAACAAAATGTTCATGAAAATGAATAAGGCACGAGAGTTTCTCTCTCTATAAATTACTTCACAACATCACAACATGTAATCTCTAGATTGATTCCTTCAATGTGAGCTCATTCAAATGATCTTCTATTTATAGTAAATACTTCAATGGTCACCTCCCACCTACAATGGTCATATTTTTCCATGAATATTGGTGGGACCTGTACATATATCACTCAACCAATGTTTAGTTAGAAACAAATTATATGACATCGTTTTATACTTACAAAAGAAAATGTAAGGAAAATTAAGTAGATTAACTAAATCTGAAAATCCAAAATCTTGGGAAAAATAGAATTCAGAGTTTAAACAATCAAATTCTAGAATGAATGGATATTTGGATTCTATTTTTTAAAGAATTTAGAATATGAATTATATTGTTTTTAGAATCTGAATTCTAATGAATTCAGAGTCTCAATTATGAGGAATTTAGAGTCTGAATTCAGAGTAATTAAATGATATAATTTTGATGAATTCAAAGTTTGAATTATGAGGAATTCAGTTTCTGAATTCTGAGGATTTCAATGCACGAATTTTAGAGAATTCAAAATTGGAATTTCAGAGAATTCAAAGTCTGAATTTCAGAGAATTCGAGTCTGAATTTCATAGAATTTAGAATCTGAATTTCAAAGAATTCAGAATAAGAATTTCATAGAATTTAGAGTCTGAATTTTAGAGAATTTAGAATCTAAATTTCAAAGAATTTGGAGTTTGAATTTCATAGAAATCAGAATTTGAATTTAAGAGAATTCAGAATCTGTATTTTAGAGAATTTAGAATCTGAATTTCAATGAATTCAGATTCTGAATTTCAAAGAAATCATTATCCAAGGAAGAATAAGATTATGAGGTTTTTAGATAAGGATCCAAATATTTTACCTTTTAAAAATAAACTTGGTTTTTAGAGGATATAATATAAGACAATGAAAACCAAGGTAAGGATAAGATTTTCTTTATAGGGAGGGAATTTTCCTTACAAAAATAGTCCTTATAAAAAAATAATTTTCGTTAAGATAATGTGTTTATGATTTTCAAAACATAGAGGAATTCAAAAGTCATAAGAAAACCTTATTAACTCAACAATATATTAATCTACCTTTTCATGAATTACTATGTAAGAAAATTGAGAATATAATTTTCAAACTGTCATCCCTAATACATGAATTTAAATCCATAATAGATGGATAGGTACCCATGCCCACTCAAGTTTCCCCTTCCCTATCCTTATTTGGAGAATCCAATTTCACACAATAATATCTTGAAAAAATTAAAATATATGATTATCATAAGAGGTGGTAAATACATTTTAAATACTAAAATAACCATTCATAAAACATGTAAGTCTTTATAAAATCATGATATTACTATAGAACCACTCATATAATTTCAAAATATGACGATAATGTGGAAGAGACACCACCTCTTGAAACAATTCAACATCCCAATCCCTTACCTTAAAAAGGGAAATCTAAACATGTGTTGAATTAAACATTAAAATAAGTCTCCTATCATGTTGTGATAAAAATAACCCTTGTTAATTAAATACTACACATACCTACATACTAAAATTACCTTAAGTAGTTATGTAATTTCAAAAGGGTGTTCTGATAGCAAAACCTATGTTTTGGATTTTAGTGTTATCACCACCATCTAGGGAACCTTATTCATAAGTTTAGAGACCCCATTTTCCCATACACAAAGAAAAAACTTAGAGAGAAAAAGGCTTTAAAGGTCTTATGTAATCCATGTAATAGTGTAAACCTCATTATATATGTCATGTTATGAGAGTTATGGTTTAAGAAACTCTAACCAACATTTATCATCATTCAACTTATTAAGAATAGTTTTCTAGTTAAAAAGGGTATCTAAAGGAATGACCTAGTAAAATTTGAAACTTAATATACCACATAGAATTAAATTTACTTAAAAATAATTAAAATTTAGGAACTTGGGAATAAAATACAATCATATATGGTCATCCATTACAAGAAACAATCATCTTAATTATCTGTGTAAGGAATTGGTGCATGACCATAACCTTTAAAAACATGAAAATCAATATAATCATATATAATTAAGGATCTAAAATTGGGATTGATTATAATCTTCATGAAAGTAATAAGATAGATTGTGTTTAAAATGACCCTGAGGAATGTCACAAAATTAATGAAGGATGTTTAAGTCCTGTAGAGATCAATTTTATTTTTTCTCATGTGGGGATTTTATCTCTTTAACTTAAATCTCTTGCATATACCTCCCATATTGATTTAAAAAGGTAAATAATAAATTAAACCATTTATGAAGTTACAAAAATTAAGTCTATACCAATTTCTAATATTAAACTGAATAATTTGGTTACTAACATATATATTCTAAATAAACTAATTATATATGAAAATATAGAAAAAGAAACTGAGTCTGACTCAAATTCCCAACATCATTCTAACAGTTTTATCCAATCTGAGTTTAAATACATGTTTATTCTTACCTTTATCAAATATAAACTCATAGGGGTAAATTATAACTTCCCGTTTTTCATATATTCTTCACTCAAATAAAACTAATAGATAATTATTCTACATATATTGAATAGGCATAAGAATGAAATTGGATAGACCATTTTAGATGTTCCTATGATTAAATCACTCATCAAGACCAATAAGATTGTTCTATAACTAATTTTAAAACATTATAATAACTCTAACTAAGACATAATCCCAATCCGATGACTTTGGTATGTAAGGAACTCTTAAATTATTTGAATGTCTGTATCATCTACCCCATTTCCTAGAGTGACTGGGTAAGTCCAATTCATGTAGCTAAAATGAATGTTGGGAATACTATGATTATTATTATGGATTATGATATTCTACCCAAAATGGTGATTAGTGGATGGAGAGTGTACATATATCATATGATTTTGAACTTATATACTAAATAAGATCAGTTTATTTTACCCATCATTGATCAAGCCTTGGAGAAAGTGGCAGGGAATGTGTTCTAATACTTTCAAGAATGGTATTAATGGTATAATAAAATCGAGGTCTCCTTATAGGATCAATGTTAAACAACCTACACTTATAAATTTGGAAATTTTTTCGTCAAGTCCAAACCATTAAGGTTATTTAATTCCCATGGTACCTTCTAGTGGTGCATAATGGGAATTCTCTCAAACATGGTTGGGGTAGTTAGGGTTCTCTATAGATGACTACTGCATATTTGGAGATAAATTTTAGGGATACCTAAAAAAATTTAATTGGGTTTTTTCTGGATGTGAGAATAAAAATATTATCCTAATTTAGAAAAAAAAATCCAATTCATAGTAAAGGGAGGACAAGTGCTCAAGTATATTTTTTTATAATAGGGATCAAGGTTGACAAATACAGGGTAGATATCATTCATCACCTTTTGTATCCAAAGAATATAAATTTTCTTTGGTCCTTCATATGATATTATAGTTTTTAAAGAAGGTTTATTGGGATCTTTATCTCTAGTGAATTTCCCCTTTATTATCTATTGGGGAAATAAGCTCCTTTTGATTGAATATAAATCTATAGAAAATCATTATATAAACTCAGTCCATGTATTATATATATACCAATCATGCAAGATCATAATTGGAAACATATTTTATAACTCATGTGTGATGCGAGTCACTTTGATATAAGATTCATCTTAGAACCATGAGGTAATAAAAATCATTTTTAATTAAATATAAATTAAAATTATTTAATGGTTCACAAATAAAGTACATCATTACTAAGAATGAATTTCCTATTAATATATTCTCTCTAAAAAATCTTAGATCATATCTCTTAGGATCTTCTATTACTATTTTAACTATTCATTCAGAATAGAAATACCTTATCCAAGTATAAGACTCCATGGTTATATTAATTAGGTGGGTCCTTCCCTTACATGAATTTTACATGAAAATTAAAGAAAATAAGGGTTTTGAAAATGTTAAATCTTATCACCTTTGTATGTTATAATTATCATATATTTAATAGTATATTTTTGTTTTTGGTTGATTCCCTAATGAGAATATCTATTCTATGAGTGATTTCCCTTGGTATTCTTGTGTATTAAACTAAATTTTTACAAATGTCATTACAAAATTCTTAGGGACTTAAGGTAAGTGGAAATTCATTTATGATTACTAAAAATATATGTTTATTGATCAGTACCTCTACATGTTCTATACCAATAAAGTCATTATGAGATGTGTTTAAGAATCTAAGAAAAATTCCATTCTCAAATTCCATCATGGAGAGGCATATATTGGACACTTATCCATATAGAAAAGCACTAAAAATCCTCTAAAAGTGGTTTATTATTTCCTACCATCTCTAAGTATTCTAATTTTATTTCCAAAAGTTTTCCTTAGTGTAAATAATTTGGATTCATCAGTAAAAAGAACAAAATAACTCTTAATCCCATTCTAACTGTGAAATTGTTGATTATTGGGGAATTAATTTATTGAGAACACTACCAAACTCAAGGGGACATCTCTACAACCTCTTATCTATAAATTATGTCTCCAAATTGTCTGAGTCTTTTCTCACCAAGTCTAATGATCATCTGGATATGATTCATTTTTGAAAAAAAATATTTTCCAGATTTAGAATCCCAAGGGTTTTCATTAGTGACCATATAACCCATTTCTATAAAATTCTATTCTTGGAACTCATTTCTAGGTATAAGTTATCTAAAAATGTGTCCACTAACTATCTCCCTCAAACCATTGGTTAATCTGAGTTGGTGAAAAGGGAAATAAAAATGAAAAATGAAAACAATTTTCTACCCCATTAGGAAATATTAGAATATGAAACAATTTGATGATATTTGGATATATAAATTTCATTTAAAAACATCCTAGGTATGTCACCATATAACATGGTTTATGGAAAAGCATTTACTTTATTGGTTAAAATTGATCAAAGGGCCTTTTGGGTAATAAATAAAATGAATTTTGAAATTTCATTATCTAGAAACAAGTATACACTGAACCTTAATGAACTTGATAAAATTAGGATGAAGGCTTATGAAAATTCAAATATATATAAAGATAAACCCAAATTTTAAAAATTTAGGAATATAAAATTTAAAAACATTGATCTGTGAAAATATATTCTCTTGTATAATTCAAAACATCATTTTCACCAAATAATATTAAGACTGATATGGTCAAATCCCTATACTATACATCATGTGCACCCTCATGGAATAATAAATATTTAGTATCCCACCCGTGGTTATATCCTTAATGTCATTGGTCACAGGATAAAAAATTTCATAGAATCATCCAATAAACATGAGAAGGTGAAGGAGTTAATTGACCCAAACTTTTAACCAAATAAAAATTCATAATATTGTGATTCAAGTTAAATTAATGACTTTAAACTAAGAACTTTATCAGTGACATCCTGACTTCTATATGTGTTTTATTTTATTTTCTATTTTTTATGTTTGTAACTAGAAAAGATAATTTTTTTTAAAAATATATATATAAATAAAAAATATTTTCTTTTTACCTTTTTCTATCTTGAAAAAATGGTAGTAATTATGTTTAGAAAGGGAAAACCCCATCATTTCTAGAAAGGCTATCATACTTGGACCAACAATTGAAGATAGAGAAGGGGGGATTCCTAGAACAGAACTATAATCTATCCAATTTCCATCTTAAATATTTATTTATATATAATAACATTGATTGTTTTTTATTATATGTATTTTTTTGGTTTTTTAACCTATAATTTGAGTTGTTTTTTTCTAGAAAAAAGAATTTTTTTCTTTTTTTTCTCTTGTATATTTATGACTACTGAAACCTCATGAGGATTCTATTATGTTCAATTTTTTAGAGTATATGATTAAAGGGATGCTGTGGTTAAATGATTATTAGTCAAATACCATAATTATAGATGTTCATCCATATTTTTTCATTCCCAATGAGGAGTTTAAAATTAACATGGGGATATAAGTATTATTTAGATAAAACATAACATTTACCATCAAACAACAATGAAAAATTATTCCATAATTTATTTTCAAAATTTTATTTTGGAACCCATCTCTTCTAATTCACCCCCCTTCTAAATATTATTTTTCTTCATTAAGGGAAGTTCCATTCTATGTTATATGGTGAATCAAAAGAATTTTTCTTGTACATAAATGAAAAATAAATTTCACCCTTCAATGGAGAATAAAATTTCTTTAACCATTCATGTGATAATTTACACTATGAACATTAAAATTGAATATAAAATAAATTTCCCTAGATGTATTCTGCATTTAATGCATGTTTTATTTTATGAGTGTATGTTTTGGGAATTATTTTTTTCCAATCTGATTTTTCACCATCTAGATTTTCATCCATTAATTAAAATGTCACAACACACATCCTTTATATTGGGGGATATAATTTTGAGTTCATGGGGTCCCAAATAAATAGATTATGTTTGGGGATATTTTTATTATTAATATGAGTATTAAAAATAGTAAAAAATGTAAACAAAAAATAAATAAAAATTGTCCATTGAGAAATGAAATGACTTAATATATATATTTCAATACATGGGGATATTGAATCTATAAATTACTTTCCTATAGTTATAAATTATATCTATATTTTTGTTAGTTATAATTTATTATTGATTTCATTAAATTTATATGATTCCCAAGTATGTGAGATTCACTTACTCCTCTATGGTATTTGTATCTGGGAGTCATAAAATCAGTCTCTCTATATGGGTTGAATTGATTGGGAACAATTTCAATTAATATGGTAAAAATAAAAATATTAAAAAAATAAAATAAAAAAATAAATGAAATTAAAATAATTATATTATGATGAAATTACGATTCTCCCATATAACTTTAATATTTTCCCTCTTAAATATAAATAAAACACTATGTATTTTGTGATGCGCAACACATCATTATGCTTACTTGAAATTGAATGAAACGAGAATATGAATTTGAACAAAGGAACAATATTTGGATTAAGATATTATTATTAAAATATTATATGTTAAAATTTTTTATTGGTTTAAATATTTTTTTATGTTGGTCTTTAATATAGATCATTGTATATTAGATTTTTTTTTCAGAAAAGGTAATTTAATTTTCATCCTTTTGTGATATTTGTTTTCAGGACTAGAAAAAAATGGGGGGGGAGTGTGTAATTTGAAACCAAATGAGGTTAATATTAGTTTTTTATTATTTAATTTTAATGTGATTAATTATTAAAAACCAATATTAGTGTATTTTTTAATTTTAAGTTAATTTTACGTCATGTTTGTAATTATTGCTTAAATTTCATTAATACTTAACTCATTTTTCAACAAATTGTGAAGCACCCAAAAGACTTGATTTTAATTTTAGATTTTATGATAGTGTTACCCATGTTATTGAGATGATTTCATCCTTATGTATCTATTAAGGATTAATTTCACAAGACTGATATCTTTGTCTTCAAATATAGAGAATTCTGAGCGAAGTGAACAGGAAACCAAGACACTAAAATAACTATATCGGCTATAAAACATTCCAAATGAATATAAAAATTCAACTATATATAGATAATTTTATGAAGAACATTTAATTCAACTTCTTTTATTGGTAATTTATATGTTTAATAGGTGATACATGTGACTCAAGTTGAAGTTGAAATTTGAGGACAGATTGTGTGGCCCATAATAACAACCCTCAATTTTGATGATATAATTAGGTTGTTAGATATAATTAGGATGAAAATTTGTGATATATTATAATAATTAAGGTTCCATGTTTTCTTATTTTATTACCCACCCAATCTATGGCGTATATAATCTATCTTAGGCACATAAAGTGGAGGTTTCCAACAATCATCAAATATGGGGAAAATGTGTAAAAGTATAAATTACACAAAATATACACCACCACATGAAAACCATAGTCATTTGGGAAGACATGGACTGATGGGGATCATCTTGAGGCTCTAAATTTCTATTTAACGCAGTGGTAGTGAAGTAATTTGAAAGATTTCCCATTTTGTTTCAATTGTAATGTTATGTTGAAAATTTTTCAATATGAATTTGTTTTCATCTTGTAATTTTAATTGAATCACTATAGTGGGTTAATAAAAATATTCTTATTTTTATATTATTTTATCAATAATTTACTTATACCATTTACTCATGTTATGAATTAATTCACTCTAGAAAGTGTGAAATTCTCAGACCATGGTGGTGTGTTTTTTATTTACTTGTTTTCACTTCATCAATTCCACCCTGAGTAAATTTCATCTTCCATTGAAATAATTAAATAAATATAAGTACAAATCTTTTATGGGTGATCAAATGAAGTATTAAGGGGATGTATTAGATGTTATTACATCTTTCATCATGCTTTTAATCACTTATTTTATATAATAATACATTTGATGACTAATTACTCATTAATGATTGGTAATTTATGGATATACATTCCAAGTGATAAAATGATCCTCCACCATGTTGTGTTCATAAAAATTATTCTCCATGTTTTTAGGTGATTATCCATGGTATTATGTCATTGTTGTCTAGTGAGTGATGTGGGTAAATGTTTTCATGTTGAATGAATCCCTCTCCATTTTTAGAAGTCGAAATCATGTTAAAATAAATTAATCAAATATACTCAAAAAAACCCATCATCACCTCATTATAATTACTAAAGTTAGTTCATGTCTTTTAGTATTTTACTAATTAAATTAAAATATACCTTATGTTGGGAACTTTATTACTGTGAAATCTATTGAAAATTCATGGGTCTATATGTTATTTCTTAGGTCTCTTAGGATTCGAAAACCCAAGCCATGCTATAATCGACCAATTCATTTATAAATTTGTTAAATTTTGGTGAAACCTATTAAGAATCAAGAATTATATATAGACCATTCATGAGAAAAAATAAAGAAACTTTGTGAAAGAACAAGTTTCTACTTCCACAATTGATTCAAATCACTTATGAAAGAGAAAATGATTATTCTTTAGTGAGATCTAAAATTAATATTGGTTACTTTATGATATTTTTAATTCTAATAATGCTGAAATATATGAGATAATTGTATTAATTATCAGTGAAATACACTAATAAATGGTTAAAATTTATCCTATTTTGTAATTGGTCATGTTATTGATTAAAAGACAAAGACCGTGGGATGATGGATACCACCAACTCATAACTAAGGATTAACTACTCTTATCAAGTAGTGAAACATGTCAAAATTATTGGTGTTCATGTGATTCATACTTATAATATATCTTTCAAATCATATTAATATGTTAAAAGAATATCCTATGCATTAACTATGAATAAATTTAATTATTTTTAAAAGTGAAAAAGTTAGAGGAGTATTGATTTCGCCCACATACTAGTGATCCTCATTAGATATTTGATCTCATAAAATTATAAGTGCATGATGGATTTTATGGTTTTATATATATTACATGGAATACATAAGGGGATATTTCTATCCTTAAAATAACCATAAAAATTAAAAACACACTACTATATTAGATATCTAGAATCTATTATACATGTACTCATTATCATATAACAATTATTATTTCTCTAAAAATATGTGGAGTTATACTGAGTGAGACTTTTATGATTAATTTTTTTTTTCTAAAAGTGGGGTGATTAATGTTCCGAATTTTTTCTAATTTATTTTAGATTTAATAAAACATATATAATTGAGTTATTGTTTATGTTTTATAATGTTAATCTATGTTTAAAATTTTTTAGAATAAGTCTAAAAAAATTAATTCATTATGGTGATTTCATATTAAGGGTAAAAATATTATGAAGGTTACAGTCAGAGATTTCCATGAAGGCGAATCAACGATCTAAAAAAGATAATAAAGGTATTCCATGTAGTTTATTTGAAAAAATTAAGAGGTAGAAAATTTAAAAAAGGATATAACCATGAATGACTATTCCAAACATGAAAGGTGACAATGGTGAACTTATTAGGTGACTTTGATTGGAAATATAGAAATGTATTAGTGATCATAAAGGTTGACATGAATGTTTTTAATTCAATACATTTTTGAAAAAAAGGAATAATTTAAATATTTAATAAGGTGTAATATATTATATTTGACTGTCATGAAACTATTTTTTCATTTCAATTCATATTTCTCTTAGTTCCCTTGAATATTTGAATATATAATTCAAAAGTGATTATGTGAAAATTCTATTAAATATTATTTTGACTATATTTGATAGAGTTTAATGTGGTTTTAAATGGAGATATATTATTTTATTCAAATACATGAATATATTATCCATATTTCATGATTATTCCAAATATTATTCTTCATTTTAAGTTGAGATTTTAAAAAATTTAAATAATGTATACAAAACACATATTTATGAATATATTTAAGATATGAATTATTAAGGATTTAGATGAATTTATATGATAGAAAAAATTAATGAATGATATATTTATCTTTATAATTTTGAGATAAATATAAAGGAAGAACGAGAGATAAGAAATGTGCATGACTACTATATGAGAGTTAAGAACTTTGGGAATGAGAAATAATAAACTGAAAAACATAAGTTTCAGGAACAAACTATAATTAATATTTTTCATTTCCAATGAACATCAATTTACTTGGTTGATTCATTTTTGTTTCCCAAAACCAATCAAAGAATATCTATAACTAATTCAGAGACATCTTAAATATAAAACAATTGTATTTTGTTTTTAATCTTACAATTTATTTATTAATAGAAGGGATTAGGGTTTGTTTGTTGGTATACATTTATAAGGGTTAAGTATGATACATTAAAATAATTTATTATAATAAATTCATGATATAATTAAATTATCCATGAATTTAATACCACTTATAAGTATACGATCATTAATCTTAGGACTGAACATTGTGAAAATATCATGTTACAATGGTGTTTTTTTTTTCTTGTGGGTAAGGGTGAGATAATAAAAAAAGTGTATATATAATCTAAAAATAATTAATTTTTTGATTTAAATAATTAGTGTTAAAAAGAGATTAATAATATTTCACCCCTCATAGTATTTTATCCACAACTCTTCCTGGGAACAACAAGTGGAATGAGAGAAACTCAGTTACCAATGTAGGATCAAAAAAGGTTTAATATAAATTTATCCTAAATTTTATATTTGTAACTATTTTTAATTAAATTATAGAAATATATAAAATATTAAATCTATAAATAGTTTATTAATGCCTATTTTCTATGAAAGAATGACCATTCTTAAGAAAAACAGGGTTTTTACCCTATCATTAATCATTCAGGTAATAAGTTCATGAATATTGGACTATTATGTATACTTTAATTAAGAAAGGAGTATGAATAAATATTATATATAAGAGCAATTTTGAGTATAATGGAAAGGAATGGAATAAAATTATAATCTTAACATTAAAAAATAAATTCACAATATTTATAGCCTTAAATATTACTAAAGCAATATGGGAAAATCTAGATAACATTTGAGAAAAAAATGAAAAAGTGTATGAGGATAATGTGTAGGCTTGGAGAGCTAAGGTTGAAAATTAAAAAATGGATAATAATGAGATTATTGATGATTTAATAACCTAAATTAATGATATTTCAAATAAAGTAAAAGGATTTTGGGATAAACATGAACTCTCTACTATGGTGAAAAAGATACTAAGGACACTTCATGAGAGCTTTGATAAGAAAATATAGACATTAGAGGGTATATATTTAAATAAATTACCTTTAGGTGTTATACTTAGAATATTGATTATATATGAGATAAAAAATGATCTAATATTCAAAATTAAAATAAAATAATAAAAGGGGAAAACTTTCAAATCCACAAAAGAGTTGTAAGTGTAACGACTCGAACTTTTTTGAATGAAAGTCTCCCATTTTGATTTAATTCAATGTATTTTGGATTCGTAAAACACATAAACTTATTTTTTTATTATATAAAATTATATTTAAATGATTTTTAAATATCATTATGGTTGATAAAATAGCTGTTGAACAATGTTCACATAACTAGTAAAAATATGGGGTTTTATCAAATCCATTTGGCACAGAGAAAGGAAGTGATGGCCTCAACCTATAGGATCATACACTATGAAGCCCATTTATCAGAGATTCAGAGTGAGATAGAATTGATGGGCTTTGAACAAGACCAATCCAAAATTGAGATCCAACAACTTAAGCATGAGAGAAACTATCTATGAGAGAAGTTCAATCTCATCGAGATAACGACCCAAACCATATTTATCGAATGTCCCCATGAAAGCACCACCACCATGCACCTTACTCTTAGGACGTATGCCAGTGTAATAAAGATTTATGTATCAATATCCTATCTATATGAATATATATATTATTTTTTATATAATAATGAATATATTATCATCCTATTATTATAACTTTGTAAATGATTTTTAAAGCATCAATATTATTTTTGGTTAATATTAAAACTCAATTACCCTATTTTAAGGAATTAATTGATTTTTTAAATAAATAATATTTTAATAAAGTATTATTAAATTAATTTTATAAAATATAAACGATCATATAATTTTTAAAAAGTCAAATATAATTTTATTATTGGGGTTTGAAAACTCTTATTGTTAAAAACTCGTCAATTTTAAATAAATGTCAGTTTTTATTTTTAAAGTGAAAATTCAAATATTTAGAAAGTTATTTATATTAAATGAATATTATTTTTGGAATCAGTATATAAAAATTATCCAATGAAGAATTTTTCATAATTTATGAGATAATGGAAGTTTTGTGTAAATATTAAATACTGTATAAATATATAGCGTGTATTATGGAATCATTATTACCCAATAGTGTTGTAATAAATACTATAAAAGGTATCCTCAGTAAAATATATGTTTTTAATTTAAAATAATGTAACTTTAGGTTTATTTTATTAATTTGATAATGCTTTATTGAACCCTAAAAGACCTATAATATATTTTATGATTTTAAAATCATTTATTTGAAAGTGTGACTAACCTCCTCATATGAAAGGGAAATATTTTATTATATTCATCCCTTGGACTTATAAAATAATTTAATCTAATCCCATTTTTTAGAAATAATGGGAAAAAACCATCGTATGTTTTGTGATTTTGAATATTTTATTATGAAGAGTCCAAAACCTAAATAATAAAGAAATCCCCCTCCTTTCTTACATAATCCAATCCAATATCCCATTTCTCTTCACTGAAACTCTATTAATAACGTCAAAAAACTCCCTTATACTCCCTAGATTCCTCCCAAGGTCCCCCCAAATCCCCAAAGAAGCCTCTCTCAAACCATTGGGGCTATACACTAATGTAAGGGATCCTCACCTTCCTCTCTTTCATTCAATTCAAGAACCTTTTTGAAATTAGTCTTTATAATTTCAATTGGTTATGTTTTCATTATATTATTATCATTAAATTACTATACAATTAATTTTATTTGGATGATATACCATTTATAATCTATAATTTTGATCCTTACCTAAGCTGTTACTATACCAAAATTCTATAACAGGCTCTCTCTCTCCTCATTTTTATCAAGAAATTCATTAATGATATACCCTTTTCATTTCCATTTTCTTATGTTGTGATACAATTTTACCTATCCCCATTAATATCCATTTTATTTTTAAATTATGGGATACCCTTTCACTCTCATTTATCCCTCTTATGAACCATTATGTACACCTGTTACTATGATGAAATGTTGTAAAGAATCATCGACCCTCCTCCTTTACCAACAATTACTTTTATGTTTTGTATTCAAAATTAAATTTTAATATAATGGAATATTTTATTAAATATCCATATTACAGTAAATTTCATGTCTAAATGATGAGAGATCCATTTTTCTCTCATCAACCCATTTTATGAATGTTTATATGACACTGTTATGCTGCTCAAATTGAAGCACGATTTTCTATGCCAAAATCATCATGTAGTGAATACCACACCCATTTCTCTATCAAGGGTATTAAAATTTATGAAAATATACTTGGGTACTTACATTTTTATATTCCACATTCCTAGATCATGGAATAAATTATGATTTTGAAGGAATCCATGTTATATGGTCTATGTTGCACACATAAACATGAGAGTGAAATGATTATGAAGGGTACACCCTGATCGCACTCCAATACATTGGGTAATGGTTAGTATCAGGATACATCATGTTGGGATATGGGATTTACCTGATTCCTTTATGTTAATTTTTCCACCATGTGGTATTTTTGGATTTAGCCTTGATCTATTTATGATGCAGTGTTTTAAGTTGTTTCTACATTTTCTATGTTATGATTATCATTATATATCATGACCAATTATTAATGTTCCTTTACTCCTCATTGATTTTCATATTGTATGATATGTATTTTATTTATCCTGTTATGATTTTTTTATTCCCTTACTGGGCTTTATAGATCACTCCTTTCTTATTTATTCCCTCAAGTTATCCCATGAAGTGTTACGTAAGAAGGAACATTTTGGTCATGTTAAAGAAGTTTTTAATAAAGTTGTTTTTATTTCATGTTTTAAGTTGTTATATAATGTACCAAATTTTAAAAAGACACTATAAATATCAATATTATGTGTTTTATTAAGTGTAATTTTATGTAATAAATCATGTTTAAATTCTAAATAAAGATCTGGGTTCGTATAGTTGGTATCAGAGGATAGGTTTAGTTATTTTTTGGAATAATATTAGAAAACTATAGTGAAATACTTAGGATTAAAGAACTCTAGATAATGACTTTGAGATAAGAATAAGTATAAAAAAACATCCCTATATTTTGATAAGTATAGAGAATGTGGTTTAGCAAGAAAATAAATACCTATCTAGATAGTATAAGTGGAAGTGGTTCTGGAACATATGTACCTAGGATTAATAACTTTGAAAAGGTGTCCTGGGCCGGACTTGGGGTAACCTGGTACATGAAAATAGTCCTTACTGCACACCTAATTTGACACTCCCGAGGGATATGATTTGGTAAATTCATAAACTCATTACAATCCATTGTTAAGGGAACAAAAAAATTACCATAAGAATATATGTTAGGAAATATATCATAGATAACATATATTTAGGCCTAGAAAATCATAAGTTAAGGAGATAAATGTAATTTATAATTTATCCCTTTAATGTCTTTGGATTCCTATTTATGTATTTAATAGTTTTAAATTACTCATTCCTAAGTCTATATTGGGTAAACTAGAACTAGAATAAAAAAGTGACAGTTTGTTTTATCACTCATAGTTCTACACATTCCTTTATATCATGAAAGTTTATTAGAACAATCCAAGAACCACCGTAAAGCATGGACGTAGAGATGTTAGAGAAAACGGAAAATGGGGAAATTATTTTAACCCATGTATATAACTCCTCCCCAGTTAACATTTGTGGTTTGAAATAACAATGTAACCTTGTCATACTTCCCTTGGTGGGGATTGATGAATTTATGGGCATGGATTGGATTTCCCTATATAGAGCAACATAAATTTCCACAAGAGGGAAATCACTCTCCATATAGAGAATCTACCCTCGATTCTATACAATTGAAAGGAGGATGTTGAATATTTATTAGTACCATCATCCCAAGAATGGATATTATTACCCTCTGAGAAAACATATCAAGCTCAAATGATTTATTTTAAGGAAAGGATCATCCTCTAAGATGAGAGGTTAAATTTTCAATTGAGCTTATACTTGGGGCTTTACCAATATCTAAGACTCCATATAGGATGGATGTTGTGGAACGTGAGGAATTGAAGATAGAACTAAAAGAGATTCTGGATAAAGGATTCATTCACTAAAGTGCTTCACCATGGGGTGCACTAATCCTATTAGTCAATAAGAACGATGGGTCCATTGACATTTGAATTGATTATTGTGAGATCAATAAGATCACAATAAAGAACAAGTATCCTTTTACATGAATTGAATATTTTTTTGATCAGCTATGTGGAGCACAATACACCTCCAAGTTGGATCTTCAGTCAGAATGTTACCAAGTTTGTGTGGAGGAGGATATCACCAAGGCTTCTTTTTCATACAAGGAATAGTCTTTATGAGTTCATAGTGATTCTATTCATACTCAATAATTCTCCATAAATCATTAAGTACATAATGAATAGAGTCTTTAGAGATTACCTCGACAAATTTTTGGTAGTATTTATAGACAATATTCAAATATACTCCAAAACCAAGTAGTATCATGATGGGAATTTGATCACCATGAAAAAGACCTTCTGAAAGGATAAGCTCTATAAAAATTAAAAAACGTGTGAGTTCTAGTTGTATAAAGTATCATTCTTGGGGAGTATCATCACAAGAAATGTTATATCCATAGGTCCTTCAAATAAAAAATCAATTGAGCATTGGATGAGGCCAAAATATTTGATACATATCCATAGTTTCCTTGGGTTAGTTGGATATTATCGTTGATTAGTCAGATATTTCATCCGATTGTAAAACCTTATTCATAATATAACTCATAAGGGTGTTAAGTTTGATTTGAATGATGAATGTGAATAAATATTCATGGAGTTGAAAAGAGTTTTACCACTACCTATATGCCCAAATTAGCCACAAGTGGGGAACTTTTCATAATTTTTAGTGATGATTTGAAGAAGTTATTGGGTTGTGTGTTGATGAAAAATGACAAAGTACTAGCCTATGATTCAAGGTAGTTGATAACTCATGAGAAAAAATATCCCTCACATCATCTGGTGTTGAAACCAGTGACCTTCAATTAAAATATTTGGTGGCATTATCACTTTGGGAAAAAATGTGAAATTATACGGATCACAAAAGTCTTAAATAAATATTCACATAGGAAGAGTTGAATATTCACTAACAGAGATGGTTAAAGCTCAACAAGGATTATGACTGATCAATCCACTACCATCCTGGGAATGTGAATAAAGTGGCATATTCTCTAAGTAGAAAGTATCCAACAATTCTTTCATCAATGATAATTGAGAAGGATCTAATATTCCTAGATTTTAAGGGGAAGGACATGGGAATCATAAATAAAGTAACATCATCAATCCTTTGAAAAATGATTTCTCAAACAAATATTATTGAAAGGTAAAAGGATACTCAAAAAGATGATATAGGAATTCAGAAGAAAGTGGAAACTATATGAAATAAAAAATCCCCAGAGTTTAATTTTAAAAAAGAAGGAACTTTGAGATTTGGGTCAAGACTATGTGTTTGATCAAATCCTAAGTTAAAGAGGGAACTATTTGATGTTGAACATAGTGTGAAATCCTCCATTCACCCATGAAAAAAGTATGTATTGATTTATTTTTTATCACTGTTGGTGGGATAAAATAAAGAAGAAGATCAATGATTATACATCAAAGTGCCTGGTATATTAGAAAGTGAAGACTGAAATGAAGAAGTCTGAGGGGATGATAGAACTATTACCCATACCAATATGGAAATTGGAAAACATCACCATGGACTTTTTCACTGCACTTCCAAAGACATTCAAGGGAAATAATGTTGTCTGGGTTGTTGTGGTTCATCATAAAAATACTCGACACTTCATTATGATTAGAGAGTATTTCTCACTGGATCAACTGTAACAGATATAAACATGAGATGTGTTAAGGCTATATAAAGTACCACTAGGTATTGTTTCCAATAAAGATATAATATTCACCTAAATGTTTTTGGAAAATTCTCCAGCATGCTCTAAAAGATGAGCTGAACATCATTAAATATTATCACCCTAAAACTAATGGCCAATATTAGTAGACTATGAACACACTTGATGACATGTTGGGAGCATGCTCAGTTGAATTCAAAAAAGGAAGATACCAACATCTCTCTCTCTCATTGATTTCTATTAAAACAAAATTTTCCACTCAAGAATCCAAATAAACCTCTTTTAATTCCTTTATGGTAAGATGTGAAGAACCCCGACATGTTGGGATGAATTTGGAGAATGAAAACTTCTAGATCCTGAATTGGATGAGAAAATGGCGAAGAAGGTTAAGACCATTTAGTAGCACATCAAGGATTCCTAGAGTTGATAAAAGAGTAATGTTGACATTCTTTGACATGACAAAGAGATTGAAGTTTGAGAAATGGTATTCCTCCTTACATACCCCAGGAAGAGAATTATGGGATTTGGGACGAATGGAAAGATTAATCCAAGGTACATCAGCCCTTTTTAGATCCTTGATCACATCAGAGTAATTCCCTATCGACTAGCACTCCCACCGAACCTATCTCAAGTATATGATGTATTCCATGTATCCCCCTTGAGAAAGTACATACCAGACCCCTCACATGTAATAAATCTAGTTGTGGTACCATTGGAGAATGACCATTCCTATGAGGAGCATCTTGTGAAGATCTTATATTGTTGGGGGAAAAGATCTACAAAATAAGACAATTACCCTTGTTAAAGTATTATGGAGTAACCACACATTTGATTAAGTAATGTGGGAACCTGAGGAGGTGATGACTCAAAGTGACCCTCATCTGTTTTATGTGTGGGAAAATAAAATATTGAGGATGAAATTTATAAGGGGTTGGGGAGTTTAATGTCCCAGATTTTTCAGGTAAATTTTCTGAAAATTATACAGGATTATTTCAAGACCAGAAACTGAGATGGAACATGATTCTGAGGCCCGAGGTTCCTAGAATAAATGTTCAAACTATTTTTAACTTTATGAAAAATTGTGTGTGTGTGTGTGTGGTTTTAGTAACTTTTAAATGGGCTCCCAAATTGTTAATTCGAGGGGACTATTGCATTCAGGATAGCGATTTTACCCTAGACATGACTTAACTTAATCAGCACGGGTCTCCTATGAGAAAATATGAAATGGATATAACCGTAAATAAAATAATAATAATTTTTTATTTTAAAATACTAATAAACCATAAATGTTAACATGAACTGGAAATCTGAGACCATAGTTGAGTTCGTAATAGGGCATTTTCCTTAGGTGGAGCCTAACCTCGACCGACACGGGTCGAGGGTGAAAGTTAATTTCTAAAGGTGACTGTCTTTAAACTATTTATTAAAAATATTTTAATTGATGTAATGTGGTAACACAGAATTGGTTTTATTTTAATTGAGTCTTGTTAGGAAATCTAGGGTTATCATCATAACCCTGTAGCTTTCCTAAGGCTGAGAGAAGGAACCCTCCCATTAGAAAATGACGAAAAATGACAGATCAAGATCACTCATGGATGGATCACCATCAATGAAAATTCCCTTTATCTGACTTATCCAAACTCTGGGTAGGGGGTTTATTTTTCTTTGTGATTTCTTTCCTAATTATTAATTTTAATGATGAACATGAACCAACCCATTAACAAGTTGATCCGTGGTTTGATTGTTGTTGCGGGATGATTAGAAATTTTGGATTAAAGGGAATAAATCATGGTGATTATTAGTCTTGTGTTCTTGTGTGATTCTGATAACCCCAATGGAACAAGACCAATGAATAAGGCCAAGGTTCATTCTAAACAATTTTCTTGGTGCCTTTCCTATCCTAGATCTTGCTTTCATCACTGACAGACCCCCATGGTCGTGTTGAGATACGTTAGAAGGTTCCAAACAAGACTTGACCACCGAATCAATGACAATATTGTCTTGCACCTACAACAGTGAAGAAGGTGACTAAAGGATCGTTAAGGTTTAACAAGTTTGAAAAAATGGGCCACCATAGTGAAGGTGGTAGCATGACCACCTAGAGAGAGGAATCCATGGAAACCACTATGACCGGTGGATAGGGGACACCGGCAGGCAGCCCTCGGCAGATATGACACAAATCCTGTCACATGGATGAGGGGCCATGGTACAACTGGGGAAAGGAATCAAGACCCCACGAAGATTTCCATGGGGTGGTCATGCGGTGGACCAACATGTCAAATGCAGTGGTAGCCCCGAGTTGATGGGGAGAAGATGTGGTAGCTTCTGTGTCCAGGTGGAAGAACCAACCCGCTCGAACGAGCCGGTTCCAACAGAGGTGAGCTAGAACCAGTGGGCCAGAGCGACCTGGCAGGTCGGGTTAGTCCGACCGGGTCAGACTGGACCCAAACCCAACCATATCATTTTTACATAATTACCATAACTATAAAACCATGTGTCCATTTTATGATCCGTTTTTAGTGTTGGGACAATTGCGATGATACAATCCTTTTGAGATATTCTATATGAGTTTTTTTTGATGTTAGTGTATAGACTATTGGATCGTGGAGTAGTTGATCCCAAAACGAGTGTACTAAGTTAAAATCCTACAACTGTCTATAACCTAGAATCTATGTTATTACCTAGAATATGTGTCTTACCTAGAATATGCGTCTTATATAGACTTTTTTGTTTTAATAATGCTAATTCGATACTCCATTGTCCCACTAGGGTGCATTTTCTCAATTCTTTAACAACACTCGGTGTTTTTCCTATACTCCATTTGTTACCAACACTCCATTTTTTATAAGCACTCCGTGTGTTACACACACTGCATGTGTTACCAAAAATCCATGTGTTACATACACTATGTGTGTTACCAACTCTTTGCGTGTTACTATATGAGGGTACTATGGATTATTATGATAATCCTATTTACATACCATAGACCTATACTCTATGTGACCTAACTCTATTGACTCTCTTGATTATACTTCTTGAGGCCACACTTCATGTACCTCTTTGGTAGTATAATTAGTGTATTTATTAGTGGTCTTCTTTGTTGTTTAATTTGTGTGATTCATTTTGGTTTTCTTTTTGTAATTAATTTGTAGTTTTGAGTCCCTAATGAGTATTGTTTTACTCAACCCTACATGGGATTCACCCACACATGTCGTGTCTTGTGCAGAGGGTCGATATCTTTGACGGTGTCCTCAGTGGGTTGGGGACATGTGGTGCTTGGAGGGTTACCTGACAAACGCGATATTCCTCAATGAAATTAAGAAAAATTACTGTACCTATCCTTCAGATAGGGTTTTCTGCAGAAGACATCCAGGAGCTTATACATTCCTTTTCAGTTGGGCTTGTATTCTGGACTATTTTTCTTTCATTTATGTACCATAATCTAAGTGGTATTTCTTAGCGGTTTTCATCTATTTTTACTTAGTGTGTTTAGTTTCATCTTTTTCTTGGATATGGGTGCATGCATACACATACTTGGGAAAACACCTCCCACTTATTGGATGTGACTACTCGACCCTAGTCACCAGCCCCTGGCCTATGGGAGGTGGTCTTGGGGTTGTCACGACATGGGACCCAGGAGATGAGTCATGATAGAGTTGTAATAGATGGCCGTCAATTTTAATCTTCTTTTTGGGAAACATTGTTAAGTGTTTTGAGTTTGGATTTTAGGCCTGGGAACCCAGTGCTGGTGTGTTGTATGATGTATCCATACATATAGACCTTTAATTATACTTTCCAAATCATTACATGAAAGTACTAGTTGCATGGTAAATTAATGGTTCATGCATATTATAGGATGGTTCGCTGAGGGATGAGGCATTGGTGCATGGATTGTTTCTAGAGATAACACCTCTTGGTGGTGTACCAGCGATACCAACCCTCAGGGAGTATCAGTTTCTACTGCCATTACTGATAGATGATTCAGGCTGTCTTAGTGCATTACATGAATTCCATAGGTAGAAACCTCCTAGGTTCTAAGGTGAGACAGATCCCCAGATAGCTGAGGATTGGCGAGAGGCAGTTACAAGAGTCTTCCACTCAGTGAGGACACCTCCCAACCAGATGATAGTCCTACCCGCGAGCCTTCTTCGGGGATTGGAGGGGAGATGGAAAATCTTAATGACTTAGACACATGAGGACGTGACACTATCCTTAACATAATTTGAGTGATTCTTTAGTGAGGAGTTACTTCCAATGATTTATGATCTTTGCATATATAAAAGATACTACACCTGAAACATTGAATCCGGTCAGTAGTAGGGTACTCATTAAGATTCACAGATCTTTCTTGCTACTCTACTGACATGGTACAAGACCAATTCTTCAGGGACCATACATTTGAGCATGGGATACACCATGAAATTAGGGCATCGATTATATCCCATAACATTCCTATGCATTCTAAGGTGTTGGAGAGAGCTCTAATGTTAGATATCTTTCTTATGGAGTAGGAACCGACAGTGGAAGCTACCACCCAGCGATAGGAAGTGGTGTCTTTGGCCGCGGGTAGCCAATATATGATGTAGGGATCCATGTAGGTCATGTAGTATATGGGAGTACCCTAGGACATGGGTTAAGTAGTGAGAGACTCTTTGGGAAGATAAAGTTATCTAAAGGACATACTATACTACTCATGAAGCGGTCGGGTACATATGGATAGAAATTGTCTGACTAGATGTACGACTGACTAGGAGGTGGTCGTGGGACTTATGAGGTGACGATAGAGGTAGGAACATGATTGTATGGTAGGATATAAATATAGCAGAGGAGTGAGACATGTGGTAAGAGGTGGACGAAGGTTTGAAGCACTTCCACCACCACACCCAAGTGGCCCACTCCAAGTTTAGCGAGCCAGTGGATATGGGAGAGGCTATCTCTAGGTGATGGAGGTTTATGATCACGAGACTACAGGGATTATTAGAGGTACTATCTATGTATTTTCCACCCAATATTTCGTTTTTATAGACATAGGTTTCAGTCACTTTCTTCTCACCATAACCCTTTTTCGAGACATGAAGATTCCAATTGAACCGTTGAATCGATCCCTATGCTTTGAGACTCTTACAATGTAGAGACCCGAAGCTTGACATACATATATATTACATTACTTTTGCGGAATACATAATACATAACAAAAATAGACACACAAGGACCGTAATAGTTTAGTGTCTTTGGAAACTTGGAATGTAATCTTCTAATCGTGGTGAAAGATCTTCAACATCTCCTATAAAGATCTTCCACTTTTTGTTTCCTTACCTAAAACCTTTATTTTAATCCTGGGGGAAAATAAAACATAAAAAGGGTTAGCTCAAATGCTCAGTAAGGGTAATCATGGATAAAATAAAACATACCATATACATTTGAACTTAAAAAATTGAACATAATGTTTAAACATCAAAATCTTGAGCAACGACTTAAAACATGGAAGTGCATAAGGCATAGATCATAATGGAACATAAATCATGATAACATAGCATGGGAATAAAACATGTAATTGTGGTAACCATTCAACACTTGTTATGATTTCCATAGTATCCAAGGCATTGGTTCCAAGACCATCTTAGTGGACAATGTCCCTTTCTGAATCGAGTTCACTCCTCGATCCAGTCCTATAATACTGAAATGGATTAACTTACCCTTCCAGCCATGTCTATATCATGAGATATAAATCTTTACCCAATGAATTGTAGGGAGATATAGGTCCCACCCATCTCATAATGAAATCATTCTTACTTGTGCCACAAAATAAACATACATCCTTCATAACAACCCAACGAATAAAATGGGTTTCAAAAACATCATCCCATCATGACACAATACATATAAAATAAATGGATATCATTTCATAATAACAAAAGTGAAACCATGTAAATAATAGAGATATTATACTTAAAACATACACATATGAAATAATGTCATCTTAGATGAAAAAATGGTTTTGATAAAACACTTGAAATGAATTTTTGAGGAAAATATCCTTTCTTATTCAAAATCAATTTATTTTCACAAAACGTCATGAAATTTTAAAAGAAATAGATTTTGTTGAAAATAGTCATGAAATATTTTGGAGGAAGCTTCATGAAAATAAGGTTTTATAAAACCGTAAAAATCCTTTCATGCCGTATAAGTTAAAAAAACAGTATTCTCGTACTTTTTCCGGAAAAGTCAAAAAGTACCTTGTAGGGTAAATAGAAGAAAGATTACTTCCATACCATGGGGTAAAATTCAAATGGGTAAAAAGGAATTTAAACATATTTGAATACAATTTTATAAAATATTGACATGGATGATAGCAATAACCCCAGTAAACACTTACGAATAAGAAATCTCGGATAAAAATGAGATTTGCACAATTATCCCTTACCTTAGGTCTGATATGCTTCGTACGTATCCGAACCTCCTATATAATGATTTAATTAATGTCATTGAATTATTACAGAATCATATTCATTGTTATGATATCATATATGTTTCACTCAAGACTTTATATTACCTGTTCTTTTGTAAATTCAATGTTAAAGCAGCGTTTTGGGTAAAAACATTTCATTTATCGTATGTGTTTCGACTTGTCGTTCTTGATATTATTACTTATATCCTGATTTAAATAATTCCAGAATGTAAAACATGATTTATATATAATATATATTCATCATATACATATATATATTTTAGATCGATAAAAAGAATGAAATACACCATTCATGGAGACGGTAGGCCGTACGTACGCATGAACGCTGTTTTCATTTCCTTATTGAATTAAATGAAACTAAATAGATGACATACATGTATATATATACATAAATACAGTAGAATTATTATTTAATATATTTCATTACTATTCCTTATATAAACTTTATGATCATTCATGTATGGTTAACATGGAGAATGAATCTCATTGCGTTGTGGAGACGGTAGTCCGTACGTATGCACGAGCGATGATATCGTTCCCATAATTATTGAATAAAATTGGAGTGGATGGTATAATATATCAGAATCAGTATGATGTTATAATAACCATATATAGTTATTCTTTACACTATTATACCCATCCATGTAAGGTGTTGGTGGAAAAAATAGATTTCACCACAGAGTGGAGACAGTATTCCGTACGTACGCACGCGTGGTGATTTCATTTTCCGTAGGATGGATAGATGGTTAAATAGGGTTGTTTCATAATTATAATAAAATATCAGTATATTATTTATACTTATGTTATTACTTCATAATGAAACAACTAGAATAATAAGTGGAAGAAGAAATAAAGTTGAAAGAATCGGTAACGGACATTACCTCTTCTTTGAAGCGCCTCTTTCATACCTCCTCTTAGGGCACTAAAAGTGGTCTTTGAAGAACACCATAACCTCTAAGATGTTTCTATGGAAGTGGAGAAGAGAATTTTTCAGGGTTTTTCTGATCTTGAAGGCTCAAAGTGGTGTGAGGAAGAGAGGGAGGAGGTGCCCTTTTATAAGGGCGGAGAGGGGCACCTTTGGAGAAACTAAAAATATTATTTTATTATAAAGTCTTATTCGATTTTTAATAGCTCCAAATTGATTTATTTCATAGATAAGGTGGGGATGGGTCGAAATAATCTCATCCAATAGAATTTAGACAAGTTTAGGTTTCTATTTTAACCTTATCATTTATATTTAACCTGAAGTTAAATAATTTTACTTTTACCGTGTCTTCTTGTTTTCTTACACTATAATGTTAATAAACTTACTATAACAAGCCAAAGAAACCCCAAGTTGTTTATTATTAATATATATAATTTTATCTAAGTCATTTTTCCGAACCATAGATTTTTATGAATAAAATAACAATTAATAATATAATATTTGTTTTAGAAACTATTTTATGTCAATTTTGACACTATTTGGTAATTGATTTTTGTGAAAATTATAACAGCATGATTAGTTCAAAAAACGTTAACTAAATCAATACTAACGAGTCATATTAACCTATAAAATTAGTGGAATTCATAAAAATTCTCAAATTACATTTATTTGGGTATTTATAACATCAATTATGTCAATATTTCATTAATAAGATAAATACTACATCATCATTGTGTCAAAAATAAATTATATTATTTAATGTCTAAAAATTATAAATAGAATACCATTATGTAGGAAATATTTTTATCTTTCTAATGAATATTAATAGTCGAATTTTTATTATGTATAACCCTATATTAAAAATGATTTACTTATTAAACTTTGATTTTATCTATTTTAACCCTTCTTTAAATAATTTAATAATAAATGTCCTAATATAATCCAAGTGGACCTAAATGGCCATATTTTATTCCTAAGGTTGTTTCTGTTCGAATTAAACTTATCCAATATAATTAGGACATGTGGTAGGTTAATAATAATATTTTTTTTACCATTAATTACCCTATTTACTTTTAACCGTGGTAAAAAAAAGTAAAAAGTTACTATTCACCAAAAATTATTTTCATCTCATTGAACCAAATTTTACTTACAGATATCAACCGTGTATTTAGTATTTTTGAAGTTCCATTCACAGAAGCGGAAAAATTAAGTTTTATGTAAATTTGCAAATTCTCCTAGGAGGTGGGTAAAAGACGGTGAAAAGTTCAATAAAATTTTTATATATCTAAAATTATTATAAAATGACTCCAATGAATTACTTTGAACTTATATAGGTATTATGTATCAATTTTTACTTAAAATAAATTTAAATAAAATAAATAATTATTTAAATAAAAATTGGGTTTTTAAATAGTAACCTAGTGTTTTCACTATTCATCAAAAATTGAATGTTTTCAGAAAAATACCAAAATTTCAACTTATGATAATTTTGATATTATGAATCCAAAAATGAAGTCCATTTTCAAAAATAAAATTTAAAAAATATCAAAAAGTGGGTATTACTATTCATAATGGCTAGTTTTAATAATATTTTAATAGCATATCGTTGTTTAACGAAACTCGATATTGCGTACAACACACGCTATCATGGAAGGTCGCACTTGTGTGTAATGCAAGCCAAGTCAGGGATGCATTTTGTGAAAGCTACTTTTTGTGTAGCGTACAACACAATACATTAATGAAATTAAATGAATATTGTTCATAAAATCTTGGGGTGTTACATTCTACCCCCCTTAAAATGAATTTTGCCCTCGAAATTCGTCGGGGTTATAAATGGTTTACTACTCGAAAGTTAATAGAAACCCACATCGTAAAAGGAAAACTAAAACTTAATTTTAAAAACTAAATTATGAAACATAACGATTACCCAAAGTAACTCATCACCAGGTTTCTATATAGGAGAACATAGGTTAAAATATGGATATGGAAGAGAAATCTAAACATCATGTTCTGATGAAGAGTGGTAGAGAACATGGATATGAAAAAGACAAAAATCACAAAGACATAGATTTGTGATGATATAAGGTACCATCTAATTAGTCGGATATAAGGGCACTATGAAAACATTTTTGGTTTTCAGGATCATTTCTCTAATGTTGAATAATTTTCGATTCAAAAGAAATACTTACTTGATTTTGGTACAATCTCACCGTTGTTCATACCATGAAGAATTTCCACTTCATCTCTTAAATAAATGAAGTTGGATTTTTCATTTATGAAGTGTTAGCAGATCATGTGATAGAATGATGAGTCATTCCATCTATTTCAAACAAAAGGTTAGAAAAAGTTATCAAATATACATAAGTCAATCTATGGTGAGGTTAATCGAATATGATTCTAAAAATGATTCTATACTTCATCTATCATGCCACATAATAAAATAAAACTAGTTTATATTAACCAGGGACTTCCTGTAGGCCATTGGTATGCGATAAAGGCCAGTCGCACTTCGGTTGTGGGTTCGATTCCCACGGCCTTGTCCGACGTGATGGGCTGCCGCCCATCCTACAGGTTGTGCTTTTTCTAAAACTACATTACTATAACATCTCATCAATAATATCAAAAAAAGTTCTATCCTTAAACAATACTAACTTCCAATCTTTATCTAAAATACTTCGTTCCAAGCTCATAGTATAAAGAAAATGATTACTTGAAATGTCATCAACCAACCATAATTTATCCCCATTATCTTGTTGGTCACATTCTAATCATGCGAATACCTTAATCATGTATTATCTTGAAAAATGAATACCCATTAAACCATAGTGAAAACATGAATGTTGTCAAAATTTAACTCTTTCCACATACCAAAATCCAAAAATACTATATACTCAAACCATGATATAACCTTCTCCTTATTTCAGTCATGAGCTCATGAATACTATCAAACATTTAATTTTCTCCTTATCCATTCATTATGCGCATATCATCTACATTCCAAAAATACTGGTACCATTCATCACACACTTTCAAAACTTAAGTAAAGACAACAGTGTAATAATCCATAGATGTCTCTTTATTCCATAGTACCATGAGATTACTTATACAACATTACACTTGATAAACATGTAATCATTCCACTACCTTCTTAAACCATTGACCGAGCTTTAATAATTCTTTTCATCTCACATATCATTTATAGTCTCTTCATCATCATCAACATAAATACTACCCATATGACCATATTAATTCTATTCATGAGACTTTCCCTTAGGGAATTGGTTTCCATAATGCCCATACATTCCACATTTAAAACATTTAACCATTGTTGATGTCGTAGCAATACCATTATCCTCATCTCTGGTGTTAACTGAACCTTTTCCTTTGCACTTACTGGATTTGTGTCCTTCTTTTCCACACCCAAAGCATCTTCCAGTTCCTTTGAAACATTCTCCATGATTCCTCTTCCCACATGATTTACATAGGAGAAATTTAACATTCTATCCTCTATGATCATCATGAAACTCCATATTTCTCTTATTAGCCGAGTCAGGAAACTTACCAAATTTGAGTTTATTGATCATATTATGAGACTGCTGATTCAGCATAATAATAATGTTTGGACTTCCAAATCCCATTTCATTTGGTTTCTCATGAATAATATCATTCAATTGTCCATCATATCTTCCATTATCGTGAATCATCTTGTTTCCAGCCATTTTCTAAAACCCAAAAAGAATAGTTTGAGAGGAAAAAATAATAATAAAGGGGGGAGTAACTTCAATATATAACATCTTAGGTTTAATCTAATATCGTTACCATAATTCTAGGACTATAACCTATACTTATACTTAACCTTAGGGACATCCCTAGACATCCCGTAGAAATATCTCTAGAGATTTTACTAAATTTTTCGCATCCTAGTTTCCAAAGGTTATCTAAACCTTTCCTCTGATACCAACTATAGAGACCTGAAGCATGACGTACATAGATATTACATTACTTTTTCGGAATACAAAATACATAACATAAACAGACACATAAGTACCGTAATAGTTTAGTGTCTTTGGAAACTTGGAATTTAATCTTCTAATCATGGTGAAAGATCTTCAACATCTCCCATAAAGATATTCCACTTTTTGTTTCCTTACCTAAAACCTTTAATTTAATCCTTGGGGAAAATAAAACATAAAAAGGGTGAGCTCAAATTCTCATTAAGGGTAAGCATGGATAAAATAAAATATACCATATACATTTGAACTTAAAAACATGAACATAATGTTTAAACATCAAAATCTTGAGCAACGACTTAAAACATATAAGTACATAAGGCATAGATCATAATGGAACATAAATCATGATAACATAGTATAGGAATACAACATGTAATTGTGGAAACCATTCAGCACTTGTTATGATTTCCATAGTAGCCAAGTCATTGCTGTAAAGACCATCTTAGTGGACAAAGACCCTTTCTAAATCGAGTTCACTCCTCGTTCTAGTCCATTAATACTGAACCGGATTAACTTACCGTTCTAGCCATGTCTATATCATGAGATATAAATCTTTACCCAATGCATTGGAGTTAGATATAGGTCCCACCCATCTCATAATGAAATCATTCTTACTTGTGCCACAAAATAAACATACATCCTTCATAATAACCCAACGAATAAAATGGGTTTCAAAAAAATCATCCAATCATCACATAATCCATATAAAATAAATGAATATCATTTCATAATAATAAAAGTGAAACCATGTAAATCATAGTGTCATTATACTTGAAACATACACATATTAAATAATGTCATCTTAGATGGAAAAATGGTTTTGATAAAACACTTGAAATGAATTTTTGAGTAAAATATCCGTTCTTCTTCAAAATCAATTTCTTTTCACAAAATGTCATGCAATTTTAAAAGAAATAGATTTTGTTGAAAATAGTCATGAAATATTTTGGAGTAAGCTTCATGAAAATAAGGGTTTATAAAACCGTAAAACTCCTTTCATGCCGTATAAGATTAAAAAAACATTCTTCTCGTACTTTTGCCGGAAAAGTCAAAAAGTACCTTGTAGGGTAAATAAAAGAAAGATTCCTTCCATACCATGGGGTAAAAGTCAAATGGGTAAAAAGGAATTAAACACACTTGAATACAATTTTATAAAACATGGACATGGATGATAGAAATAACCCCAATAAACACTTACGAATAAACAATCTCAGATAAAAATGATATTTGCACAATTATCCCTTACCTTAGGTCTGATATGCTTCGTACATATCCGAACCTCCTGTATAATGATTTAAATAATTTCATTGACTTATTATAGAATCATATTCATTGTTATGATATTGTATATGTTTCACTTATGACTTTATATTACCCGTTCTTTTGTAAATTCCATGTTAATGCTGCGTTTTGGGTAAAATCATTTCATTTATCGTATGTGTTTCGACTTGTCGTTCTTGATATTATTACTTATATCCTCATTTAAATAATTCCAGAATGTAAAACATGATTTATATATAATATATATTCATCATATACATATATATATATTATAGATCGATAAAAGGAATGAAATACACCGTTCATGGAGATGGTAGGCCGTACGTACGCATGAAGGCCGTTTTCGTTTCCTTATTGAATTGAATGAAACTAAATAGAAGAAATACATGTATATATATACATAAATCAAGTAGCATTATTATTGCATATATTTCATTACTATTCATTATATAAACATTATGATCATTCATGTATGGTTAACATGGAGAATGAATCTCATCGCGTCGTGGAGACGGTAGTCCGTACGTACGCACGAGCGATGATATCATTCCCATAATTATTGAATAAAATTGTAGTGGATGGTATAATATATAAGAATCAGTATGATGTTATAATAACCTTATATAGTTATTCTTTTAACCATTATACCCATCCATGTAAGGTGTTGGTGGAAAAAACAGATTTCACCACAGCGTGGAGACGGTATTCCGTACGTACGCACGCGTGGTGATTTCATTTTCCGTAGGATGGATAGATGGTTAAATAGGGTTGTTTCATAATTATAATAAAACATAAGTGTATGAGTTATACTGATTTTTTTACTTCATAATGAAACAACTAATGAAGAATAAGTGGAAGAAGAAATAAAGTTGAAAGAATCAGTAACAGACATTACCTCTTCTTTGAATCGCCTCTTTGAGACCTCCTCTTAGGGCACTAAAATTTGTCTTTGAAGAATACCATAACCTCTAGGATGTTTCTATGTAAGTGGATAAGAGAATTTGTAAGGATTTGGCCTAGATTGAAGGCTCAAAGTGGTGTGAGGAAGAGAGGGAGGAGGTGCCCTTTTATAAGGGAGGAGAGGGGCACCTTTGGAAAAACTAAAAATATTATTTTATTATAAAGTCATATTAGGTTTTTAATAGCTCAAAATTGATTTATTTAGAAACTAAGGTGGGTATGGGTCGAAATACTATCATCAAATTGAATTTATACAAGTTTAGGTTTCTATTTTAACCTTATCATTTAGATTTAACCTTAAGTTAAATAATTTTACTTTTACCGTTTCTTCTTGTTTTCTTACACTATAATGTTAATAAACTTACTATAACAAGACAAACGAACCCCAAGTTGTTTATTATTAATATATATAACTTTATCTAAGTAATTTTTCCTAACCTTAGATTATTAGGAATAAAATAACAATTAATAATATAATATTTGTTTTAAAAACTATTTTATGTCAATTTTGACAATATTTGGTAATTGATTTTTGTGAAAATTATAACAGAATGATTAGTTCGAAAACAGTTAACTAAATCAATAATAACATGTCATATTAACCTATAAAATTAGTGGAATTCATAAAAAGTTTCAAATTACATTTATTTGGGTATTTATAACATCATTTATGTCAATATTTCATTAATAAGATAATTACTACATCATCATTGTGTCAAAAATAAATTAAATTATTTAATGTCTAAAAATTATAAATAAAATACCATTATGTAGGAAATATATTTATCGTTCTAATGAATATTTATAGTCGAATTTATATTATGTATAACTCTATATTAAAAATTATTTACTTATTAAACTTTGATTTTAACTATTTTAACCCTTCTTTAAATAAATTAATAATAAATGTCCTAATATAATCCAAGTGGACCTAAATGGTCATATTTTCTTTCTAAGGTTGTTTATGGTCGAATTAAACTTATCCAATAGAATTATAACATGTGTTAGGGTAATAATAGTATTATTTTTACCCTTAATTACCCTATTTACTTTTAACCGTGGTAAAAAAAAGTAAACAGTTTCTATTCACCAAAAAATATTTTCATCTCATTGAACCACATTTTACATACAAACATCAATATTTTCTCTCAGATTTTTGAAATTCCATTCACAGAAGCGGTAAAATTAAGTTTTATGTAAATTTTCAAATTCTCCTAGGAGGTGGGTAAAAGACCGTGAAAAGTTCAATAAAATTTTTATATATCTAAAATTATTATAAAATGACTCCAATAGATTACTCTGAACTTATATAGGTTTTATGTATCAATTTTGACCTAAAATAAATTTAAATAAAATAAATAATTTTTTAAATAAAAATTTTGTTTTTAAATAGTAACCGAGTGTTTTCACTATTCATCAAAAATTGAAATTTTTCAGAAAAATACCAAAATTTCACCCTAGGATAATTTCGATATTCCGAATAAAAAAAATGAAGTCCATTTTCAAAAATAAAATTTATAAAATATCAAAAAGTGGGTATTACTATTCATAACGGCTAGTTTTAATAATATTTTAATAGCATATCGTTGTTTAACGAAACTCAGTATTGTGTACAACACATGCTATCGTGGAAGGTCACGCTTGTGTGTAATTAAAGCCAAGTCAGGGATGTGTGTTGTGAAATCTCCTTTTGGTGTAGCGTACAACACAAGACATTAATGAAATTAAAAGAATATTATTCATAAAATCTTAAGGTGTTACATACAGGAGGAGATTCGATGATCACACACTGGTGAAGATAGTGTAAACATACTATTTGGGGAGAAAGTTTCAGCTGGGATATCTTGGTGGCAGTGTCGAGGCTGTATGATGTCATTATCTGTATGGACTGGTCATCCCCAATTCATGCTTAAATCGACTGTTTTAAGAGCACAGTGTGGTGTGCCCACCGAGATGGGACCAAGCTTTCCTTTTTAAGAGAAAGGGAGACACAGGCATCGTAGGATGTAATATCATAGAAGAGGGTCCATCCAATCACACATCAGTTGGTAAACATGATCCTCGGTGTAGTGGATGATATGAGTCCTCAGTTTCCCATAATGGTGGACAAGTATGAGGATGTCTTTCTAGAAGATGTTCTAGGATTACCTCCTTCTAGGGAGGTAGACTTTTGTATTGACATATACCCTGAGATGGTACCGATATCTACACAAGAATATCATATGGATCCAATAAAGCATCATGAATTGAGGGTATAGTAGGAGGACTTTCAGAGGAAGGGTTCGTGAGACCCAATGTTTCACCATTGGCAGCCCTTGTATTGTTATCCAAGAAGGAAGACATGATTTTGATGTTATGTGTGGACTTCTGACACCTGAATCTGGTGACCATGAGGAATAAGTATCCAACACTGGGGATTTATGACCTCTTTGATCAGCTAAAGGGAGCGAGATGGTTCTCAATGATAGACCTCAGATCAGGATATCATCATCTTCTGGTGTAGGATGAGGACATCCTGAAGACAACTCTCTAAAGTCACTAAGACCACTAAGAGTACTTAGTGATGAGGTTTGGAATGATGAACTCCCCTGTAGTGTTCATGGGACTCATGAACATGATCTTCTATCCCCACCTAAACCAGTTTATTGTGGTATTTATTAATGACATCCTGGTGTACTCAGTGCTTGAGGAGGAGCACACGATACACATAAGGATGGTTCTAGAATTAATATGAGAGAACCATCTTTATAGGAAGATCTCGAAGTGTCAGTGCTACATAAAAGAGGTCCACTTTCTAGGAAACATCATTTCAGAGGCTAGAGTTTCAGTATATCCAGCAAAGATTGTGGTAGTGCTTGCTTAGGAGCCACTCAATAATGTTATAGAGGTGTGGAGTTTCCTTGGGTTGGTTGTGTACTATTGGAGGTTTTACCTGAATTCTCCATAGTAGTATCACCCATGACCACTTTGATGAAGAAAGGGAAACCCTTCGTGTGGATAAAAGGGTGCTAGCAGATTTTTCAGTAGTTGAGACAGAGTTTGATTAGCACTCCCATACAAAGATTTCTAGGGGAGGGTGTCAAGTACATTGTGTTCTATGATTCCTCAAGAACAATACATGTTTTCTTCATGATGGAGGGGCCATCAGTGATTTACTATTGTTCTCAGTAGTTTATACCACTTGAGTAGAGCTATGTGACCCATGACCTTGAGTTGGCAGTGGTTAATCTTCACATTGAATATGTGGCGACACTAACTTATGGGCAAAATATTTATCATCTACTATGACCACACAAGTCTTATGAACATATAATCTTATGGTTGTTAAATAATAACATATAACATATATTCTAAAAAACTATTCTCATTCTACATGTTTATCCATACATTAATATAAGTAAACCTATCATGAAAACCAAGGAAAAAACATTCCCAAACAATGAAATTGAATATCTTAACTCATAAAAGGCCATTAATGAACCTAATAAGATTATTAAAATCCAATTACATGTTTATTAGATTATGGTCTTATTAATTTAAAAAACCTAAATATTATTATTCAGGTCATTCACATCAAGTGAGGATCATCTTCAGACTTAAGGTAGGTGTTTACCACCCAGACATCCATTTTCGTTAGGGTTAATTTTATTGTCTATTTACCTCAATTAAATTATTATGTATTATTATTTACCCCTCATAAATTATATTTGAGTGTTATATATATGTTTACAAACTAGAATCCGTCTTTATTTTATGGGGAGTTACATGTTTTAAAAAGAAACTTTCAAAAATTCTTCCCAAAATACAAGCCTGATTCAATTTAATTTCTCAATTATTACCTATTTTGAAGAAAACTCTGTAATATATTTTTAACAAAATATTATTCTCATAAAATCAATATTTTTATTATGAAAAGTCTACTGGAAATCAGTTCTAGTTTTATACAAATAGTTTTCCAATAAAACTCTTATTTTCCATTAAAAGGGTTTTTATAACAAGAATTACTCGATGATTTTAAAAGAGTATTTTCAGCCATTTCAACACTATTATTGATTATTATGTATATATGGGGTTAATGTTTTATGATATCATCCACTATGTTTTGAATGTGGATGTGTTATCTAAAAACCATTCACCAATTTTCCCTGAATGGTTTGTTTTTGTGCTTAATGTTCGGGGAATGTTATTTATATTTCATATGTTAGTTTTAATATGAATTTATTTCTTATTTATATTTATCTCCGTTAATATGAGGAATTAATTAGAATTATTAAGTGTCAGGTGGAACCTGTTATATCCCCTTAGTGCATTAGTAGGTCTCATGAGACAAACTATGATCTTGGCACGAGGCCTTGATGAAATGGATATTTACGGTCTTGGCATGAGGCCCTGACGGTATGGTTATGATTCCCACCTTATGCATTCCCTCATTATGAAAATATTATTGATAGTTCATATTGTTATTAGACTATTAGAGTACTAATGATTATGTTTTATTATGGAAATAATTATTCATCTTTTAATCCCTCCATATTATATTCAACATTAGTTTTTAAAGGCCTAATTGTTTTAGTTATTCACCATGCCTCAAGTTTATGTTTATGATATATTCCACTTTATTAATTATCCTTAATTAGCCTTTGATCTCTCTCATTTCATATGCTTTATTTTCTCAGTACATGAAGATTTTCATTATGATTGACCTGCAAGGATAAACTTATAGTTGTGGAAGTTCCCAATAAAACTTATATGTTGTATTTCATTTGAAGTTGTAATATTTAACTTATATATGTATATTGTTTCCAAATCTAATAAACTACTTGATATATTAAGTTTCATATTAAATTTTTATATTAAAATGTAATAAAACAAGGCACTGGCTCTGGGAAACTAGGGTCAAGCTTTTATAGTTGCTATCACATGATGTTTAGTAGAAAACACAGAAACTAGAATTAGAAAACATAGATTTGGGAACAAATCCCTAAGATAGTCTTTGAGGATAAATATACAAGAACATCATGTTATTTTGGTAATGAATAGATTATATGGATCTTTTTATTAAATACATCTCTATCTAGATACTACAAGTGGAAATGATTTCGGAAGAGTTGTGCCTTGGAGTGAAACCCCAACAAGGAGTTTCGAGCATGACTCGGGGTATCCTAGTACATAACAACATGGCTTACTACACAACTAGTTCGAAACTCTCGAGGGATATTCTTATGATAATTCACTTTTTCTTTACAAGTCATTATGAAGAATTTAAATGTAAATTATTCTTCAAATAAACCATGATTATGATTATGATATTAGCTATTCATGATAAGTATTTTTATATATTGTGATTATATATTATGATTCTTAAACTAATTTTGTGTATGTGATTATTTAGAAATAATTCTGAGTGGAAGGAATGGAAACCGCGTGAACACTCATGTCCCATATAGGGATTTACCTCCGATGTAAGATAATGATGTTAGCACTAGAGCAGTGATTAGTGTGGAGAAACTTATAACTATACTGGGACAACTTACTTAGGTTATGAACAATAACCTTACCCAAATGGATAATCCGGATCCACAATGTGGACGAGGTATGTTAGATCACTTTATGTGAAAACAACCTCCATCATTCAATGGGACTACATACCCATTTGTTGCTAAGTAGTGGATAAGTTCTCTAGAGAAGATATTTCTCACTTTGCGATGTAACGAAAAAGAGAATGTTTTCACGGTAGTTTATCATCTATCGAGAGATGAAAATCAATGGTGGTCATTAATCCAAAACACAAATAAGGAGGAAGATATAAAATAGATGGAATGGAGATATTTTGAGGATATTTTTTTTGGAAAAATACTTTCCTCATGAACAACGAGCAGATACATAAAGGTGGTTTCTGAAACTGAAGAGAAAAGAGGATGAGGATGTTGCAAAGTATAATGTTTACATCACAAGGTTAGAAAGGTATGTTATGGACTACTTATGTAATACAAGAAAAAAATATTGATCGATTATTTGATGGTTTAAAACCATTAATCTAAAGGTTACTACTGCCTCATAATTTCTCATCATATGAAGATATAGTCTCATGTGTTATTAAGATAGAAAAATAATTTTTTAAGTCTCACGAATTTAAAGGAAAGAAATAGAAGAAGAGAGCTGCTGAAAACTTTGGGAAAGGGAATAAGGAAACAAGGAAGAAGGTAAGGTTTGACCTTTCACCCCATAGTAATTGTGGGAAGAAACACCATGACACTTGCTTCAAGGTAACATGAGTCTGTTACATGTGTGGATAAAAAGGCCACCAATCTCATGATTGTTAGGGGAAGAAAGAAATGAACAATGGTCAATGCTATAGTTATAAAGATATGGAAAATCAGGAATATGAATGTCCCATGCTTAATGTAAACATTACCCAAATAATTCCAACTAATCAAGGCCAACATTTTGTTGTCACAATTGCTGAGGTTGATGTTCTTAATGATGTAGTGACAGACAGTTTAATAATTTCCTTAAACTTAGACAATGATTTATTTTATTTTGGATCATCACATTCTTTTATGTCTTCACAATTTTCCAAGAAAATTATACATGTCCAATTTGATTGAATAAAGGACTTGTTAGAAAAAACTCCTTTTGGATACATCATTGCAACAAAGATGTGTCAATCATTCCCCATAATGATACATAAACATGCTTTAGTTCATAAACATATCATCATACCCATAATTGACTTTGATATAATCTTTGGTATGAGTTTTCTTTCATGTTATGAAGAAAATATCTATTACAAGGTGAGGTAAGTTAGGATTTTTGTGAACGGTGTGGAATCCCTTATCTTTATAGTAGAAACCTCACCAGGGGATTATTATCAAGATCCACCCCAACAGCTCAAGTCAATTCAATTTTTGGGGAGGAAGGGAATGTGATATCTATGGGTGAGTAAAGGAATGTTCAAATAGAGAAAGTTCCTATTATGGAAGAGTATGTTGATGTGTTTCCAGTGGATTTACCTGGACATCCTCCAGAGAAGGAAATTGAGTTTTCCATTTATTTAATTCCCAGTTCAAGGCCTATATCAAATAATTCATATAGAATGACCAATGTGGAATTAGTATAACTGAAGAAACAACTAGAGGGATTAAGTGATAAATAATTTATTCACCATAGTGTTTCTCCATGGCTAGCCCCAATTATTTTCATTAAGAAGAAAGATGGATCAATGAGGTTGTGCATTTACTATAGGAAGATCAATGATATAACTATAACGAAAAATTATCCCCAACCTCACATTGTTGATTTATTTGATCAACATTATGAAGCCCAATTTTTTCAAAGATTTACCTTCAATATGGATATCATCAGTTGCTAGTAAGGAAGGAAGACATTCCAAAGATAGCGTTTCAAACAAGGTATGGGCATTACAAGTTTACAGTAATGCATTTTGGACTGACTAATGAACCATCTATTTTCATGGATCTAATGAATAGAGTTCTCAAGGAATATCTTGATGACATTGTGGTGGTATTTATTGATGATATATTGGTATACTCCAAAAGCTACAATGATCATGAAAATCAATTATGCACTATTCTGAATACTCATAAAAGAAATGAATTATATGGGATGTTTAGAAAGTTTGAATTTTGGCTTCAATCAGTTTCCTTTCTTGGCGACATTGTTTCTAAGGATGGAATATCTATTGATATTGTGAAGACAAAGTCTATTTAATAATGGCCTACTTCAACAAACATAACTGAGGTATGTATTTTTATTGGTTTGGAAAGTTATTATCGGCATTTCATTCATAACTTCACCCATTTATCCAACCCAATGATTAAGATTACACGTAAAGGGGTTAAGTTCGTATGGAAAAAATAATATGAGGACTGTTTAGAAGAATTGTAGATGAGATTAGTGAATGATCCGATCCTAACTCTACTGTCGAGGAATGATGGGTTTGTGATCTATAGTGATGCCTCAAATAAAGGACTTCATTTTTCCCTTATGCAGAATAATAAAGTTATTGAATATTTATCAAGGTAGTTAAAAATTCATGAACAAAACTATCATACTCATGATAATGAGTTAGCTGCTCTGATCTTTTCTCTAAAAACATAGAGACATTATCACTATGGTGAAATATGTGAGATATATACGGATCAAAAAATTATAAATTTTATTTCTTCACAGAAATAACTCAACATGAGGAAAAAGTGATGTCTCGAACTACTCAATGATTAGGACTGTTCCATGCACTACCACCTAGGAATGGAATATAAGGTAGCTGATGCATTGAGCATGAAGGATCAAGGATTTTTAAAAAAATAAGGATTGAAAGGGATCATGTATTCATGGATCTAATAAGGATAAACATGGGAATTATCAAAGAAGGTGAAACAACTGTACTTTTTAAATTGGTTTCCCAACCATGTTTATTAGGAAGGGTTAAAAGATATCATCTTGATGATGAGAACCTTCAAAAGTAAATTAATGTTGTCAAATATGAGAATTTGGTTGACTTCGTATATGAAGATAGAATTTGGAAATTCGGGAAGAGGATATGTGTTACCTCTATACACAAAATGAAAATAGAGTTATTGGATGATTCTCATAGATAAAATTTCTCTATACACCTTGGTAGCTCTAAAATGTATAGATATTTAAAGGAACATTTCTGGTGGGAAAATATGAAGAGGAAAATTTCTGATTATGTATCAAGATGTTTTGTATGTCAACAAGTGAAGGATGAACAACAACATTCTAGAGGATTCATTCAACCTCTAACTATTCCTACATGTAAATGGGATGACATAACTATGTATTTTGTCAATAGATTACCAAAAGCTCCAAGAATGAATGATTCAATATGGGTAATTATTTATTGACATACAAAATCTACACATTTTAGCGACTTGCATGGATTTATATCAATGAAGTTGTAAGACTTCAGGTATCACCTCTTTCAATAGTGTCTGATCATGATCCTCAGTTTACATCGAAATTCTGGAAAAGTGTTCCCAAAGCATTGGACACTGAGCTTCATTTGAGTACTGCTTATCATCCTCAAACTAATGGGCAATCAGAAAGGATGATTAAAACATTAGAAGACATTTTGAGATCATTCTCACTTGATTTTAAAGGTATGTGGGATTAGTATTAACCTTTTGTGGATTTTTCCTACAATAATAGTTTCAATTCCAGTATTCAAATGGAAATATATGAAGTATTGTACAGAAAGGGATGTCATACACTGACAAGTGAAATGAAAATAGTGGGCCAAGAACATTTTGAGGAAACAAAATAGAAGTTAAAGACTATGCAAGGCCATATCAAATAAGCTCAAAGTATACAAAAAAGAGATGTTGATAATCAAAGGAAGGATTTTGAATTTCATGTGGGAGATCATGTTTTCTTAAATTTATCTCCATGTAAGGGAGTTATAAGATTTTGGAAGAAAGGGAAACTAAGCCCTAGGTATATAGTACCTTTTAAAATTCTAGAGAGAATTGGAGCTATTTCATATCATTTGGATATGCCGCATAGCCTTTCTAAAGAACTTAATGTGTTCCATTTTTCATTGTTGAAAAAGTATATGCTAGAACCAATGATTTTCCTCACATATGAAGGTATAGAATGGGAACCTAACTTATCTTACTATGAAGAGCCTATCCAGATTCAGGATACTAAAGAACATGTGTTGAGGAATCAGATGAATCGTCTGGTAAATATAATTTGGAAAAATCATAAAATAGAATAGGTAATATGGGATCTTGAGGAGCTTATGAGGTAGATCTACCGAAATCTCATTGTGCGGTAAGATTCTGGTAATTTTTAGGAAGAAATATTTGTATGGAATGGATAATGAAACACCCCAATATTCTCCACATAAATTTAATATTGAATGCATGAAACACTAAGCCTCTACAAAACACCACTTTGTTATAACCTAGCTAGGAAATATAATTATTCCACCTTTGTGATTTGAAATTCAAAAAACTAACATACACGATTACATTGAGTAGATATTTAGAGTCTAATAAGAAAAACATAATTTTTGATGAATAGAAACGTACCCTTATGAATAGTAATATATCTTTATTAATAGAAATGTTACTCTTATGAAAAGTAATGAATAGTAATCGGCCAAAATAATTGAAAATTCACCCATGAATATATAAATACAATTCAAACATCTTATAAGTAACAAAATGATCATAGTATAAGTATTGGTATTTTTATATGTCATAAATATTTTCATTACAATTTTATGATTAATTTAATAATTAAAAATGGAAATTTATTTTCATAAAATGTAATTATAAAATTTTACTTTATTTTCTTATGGTTATAATATAATTTTATGGGACCTTGATTAATTTCTCAACGTGTTATAAAATGAGTTATATTTTTAAAGTTGTTTTTGGAATAAATTATGATTTTATTTAAAAATTAAATTTATTATATTTAGAAAATTATTTCAAAAAATGGATTTCATTTTTGAATTCTACACATTAAAAAATGGTTGGGTTTAATTTTTGTGATTTTTTAAAAAAACCTGTGTATTTCGTGAATAATAAAAATAAAGTTTTGAGTTTTCGGTATGTTTAATGAAATCATAATGATGTAAAAATTAAAATAAAAATCTGGTATAATTTTTTACTTTAAAATATTATATGAGGTATCCGAGGTGGATAATAACAAGGGAAAATACCATGGGCAAGCCCATGGTTTTGAAAAAACCACTAATGAGGTGTCCTTTGTAACTAATAAAAAACTCCCTCTCATTTACTATAAATAACCACTCATTCCTTCATTTTCATCCATTAAAAAATCATAATCCTCAAATATATGGTATTATTACCTCCATAGGAGTCCACCTAAGGTTTCCTAAATCCCCAAAGATTCTAAACTTCATGTTTTAGGAGTTACTCTACAAGGTATGGGAATCTACCACCCTTCTATTTTTCAAGCACTATTTTTATGTTATTCTCTATTAATGTATTTTAGATAATTTTGGGATATTTCATTACATATAACCCTTAATTTCCATATTATGTATTAAAAATGTGATACCCATTTTCTCTAATGAAAATATTTTATGAATTTTTAAGTGACGCTGTTAGGCTGCTAAATTTTCGTAAGGGATTTCTCAACTTTTATTTTATTTTGAGTTCCTTTATTTTATTTTCTATTTTTTGTTACTCACCTAATTTCATCCAAATGTTATGAAAAATAAATTACCATACATGTACAGAAATTGTTTTGTGATAATGTAACAATTCATCATCATCTCTTCTTTCCCATTTTTTTATACTAAAAATGAAAACATCATCCGAGAAGTGTTAATTTATCACATTCAAGGACAATGGGATTTAAATATCTTTTACCATATTCAATTAAGGTCTTGAAACCATTTTGATTGTTCAAAAATAATATAATAAATTTAATATAACTTAAATAAGGTTCTTGGATATTTTTTTACACATGATATTAATTTATAAATCAAAATGAGTTCACTGTGATAAAAAACCACCAATTAAACCAAATAATTATCATTAAATATTTATATAATGATCCATCTTCACTCCCAATAATCAAATAAATTTTATGACAATATAATATTATGTTTATTCAATAATAACATACAACTTCTATTCTGGACAACCGTTCTCATTCTACATGTTTATCCATGCATGAATATAAGTAAACCGATCTTACAAACCAAGGAAGAAAACACTCTCAAAAAACAAAATTGAATATATTAACTCATAAAAGGCCATTAATGAACCAAATAAGGTTATAAAAAAACAGTTAAATATTTTATAGGTTATTTAATTACTAATTTATGAACAAATTTTATTTATCCCTGTCATTAAGATTAAGTAAGGAACATCTTCAGACTTAAGGTAAGGGTTTTCCACCCGAACCTCCATTTTCATTTGGGTAACTTTTATTGTCTACTTACTTTAATAAAATCATTATTTATTATTATTTATTACACATAAATTCTTTATTAGTGTCATATATATGTTTAACAACCAAAATCCTTCTTTATTTTATCAGGAGTTACATGTTTTAAAAGGAACTTTCAAAATTTCTTCCTGAAATACAAGCCCGATTCAAGGGAATTTATCAATTATTACCTATTTTCAAGATCACTAAATAATCTATTTTCAATAAAAAATTATTCTAATAAAATCATTATTTTTATTATGGGAAAGATACCTCAAATAACTTCAGGTTTAATACAAATATATTTTCAAAAGAACTATTCTTTTCCAAGTAAAAAGGGCTTTTATAACTAGATTTACTCAATGATTTTAAAAGAGCATTTTCAAAAATTCCAAAACCCTTTTTGATTATTATATCTAAATGGGGTTAATGTTTTATGATATCATCCACTATGTTTTGAGTATGACTATTCTATCTTAAATCCATTCACTAATTTACTTTTAATGGTTAGTGTTTGTGCTTAATGTTCATGGAAAGTTATTTACATTTCATATGTTAGTTTAAATATGAATTTATATGTTATTTATATTTATCCCCATTCTTATAAGGAATTAATTGGACTTAGTATGTGTCTGGTGGATCCCTCTATATCCCCTCGGTGAAACAGTAGGTCTCTTGAGACAAACTATGGTCTTGGTACGAAGCCTTGGCAGTATGGTTATGATATACCACATTATTCATTCCCTCATTATGAAACTAATATTGATAGTTCATATGGTTATTAGACTAGTATAATACCCATGAAAAAGTTTTATTATGAAATTATTTATTTAGATCTTAATTCTATCATATTATATTCAAGATTATTTTTTGAAGGTATGTGTTTTTAGTTATTCACTATGCCTCATGTTTAGGTTTAAGATATCTTCTATTTTATATCTTACCCTTACTAAGAATTTGAGATCATCCCTTTCTTCTGCTTCATTTTCTAAAGGTATTAAGAAGTTTATTATGATTGACATATTGGGATAAACTTATAGTTGTGAATGTTCCCAATAAAACTTATATAATGAATTTCATTTCAAGTTGTAATGTTGAACTTAAGTATGTATCTTGTTTCCAAAGATACTAAACCACTCGATCATTTGGGATGCATATTGCATGTTTATATACCTATGTAATAAAACAAGGAATTGACTTCAGGCAACTGGGGTGGACTATTTACACCAAGTACACCAGTCCATGTTCAAGTACATGAATCTTCCTATGTACTCTGACCTCATAAATATACCTTGACCTATCCATGACCATATATACTACGAGATACATGCTGAACATACAACATGGTCACATGGAATGTTTTAGGTGTCACAAGGAATGTGTTATTTTCTTCTCAATGAAAACCTTAGCATCGTATACAAGGCTCCACATGATGTTTAGTTATGGATTATATTTTGTATAGCATGGGATATCCTAGAATCCCATGTTTCTCCTTTGAATCATCTATTTGAATCATCGACCACTATAAAACCTACTGAAAATCATGGATATGGGTTCAACTGAAATTTTCATCACTGAAAATATGATTCTGGGATTAAAATCTACTCGTAAAAATTCCCATGAATCCTTCCATAGATGCGTCACCTTCCATAACATGTAAACCATGTAGAATTGGGATCCTCAATCTGATCCACTCCACCTTAAATCATCCAAAGTTTCCACACCTCAATCTCACCCTTGATCCGGAACTTTGCACACCGTATTGAGTCGATTTGTAGATAAATGTCTGCATAATGATCATATAACCGATATTCATCAAACCATTGGCTAATGAAAATACAACTGATGAATGCAAAAAGGGAAATGGGAGAAATCCATAAACCATAAATATGTGGAACAAACCTAGTATTTGTTCATTTTCATCCTCAATATATTGTTGTATAAAAAATACATGAAGAGGTATAAGCATCACCGAAAAAACTAATCAATCATAAATATATCATTCATCAATGTGAAAATCAATTATTTTTCATTGAATTGATCCTTATTCAACCAGGATAAAAGAATGAGTTGGAATCACTTTAATCTAACATTATACCTCGACTTTGGATCGATTTTGGATGAATAATGAATCTGTATCATCATCATTGGAAAGATCATAAACTCCATTTGTGAAACATTCATCGATCTTCATCTCGATCCGATGTCATTCACCAAGACCTATTACAACTATCTCTATCAATTTTTAGGTTTGTGAAAACAACCCTATAAATTTAAAATAGAATCATATTTATAGGTGATTATTAGTTTAACACTTTTAATTAAATAAATAATTAAATAAATATAATATAATATAAATAATTATTAACCAACAAAGGTGCTCAAGATCAATGCCCGACACCAATAATGATTATGTCACACAAAGTGTAAAACCTATGCTCTGAACTCAATAGAGGTACCATATTTTTTATCTATGACTCCATTGAATATTTATTACAAAAATTCATAAAAACCGAACATTTGTGATATTAATATACTTTATATTTTTCAAACTTCAATTCTGGACTCAATGAGACTCATAATCTCAAGCCATCTCAGCACCTTGCTCAAAAAATAATCTATATAATATTTTGATGTTATACATGATAAAATTAGAGTTTTTACATTCTCCCCACCATAGGGATTTTTTATGGAAAAATAAAAATCCTACTCAAAGAGATTATGGTGCTAAGTTAGCATATGTGTATCCCACACTTAGATACTCTCTTGAAGATTCCCATGCTTCCACTAGACTTACACTAGGGGAATCAATTGACCATGAAGGATCCTTTCTTGATGATCCTCAATCTCCACTAAGTACTCTAAAAATATATACCCATCTTCAATGTATATATCATCCATGTTGATGACATTCGATGATTGATTCCCATTCCTCCTCAGCTATGACATGTAGAAGACATCGTGTACCAGGTCTAACTATAAAAGTAGATATAAGAATTATTCCACCTTTCTAATTTTAAATAGTATCTAAAAAGGGCCAAGGAATATCGAAGATAACTTAAAACATTGACCAAATATCCATAATCCACATTGAGGTTAAACTTTCAAGAACACTTGTTTTTTCCATTAGAACTCCAATGGACCAAGTCATTGGTTCACATAGGACTTATGACTACTATGTGTATTCCTCATCTTCTCTTGGCTGATCCACACCTTCTTTGTCATGCTTGAACTAACCCTGGTCCCATGACTAAAGACTTTAATTGATCAGTCTAACAATGTGGTGACCTTTAAGGTTACCCATAAAAGTATGGTAATGGTGCCATAAAAATGGTGTAATGGAAAATTTTTTGTACATAAACTTTACTAAGGGTATGAAACCCTCCCAAATATGACTAAGTCTAACATGAAAGACCATAGAATTTCCTCCAGGACCTAGATGGTCCATTTAGTCTAGGAATTTTCTTATTAGTGAAAGGCCATGCTCAAACACAACTGAGTCCTAAGGGAATACTATAATCCTCTCTATAATAACCATTTTAACCGAGCATCACAGTCTAAAATGGTAATCGAGATAACTCCATGGATCTAAAATATATTTTTCACCCATAATCATCCTAATAACTTTACTGAACTCTATTCTTTAATATCATGAAAGTGGGATGGATTGGTGGGTCAGTCTACGATAACTTAGGTGGAATAATGTCCTGTCAATTTACATGGCAATCCCATCACAAAATCCATGGATATACCATCCAACTTCCACTCTCTAACCTCAATATGTTGAGTCAAACCCACTGGAACATGGTTCCTAACCTTCACTTGCTAACAAGTAAGGCATCTAGAGAAAACATCTACAACAAATATCATCAATCCTAGCCACCGATACTAACATAGGAGGTAATAGTACATATTTCATTTACCTGGATGTACCACTTAATGGGATGTATGAAACATCCTTATAAACTCCCACCGCAACATCACTAGTACCATCTCACATCTTTTAAAAAGGTTAACATGCTCCCTAACTTTATAAAATATATCTAGATCATTTCCAATGGATATCTGAGTACGTAAGGTCTCACATTCAATATATCTATAATGAGTTGCCTTAATATGTTATAAAAGAGGTGGGTGTAACAACCATAAAATGAAGATATGAAGAACCATCCTTTTCCACTAAGGAAAATGTTGGGAAACCCCCTCAAGGTAACATTGATCCAATTTTGAGGTTTTTGTGTTTATTGACAAAGCTGGTTTGTTTTTTTGATAAAGAGAGTTTACATGGTGAGTTGTCATGTTCTAGATATATTATTGACAAACTGTTTTGACAATGAAATACAAAAAAAGGAATGGATGATTTAGAGGTGGAAAAAAAGAACAGATCTAAGGTGGTTCCTTTTTCAAGTGTTTTCCAAATTTTTGGGCCTCAAAATCGTAGAATGGGGAAACATGTTTTTGGAAAACAATTGCGCACAAGATCTAAGGTGGTTTGGAAACATGTTACCAAGGCATGTTTTAGGATCATAGTGTTGAAAATGACAAATTAATGAAGTGTGCTAAAGATATGGAAATGCGTGTGAAAGATGAAGTTGACCGAAAAAACTTTCACGCCCAATACGACGTCAAACGGGTTTCAGTGTGCTTGAAGAAAATATTGCGAGACATGGTAAATCTTCCACATAGTGGTCATAGAAGCCTTTAAATAAAAGGTGAACCCATCATTTGAATATTCTCAACACTTAGATAGAATCTGGGCTTTGGATCACAGAATAATTTCAATAAAAAGAAGTTGCATGAAAGATTTTGTGTTCCGTGCAAGCTAAGAATGTTGCGCGTAAGATTTGAGTTGGGCATAAGATTGAATTTTTACACAAGGGGTGTTTTGTGAAAAAAGTGAAATCTTTCCTGTAAGGCATTACAGATTCATGGAAGACACAGTAAGGGTTGTACGAAAGATTTGGAGTTACCCAGTAGTATTGTGGAAAAGTGGTATTAATCAGTGGATGAAAGTGATACATCAATAAAGCATCTACATATAGTGAAGGATTCATTCATTTGTGATAATTAAGGGATCCATAGGTCTCTAAAATAATAGTGGATCTTCTAAAGAAGCAGTGAGCACACTTCAGTTGGGAGAGCAGTTAGATTTCATATTGAGAGAGGTTGTAAACCATGAGGTATAGTGAGTCCACGCTGAACTTTGTGAACAACTGTGCACTTATAGTGGATTTGGTACATTGGCACATTGATGGTGTAATATCCTTGGATGTTTCCCAGTAAGGGTAAACCAAGTAAAATTATTGTGTCATGTGCATGATTTAATTTTTGTTTAAACTTTTCGATAGGAAAGATAGAGAAGAGAGTTTTTCTTAACAACAAAACAAGATCAATAGGGGAATTTGTTTTAATCTGTCATACCCTGATTCACCCCCACTATCAGGGTATCCAACCTATTGAACCTAAAAATAATGAAAACAAGGCTAAATTACTTGAAACCTCAACCAATAACCAAGAACATGAACTCATTATAAGAGCGTCTTCCACCACATTCCCCTTCCTCGGAGTATAGAAAACATAAAACTCCTAGAGAAAATCCATACATCACCTCTATATGAAGTAAATATCATTCTCATAAAAGATATAATTGAGAATATTATGGTAATAGTAGACTATAAACTACTCAACCATAAAGTAGTTTGACCACATCTTTCGTGTGAATACTGCTATAAATAGATTAATATTGCAGGTCTTATAGTTATTTTAATGGGTTGTTAGCTTCCAGAACCCATAGGCAACCACTTCCTTCCTCTCCATCAAAACACATCCAATTACAGTCCCTGGGGAATCACTGAACACTCTGTACTTGAAACAATCCTCCAACTCTATCAAAATGGGGTAACTCATCTATATATTACCCAACTCTTGAAATCAGTACTGGCATGTTTTTTTCCTCACGACAGGTTCCCCTTTCAGGTAAAATATATCAAAGGAGCTACAACTTTGAATAAATTGGGTTCAAACCACCGATAGTACCCTTAAAATCCAAGTAAAATACACCCCTCAATACTTATATTGGGTGTATCCCAAGATAGAACTTCCTCAACCATTGCTATATCTACTATAAGTCTTACCTTTGAGAAGAGGTTTCCCAAATTGTGGACTTCTTGAATCCAAAACTAACACTTAAAAGGAATCCCATAAATATGGTTCCCTCATAGTGTATCTAGGACTATACTCAAGTGGTGTGACCCTCTTTGGACACCGAGTATAGTTAGATATCATTGATTAAGACTAACAAAAATAGGTCTAAGAATGGATAAAATATTCGGTTCATAAGTCTGATGGACACTAATAAAGAGTTATTCATTCCAAAAAGTACCACCAAGTACACATAGTGGCCATATAAATATATGAATTCCATCTTTGATATATCCTTATCCCCTTATCACTATTGGTGAAAGACTGATTTGAGGTTAACCTTTAAGAACCATCATGCCCCTCTCAGATGATCAAAGAGTTCATCGATATAGGGTAGTGGATACTTATTATCAATTTTCACATTGATTAAGCTCTAGTAATCCTCACATAACATGAAGCTTCCATAAACCTTCTTGGTGAAAAATATTGGAGCTTCCTTGGGGGAAACACTGGGTCTCACAAATCCCTTCTTTTGTAATACCTCCAAAGACACCATCATATTTCTAATATCTATAGGTTCCATATGATATTTTGGTATAGATACCAGGCCCATACCAGGGTGAAAGTAAATGTATAAGTCTAACTCTTAGTAGGGAGGTAAGACTGGAACATCCTCAAGAAACATGTCCTCATACTCCTCCATCACTGCTGGAAACTAGTATACCATAACATATTATACTCCAAGATTCATGTTCACTAACTTATGAATGATACGACACACTATCCTAATTATGGGACCGTCCTACTCTGACTTGGTTTCCTTCTCACCAAAAAAGGAAATCCTTATTCTATTATGACAAACACATAATATCCTCTGACTAAAAAATGAAATATGGGAATAAATTTTGGATAGCCAGTTCATACCTAAGAGGAAATCATAAAGAATCATCAATTATATAAAGATATCCCATATGAATCTCTCAACTTCATACATCAGATTTCACATTTGGAATAAGTGTGTGATCATGGAGTCACATCATGTCAGAGTATCAAAGAGAAAGGGTCAATCCAATTACTCAATTGGAATCTCAAAGTCTCGAACCATAGAAGTTGAAAGAATGTAATGAGTCACTCATTTTTATTTTAGTACTATAGCTATGATAGAAAATTCATAGATCTTACCTTGTATCATCCTTGATACCTCAGGGTCATAAGATTCCCGAGTCTACTATTATCCCCATCCCGGACTAACAACTCCCTAATCCTGGTATGGACCACCTGGGGTGTTGGGGGAAGTAGGTAAAACCTTGTTCAACCTCCTACTTCTCTACCGACCCCTATGCCATGTTTGATGCCCTGTGTACCTCCTTGATCTTGTATCCATCTCTTTTTAAATAGTCCATTGACAGTCTCTCATTCAGTTTTATGATGGGTCAGAAAATCCCATGAATGATTTCCCCATACTTTGTAGGAGAAATACCACCTCTCCATCTACTTAATCAATCCATCCTAAGATCCATGTACTACTGGTCCTCTATATTGGTATTACCAAATTAAGTTCCTGAGACACCTAGATCCCTATAAATACATCCAAATACTAGCCGCTGAGGTCTCAGTTCCTGGGTTCCCACTACCAGTACCCACTGTCAGCATATACTCCTCTAAGAAGCTCCCCACTACTAAGGCACCCTCAAGTATTCAAACATAGGTGGGATTGAAGAGATATATCACTAAAGCCGTGATATATCTACATGATAACTGGTAAAAGTTTCGTTATCTAAAGAATGAATCTTGAACAATATCTAGGGAGAACCTTGAGAGATTAGTAAACCTTGTTGACCTCCCCACCATGATCATATATGACAGTTGTGGATGAAAAGCTCATGGATGGAAAATCTCAGGGATTTGGAATGATCAAAATGTGTCTACATAAAACTCATCCCTGAAGAGATGCTCAGAGTATAACTAGAAGATAAATGTCTCATCATTATATCGAGTCACTAGACTCCACAACCGCCCAACAGAACCCTAAGGAAGAACAACCACGAGGACTAATACAATATTTTTAGGCATCCTCACAAGGCGGAGAACCCGAGTGACTATGTATAGCTAGTAATTAGCCACCTGTGGGACTAGATCACATGAAAACCTAAATTTCCACTTCCTCTTGAACTCATACAATTTAATCATACTGCATGCATCCTCAATCGGTACATCCGACACTATTTGGTACTCAACGGGTGGTGGTGTAGCTGGAAAACCACCTGGAGGTACTATCTACTTTACATGAACCTATACTAAAGCCCCTTTTCTTGGCTGATCATACTCATGATCACATAGTAGAATCCTAGATTTTCATACTTCTAGTGAAATCCTAAAACAGAAAACATGTATTATAATCAAAGAATATATATGGGGAGATATGCCAAGAAGGAAATAGAAACTAAAACCCATTCTTATTTGATTAATGTACCAATGATTCCCCTAAAACTAGTGTATATGTCCAATAAGTCAATAATTAGGTTTTTAGAGTCTTTGTGAATGGATACATCCACCACCACTCTAACACTGTGGTACCTCTCCTATAATACAAACTCAAAACACTTTATCACTATTTCCTTAATACCCAAACCAATATCATAAGATCTGATTCTAAGGAAGAGATAACATCTCTAATACAAAAATTCCATGACTTGAACCAATGTGGAATGCGCCATGACTAGCCCAAGCCCAACTTCGATAGGCCACGAGATTGAGACCAACAATGAGTAAGCATATCACACACATGGGAGACATTTGCCTCACATACCTATGTACATGAACACATATTCAAGCCCATACAATGATGGATTGTAAAATGAATAATAACCATACACGTGCACATCTATACTCCCATAATTAGTGTATGAAAGCAAGTTATTGTAAATAAAGTTCCAAGTTAAATCCCACTAAAGAAACAAAAAAAGTATAAATTTCTAATTAGGAGGAGATGACTATCAAATAAATACACATATACATGCCTTTGTCAGACTAGATCACTATGCTCCACCTAATTGGAGAACCTCTTTGGATACATCTGTATAAGAAACAATACATATGGGGAAATCCCATGATGGGGTGAGTATAAAAATACCAAGGAAACCTCAAAATCATTAAAAATAAATCATAAATATTAGTTAGCTAATAACAGTTATACTAAAAAAATTAATATAAAAACCTAAATATACTCATGAAGGATACCACACATCCATGAGGTCTCAACTAAACTACAAGCCATAGGATTCTTGTCAATGCTTAAAAGTAATTTTTGTTTTAGATAACCCACACCATGAGACATGATATCACCGGGGACACTCAACTAAGAGGTCATGATCAGTCCACCCACCCATGAAAAGTCACTTTTCTTTGAAGATATTGATACACAGATAAGGGATCTCACCTGGAACCATAGGAGGACACCACGGCCCCAATTTGAATCAACCCAAAATACATGAGATCATTTGTTGATGATACTATGCCCCCTAAAAAATTAAATGATAGATGTGGGATCAATACCCTATACAATTAGGCCACAAAGAGTCAAAATACCCACCTTGGGTATAAGAAAGAATAATATAGGATCAATCTATGGTCTCAGAGAGATACATTGAAAACTCTATTTAAGACTCATCCTCTAGTGTGGATCAAAATCCAGAGTTATGAATGTAATTACAAAATGTAACCTCAATGGGATGCACCATAGAAACAAACTCAACTGATACTGGTCCAAACTAAAGAAAAAAGGGTTATAGACACCCTCAAAGGAGGCACATGGGGTTTAATGAGGATTATAGGATGTTTCCAGCCATCCCATGGTCTTGCTATGTGTCATTTTCTCACATGATATGTAATCCTAAAAAACATGATGTGTTCTATATATGTACATGGCATGTACGTGATGAGATGGAAATCTATCTATACCACATTCTCATGTATTTGTACTTATGGCCTTTCCCATGAACTCTCCCGTGTATACTTTTCCATGCCCATGTAATTTTGGCCTTCCAGTTTACACTTGGTCATTCACTTGTACAACTGTCCATGTACTCGTACATAGATCTACCCATATACTCCTACAATGTCCATGTACCCTAGCCTATCTGTGCTGAGGTTTGGTCTTAGACAAATGTCAAACTGCCGATATGGGTCACACGACATGTGACACATGTCACACGACATGTGATATTTTCTTCTTTGCGGACACCCTAGTACTATATCCAAGGCCCCACACAATGTGTAGTTCTAGATTAAATGCCATGTAATGTGAAATTTATGCGGAATCTTATGGTTCTCCACCATGTTGTCTATGCATGCTTCCAAAACCACAAAACATGGTGGAAATTATGGATTGCATGTAGGATGGACTTTCTCTCATCAAATATATCATTCTGTTCTTCGAATCTACTTGGAAAATTCCCCATTAATCTATTCATTACTTCACTGATCATCCAAAAAATTTCAACTGAGAAGAACAGAGATCCTCACTTTGTTCTGGTCCACCTCTAATCATGTTCTATTGCTACACCTCGATTACACCACCAATTGTGAACTAATCCCATCATATTGATCCATTTTTCCTATGAACTATTTCATAATGATCATATTTCCTATATTTGTTGAACCATCGGACAAATAAAAAAATGATTAACTTGCAATGATTAGGTGTATAAATCCATAAACCATAAGCATGAGGACCAAACCTTAGTCTTTTTTCATTTTCAACCTTGATCCATTATTGTAGAAAAGGAACATAAAGAGGTATAAAACATCAAAAAGACAATTAATCAATCATAAATAAATCAACCATCGATGTGTGAATCAATTATTATCCATGGAATTGATCTGTGTTCAAATGGGATAAAGGAACCAGATGAAATCATATATATCAAATATCCAACATTGAGTTTGGATTGATCACTGATGAAGAAAGAATCCATGCCATCATCATTGGTGAGATCCCTAACTTTGTTGACATAATGATCTTTGATCTCGATCATGATTTGATGTCATCTGTCAAGATCTCCTTCAACAAACTCTCTCAATTTACAAAATTATGCAGCTAACACTAGAAATAATTCGTAGAAGCATATTTATAAAATATCATTAGGTATAGTCTTTTAATTAAATAATTACATAAATATAATTAAATTTACTTAATTATTCTATCGAAATGGTTGTAATGACCCATTGTTTATTAGTAAAATTTCATTCTTGAAAAAATCTATTTTAAATAATATTATACAGAAAAAAATATAGAAAAATGGAAACAAACTTCGTTTCATTACAAAATATTATCACATTAATTAGAAATTAAAAAAATTAAAATTCTAAACATTAGAACTGAACAAAAAAATAGAAAAGATAAAATGGGAAAATATGTATCGACCTAATCTACAAGAATCATCGCCCCACTACACACACTATAGAAAAGAAAAAAATATTATTAAACCAATAAAATTATAAAAATTTAAATATATAACATTGATTGGAATTTAGTTTTATAATGAATTAAGTAATGTATAGGTGTTTATAGGAGGTAATATGACCATTAGAGTAATAAATTGACCATTTGGAATAGTATTCTCATAGTTAGGAATAGTAACCCAACCATTGGAATAATAATTTCACCTCAAAATAATAAATTATGATATAAATAATATTATTCATGATTACATTTTGTAAATATAAATTTTGTAATGGGAAAAAATAAATATCATGATTAAAAACTAAAATAAAATATAAACACATCTTTAATAAACTGTATTTTAACATATTTTGTAAAAAAGATTTTATATAAAAAACTTGAATCAAAATTTTAGATTTTTTGTAAATAAAATTAATATAATTTTTTAAATCATCACATTGAAATTATTTTATGGTAATTATTTGGTAAATTTCTGAAATAATTCAATTTTTTAATGAATAGTAAAAATAAAGTTGTTCACATAACTAGTGTATCTCAAATTACAACATTCATGATGTAATGATGACATAATACTTTCTATAACTTTAAGTTCAGCCATTGTATATTTTAATTCATAAATGGTCAATTAAAATACAATTAACTGAATTTCCAAATGAGAAACAACTTTCCAAAACTTAAAGTCAAAAGCGAGTCTTCAAAATAACAAATTTTTTTCTTTCCATTTTAATTTTTAATAAATTAAATAATTCAAATTATAAGAGGTTTAATGTATTAAAATCATAATATTATGTTAATATATGATTTATATTTTAAAAAAATTACTATTACAAGTTTTACCTTTGATATATTGTCTTATTCAATTTTTTATTCTAAAAACACTGCTTTCCTTAAGTATAAATAATCCCTCTCCCTTCCCTAGGAAAACCACTCCTGCCAACCACGTTAAAGAAAAATATCAACTGAAATATTCCCTATTAATCATATTATAATCAATAGAGATTATATTAATCAATCCAACTCAATTATCCAAGGATTTATAGTGCCTTACAAGAGAAGCTACATCGAGGGATAAGTAAGTTCTGATCCACTTCTCTTTATTATTAATTAATACTCCTCCTAAATATCATTTTCAACCAACCATTTCAAAACAAAACAATAAATGAATCAATTTGTAGTTAATTTGACATTATATTAATGATTTTAACCTACTATAAGTGTTATCCTACTATATATATAAATTTTATCCTTCCCCTTCCCACTCTCTGAACAATTTCCCATCAAAGGATGGTTAACCACCCACGATGACATTTCGATGTCAAAACATATAACCATCATTAAGGATTGGTATTATAAAATATATATAATATATAAACATTTAATTTTATTCATTATAAGCTTATTTAGTTTTTTATACTAATGTATAAATTTCATTTATGAATATAGAGAAATCAAAGAGAAACTTATTTTTTAAGAAAAACATGATATCAAAATGTTTAAATTTCGTCCAAAAAAATTAATATATAAAATAAAATGATTATAATTGATAAATAGATGTATAAATAACTATAATCAACTTACAGATCAATATTTTAATAAATATAAGTATATTATTTAGTAGGAACAACAATAACAAAATAAAGAGGTAATTAAGGTAATGGGATTCTCTAACTTATTTTGTTTCTTTGGGTTATTCTATCATCCATGGTATAAAATATTATTATATGTTAATCTAATTTCTTCTACCGTTTCATTTAGAGATATAAATATTCTTATCATGTCAAAATGTTTTCTAATAGAAACCATTAATTTAAGTGACTTCAATTTATAAAGAATCATATTTTACTCCTACAGAAATACATCTTGCCTGAATGGCCTGAAGGCCTTCATTTTTATTGATTTTTGATAACCCCCCTTTCAAGGGATGAGGGAAAACCCTTACAAGTCCTGTAGGCTCAGAGATTACATGGACCATAGGCTAGGAGATTACATGACCCAAAGGTCTTAGGGAATTCAACCAGAATATCTACAAGGAACTGCCCCACCCCAGCATCTGCATCTTGATAGTAGCTCTACACCTTTGAATGACCATCTGGTTGGGCTTCCCATGCAAGCACAGGCTGGTACAAAAGGCATAACCATACCCTCTAATCCTGAAAATCCATTTGGCTCTTCTCTGGTGAGTTCACTTGCTCTAAATCCTCTTCTGGGGCTGCTCCTTTTTTGTAGTGTGTCTGGGGCCTGCATTCATGTGGCCCAAAGGCCTTGGGGTGGCCCTAAGGCCTTAAGGTGGCTCTAAGGCCTTGAGAATCAACTTTCCTGAAGGCCTTGGGTGGACCAAAAGCCTGTCATGACCCAAGGACCAAACCGGTGGCCTGAAGGCCCAGATAAATAAATAGTTTTGGCTGCTACAGTACCGAACAGTGCCTGCTACAGTACTACTACAGTACTACTACACTAAATTATATAGACCTCCAACTCATTGGGTAAAGTAATTTATCTCAAGTAAAAAAGTGAAATATGCCTAAAATAATTTCTATATTTTTTCAGAATGATGATTTTATTATTATACACATATGTTATGAATGAACACGATTCAAACTTTGTTCACAACTATGTGTGGTATTTGTTCACTTAGACATGATGTTTCATTTTTATGCATCTCCACATTCGATGCCTTTATTTAATTTTTCCTATAATGATTATGATGATGAAGACATGATTATGTTATGATAATGATGATTATTATCACCCATTTTACATTGATTCATGTCCTAATTTATCCTCTTACTAGGATTTTAGCTCTCCCCTTTCGTTGAGGTATATCCTCATGTGATTACATGTACCAAGGAGAACACAAGGGACACTAAGAATATATAGAAGAAATAATTAAATAAGGATTAGTTTTTATTATTTAAAATTTATGTATAATCCTAATTTTCCCAATACACTAAACCATTGTAACCTATATTTGTAACACTATTACGTTTTTACCTTTAAAATGATGTAACAGTCATGTAAGAAAAACTAGTGTTTCTATAATGGCACTAAAGGCCAATTCTTGATGCAAACATATATTATGTCATGCCTAGGGTAAAACCAGCAATATAAACTCAATAGTGGCCTCAAAATTTTGACATGAGAGTCCTTTTATGAGTTATTACATTTTTTTGGAAAACACCACACTCATGAAATTAATATATTTAATATTTTTAAAACATAAATTCAAGGTTCATCAGGACTTTGAATATCACACCATCACAACACCTAGATCTAAAAATAATTCCTATAATATTTTTATGTAATACATGAAAACGTATGAGTCATTATAGTTATTAACCTAGAAACCCCACCAACATGTGTCTTACAATTCAATTGGATCGGTTAAAGTAAAAGTATAAATCTAAGTATAGTGTGATAATGAATTAGGGAGATCATTAAATATTAGTTAAGGATTCATTAAAAGATATTAAAATAGATAATCCTTACAATATTGATATAAGTTTCTCATAAAACATTAAATGTAATAACATTACATTAAATTCTGTAACACATATTTTGGATTTATTTTGATTCATTAAGATTTGTATGAATAAATCAAGTGATATTCACTTTATCTATCATTTCAAGAAAAATATCTTGAATATTTATCTGATTTCTAAAAATGAGAATGAAGTGATCATTCATAATGATATATGATTCACAATGAAGTTAAATTATGAAAAAGTATTTGAGAGCAGATGAAAAATTTTTACAATTTATTTAAAATTAAAAATAATCAAGATATTTAATGCATGCGAATGAAAGAGTAAAATTAATTATGGAATAATGCATTTTTCTATTTGGATAATTGATTTAAAGGGTGTTTAGAAAAAAAATATTTCCAACCCTAATAAGGTTGATGGAAGAGGTAATGGAAATCGAGTAGAGCCATTGTGGATCATAATTGGTTGGAAAGGTGTGGGGTGATTCCTTGGAAATGAAACTGGGTGGGAAAGCATAATGATGCACAATATATATTGATACCTAAGGTATTTGAAAAACAATTTTATTGAATCTTGGACCAAAAAACTCTTTGTATTACAAGCCAAATTTTGATGCGGGATCATGTAAAAATGGGTACAATATAATTGTTAAATTAACACATTTAAATAATAAAATGAAAACTTTTTATCATATTCATCCTCCATCACAGGGTTCTTTACGATGGATCAAGACACTAACAACATGGATCAACTGTAATTGATATTATTTAAACATTCACAATGTTAAATTAATCATGATTATTTTGGAACATGATGAGTTTTTTTAGTAAAATAAGATAATTCTAGAATACTCACCGTAATAGTTAAGAATTTATAGTTGAGGTTGAAGTTATATAGTATAAATGATAGAGGTGAAGTGTCAAAAAGGGTATTGTATTTTCATATGATATTGTTTGAATCATTTAAATACACAACACGAGTTTAAGAATCAATATTTAATATGATAACATTATAATATAATAAAATTAGGATTTTATAGGACTCATCTAGGAGTATGGATGAAACTGGTAGCCATTACATTCCATGTTGTAGTATTCAATAATCTTAAATATGAATATAAAATTTCATGATAATTTTCAAAGATAAAAATAATTATTCAATGAATATTTTAAAATATTATAAAAAACATATTTAACTAATATTTAAACCATTCCATTCATGATAAACCATAATGTGAAAAATAAAATGGAATGTTGGTTTAGTATTTAAAATCAGAAAACCAATGAGGTACTATTAGAGTTTTTTATATTTATAGAGGTTTATTTGACCACATAAAATTTAATGGGACACTTTTAAAAAGATCAAGAAATAATTTGTAAAATGGTGTGACTTACACCATCAATGATTTTTCATGGAGTCATCTAATCATGATTATATATTATTCATGACGTTTTTTATTAGGAGTGTTTCATTTCCATATATAGTTCTTTTTAATAGGAAATAATAATATAGAGACCTACATGACATTGAAATATCAGCTCAAATAAATAAATGTTTCACTACATGTTCATACATGATTCCAAATAAAATAAAAATGATAGACATGATCCAACATATATTGTCATATATGGAGTAGTATGATTAAAATTGGAAAAGAAATAAATCAAGGTAGATCACTACTACATATGGTAAAATAGTAAGGATATATTTAAGGGGATCATCATAGTTTCTTAGAATTATCATCATGAAGAGGATTAATATTGTATTTTATGTGAATACACTGACCCAACTCTCATTCACAAGGAGTTGAGTCCATCCAATATGAAGAAGAATGCCACAATGAATCTAAATAGAGATAGGGTTATAAAAAGTATTTCCATTCCATGAAGATCTTGGATAGATCCTGATGTCTATAAACTAACCATTCCTCAACTAATTACTGCATGGTAGTATATAAGAAGCAATAAATCTAGTAAAGGTAGTGATCCATTCGCAAATACCTTATAATAACTTAATATGTGGGTATTATATCCTAGAAAACTAACACATTATTAGTGTGTGATCCTTATACTATATATTTTCGGTGAAAAAGTAAATTTTGATGTCTGTATATCTTTTATATTATGAATAAGTGAATGTCTTGTGATGTGAATGAATTATAAAGATAAAATAGGTCGATCGTGTGTTCTTTATAACAAGAGATAAAGACCCTAAACAAAAAGTTTGAAATGAAAAAAATTATTAAATTTATCAACACTTTGATTCAACCCCACATAGTTTCTTGGGGATTAATAAGTGGTATATTTTACAAAAATAGTTCTGTATTTATTCAACAAAAATTATATGTTTTTTGAAGAACATAATAATTTTTCTAGATATGGAATAAACTATAAGGAATCCTTTATTTAATGTAATTCACTTCTCATAATGTAAGAAAGAATTTTGGTTATACTCTGAAAAAATATTGGTATCCAATTTCGTATTTTTTGGATGGGATTAATTTACAAAGACGACCTAGAATAGTGTATGAATTATATCAAATATGTTTGATGTATGATTCTATATTAATTAAATTCTTAAAGGGTTCTATGGAATAAGGTACATTCAATAATATATTTTACTAAAATACTTATAAATACATGTGGATGAAATTGTATAATCTATATTGAAATCCATATGTAATGGAATAAGAAGATCACATTATTTATTGGGATGTGCATAAATTCATGGATGGATTGAATGTGTATTCTATTGAATTTTAATTCCAATTATCTAAAATAATGTGAATGAAATATAAGAATAAGGATCTAAAGACTTTATATATTACCAATGTTGAAAACAAAGTGGATTCCCAATATATATCCAAATATGATTTTTTATATGATACCCCATGTAAATCTATAGATGTAGGTCTTACATCACTTGAAGGGTTTGAAGATGATGCCACCAAATAATATGGTCTATATGAAAATTGTTTGTGTAATCAATGAGCGTAGGTTAAAGCCTGGATAAATGAATTTTATACTTTTGATGAATAAATAAAAAAGTTGGGGTGATATTATAATTGACTTTGGTGATAACCATCAGAAAAATGAGAATGAAAATTTAGGAGAAAATAGATATAATTGGAGAACTGGTTAAATTGTTATAGGTAATAAAGGAAAATAAGAATATCTATGAAACAATAATTTCTTAACTTAATGAATAGTATGAAAAAAGTAAAAATTGATATCAATGGAATGACTTCTCACATTTATATTTAGAAGAACTGTTAATGGAAAAGGGTTTGAAAATTAAAAAGTTTGAGGAAGAGGATCATGTAGTAGGAATGAAGTCAACTAAAAAATATTCTCAATCAAATACATCAGAATGTATCATGAATAACTCAAATATAGAATCATATAATATTTTTATAGAATTGATTAAATTTAAATAAATATAGTCCAAAAAATAATGATTTACACTACTATTATTTAGAAGAAATAGAAATTCTATGACTATATGTATGAATGAAAGAGGGATAAATAAAGGAGGACTGACTACAAATTTATCACAACCAAAATTGTAATATTAGATGATTTATTCATTATTTTTTATAAATTCTTCCATATGGTATGGTATAACAGAAACATATGAAATATAGATGTAAATGGAAATATTTTTAAGAGAGAAGCATAAAATGATGGGTGATAACTCTATTATAGCCAAAAGAAGAATTTGTCTCTAGAGATTGAAGTACAATAGTAAGAAAATATACCAAAATTTTTATTAATGGATTTCTTACAACAACCATCCTAGAAAGATAAAAAGATGTTCATTAGATAAGTTAAGGGTAAAAGCGATTCTCATATGAATAAAAAGAGAGATATAAATGAAGAATTGTTTCTATCCAAGAAAGAAGAAAAAATTCCCATAAATAAGAAAAACAATTATAGTTTGAATAAAAGGTTTAAAAAGAATATATAAATATGATGAAATTATGATGATAGTCATAATGTAATAGAAAAAATTATTTTTATGTTTTTTCAATCATACCACTACAAATAATGATTAGAAGAATTGTAGAGAATCTTATACATGGAGACATAAGTTAACAATGACTACATAATTGATATAGAGAAGATGGAACTCTATATCGGTGGATTTGTTCACTTTGAAGGGGTGAAAATATCTTTATATGAGAAGAAAGGTTCATATTCAATAATTTAAATAGTGATCGGGCTAAGTGGTGTTCCTCAAACGTAGAATAGGAAAAATATTAAAAGGAGTGGATTAACATAAAATGACTATCTAGATTCTCTTTATAGATGAAGAATGGAGGTACCCTACTGCCCTTATACGTAATTTTTATATTTGGTAAATTATGAAATTTACAATAAAGGGGGATATATGATTCATAGGGTGGATGTGATTCCAAATCACTTACGATGGATTGGTAAATATAATTGATTAATTTATGAAATTGACGCATTCTTATATTTTCAAGCTAAATCTTGACATACACTATATGTTCATAAGAATAAAAATAGTTTTGAATCAATATATGGATGAAAAAATAATGGAATTCACTATTCTTACATCCCTTAAAAATATTATGTAAGAATGTTGAAATTCATGCAGAAAACATGAGTTTAAATGAAAGTCAAAGAATAACATGTTCAATAAAGAGGTGAATTAGTTTCTTTGAATAATTCCAACTATAATATTTTTAAGAATGCATAAATACTAAATTACCACAGGTATCTAAAAAAATACGAACTAAAATGTGGTGTCAAATCCATGAATGATTAAATATGATATATCTCGGTAGATTTAAAGTAACATGAAGTCATTTTTAAGTGATATTAGGCTCTAAATTTGGTTTATTAATACCACTAATAAATAAGAATAATTATTATTGGTCAAATCACCCACAAACATTTTTTTTCATGATTATTTGTTTACTAGAAAATAATTGGTATCAATATAGTGCTTTTATAGGATTCCAAGAAACTAATATAAAAGAGGTATACAAACCAAAATGTTGGGTCTCTAGACTAATTAAGGATCCAATGTGTTATTATTAAATTTTTGGGGAATTGGAGATACGTATTTAAAGGCTAATTATCATTGTTTAAAAAACAAAAATTCCCTACAATGAGCTAGAAGACTTGTAGTTTGAGATGTATTACTAGTTTTGGATTAAAAAGTGAATTCAATTAAATATACAAGTGGTATGGCCCCCACCATTTTATTTTAATGTTTTATCACTAACAATTTGGTGAGTTGTTGATTGAGATCACAAGTGTATTTTTGTTACTCAATATGTTAGTATTTTTCGAAACCTAGTGAGTGATATCAAAAAAATTGATATTTTTATCACTGACTATTGTTTTATACATTGAACTTTGGCATAATAATAATATAGTATTTATTGGAAAATCATTTAAATATTGTGAAAATAACTCATTAAAATTTTTAGAAGATAGTGTATCTAGAATATAAAAGCCTGAAAAGGATAATTAAAGAAATAATTAAGGCAGGGGGCTTGGATTTTTCTATATATATAAGTATTTATGGTGTGATAAATTGATATAATTCCTCTTAAAAGATTTTTTTGTAAGGAGTGTGATAAAAGGGGGTGTAAATATGATAAGTAAAACCCTTCTAAATTTTTTGGTACCCCTAAATAAAGGGGAAATATTTTAACGACCCAAATTTTTCAATGGAAACATTCCTTCTTATAAATATGTCATAAAATAACATGAAAACAAAACATAATGAACTACTAATTGCTAAGTGGCCTTTAGACATAAGTTGTCACTTCTATGTTTGGAATTTTAAAAATCTAATATACAAGATTGCTATCAGTAAGTTATTTGGGGTCCGATAAGAAAAACTTAATTTTTTGGGGAATAGTAACCTACCCTTATGAATAGTAACCAACCCTTATGAATAGTTAAATACCATAATTAATAGTAACCTTACCTATGATAGTCATAAAATAATATTCAAGTGAAATTATGATGTACCTATATTTTAGAATAAGAAAATTAATGTTTTAAAACTGGTTTTTAATAATAAATTATGATTTAAATTAAATATTAATTTAATAATATTTATAAAATTATTTTAAAAAAATTGACTTCATTTATGGATTATACACGTCGAAAAATGTTTAGAGTGAATTTTTGGGATTTTTCTGAAATACTTGAATTTTTTATGAATAGTAGAATGTAATAATTCACAATAAATTCTAAATAATGGATTAATTGAGTCATTGATGATGTTATGATAATGTATAACAACTTGTTTTGGGATCACATGATAACAATAATATTCTTGGTCATGTAAGACTCATTATTCCTTGTCTTTTGGGGAAATAATAAATTAATGAATTTTATATTGTGAAATTCCCTCTCTCCTCCACTATAAAACCCCCCTTCACTCCCTCTTCTCCTCACTCCTCTCAAGCCTTTGGCCTTGCCAATATTCTGCCAAAATATCTCCCCAAGGTCCTCCCCCATTTCGTAAAGATCCCATCCTCCTCAAAATACCAAAAACACCCCCCCTTAAGAGGTTCTCAAAGGAGGAAGTCTCAAGAGGTAAATTCCTCTTTCCAATTCCTTCATTTCATTTAAGTTCTGTTATTTTCTTGTTTCTTTCCTCACCTCCCTTCACCCAAATGGTTTGATAACTCCAGTAGAATAAATGTACTAGAATTATATTATGCTAATAGGATACTTCTTTATCTTCTCTCATTTCCTCACCTTTTATTTGAAAGAAATGAAAGCACCGTTTGAGATGTGCTAATTTTGCACATTCAAGGACAATGGTTTATCAATTTCTATTATCATCATAAAATCTGGTCATGAAATCATTTTTTTTATGGTTGTACCAGAATATATATATATAATATATCATATTTTTATTCTGTAATATTTTTTTACAAATGGTATTAATTTATAAAGCAAAATAAGTTCTTCGTAATCAAACCAACAAATTAACAAAAACGGTTGTTAGTTCGGTTTTATATAATAATTCGACTTCACTCTAAGTAAAAAATTAAAATATAAAACCATGTAATCTCTTATATGTTACTTAATATCCTATAACTTCCTTTCTGGACAACCACTTCAATCTTTCATGTTTATCCGAACTTGGATATAAGTGAACCGATCTTTTAAAACCAAGTAAACTAACGAGCCCGAACAAAGAAATTGATCCTTATAAATAATCAACAAGGCCTTGAATGAACGAAAAAGGGTTATAATAAATCAATTAAATATAAAATAGGTTATGGAATCATTAATTAATAATCCTATTTTTTATTCAGTTCTTTAATAACAAGTGGAGAACACTAACAGATTTAAGGTAAGGGATCCTCTCATTTTCACTCTTAATCAATATTTTTCTCTATGATATGTTTATTTGAGTAATACCATGTAATGGGGTATGTCTTATCACCTCCCCATACTTAAGTAATGTTTTATAAGTGATGAGTAACCCCTTATCTCTCTCATCAAGCCCTCTTAGTTACACCCAATACCATGTCGATAAACCGTAATGGATTCTACCAGAACTTCCTTTATTCCTTCAGGTTGCTCTATCTTTCTTTTTACCAAAATGTAGTGTTATTTTTTTATGTATAACTTATAAAATCTGTTTATATACTCCAAAATAATGTTCCAAGATCCATATCTCATTCTCTTTTGGGGATATACATGATTTTAAGGGAATCCCTCCTCGATAATTCCCAATAAGCACACTCATTTTAAAGGAACTTCTCAAACTTTTACCCAATTTCAAGTTCACTCTAACCTCTATTTGAAGAACCCATTGTCTTTATAAAATCAGTATTTTAATTATTAAATCCTTTTTGGTTCAATTCTATTTTTATATAAAATAATGTACTCTTTACAATTTTAAAACCTATATAGTATTTTCCTTAAAACCGCACAAAAATGTTTGAATACTAATGTTTCTCAAATACATTTCTTATATGTTGTCTCTTCTATTTGTTACAACATACCATGTTGTATGCCTATATTTCCATATGAACATACATGTATTTTCTAATCTCTTTCATTTATGGAAAATTTCATGATACACTCATTGGTTATGCTTTATGTCATGATTGTGATACCCAATTCTCTCCATGGGTGCCCTTATGTTTATGAAGAATTCATTATGTATGATTATTTATGTGGAAAGAATATTTATGTGGTAAGAATATTTATGTATAAAGAATATTCATGAAAATTTTGAGATGGGTGTGCCCAGATAGCACTCTAATGCATTGGGTAAAGTTAGGTCTCATGAGATGTGATGTGAAACGGGATTGGTAGTTAGCCTTGACCCGTACTAAAATGGGAAACAAGATTGGAAATTTGCCTTGACCCATAATAAAGAAATGTTTTATGATTCTGCCACATTTATATTATTCCATGTTTATATGAAACCATTCTTATTTGATATGATTTCATAAGTTCTATGCTTTGGCTGACTTTATGTAATGCCTCTTAACTCATGTTCTTAAGATGTATCCTTATGTTCATCCGCTTACTGGGCTTTTCAGCTCGCTCCTTTGTTCATGTGTTCCCCAGGGTACCCTATACAGATGTAAGGGCTTAAAGGAAGTTATGATCTCTTTATGAAGATTATATAAAGAAGTGCTTTTTATCCCCATGTTGTATGTTATATGTACCTAGTCTTCGAAGACACTAGACTTAACGATCCTTGGATTGTACTCTAATGATTAACTAGGCTTAAAATCATGTAATGTTACATGTAAAAGGTTTTGGTCGCTATAGATATCCCTTTTCATTTTATTGAAAAATGTGGAGGAAAAGAGTTCATATTGTCAACAAAATCCAAATAGGGACAATTAATTATACATGAGGATATATTGGTTTTTTTGACAATATATATTAAGGGATGATTGGATTTTTTTGAAGGAGTTTTAGGGAAAAATTTATTATGGCTATATAAATATTGAGGATATTTCATGGAGTTATTATATTCATTATAAGGTGTTGGAGGAATTTTATAGAGGAGTATTTATTGTTGAATGAATTATACAATTTTTTCATGAATAATTCTTGATATTGATTTATTTGGATGTATTATTTTAAGGTGAAGTTATCAAAAAATTATGGGTTATTTTATCTAGAAGGTATAATCTATTTTGTGAAAGAAATAAAGAAATACAGAAAGAAATAAAGATAAATATATATATATATATATGGATAATATTGGTAGATTTGGAAAAGTTTTTCAATGAATGTTTCATAAAAAAATGTGGACAACCCTGATTATTATGTCAAATGATGCATTAGAGATTAGGTAGAGATCAAGTGGGTTAACAATAGAAAGAGTGGTGCAAGGTAGATAATAGGAAAGATCACTATATAGGGCAACAAGTTGACCTTCTCAGTGGGTTAGACCCTTAATGATTTGATAGTTTGTTATACTAAATCTTTTATTATAAAAAATATGTAGTAGAAGAAATTTTTTGATATGGGATCATGTATAAATATCCACTGTACATGTAATAAAAGATTATATATAAATAATGAAAAACCAAAATTCTTAAAATCTTCATCCCCCAAACACGAAATTTTATATACATATATAAAGTACCTAACATCGTCGATAATTTGTAAATGATATCATTCACACATAAACACTATTGTATTAATCAAAATCATTTAGTAATAAAGAGTATTAAATGATCAAATAAGATTATAGTGGTAGACTCACCATAGTATTTTAGTAGGTGTAGTTGAGGTTGATATAATGTGGTAAAAATTGGAAACTTATAGTGTTCCAAAGTGTGATGAGTTTATTGTATAATAATAGATGAATATTGTTAAGATACAACATGGGTTTGTATGATATAAATAAATGTTCATATGATAGAATTAAAATATAATATGTTTTTAATGACCCAGAACATATGGTATTTGAACCAATGCCACAAATATGGTTCCATTGACCCAAGGGGTGTTCCCGATCCCTATATGTTGGTGAAAAGTTTTGGGGATTCAGATATAGAAAATGGAATAATTTATCACTTTAATAATAGTTAAAGTGACCACACGGTTCATCTGAAAATCTGGTATTACAAATCCAAAAGCTGGACATCCATACAAAAACAGAACAAATAAATAATTCAGGAGAAAATATAAATATATAGAAAAATAAGTCACTAAAATCTCCCACCAAACATCCTCACATAGTCATATACCTCTTCTTATCCTGAAATACCAAAAACTTTTTATAAATCCCAAATTATCTAAACTCTACATCAATAAAACAATCCACTGATAACCAAAACTAAAAAAAATAAATAACTGATTTAACAAGAATACTTGGTATACCATTCTAGGAAAATGAATGAATGACCAACCAAATCATGTAATAGGAATCACATAGAGAATGAGTTAAAAATCTATCCTCATTCCCCAATGACAATAAATCTTCTTAGAGAAGTAAGGAACTAAACCAACAACTTATAATAAATATAATATATGAATGAGCATAATAATACCCAGTAGGCCACCATCAATATTCCCATTGGAAAATCATTTAATTTTATAACCATTTTCAATATAGTTTGAAATAAAAGTAAAAATTATGTTTTCTTGTTTTTTTATAAAATTAAAACAATCAACAAAAAAATATTTTACCTACCCAATATGTTTTATCCAAGCACTTATTTTGAAAACATTTTCAAAACCGAATTTAAAATCCTTTATCCAAAAAACATTTTCAAAGAATATTTGAAAAATATTTTTTAATGAAATATGACAAGAATGGGGAATAGAGGATGATATAATGTATTCACTAAAATCCATGAATTATGTAAAGAAAATAACTTGGATAAGGGAACCTCAAAAAATACAATCAGAGAGAAATAATTATCCTTAAGTAAACATCACTTACCTAAACCACCGATCAAGATGTAAGTGTCCTGAGCTATAATATTGGAACTCTATATTATAATCCCAAAATAGCAAAATGAATCCTAGGTTTTATTACATAAAATATCCACCCTAGTAGATCCCTTTAAGAATCTTGGTTTTAATTCCCTCAACATAGGAGCATGAAGCTTCCATGGGGACTATCCGAGCACACTCGCCACCCCAGTCACTATCTAACTTGACACACATGCTAAACATTGGTTTTCACTCATCTAGGAGTTTACTTAGGGACCTAGAATACCCATTAACAATATAAGTGTTAGAGTGAGAAATAATAAAAGATAAAAGTATGCATTAAAAGTATAAAGATATATCACCATCAACCTGTACATCCTCACACAAAATTATTGACTGACAACATCATCCAATCACCATAAAAAATAAAAAACCCTCAATGGTAGAAATAAGGGTAAGGGGAAACAAAGGCTCATCACCAAAATTATACAACCAGTTTAAATATTCCAACCAATAATTTAAAAATCCAATCAGAATGTGGATTCCTTTTCATATTAATAAAAATTATTTATAAAAAATTATTAAATACATTTAATTTTAAATTTTTGGAAAAATAAATTTATGAAAAAGTCAATACACTTTATAGAAATATGTTAATTATTAAAAAATAATATTTAAACTCACCATTGATAAAAATATTTTCTAAACAATTTAAAACTGAAAAATTTATTTTAAATGATTCTTGAATATTTTTTTCATACTTTGAATTTAATGTTCCACTAGAAATTTTAGGTAAAACATTTATTGAATAAATCAAAAACCCAAAAAATTTCTCAAAACACGAGGTTAAAATTTAAAGGGAATTATATAAATATTAAAAACAATTAGTGTCAAATAGTTTAATAAATTTAAACTAAGAAAATTACTTAAATTGGAACACCCTTCACTTTGTAGGAAAATAAAAATGAAATCCAATTTTATTTTGAAAAATCAATTAATGTAATTACATAGCCTCATTTAACAATTAAACCCAAATTACACACTCAAGAACTTAGGGTTTTAAAATTTAAATATTTTTTAATGAGTAAATACTATATAGAATTGAAATAAATCATGCTTGAACTAAAATACATTATAAATGTAGTCTGTGGAAGACATTTCATGCCCTATGAACTAAGAAGACATAAAAATCAAGTCAAACTGGAACCCCTAGTGCTTAGAAAATAAAGGTTCCTATCTAGGTAGAATGAAATTATGTGAAAAAGTAGAGGGAGGATGGGATGAATTCTAAATTAGATATCTATACCTGAATCATAATTGAATCATTATGAAATTACAATAAAGAGATTTGAACCAAAGAAGGGGAGGTTAATGAAAGGGATTAATTATTGTTAGGGTGGGGGTGCATCATATGATATAAGGGATATTGGGAGAGGATTTAAGAGTTACAAAAAAATATAAAATCATAAAACAACAAAAATAAAAATTTTAATATTGGGGAATATCATACAATGTACCCACAAAGTTTACCAAATATTGCAATGACTATAGAACCCGCACCACCAAAGAAAAATCCTCCTGTATGGTTTCATATGGGAACCCTTATAACATTCATGGACTTGTATAAACCATGAAAATGGATCTATCTAAGTAAATAATCAAACAAAAATATTTAATGACCATATAGGCTAATTGTGCACCCCCTAAAAACGTTTAGAATTTTAAAATTTCTAGACTGAAACTCCTATAATGTTATGAAAACTCAAAATTATAATAAATAAATTAAATACTAAAAGAAAATTGTGCAAAAACATCAACAACATAATGCCCCCAAAAATATCCATTGTCAAAGGACAAATAACAACATAACATGAAAATTTTAACACTCTAAAAAGAGAGGTATAATGGTACAAATATCAAGATAGACCATAAAAACAAATTCACCCACCAAAATTAATCATCATGACCAATAGAGAACATCCTCATACAAAACCCAATATCTCTAAGTAGAATTCAACAAAACTAAGGGAAATTAGGTTTTCCCCACCATTTATAATTATTATAAAATAGTGGGTCAACAAACTACACCATCCAAGAGACACAACACCTAGAAAGAATAAATTACACAGAATCCCTAAAAACTTCAAAATTCCTTAAATCATCTAGAAAACCACAAAAATAAACTCATTCTCAACCCATCCACACATATATTATAAATAAAAATTAACAATAAAAATAGAAAAATAACCACCCATAAATCCATTTCACCAAAGCTATATAAATATTTTCCAAATCCAAACAATGACATGGGATTTAATATCAGGTCATCATACCGTAGGGGTAAACTAGGACCTCCAATGTAGAAACCACCTCATGATAAAACCATAAAAAAAATTATACCTTCATGTGACCAATATCTTGAAGGAAACTCTCATCTTAGTTACCTAAGGACTACCTTGATATTTCCCATGATCAAACAATAAAAACCAAATCCCCCATTCATTATGTTTGAAATAAAATTCTAAAGAATTATTCTCATCATTAAAGAATAATCACTACAAGAAAACAAATAAATTAGCAAACCCCATAAAAAACCCAAGGCCGAATCAAATCAAAGATACGGCAAACAACCTCATCCACTCCAAATACACTAAAAATAGAAATAATAAAATAGAGAATATAAAAATCATAGAATAATCTTATGAATAAAATGTCCACCAATTACTATAAGAAGTCTAGAACACCATAAAAAAAGAATCGAATATGACTAAGGATACCATAAAACAATTTCATGAGTAAGAAGGATCCTGAAATTACACCTCAATTTCAAGTATGGGTAAGGAAACTAACTTGACTAACTACACATAAAAAAGAAAAGAATTTCCCTAATGTTCTTACTTAGAAAAAAAAATATATCCTCTTTTATCACCTAATGAATAGGTTGAATTCAAATAACATGAAACATAAACTTCACTAGTTCATATCTCACATTCTCAACCAAAAAGTCCCACCAAACTAAAGGAAAAATCTAGATTAAAAATAAAATAAAACATATCACATAAATCAGACATGTTTTTTTTTAAAAAAATATCAAACAATTATAACGATTTTATAATACAATTTTACAAAAAAAACTTTTGAAATTAATTTTTCTATATAATACACTTTTTTAAATAAAATCAAAACACTCATTTTAAATTATATTTCCCCCATTTCTATATTTTTACTAATCCATTTTTAAAACCATTATCTTTTATATACCCCCTTTTTAATGAAATAAAAAATCTGTTCTTTTTAACAATTTCTCCTAACCGGTTGGAAAAAAATATTTTATAAAATCCTCTTTTTTGTCTCAAATAATTTTTCAAAAAATCAAAATAACTGAATGAAAACCAAAATCAAAACCAAAACAAATCAATATATCCCAGATACCACTTTATTCACTTGCCATCAAAGGGAACTTCCTAAGAGAAACCTAAATATTAATCTGAGAGGATGCAGAACCATGGTGTACTAGAACAAATGGTTTGAGGGACTATAAGACAAGCACAAAAAATTCTTAAGACATCTCAAGATCAATACTTTAGTCACTACTTGATATCTTAGGTTATTAAATGAAACCTCATTCCATGACTAATCTTCTGTTTTCATCCCAAATTCTAATTAGACCACCAAGGAAACTCATATATAATGATGATTATTAACACTACAACAATAATAATCAAATAAAATTCCTAAATAATAATTCAATTCCCACAACCCATGGAAACTCAAGGCTTCAAGTGGAAGGGAGAACAAGACACTATCTTCTATGTGTACAACTTGAGTTCCAACCACCCTATCACCAACATACCATGAAAAAATCAAAATAAAATAAGTGCTACTAATGACCCTAGTCTTCAAATATAGAACCAAGGCTTGCATACCATATGTATCAACCTGACCGAGGATACCATATTAACCGGTTCCCAAACCAAGTGGGAACTAACTCTAAGGGTGTAATTGACCCCCTTAGGAAGGTCAAATGTGACCGAGAATCAAATATATACAATGAGAATGATTTATCCCATCTATAAGAATTAAATAGATATAATTTTTCTTCTAAAAAACCTACAATAACTATTATTAAACCAAATATCCACACTAAAATAAAAAATTAATAAATAAATATCTAACTGATATAAAGAGATGTATAAATAAGTCTCATAGACAACCCTATAAGATCCCTCACAAATTCATCACCCTTCTCTCACCCCCAAAACACAGACAACATGATGTATCATCCAAATCACCAAAACACCAGATATATAATGTAATACACCCATTACCATAATTGAACCTTGTAAAACACTCATTAAAGGGAATAATTCCTCAAGCATTCTATGAAAAAAAAAATTCATACCAAATCATACAATTTCCATAGGGGTCGAATGTGATACATAAAACAATCAAAAATAAAAAAGTAAATAATCACTCTAGGAGTGTCCAAAAACTAAAAATAAAACATTAAACTAATATAATATTGGAATAAGTATAATAATACCCAGTTGGAAACCACCAAACTTTCCAAATTAAAAACCATTAATTATAAATACTATTTTCAAGATAGATTGAAATATAATTAAAATTAAAAGTTATCCATTTTATTTTCTTAAATGAAAAAAATAACATAAAAACAATTTATCACAATGTGGAATCTTTGATCAAGTTACCATTTCTCTCACAATATTAAACTTTTAAAATGTTATATTTATTTTATGAAAAATCTTAAATTTTTTTTACTTTACTTAATTTTCATCTATAAACATCCTTAAATAGTATGAAAAACATTTGATAATTTGGTAGGATAATAATAATATCTATAGTATATATAAAATAAAGAAAATAATTAGCCCAATGGAAAACTTTAACACCCATAAAATGTATAAATTTCCCAAATTATTCATTGAGCATACATAATAAATCATATCCATATATGACACTCAATTTCGGATCAAAGAAAAAAATTAAAAAAAATAGATAGAAAATAAAAACCCTTTTAGGAGTAATAGATAATTATATTCATAAACCTTGTTAAACTAATTTCATAAATAAATATTCCCAGTTAAATATATTGTAAAAACCACCCCTATTAACTCTATCATTCTTAACTTTCAAGACAAAGAACACTACCCAATGCATTTGAGAGTTATATCAGGGTCACCAATCATATAAGCTATATTGGGATAAATTGTTCTAAAATATATATCTATATCAACCTAGGATTTTCTGAAATATTTTTTTCAAATAAATTTAATTTCTTCTATAGTTTAACAATGAGTTTAAATAAGCTACAATATTTTATTAAAATATTCTTATTTAATGCGATAAATATTGCCTAGCCATTGGAATACATATAATAAATAGTTATAACTAAATAATTAAAAAAACATGACTTATATAATTTGGAAATAAATTATTTTTTCATCAATTAATAATAAATGATAAAAAATACCAATTGAAAACAAAGGAGATGTTTTTCTGAGAAACTATTTTTATGCTCACAGTGTGTGTTTATATTAATAATTTTAATTGATCACTATTAGTGAATTATTTTAATAAAATTTATATATATTATATATTAAATAAAATGTTTTAACTTTCATCAAATATTTATATTAGAATGAGAGAAGAATAATTACAAAGTAATTCTTAAAAAAATTTATTTTTCCCTATAAAGAGGTTTCTGTTGCATTTTGCGCATTTATTTTAAAATATATTTTTTCACTTAAAGAAATTTAATATTGAAAATTTTATTCTTTATTTGGAATCCTGATTATCAAATTTTATAAATATGTCCCTTATACTTTTGTTCTATATGAATATTAACAAAACAAAATTTTTATTACCTCCATAAGGGTAAAACATGCAAAATAGGGTAAAAAAATTGGGATAAGACATTAAATTTATCTAAAACATTCTTTTATACAATTTTATGAGTGGATATCATCTATTTAAATCCAATTATTTAATATTTAGCTACTTTCTACCATGTTTATTTGAATGTGATCTTTATAATCAATTAAGAGGATAAAAATACAAAATGTCACTCTCTTACTTTTAAAAATATTTTATGTGATGACATGGGGAAAAAACTTGTGAATGAATATTAATGGTTATTTTTAGAATAATGAAATTAATTTTATTATATTAATTTATTTTTAATTTTTAGTAATTATATAATTACCTTAAATGATTACGCAACACTAACACATTATTTCTTAAATAAATAATAAAATAAAATAAATCATTTTAAAAATATAAAAAGTAATATAATTTGAGAAATTTGTTATATTAAAAGAATTTTTTGGTATTCAAGAAAACATAGATATGTTTTAAAATATTATATTTTAATTATATTTTTTTCTTTATGTCTTTAAAGTCAAATTAATTGAATAGTTCTAAAATAGTCATTAATGATATTTTTTAATTAATAATAATTTATTAAATGTTTTAAATATCATAAAAATAAAATCTTCAACCTATTGAATTTAATATTGTTAGAAATATAAAAAATGGTCAATTTATGAGTAATGTTTTCATTTATGGTAACATTCTTGACCCTTTAATGAAGAAATTATTATTATCATGTTTAAGGTAAACAATGATTGATGAAGGGGTTAATAAAAATGATAAGGTACAACATGACACTATAACCTATAAAAATTTAATTTTATCTTTTTATTTACACCGTATAATATTTTTATTTTCATTCATGTCCATATTGAAGTTTTTTTTATTGAGAATTAGTTTATTATATTTTAATCATTTTGGAAATTACAAGTGTGTTCTCCCCCTCCCTTATAAAAGGACACCCTCCTTTATTTTCATTAAAAAATAGGTTCCTCATATATCAAAAAAATCAAAGAAAGTTATCTTATAAAATTATATATACACATTTTACAGGTTATAGTCTCCCAAAAAGACCACCCTATAGTCCTTAAGAGAATATCTAAAGGAGTTCCTTCAAAGAAGATATAAACACCTTAACTGATCACTTTCTTTTTTACTTATTCGTTCTTCTCCTCTAAGTATTTTGTATTTTTCATAAAATAATATATTAAGTATACTAAATATAAATAAATTTTATTATTATTATGAAAACACCATTATCCACACTCTTTTTCATCAAATAAGAAGTGAATGTATTGGTTGCACGTACGTTGGACTTACCTTCTCCATATAGTGATACAATTCATTTTTCATAACCATATTATAGGGATGGTTATTTTGATTGAAATAATGTTTATATATTATATTTATGAAATAATTATTATTTTTAAGGATAATTTGATATCTACCTTCCTATTTTCCAATATATTGGAAAATGATAACATCGCTCGTGCATACATGTCAACTACCACATCCACAAAGTAGTGTGATTCATATTTCATTTCCAATTTACATAAAAGGTAATAAGGATGAATTTGATGAATATAAAAGATTTAATGATATAAAAGTTATTATATAATGGTTAATTAAATTTTTTACCTTTATATATTTCCATCCATTGAAAAGTGAAAGCCGCATTCATACATATTTATGTGCCCCCATCCCCATGAACAATGTAATTCATATTTATATCTATAATATTATGGATGAATATATATATATATATCAAATATATATAAAATATATAAAATTGTTAAAATTATATATATTTTTGAACCCTGATAATTTATAAGTAATAAAACTAGCAAACCCAAGCATACATGAGAAATAAAGCATTTATCACCCAAAAAAGTTATTTTAATAACAACTTTTTAATAAAAAGGAGAAAAAATGGAATAAATATATCATACATGGTATGAGAGATATGATTGTTTATTAAATATATTTTTAACAATTCTATGTGTATTATAATAGAGGTTTGAATGTGTATGAACAAAGATGAGATTTATTGTAGATATCTATGTTTCAATATAATTTTTAATCGGAATTAGTTTTTCATGAATTTCCATTGAGTTAATTAGATGACCCTTATATAATAAATAAATTTAATTTATTACTCTTCTAATTATTTATTAGGAATATATGTTTTAAATTAATTTTAATAAATCTAGATACTAATATAATATTTTTAATGTAATTTTTTTTTATATTTATCATTAGTGGAAAATAATTTTTCTTCCATATCCATGTTTTCTAAAAAAAATTCCAGAATGTTTTTAATATTATCCTAAAATTTTATAAATTAATATTTTCATTTCATTGAATTTTTATAAAAAAAATTCAATGAAATATTACTATCTGTTTTGGAATAAGGTGCTTTTTTAACAAAAGTGTGAAAGGAATGGTTTATTTTAAATTATATTGAGTGTATAGAATTTAACACCATAATGACTACTCAATTATTGAGGAATAATGTAAAAATATCTAGGGTTATTTTCAAATAAATTGTTTTCCATAATTTCTTTTAATTTTTTATATTTTAAATAGGTTTTTTTTAAAATAAAAATTTTGTTTTCTTCAAGAAATAGTCCAACGACTCTTTTAAAGAAACTTTAATCTATAATAACATCCTTTAATGTTAATTATTTATTCCTGGAGATATCATCCAATTATACCATAGTTATTCTCTATATGGATGGTTTATGATAATGACGACAACATGTTTATGAAACCCATTTAGTTTCCATAGGTTATGTTATGATGAAATATTAAAATGTTTTTAAAACCCATTTATTTTCCATAGGTATGATATGATCAATGTTTTAGGATATAATGAAACACATATACATGTTTTTCATTGTGTTATCGGTGGGTCTGAAATTATATATCCAACAACATCATTGGGTAATGTTTTATATCTCATTATATCACTTTGGTAAACATATCGATGTGTTATATCAACAATGAGAAACATAATGATGCGATTAATCTGCTATGGTATATACCATGATATTATTGATCCATAATATAAAATGTGTGTTGATACCTAATCTATTATGATTTTATGATCTCGATATTTAACCTTGAAATATGAACCAGTTTATTAAATTATATTGGTTCAAAAATTTTGTGACATTAAATTATGGTTCATAATTTATTTAGGATAATTTCTCACACTTATGATTCATGTTGTTTGAAATTATAATGTTTGATGACATGACTTGGGTTTATGATCCAAGATAGATTTGTATGAATTTTAAAGTTATGTTCCTGATCTCATACCCTTAAGATTAATTTATGCATTCATATGATCATCAAACGACATTTGTAACACAATAAGTTTTTATGAATTAATGTTTTCGGAATAAATTAAATTTCTTTGATAGATTTCATTACATACAACACTACGTTAAACTTTCACTCTATGCAATAGTGGCTTAACTTGCGTTACATGAAACACCAAATTTTAACAAAACTATGATATATTATTAATATAGTTATTAAAACGTGATTTTAATAACCTATAAATGAATATTAATGATATGAATAGTAATAAATATTTTTTAAATATTAATTATAATTAGTTTATATAAATAAGAATTTTTTATAATAGAATAAATAATTTTTGGTAATGTTTTTTTATGTATTTATTCCTTTTTGTAAAAAATAATAAAATAATTTCTTATAATTTTAAAAAATCAATTTTAAAATATAAACTTCATTTTTAGTCATTATGTAAAAACTCTCTAACGGTGAATTTTTGATATTTTTATGAAAGTTTCATTTTTTATGAATAATGAAAATTCAAAATCTTAATTTGAAAATGTGTTTTCACAAAAAAATATTTATAAAGATAAATTATATTTTAAACTAGTTTTAAAGTATACTTTGTTAAATTATACATCTATCAATACAATTCATGTCATTGGAATAAATTTAATATTGAAACTTGATATAATAAATTTATTAACATTTGAACATTTTTTTAAAAAAAACATGATTTATCGTCATGCCTACAAGATTAATTTGAAATTATTTTGTCGACTTATGTTATATAATTTGATAAAATGGATTCCATATTTAGTATAAAAGTAATTTATAAAATCGAATACGGTCAAATTAATTTTTGGAAAAATTTAATTGTGAAAATAGTAAAAATTATTTATCACGATTAAGGAAAAAAATATTTACCATGTGGTTAATCTAGAAATATAAGGGTTATAATGAAATACCAACTTGTTAAAAAAACAATGGATGTCCTTTTTTTTGACCTGTAAAACCTTAGGCTATAGTTTTATGTGTTGGGGGACACTATTCAATGAAATTGACCTTTATAATAAATTAAATAAAGAAAAAGACAAAAATAAACCCGTCATACATTGAATATCTATAATGTTTTGGGATTGTAAAAAAAGGTTCAGTTATAGATATTTTTTTAAAATTTTAGAGATGAAAGAATTACATAAAACTTTTAAGAAATGACAATGGAGTAATTATTTTGTTAATAAAAATAAAATAAAATGAATGATACTAAAAATATTAAAAGTGAAGTAAATTAAAATAATTATTATATTTAATTAAAACTTTAGATGAATATATCATTTTACATGGATGTTATAACTATATAGTTTAATTCAATTACTTTATTTATATTTTTCAAATTCAAACCAAATTAATATTGTGAGAAATTTATATTAATGTTATTTTATATCAAATGATATATTTTTTAAATGACTTAAAATTACTAAAAAACTATATAATATTTTTTTTTTAAAAATTAATTAATATCAACTATTTTACTTTCATGTAATAATTACTCTTTTATAATAATTATATTGACCCATAAATAGTAAAAACTTTGTTAGCACTATTAAGGTTAAAACAACATTTTTGCACGTTAAATGCACTTGTGATAAAATTAATTTTAAACACTAGTATGTTTTTTATTTTTAAAATTTGATTAAAAATTTAATAAAATTGGGTAAAAATTATTTATTAATTTTAATTTTATTATCACATTAAAGGATAAATTACTGGGGTTAATATGACTAGTTAACTTAGTGAAACACCAAAATGGTAAAAATAAGGAAACATAGAAGTTAGAGGCCAAAATATTTATAAATAGTGTTTTATTGCATGATGTTGGTTTAATATGACCATATTATCCCAAAAACCTTTAATTATCAATTTTGGATCCACTTGAGTTAAGATTGACCTCCCAATTGTTATCATGTTTTGGTATTTACAAAAATGCCACTCCTCCTTAACAAAAAAATGGCACTCACTCCAGCAACTTATTCACACCTCTCCAACAATTTAGATCATAAAAAACTAACAAAAATCACTTAAAAACATCCATAACATCATCAAGGAAGCCTTAATTTTTTCATAAATACATCATAAGAATGAGTTTAGTTCAAATAGAAGGAGGATACCCAAAGAGAGGTAATCTTCATCGACACATGTTTTTGTTTTCTTTCTTCATACTCCCCTTAAATTATAATTATTTCATTATTATATAATAAAATAAATACATTAAATATAATTAGTTGTTTTTATTTTATTTTAATAACATAAAAACATTGACACTTCCATCAAATGTGTTATGGAATCATTGTTTGTGTGCACGATGGACAACCTCCTCATGAACCAATGTCATTCATTTTTCTATTACCAACTATCAAGGATGGTCATAATGATGTATTTATTATTTATATATTTTATTTATGATTTTAATATGTTTCTATAATTATTATATCACACATAACTTTATCATATTCATTTTGTGGGATCATGATAATGTTGCTCGTGTGTAAGGTCGACTACCTCCTTGCGAAGCGATGTGATTCATTCAAGATTTATATATATGGAATTAACGATGTGTTTAATAAATATATGTGATATAAATCACAAAATAGTTATTATTCAATTATTATATATGTAAAAATATCATGGAATTTTATTTCTTTTAATCCTAAAATAAAATATAAACAATTTACATGAGTACGTTTCGCCTACCTCTCCATGAACGATTACTTCATTTCATATCCCTAAATTTTATTAAAAATGATAAATAAATATATACTAAATATATATGATATTTCTTTCATGTTTTAAATTATTAATATGATCAAAATACAAAAAAATTAACATAACTATAAATAACATGTCAAAACATACGTGAAAAACAAAGTAGTTATTACGGGAAACTTGACTTTAACATAGAATGGTTAATAAAACCTTAATAAAATGATAAAGTAAATCATATATGGTATGATATACATATTAAAATGGTTATGTAATATATCTTTAATAAAATTATATCTATTATATAGGAATCATGAATGAGTAAGACAGAAGTTAAGAATTAAGGTAAGGGATTTCCATATTACATTTTACTGTAGTGAAACACATCCCATATTCACCACCTATTTCTATTATGTGGTGTATATAATGACCGTTTTTCATTTTATGTCAGTAATATAGTTCATTTCATGAAATTTTAGTTTTAATTTAATATTTACCTTTCACTGGACTTATGATTAAAGGATTCTAAAGTTGTAGGGGTTTTACGTGACAATTTCATCATTTATCGGGATTGTTTACGGTAAAGTATCCAATGTTGAAATCTCATGATGTTCCTCTCAATAATACTGATGAATTTTATTTTCATATATTTATGTAATGATAATAAATTTTTTAAATTGATTTTCCTCTCTTTATGTACATAATATTTCAAAATAATCTTTTTAAATAAAAACCATCAATTAAATAAAAAACCATTTTTTTTCCAAAACATTCTTTTCTAAAATATATTAAAAAACAAATTCCAAAGAAGAAAGGATATTTACCTCAAAAATTTTTTTAAATTATTTTGAGATATTATTTTATTATTTTTCATTTATATTTTAATATAATGTATTTTCAAAATGTTTTATGTTTTAAAAATTTATTTTCAAATAAAATATATTTTCCTTAAGAAATTACCCATGTAATATTTTAAAATCATTTCTCATATGAGATGAAATAATTGTTTTTACTTATTATTTAAAGGGTATATGAACCAAGGATACTATCCTTACTCTTTCTTTTAATGTTTTATTATGAATTTTTTTATGAAACTCATATATCTTCCATGGATCATACCATGATATAATTATTATGAAACCAATTTATTTTAATGGTTTATGCTATGACGAAATAATGAAATGATTTTAAAACCTCTCTATTTTCCATATGTGATGATATAATGAAATTTTTGTAAATCCTATTTCATATTTTCATTTATGATATAAAGAATGTTTTATGATTTTGTGGTACACATGTGTTTGTTTTTCATTATGTGATGGGTGGGACCAATATCCCCCTCAAATGAATTGGGTGATGTTTTATATATCATGAGATAAAAAAGGAAAACAAGTCAAAGGGATTGATAAACTATGAAAAATAGTATTTTCCCAATCCACTACGAGAAATAGGTTCATCCAAATCCACTATGGAAAATAGGTGTGTTTTGTTCCACTCTGGGAAATAGGTTTATCTTGATCCACAACGAGAAACATGTGATAAGTCATGATCCACCATGTTCACTGTCTTGGTAGTTAACCCAGATGTATGAAATGTTTTTCTATAAATAAGATGATCTGAGACTTCTATGACATGATATTATAGCTCATGATTGGTTTATGATGATTTACAACCCATATTTCCCATATTTTTAGAAATGATAATGTTTTATTCCATGAATCATGTCTATGATCAATGATATTTTGGTTATAAATTTCATAAATTATGATCAGGATCACATACACTTATTCTCATCATATTAATAAACATGATATTATATTTATATCCCTTATTTTTACCCTTAATGAGCATATAGGCTCAACCTATCTTATTATTCCTTTTGATAGGTCATAAAAATGGTTTTATATAGGGTATGTCTATTAAGATTACTAAATGGGAATATATTTTTGGGAAACAATGAATATATTTTACTAAACTACATGATTGTGTTCCTATTTTATAGACACACCAAACTATTATGGTCCCCAGGTATGTGTTTATATAATGTAACAAATATTCATCTAAAAAGACGTTATATCCATGTATGAAAATCTTGGGTTGTTATAATAACTCCCATGTTTACAATTAATTAACATATGATATCACCCTTTCTTCTATTTCCTTTTCACATGATATGATGTAAATATTAGGTAAGTTATGTATATAAAGAGTACTATATAAGTAGATATTAATGGAATATGTTTAAGATCTTTCATGAAACAATATTATTCTGTATACAGCTTCAAAAGACACTAAAACATTGGAGATATTTAGTGTGCATTTGTGAAATTTATTGAATATTCATTTAAAAAGATATAATATCTATGTATGATTTAACTCCCCGACCCATGTTACCCATATTTTGTGCATTATTACATAACATTGGAATGATCACAAGAATCAATTCTGAAAAGACAGATCAGATTAGTAGCCTTTGAAGTACTAGATATATACATAAGTTTTACATTACCTTATAAAATGGAAAAACAAAAACATTGTGTATCCTTTTAACACACTCATATCCCTTAGCCTATTACTTCAAGTCAATCATAATATACTTCTTTCCATCCTCAAGAAAAATAAAACATTAGAATGGAGTGAGATCAAAGGCTCAGTAAGGATAACAATATAGCAGAAACTATCATAAATAAGCATAGACATTAAAGGTAATGCATAAGACTAAAATAAAAGACTTTCAAACTTAAAATTCAGCATAATATGTCAAATATAAATCAAATAATTCAATTTACTTATTCAAACAGATATTATACTTGTTGCAAAATCACATGTAATATCAATAGATAATTTCATAATGACGAAATACATAATGCCAGACATCATAACCTCATAGTCAAGGCCTTGTGCCAAGACTACAAATAATATTGTTGCCAATGTGTTGTGCCAAGACAGTAGTTTGTCTCATGAGACCTACCGATTCATAAAGGGGATATAGCGGGCACCGTCCAATACTTACAGAGTCTAATTAATTACTCATATAAAAATGGTGAACCATAATCTAAACATTTGTATTAATACTAGCATACGAAATGTCAGTACGTTAACCACAAACCATGAATGTTATAAAAATAGCACATCCATAGTCAAACATAAATCATTAAATACAATATAGAATCTTGTATTATAATAAATCAACCTCAATCAAGAATAAAATAAAATAAAGGATATTGATATAGATGAAAATAATCACTAAAACTATTTGAGAGAAGTGTCCCATTTTCTTGAAAACATTTAAAAGTAGCACATTTTATCAAATAAGTTGTTTAAAAAAGATTTTTTAATCAAAGTTTCTCATACTACTTTTAAACTTTTGAAAGTAATATTAATTATAAAACATTCAAATCTGTATAAATAAATCCTTAAAAAACCATTTTTAATACATGGACATTAATGAGAATGATTTAGAAGAATAAATCTTTAAAACATTTAAAATGACACTTTAGTTAAAGAGTTTCTAAGCAAATGAATGAAACATAAAAAAAAATTGAGGAATAAAATTAATCCAAACTTTATAATATCATGTGAATAAAAGGATTCATTATATAATATTTCAATGGACAGTATATACACAATATAAATGTGAATTGACGCATAATAACAAAGAAGTCTCAATAGAATGTAAATTGAGACGAAATCCCTTATAATGACAGTATACTTAGATTCAGGATAAATAAATGACATAATTATGTGCGAAAAATATAAATACACTCAATATTATTGGATATTCAGTGTAAATCAATTTGAGGACATTCACACATATTCTTGTAAAAACAAAACCAATGACTTGGATGTTTAACTCAAAGAATGGAAATTTATTTAAGATTACCCTTATCAATTTCATATCAATGACTTGAGAAATTATAAATGAAGTGATTATGTGCGTCAAAAGTATATCCACATAAAGGGTAGTGGAAATTACTACATAAATAATTAAATAGTGATTTCACATATAATCTTGGAGTAAAATAATGGATGAAGGGTGCGTAAAACCCAATGAGTGGAAATTGAACATAGAAATTCCATTACCAATTTGGTAACTTATGAAACATATACCCCATAAAAGAATAATCATACAATGATGACATAAATACCCATAAATTATAGTTTTTTACACAAATAATACAATCATGGGAAGTACATACACCACACAAAAGGAAATTGTGGCAAATATAACATAAATCTCACGAAAATAAAAGTGAGATGAAAAACCCTTACCTTGAAATTTTCATTAGTCGATGGTTGTTTAACCTTTTCTATAATGGTTAAATCATTTTTATTAAATTTTAAAAGAACCACATACATAAATATGATATCATATATTATCGTCTAATATTGATTCGTTAATGATATTTCAGTTGTATCATTGTTTTGGGTGTTAACAGATTCATTTTCCACTATATGTATTTTTTGTAAGTCATGTTTGTTATGGATAGGATGTATTTTATTTATATAAAGAATTATATTGAGTTATTAAACATTATTTTTAATCATAAAATGAATTTATTCTTGAGTGGTTACAATGGGGAATGAAATCTCATCGCTTAATGGAGACGGTAAGCCGTACATATGCACGAGTGACAATATCATTCTATTAGTAGTGAAATTGAATGTAATTGGATGGTATATTATATATACAGTATCATTAACATGTTATATTTATTATTTACATCATTTATACTCGTTATTATTCCCATACAAATAATGAATTGTTGAATAACAAACTACACCGCGACGTGGTGACGGTAAGTTGTACATACGCACGTATGTTGACTTTGTCAATCATGGGATAGATAGAATATTGAATATGGTTGTACCATATTTATAATAACATATCAATATGTAGAGGGTATTTTAGTTTTTATTTTTTTATGTAAACAACAAAGAAATAGGAAGTGGAAGAAGTAAAGGACTTTGAAAGAGGTGATGAAGTAATTACCTATTCTTTGGGTTCTTCCTTTGGATTTGAACAAAAAAGATCGCTACGTATGCTTTCTGATCAAAGTAAGGACTATAGGTTGTAGTGAGGGTAGTTGGTAGGATATTTGAGTAGTTATTGTCTGATCCAAAAGGCTTTGGAGGTGTAAAATTAAGAGAAAGGGAAGTACCATGTTATAAGAGAGTTGAGGGTCACTTTAGGAAATGTTTAAAATATTATTTTATTATAAAATCATTTTGGGTTTCCAATGGATAGAAATGGTTTTATTTTAAGGAAAAGGTGGGGATGGGTTGGAAACCTCTTAAACAATTGGTTTTAGACAATTTTATGTCACCATAATAACCTTATTTTTTAGAATTAACTATTAGTTAAATAGTTTAACATTTAACATGTCTTCTTGAATTTTTATTTTACATGGTTAATAAACTTACTATAAAATTCCAATAGAACCTCAAGTGGTTGTTTAACGAAATATATATAATTATATAAGTCCTTTTACCAAAAAATATATATTTTAGGACTATTATATAATTTTATAAAATAGTATTTGTTTTAAAAACTCATTTAGGTCAATTTTGACACTATTTAGTATTTGGTTTCTTTGAAAGTCATAACAATATGATTAATTAAAAAATTCATTTAATCAACCCTAACATGTCATATTAACCTAGATAATTCATTTTGTGAATCAGAGTATCAATTTACATTTATCTTAATATTTATAACATCAATTATTTTGGTCTTTTATTAATAATGTAATCACTGCATCATTATTGTGTCATAAATAAAATTAATTATTTAATGTATAAAAATTATAAATAAAATAACGTGATGTATTAAATATTTTTATATTTCTAATGAATGTTTATAGTCAAATTTATCTTATGTTTAACCTTACATTAACAAATTTTTAGTTATTAAACTTTGAATATAACACTTTTAACTCTTCTTTAAATAAAATATAATAAATGTCTTAATCTAATACAAGTGGATCAAAAAAGATCATATTTTTGTCCTAAGGTATATTTTGGACGAAATAAACTCATCCAATAGAATTATTACATGTGTTAGGGTAATTATAATATCAGTTTTACCTTTAATTACCATATTTGCCTTTAACTACGGTAAATAAAATCCAAAAGCTAATATTCAACAAAAATAATTTTCATCATATTGGACCAAATTTTACATACTAATTTAAACTATTTCTTTCGAATATTTTAAATTCAATTCACATAAGTAGTAATATTACGTTTTATGCAAATTTTAAAATGTTCCTAGAAGGTGGGGAAAAGACGGTAAAAAGTTCAATAAAATTATATATATAAAATATTATAATAAAATGAATTCAACGTCTTACATTGGAATAATATAGGTATTATGTATCTATTTTGACTTTAAAATAAATTAAAATTAAATATAATTATTTAAATAAAAATTTGGCTTTAAACAATAAAGTAATGTTTTTCACTATTCATAAAAAATTGACAGTTTTTAGGAAAATACCAAATATTCACCCTAGGAAAATTTTGATATTCCAAATTCAAAAATAAATTCTATTTTAGACTTTTAAAAACATATAATTTTATTTAATTAATTTAAAAAATATTCCAATTTTCAAAACCAGAATGTGCTGTATTGAGAAGTAAAAACTATAAAAAGATTGATATGTGTTTATATCCAATTTAAATGTAAAATTACTTCCAATGAACAAGATTGGATTATATTATTAAAAAATAATCTAATTATACTTAAAAACCATTCAAATTTATAATTTAACACAATAAATTAGTTTTATTAAAAAATTTGTTTTCAATTAAAATTTATAATTTTTCACTATTCATCAAAATATGAAAGTTATTATAAAAACACCGAAATTTTATTCAAACTAAATTTTTATGTCCCTATTCTAAAGAATAATTTTATTTTATCAAATTCAAAATATAAAAGTTTCAAATATTGGATTTAAAAAGGGCTCGCCATTAAAAGGTGGTAAAATAGCATTTTTTAAAAAATACTTCTTTTATCTGAAAAATTGAATTTGTTCCTATATTATGTCTAAAAACACATAATATGTAAGTTAAAATTATATGGAGTATATAAAACTCAAAATAAAGATAATACTATTCATAATCTTTTTTTGAACGGCTCGTTTGGTAAGTCATGTTGCGCTTGATCTCGTTTTTTCATCTAGTGCAAGCTATTTAATTACCACAAAGAAAATAACATACTATGAAACTTTGGGGTGTTACATTATTCCCCCTTTTGGAAATTTCATCCTCAAAATTTTAAAATTGGGTTTGGTAACTTCATTGAAAGTCCCATATTGGAAAATTAGTCAATAAAACTATCACTTTAAAAGAAAGATAAGTTCAAAGATCACCCGAGATAACCCATACTAGTATTCCATGTAAGAAAACATAGATATGAAAGATAAAATAAGTGTCACATTCTGATAGATAGTGATAGAAAACATGATCAGAAGAAAGTTAACAATAAGAAAACCAAAAAATTGTGATGGGTTAAACGTTCATTGGTTTCCCAGTAGGAAAAGTAAACAAACAACATTTTTTGTTTTATCCATTTCATAAAGTTGAGGAATTTATTTATGAGATTGACTAAGAACATAAAAATATATACTTAGTTTTCAAGTATAGTTTCATCTTTTAATAAATTTCTTCCACTAACTCGACTTTTATCCAATTATGAGTATTCAAGATTACTTGGTCACACCTAAAGCACTAAAATCAACTTCTAAAGAATCACATAATCCACAAATAATGAACTATATATTTTCCTTGCCTTTAGAGATTAACCAAAACCAAAATGGTTAGTAAAAGATCATATTATCCCTAAAATAGATAATCTTATATAGAAACAAATACTAATCTTAATTTCCAAAATTAAAAAAAAATAGTACCCAAAGTTTAATAAAGACTATTCAATAAACAATTTTTCTTAAAATTTTTCAATATAATCCAAACTAAGATTGAAACCCAAAACATAGAAGAATTTTGTCACATAGTCTCTCATAGTAAATTTTAACATTTATCCTTAAATAACATCAACTACTATTAAAGTCTCATACGGAAGTGTAATTAATCAAATAACATATTCTCTATGATAGGTTAATCATTTCCATTAATAACCTAAATCTCTATAAAAAACATAGATTCTTCCAAAATAAAAATCCACCATTACTCTTCAAATGAAATCCCATTGTATTCAATTTTCCTTAGGCATATAGTGTTCCCAATAGAGTGAACGTCTTCCAACATAACATTTATCACTTCATCACTAAATCATTTTCCTATACTAAGGATATCTATTTGATAAAACATAAGATCCCAAATCAACTTATTATGGATCAATAAAATAATTTAACTAAAAGGAATTAGTCACACTAACCAGGGACTTTACATAGTCCATTGGTAGGTGATAAATCCCAGTCGCACATTGGTTGTGGGTTCTATTCCCACAGCTTTGTCAAACACGATGGGTTATCACATGATCTACATGTTTTCCTTTTTAAAAAACAATATTTTATAATGTTCCCCAAATGAGATAAATTTCTCAAAATAACAATAACATAATTTCACCACAAATTTTATCTCATACATCTCATTTTCTTCCCAAAAATTAATAACCTGTAATTTCCTCAAATTCAAGGATCATATAATCCCAAATGGTTCTTTATAACAATATCCACAAAAGAAAATATAATTCTTCCTCAAATAAAATCTTCACATAACAAATTGAATGGTTACACATAAAAAGTATTCCAATGTAATCCCATCAATAAAGATTATTAATACTTTTAAACATTTCCCCATACATTTATTTCCACATAGGATCTTCCTTGACATAGTGGTTATCCTATAGAATAGGGAATTGACTCTGGTAATGCCCAAGTCCCCTATATTTATGGAAAATGAATATAAATGGATTCTTAGGATCATTTTTATTTTCATCCATAGCACTATTCATTTTTTCCTCAGCAATTGTTTAGTTTATGTCATTCTTACCCACACATAAATCATGTCTTTGATACACTAAGACACTTTACTCGGCATCTTATTCCACATTTCCTGCATGATGGAAATTGAGCTTTCCTTTATCCACTATCTCCACTGCTAGATCACTTATTATTCGCCACATTTTTCTTCTTTGTTGAGTTTGGGCGTTGGTTAATGTATATGTTTTTTATAATATTTTTGGAAACCTGATTCAGCATGAACAAGATATCTTTTTACCCCTATCAACATTCCATTTATTTTCTCATTTCCACCATTTTTGCCACCTTGTAAATCATGTTCAATGTTTCTATGATTCCTTGGAATCCATCCATTGACTAAAACCAGAAAGCATAGTGTGTGTAAAAATAGTCATAAATTTTTTTAGATAATTTCATGACACTCTATTTTCAATCTAAAACACATTAGTATTAACCAAGGTTATTTATTCTCATCTTATATTAAAATAATTTAAATCGGGTTATAAAGAAAATGTTAATTATCCTATGCCTATAACCTGGGAGTGTCATAACCAAGAGTGCAGAAAGGCCTCTTATCGTGAACCAGTTCCCGTTCGAGTCAAACTGAAATTGATTTTTTTTGGGTTTTACCCCCATATACTTATGTGCTAGAACCGCCTCTACTTGATCATATCCATATAGGGATGTATTGCTTGTAAAATTCACTGAATCTGTAAATTAACAAAATTCTTATATGTTCTTATATATTAATCCTCAAAGCGTATCTTAGAGTAATTTTCTCAAATCATAGTTTTTCTAAATCTAGTTTCCAAGGTTTGTACTAAACTTCCACTGATACCAACTGTAACACCCCAACCCTAGTTATCCAGAGTTAGTGCATTATTAAATAATATTAGAATGATCATAATGGTTCAAGTCCTGAAAGATTGATCCGTTTAGTATCCTTGGAAGTACTAGATATATTAATATGTTTTACATTACATTATAAAATGGAAAAAATAAAACATAAGAAAGGGGTGAGCTGAAATGCGCAGTAAGGATAGAAATGTTGCAGAAACTATCATAAATAAGCATAAACATTTAAGGAAATTTATAATACAAAAACACAATCCTTTTAAATGTAAAATTCTTTATTATATGGAGAGGATAAATCAAATAATTCCATTTACTTATTCACATGGATATTCTACTAGTCAAATAATCACAAGTAAAATCAATATCTAATTTCATAATTATGGAATGTATAATTCCAGACATCATAACCACATAGTCAAGTCCTCGTACCAAGACTAAAAATAATAATTTTGTCAAGCCCTTGTGCCAAGACACTAGTTTGTCTCGTGAGACCTACTGATGCATCTATGGGCTATAGCGGGCCCCAAACGTCACTTACTATGTCCAATGAATTTCTCATATAAAAATGGTGAAACATAATCTAAACATTCTTATTAATACTAGCATACAAAATTTCAATACTTTAACCACAAACATTGAATGGGATAATAATATCACATCCACAGTTAAACATAACTCACTCAATATAATATGAAATATTGTATTATAATAAATCTACCTTAATCTAGAAAAAAATACAATGAAGTATATTGAAATAGATTAAAATATTCTGTAAAACTATTTGAGTTAAATATACCCTTCCCTTGAAGACATTTAAAAGTCACACTGTTTATCAAAGAAGTCATTTAAAAGCAATTTTTGAGTCAAAGTTTCCCATAACACATTTAATATTTTAAAAGGAATATTAATTTTAAAACATTAATTTCCATATAAATAAATTCTTAAAACCATTTTTAAAACGTGGACATTAATGGGATAGAATTATAAGAATAAATATTTAAAACATTTAAAATTATATTTTAGTTAAAGAGTTTTTAACCAAATGAAAGATGCTTATATACAAAAAATTATAGAATAAAATTAATCCAAACAATATAATATCATGATAATAAAGGGATTCGTGATATAATATGTCAAAGGATAGTATATACGCCATATAAAAGTAGATTGGTGCATAACAACAAAGACGTCTTAATGGAATGTAAATTGAGACGAAATCCCTTATAAATACCATATCCTTAGATTATGGGTAAAATCAATGACATAATTATGTGTGAAAAATATAAATATAGTAAATATTATTGGATATTTAGTGTAAATAAATTAGAGGACATTCACACATATTCTTTTAGAAACAAAACCAATGACTTGGATGTTTAACTCAATGAATGAAAATTAAGTTAAGATTACCATTATCAATTTCATATCAATGACTTTAGAATTTATCAATGGAGTGATTATGTATATAAAAAGTATATACACACAAAGGGGATTGGGAATTACAATATAAATAAATAAATTGTTATTTCTCACATAATCTTGGAGTAAAATAATCAATGAATTGTGAGTAAAACCGAATGAGTAGAAATTGAAATTATAAATTCCCTTACCAATTTGGTAACTTACAAAACATACACCCCATGAATGAAATATAATAAAATGATAATTTAAATACCCGTAAATTAACTTTTATTACAAAAATAATACAATCATGGGTAGTACATACACCACTCAAAATGAAATTGTGGCAAATAAAGAATGAATCTCACTGTAATAAAAGTGAGATGAAAACCCCTTAACTTGTATTTTTACTTAGTCGAGGGTAGGTTAAAATCTTATATAATGGTGAAATAATTGATATTAAATTTTAAAATAACCGCATACATAAATATGATATCATATATGATCTTCAATATTGATTTGTTAATGATATTTCAGTAGTATCATTTTTTTAGGTGTTAACTGATTCATTTTCTTTTATATGTTTTGTTTTTTAAGTCATGTTTGTTATGAATAGGATGTATTTGATTCATATAAATAATGATATTTCTTTCTTAAAAATTGTTTTTCACCATCAAATTAAAATTATATTTGAATGGATATGATGGGGAACGAAATCTCATCGCGTCGTGGAGATGGTAAGTCGTACGTATGCACGAGCAACTATATCATTATATTAGTGGTGAAATAGTATGTAATTGGATGGTATATTATATATAAAGAATAATTGAAATGTTATATTTATTATTTACATTAGTTATACTCATTATTATACCCATCCAAATAATAAAGTGTTGAATAATAGACTACACTGAGATATGGAGACGGTAAGCCATACACACACACATATGGTAACTTTATAGTTCATAGGAAGGATTGAATAATGAATATGGTTGTACCATATTTATAATAAAATATAAGAATGTATAAGGTATTGGAGTTATTATTTTGTTATGGAAAAAACCAATAAAGAGGAAGTGAAAGAAGAAAAGGACTTTGATAGAGGTAATGAAGTAATTAGCTTTTATTGAGGTTCTTCCTTTCCATTTGAACAAAAGGGATATCTAGAATGGATTTATGATAAAATTAAGGCCACTAGGATTAATTTAGGGTAGTTGGGATGATATTTGAGTAGGTATTGGCCACTAAAAAAGGATTTTGAGGTGTGAAATTAAGAGAAGGGGAAGTACACTTTTATAAGAGAGGTGAGGGTCACTTTCAGAAACACTTGAAATATTATTTTGTTATAAACTAATTTTCGGTTTATAATGGCTCAAAATGGTTATATTAAGATTATAATGTGGTTATGGATCTAAAACCTCTAAACTAATAGGTTCTATACATTTTTAGGTCACCATATTAATCTTTAGTTTTAGATTTCACTCTGATCTTAATAGTTTATCATTTAACACATCTTCTTGTATTTTTATATTACATGGTTAACAAACTTTCTATAAAATGAAAAGGGAATATCAAGTGGTTATTTAATGACAGACATATAATTATATAAGTCCTATATTGAAACCATATAATTTTATGACTATTAGATAATTTAATTAAACAGTATTTGTTTTAAAAACTCATTTTTGTTAATTTTTACACTATTTAGTATTTGTTTTTTTGTGAAAGTAATAATAACATGATTACTTAAAAAACTAATTTAATCAACCCCAACATGTCACAGTAACCTAGAAAATTCTTTGAATGCTTTAAAAGTCTCAAGTTATGTTTATTTTAATATTTATAACATCAATTATTTGAGTTTCTCATTAATAAGGTAATTACTACATCATCATTGTGTCATAAATAAATTTAATTATTTAATGCATAAAAATTATAAATAAAATACCAAGATGTAGTAAATATTTTTATATTTATAATGAATATTTATATTCTAATTTATCTTATATGTAACCCTATATTAAAAATGTTTTAGTTATTAAACATCGAATTTAACACTTTTAACTATTCATTAAATAAAATAAAATAAATGACCTAATCTAATACAAGTGGATCAAAAAGGATCATATATTTGTTCTAATGTTGATTTTAGTCAAAATATACTTATTCAATAGAATTATGACATGTGGTAGGGTAATTATAATATCATTTTTACCATTAACTACCCTATTTAATTTTAAGCGTTGTAAATATAATTCAAATGTTACTATTCAAAAAAATTATTTTCATTACATTGATCCACATTTTACTTACAGATGTAAATAGTGTGTTTTGGATTTCTGAAATTAAATTCACAGAAGTGATAAAATTACGTTTTATGCAAATTTAAAAATGTGCCTAGAAGGTGGGTAAAAGACGGTGAAAAGATAAATAAAATTTTACATATCTAATTTTATTATAAAATGAATTCTATGAATTAAATTGGAATAATATAGGTATTATGTATTTATTTTTGCATTATAATTATTTAAAATTAAAATAATTATTTAAATAAAAAGTCTTCATTAAACAAATAACACATTATTTTTCACTATTAATCAAAATTGAGAGTTTTTAGAAAAATAACAAAAAATCACCCAAAGATAATTTTGATATTCCAAATTCAAAATTGATTTCTATTTTACCAAATTTAAGAACATAGAAGTTGGTTTAATTAATTTAAAAAATATTCCCACTATCGTAATAAGAAAGCGGGGTTTTGTGTAGTAAAAACTATCAAAAGATTGATATGTGTTTATGTCCAATTTAAATATAAAATTACTTCCAATGAATAATAATTGATTAAATAATAAAAATATAATCTCATTATACCTCAAAACCTTTCAAATTTATTATTTAAAACTATAAATTATTTTTATTAAAAAACATGTTTTCAATTAAAATTTAGTATTTTCACTATTCATCAAAATATGAAAGTTATCATAAAACATCGAAAATTTATCCAAACTAAATTTTTATGTCCTGATTATAAAGAAAAATTTTATTTTGTAAAATTGAATATATAAAAGTTTCAAATATTTTATTTAAAATGGGTTCTCCATTTAAAGGTGGTAAATTTTCATTTTTTGAGAAATACTTCTTTTATATGGGGAATTGAATTTGTTCCCATATCATGTCTAAAAACACATAATATTGATGTTAAAATTATATGGAGTATATAAAATTGAAAATGTAGATTATACTATTCATAAACACTTTTTGAAGTGATAGTTTGATAAGTTATGGTGCACATGAACTCGGTGTTGTGTGGAGCAGAAGCTATTGAATTACTCTAAAGAAAATAACTTACTACAATATCATGGGGTGTTACATATGAAAATACATGGGTCTCTATAGTTGGTATAAGAGGAAAAAATTTATTCAATATTTGAAGATTTAGGTTATAATAATTTGGTGAAAACTTTGGGGATAAGTTTATATATAGGTTAACATTTTAAAATTTAGGTAAGGAAGAGATCATGTGATTTGCCTAGAAATACGTTGTTATCTAGATACCAAAAAAGTGTTAGTCGAGTATATCTGATCCATAATTCTGGAGCATAGTTAGTGTTCCCTTATTATAAACCTAGTTTGGAACTCCTGGGGGATATGATTGGGTTCATTCACATTTTATTTACGAATCCAAATAATGGATCTAAATAAAGAGACACCATGGAAGAACTAGGTTAAAATTAATTTTTCATAGGATGAAAATAAGGTGCCATGATTTAGACATCCTATAAATGATTTTTCATGATTTTGTGGTTTTCCACTATGATTATTTTTTGCTACACCTTTTTGTTCTTTGTAAATAGCTTGAACTAGAAGATATCTTGCTCATAATGATTGTGATGGAAAATACAATAATTTCCCACCTAAGAATAAAAATGCTAATGGAGTTGGAATATAAAATATTATATTATGATCACACAAATTTCTTAGGCTATTAATCTTGTTGGGATTACAAGTGATTAAAGGAGGGAACAACGTACTATTGAGTCTTTCATGAGGAAACACCAACCTTATTTTAATGGATCCTATGATCCACTAGTGGCTATGTAATGGATCAACACCATTGAAAAGATATTTGTTGTTATACAATGATTGAAACAGAAAATGGTAGTCCTATCCATTTATCATTTCGATGGTGAAGATGATCAATGGAAGAACATTGTTAAGAATATTATATACGAGGAATAAGTTAACTCCATAGAATTTGATGAGTTAAAGAGAATACTTTTTAGTATTCAATTACCTTATATTATACATACAATTATAGAGAAATAATTTCATGAGATTAATCAAAAGGAGTATGAATCCATTAGAACTTATGTGTAAAATTTAACAGTATATGAAAGGTATGATTCTAGTTCAGTTATTATCCTTAAAAGAAAAAATGATGAATTATTTAGTGTCTTAAAACATATTTTTTGAGAGGTATTATCTATAAGAGACTTTAGTATTTATGAAGAAATAATTTTATGTGTACTAATAGTAGAAATGGAAATGGTAGATTCCAAATACTTCTATGGTTTTGATAAGAAAATAAATATATAATCTCTGGAAAACATGAATAAATCACATGATGGAAAGAAATTCTAGCCATATATATTTTAGAAATGTTGGAAAAAACTCAAGGTAATTTATTTAACAGAACTAACAAGTTATTTAAATGTGGGAAGGTGGGTCCTAATACTAGTTAATGTTTAATGGTGATGAATGGATAATTACTGAAATAGAGGTGAAGAAAATGTTAACTAAGTCCCCACTCCTGCTCCAATTATTCAAATTCATGGATTATGGGAATTAATAAATCCAATTAAAAAATTCAATGATTTATGATGTTGATAGGTATTAGAAACCTGTTAATATAATGACTATAGGAAATCTCATGAAATCATGACTACTAAAGTGGGTTTTGAGAATTATATGGTGAAAGGTACAAATATCTTCCACTATAGTCAGTCTATTGTCTTATTTGATTCAGGATCTACCCACTCCATTATATAAAAATAATTTGAAAAGTGGATATAATTTCTAGATGAATGATTAAATATTGAGTTAGAGGTAAAGAATACCAATGGTAACATGACCACATCTAAATTTTATAGTTACTCTTTGTTCAAAGTTTTTGGGAAAGTGATTCTAAAAAATATTGTGATTATCCCTTTAGTTTAATTTTATGGTACTCTAGGCAGGGATTATATTTCCTTTTATGGATAACTTATCAATTTATGAGGGATGGAAGTCGTATCTGTTATTCCAAATTATCATATGATCATTTATTGGTGAGAGGATGTATATAAATTTCCAATGTAAATTACTTATATCTTGTGGGTGTGAATTCATATCCATAAATTCCATTTATCTGAAATAGTTGGGGAGAAAATCATTAAAACAGATATGAATATTGATTGGGTGTTTGTTTTTGTTTTCACAAAAAAATTATAGTTCTTACTCAAAGTCATTTTGATGAGATTTCATTTGAATTGTTACATGGTGCTGCACCTATTTCAAAAAATCTTAATATAATGAACCTAATTGATTTGTTGGAATTGAATAAGAAACTCTAGAATAATATTGATAAGGGATTTACTCAATCAAATCTATCACCTTTGCGTGAACCATTTATTTCTATTAATAATAATGATGGATCATTGTAAATTTTCATTGATTATTGTGAACTTAACAAGATTAATATCAAGAAAAAGTATCATATAATCCATATCAATTACTTTCTGGATAAATTACAAGGAGATCAATGCTTTTCAATGATTTTTATTTAGTTTGGGAACTATAAGTTGAGTGTAAAAAGTACGGACATTCCCAAAACAGCTTTCCATATGGGGTATGTACACTATTAATTTATAGTGATTGCATTTGGTCTTTAAAATTACCTTGTATATTAAATTATTAATGAGTATATACTTTAGATAATACATTAATTAGTTTGGGGTAGTATTTATAGATGATGTTATCATAAATTCAATGAATATAGAATAGAATCAAGATCACATGATAATTGTTCTTAAGACCCTGAGGAAGGATAAGTTTCATGATTTTTTTTTCCAATTTTCAATTTTATAAGCAGAAATTTTTATTCTTGGATCATATAATCTCATGTGATGGGTTTTTGGTGGATTCTTCAAAGGAAAAAGATTTTGAAAAATAACCCATACTAGCCATGGTTACTAATATCCATAGTTTTATTAGCTTTGTTTGATGTTATTTATGCTTTATAGATAATTTTCCAGGGATGTATTATCCACTCACCATGTCAAATCAGAAGGGATACGTGTTCATTTAGAGAAATGAATGTGATTAAAATTTGAAGGAACTAAAGTGAATGTCATTTAGTGCACTTATTCTTATATAACCCTATAGTGGATAAAAGATTGTAATAAGCAGTTATTCATTACAGAATCGACTTGTGAGATTTATTATATAGAATTATATGGTTATAGATTATTTCTTATGATAATTAATGGTTCAGGATAATAATTATCCAAATCAATATTTGGAGTTAACTATGGTATGTTTTTCATTATAATTATAAAGGTAGTATATTTATATAGAAATATGTGATATATATACTCATCAATAAATCACAAAGTATATATTCACTCAAAATAGATAAATATGCACTAGAGAAGATAGTTGGAGATGATTAAATACTATGACTCCTTAATACATTACCAGATTGGGAAGGTGAACAAAGTGGCAGATTCTCTAAGTGAAAAGGATATTGGTAACTTATCAATGGAGGGGTTACAAAAAGATCCATTATTTCAGTTTTTTTCCAAGAATGAATTTGAAAATATTGAAGGATAGGGAGATATCTTATTTTTATCAAATTAATATTCATCTATTTATCCTTATAAGTATTAAATATGAAAATAAGGATGATATAGAGCTATAAAATGAGATGAGAAATATACCTAAGTTCGACCATTACTGTGATGTAATAAAAAGGTTTAAGAATTGTGTATGTGTCCTTTCCATACAAAATTTTATGTAAAAGATTTTGACAAAGCTCATAGTTATTCTTTCTCTATTAATCATGTAATTAAAAATATGTATAGATATCTAAAAGAGTATTTCTATTGGGAAAACATGAAAATGAATATTGCAGACTATTTATTTCAGTGCCTAATATGTCATTATTTGAAGACTTATATATATAATTATCAAGGGGTTTCTATAACCATTACCCAAAATAGAAAAGAAATATGAAAACATCACCATTAATTTTGTCTGTAGACTTCCCAAAACATCTAAACTCCATAATAATATTTAGGTTGTAGTAGACCACCTTAAAAAGTATGCACACTTTAATACTACTAGAAAAGATTTATCTCTTGATCAGATTTCCAGAATATACATTTGGGAAGTGGTAAGAATTCATGGAGTACCATCATCATCATTGTTTTATATTTATTGAAGAAATAATGGAAACAAAATAAGGGAGAATAATAAAGGAGAAAGGCCTAAGGGGTCCTGAAATAATGGAGACCAAGGGAATCCCCTCGAATAAGAATTAAACCCTATGGTTTCAACTATTTGGGGTTGTAAAACCACGTAGTGCCTGAACCCTACACCACATTCTTGGATAAGTGGTCCACCACTTTGTTTCCCTCATGCAATGTGTGTCTTAGTATAATGTTATTAGATAATAGGGTGTGACACTTCCTGATGGGGTAAGAGATTGACCTGCGGGAATTGACATTGCCATGCAAAGAGTTGAGAAGAGTTAGGGATTCTATCTATGATTCTTCAATGGTGATACCGTCTTGCCCATAATGAGTGAGGATAGAGAGAAACATGAGATCTTGCACACAAAGAGAAGAACCTATGCCAAGGAAGGCCGTGAAATCCATCACCATGAAGCCTCGGGTGTCTCGGACCACACCTCCTCTCCTCATGTCACCCAAAATATAGGATCCATCTGTATTGAGCTTTGTACCTGAGTGAGGAGGATTCCACCTAACCATATGACCGCTGAGAAAATTGGCTGGGTGATAGGCCTGAGATAATGGGAAGAGGATCTGAAGGGTAATAATATCCCGCCAATTATCCAAGCACCTAGTCAGATCGAGAAGAAGGCTTCGGGCACGTGCGAAGATGAATTTTCTAGATCAAACAACACCCTCGAACCTTGATTTGTTCATACCATTCGAGATGCACCACATGACGATATGAAGAATAAAGGAACTGGAATTGGGCTCCACTCCCTTATCATCTGAGCCATGAAACCACTGAGAGAAAAAAAAGGAGATCAAGCGGGGGATGAATACTAATAGAAGTGAAGCCACCAAGAGAAGACCAGACCTCTCATGCCCAGTCACCTTCAAAGAGTAGATCTTCACTACTCTCCTTGCTGGGGTATTTACAACACATACACCTAGAAGGAAAGGGATCACCACATTTTTTGATGTTTTAATCCGTGAAGACAGAATTATTCCGGATTCTCTAAGTATGGAAGCCATATTTCATATGGATTTTATTTTTCTAAAGAATAACATTCTAATGATTTTCATGCAGTTGAGGAATAAGTTCACGACGATAATCCTTATAGGAGAAGGTGCCCGTGTGTGATGGGGTGAAAACATAAATTTCATGATCTACTGAGATATCAATGAGGTTAAATGTTTTTAGTTAGTTCTTATTGAGAACTGTCTCAATGAAAGATAAAAATCAGCCAGCCTCCTCATACATAATGTTGTACGCTAGACAACAAGGGAATCAAAGGAAATCACACAGCCATTTGTCATGCCAAAATGATTCTTTTCCTTCCCCAATGAACCATCAGACATGGGGGCTAATGGAATAGAAAAGGGGAAGAAGCATGGACATAAAGTGGGACCTACGTGCAATAACATTCAACGCATTGTCTTCCAAGGGGCCACCCATGGTTCTTTCTCATAAGTTCTGATGTTCATGAAGCTCCCAAGCCATTTTAGCATGAAGAAAAATAAGGGTATCTCCAAGGCTATGCACAGTAATCCCCACTTCTTGGATACCCTTTTTCATTTTCCCCCATGACACCCATTCATGCTTCCCCTCATCCCGAGCATCCCTGATAAAGTGGTCAAGAACCTTATCAATTTTTAAATGACTCTTTTGGGAGCTTTGATGAAAGAAAGATCATGAAAAGAAGTTCCATAAAGAACACTATTAACTAGGGCGATCTGATCTCTAAATGAGATTTACCTGTTTTTCCAATTGAGAACTCGCTCAGTGATTTGGCCCCTGATGAAGTCAAAATCAGGGATTCGAAGTTAGCGGGGAGAGATTGGGGCACCCATATAACTCATAGGCCAACACCCTAGTTGTATTCATATAAGATCGCAAATGGAGGTAACGTGAGAGGGGGAACATCACTGTGAGATGAAGAGGTTTCTTTTATGTTTTTTGATAACATTCCCACTCCAATGAAATTATTATTACAAGACATGGGTCAACACTCATATGGATTTCCTAGAAGCATTCAGAAAGATGAGGGTATCATCAGCAAACATGAGGTGAGAGATGACTGGATCTCTTACCTTTCTTATATATGATAGTATCCTTCCATTGGACAAATTCTGGTGAATGAGGCAACTGATTATTTTTTGAGAGTATAAACATGGTTGGAGAGATTGGATCTCCTTGCCTTAATCCCCTATAGCCTTGAAGAATCTGTGAGATTTTCCCATGAAGTGAACAACTAGCCATGAAGAACTGAAACACTGGAAGAGAATATCAGTAACATAGGGGGAGATTCCTATACTTTATAGGACCTTATTGATGAATCCCTATTCTATGTTATCAAATTCCTTGTTCATATCAAGATTAAGAACTCGGTTAGATCCATGCACCTTGGTGTTGATGTATCAGATCATTTCTTACGCCAAGTCAACAACACTTTGAATCGTGCGACCCCTAAAGAAGTCGTGTTGTTCCACAGAGATCCAATGGGGTAAGTGCACCTTGAGTATGGTATTAAGAATACTTTTCATGTCCTTTTAATGGAAGTTTCAATGGCTAAATAGCCATTAGTGATGGATGGAGGATGGGTGATTCAATTTTAAGAGGACTAGGGACATGGAACATGCCACTCTGGAAAGAAATTCTCCCCGATATAAGTCCCAAATAACCTCAATAAGGTCCTCTTTGATGACATCCCAGGTGTCTATATAGAAGTAACCTGAAAAACTATCATGCCCCAGAGCGCTATCGGCTTTGATCTGCATAATTGCATCGTGAAATTTCGATTCTTCCAGTAACACTGCCATTTCCTCACTTCTCTGGGGAGAGACTTGGGCAACAATGGTAGCCATAAATCCCACTTCACCACCTGAGCAGTTTTCATGAATACAAGGGTTTGGTCCTACCAAAAGATCTTTGAAGTGAGAGTGAGTGAGTCTCTCCACCACTTCTCTATCATTCAAGAATGACCCATCTAACATCAAGATGTTGGGGTGAACCAGGAGTTTCATTTCCTTGATACACACATGGAAAAAAGATGTGTTTCCGGTCCCCTTCCTCTAACCATTTGATCATCACTTTCTCCCTAACCAGCCGCACTTGGTGAAGGATTGATTTAGCAAGAGTATCCTTTTTCCTGGAAAGACCTTATAAGGTCCGATCATCCCAAGAACCCTCAAAACTTTGTTCGAGATGATCAATCTCTTCCATGGAACCATCCATATCCTTGTATGACAGAGGGAGTAGGATAGACTAATCAGGATGTTTTCCTTTTAGTTTTCTGAGTTTTTTGTGAAAGGTCACCCATAGCATCTCCTTAGTAGGTGAATTCCATGTCTCTCTAACCAATTCGTGATAACCTAAAAAACTAACCCAGTGTAGAAGGTAGAAGAAGTGGTCCTCGCCTGACCTGCTGAAATGTTATAGAGGATCGGGGAATGGTCAAAGAGGCCAATCACCATATGGGTGACTTGGGTATTAGGGTAGAGAGAGATGGCGTGCATGTTGGCCATGCACCGGTCGATACGGATCCACAAGTGGCAAAGGCCTCATTGATTATTACACCATGTGAATTTGTTGCCATTAAATCCATGATCCATAAGCCCATTGTCATCCATGAATTTAGAAAAGTAATTTCTAGAATTATGGAGAAATTGGCCTCTCCCCTTCTTTTCTTCTAGGTTAAAAATGACATTAAAGTCCCCTCAGAGGATCCCATGGTAGTTTCTCAGGTGAAAGTGAGATTGATCCTACTAAAGAACCTATCGATGATGAGCATCATAGCTCTCATTGAGAAAAGATTAAAAGAACACTCATTTATCATGAGTGACCTTTATGGTAACATGTTGGTCACCAGAGTGAACGAGATCTGCTAAAATGTTTCGATTCCATAAGATCCAAATATGATTGTTGACTGGATCCACATGCATATACTCGTGCATTGAGAGACTTTTGGAGAAGTCAACAATACATGAGGAGTTTTTCATGTGCTCTATAACAATAATGATACTTACCTTTTGTTTGTGAATAGAAGTAGAGAGTGTTTACATTTTCCTCTGTGTACCAAGGTCACATACATTCCATAAGATTAAAGGAATCATTGTGTGGTGAGAATCCCAACACTAGACCTGGAACTATTTCCCTATGAAGATATAGAAGGGGAGATATCCATCATATTTTTAGCTTGATCACTTGTACTCTTACCGGAACTACAATGGGGGTCACATATGAGGGTGTATAGTTTTTAGATCCTGAGGTTTCCTAGGGTCATATTCGTGTCTTGAGAAATAAGAACTTGGATTATGCTTTCAGACTTTCGAGCGAGGGGCACATGAGAGGAAGGAGGAGGAGGGAGAGAAACGAGGGGTGGGGAAGGAGGGAGAGGAAGGGGGGATGAAGGAGGATGAAAAGGGAGGAGTGGAAATAGATAAGGGGAGGAAGAGAGACATATCATAGGGTTTGGATGGGGGATGATAAGAGAGAGAATTCTAAAAACAAACCTAGGCTCCAAGAGAGATTAAACAAAGAAGGGTTGAGATGGCTGGGGAGCGTTTGGAAGAAAGGCCACAGTTGGAAAGGATCCTTATCAATACTCAAGTAGATCGTCGAGAGGGATTCAGCCTATGGAGGATATGGAGGGGGAACCTCAGGATCAAGGCACTACAACCCACTTGAAGACAGAGCTAGATAGTCTTCACTACATTAACTATGTCTAGTTGATGATCCACTGATATGAGCCACAACTTTGGAACCATGAAGACCGCCCTAGGGGTGGTTGCTCCAAATTTGTAAGGAGTGGCCTTGGAGGCAACAAGAAGAGAAAAACCTCGGATACACTAGGTAGGAGATGGGTTGTAACTAGATGAAGGTGTCTGTCACTTGTAGGGAGATGGATTCAGGAGGAGGGCCTGAGATGTCCTTTTCCATGTAGATATGCACCGCCTACGGATCAAAGAAACATTAGGTGCACCCATCAGAGTAATAGAATCCCCCCAATGCATCCCCGTTGATCTTCAAGAAAACCGAATTCTGAAAGGGGAGAGGAAGTCCAGGAAGGAAGACCCAAACCAAAGCCAATGAGCATTCCTTCCCCTTATGAACATCGAGCGACCTTCGGGTAAGATTGAAACACCACATATCAAAGGAATGATGTTCTATGCACCCGGAATGGATGAAGTTAATTTTTGAGATGAGAATAATTCATAAGGTGTTCTGGTGTATCAGTAAGATTTTCCCTGGAGAGAGAAAGACCCATGACCAGAAAAAATTCTAGAAGGCTGAGAAATGATGTTTCTCAGAACCAAAATGAGCCTCCAGCGTTCACTTGAGGTAGGTATCTTCTTCGGAAAAGGAGGCCACCATACCTCCATAGAAAGAGACCTAGCGGATCTTGAGACTGAAAACATAATAGGGGCCACTGCCGGAAAGCGCAGCTTGGAAGTGCCGAAAGCTGAAGAGTAGAGGGCATCTTTGAAGGATAGAATGCAGTAGGGGACACCACCCGAGGAGCTGTGAACAACTAGCGACTAAGGGGAATGAACAACCCCATTCAAGCCGGGATTGAAAACCATCAGAGAAAGAGGCTATGGCTGGGATCCACCTATAAAAGATGCAACAGTTGAAAATTTTTTAAAAGGGGGCGGTGCATGGGGATCGTTCTCTTTCATCATTCAATCTTTATTTGTTCTATCAATGGAGTACCACATTTTTTTGTATCTGATAGAGATATATGGTTTACCTTAATGTCCTGTAGAAATATTCATCATACTATGGATGTAGAGTTATGTTTCAGTACTAATTATCCTCCTCAGATTGATGGTGAGTCTAAGATAACCATTAAACACTAGAGGATATGTGGAGATCTTATTCTTAGGAATTCAATGGTGGCTGGGATCATAAAATTCTTCTAGTCAATTTTTCAAACAGGAATAATATGCAATCCAATATTCAAATTTCTTTTTATGAGGATATCTATGGTAGTAAGTTCATAACTCTAATGTGCCTGGATGAATTTGGAGTAATAAATATATTATGACCTTTTTAGGTGAGGAAATTGAAGAGAAAGTAAGATCCATTAATCTACACATAGAATCCACTTAGTGCCGGTAGAAACATTACACTAACAATCATTTGCGAGATCTAGAGTTTAAATTTGGTGAAAAGGTATTTCTATGAATTTATCTAGGGAAGATGGTTATGAGATTTAGAAACAAAGGAAATCCAATAACAATGTATATTAACCTCATTGAGATTATTTATTGAGTAGGGATGGTAGATAATCATTTTTCACTTCTGTCAAACCACTATATTGTTTTTGATGTGTTTCATAAATCTCTCCTAAGAATGTACATACCCGATCTATCATATGTACTAAACTATGAGTTCATACCAATAGGGAATTAATGTTATTATGAAGAAAAACTAGTGTAAATAATGGATCATGGAGATAAATCACTAAAAACAAAATAACCCATTTGGTTACAGTTCTCTTGAGGAATCAATAGTTTAGATAAGCTACTTAAGTACCTGAGGGTGTAATGAAATAAAGATATCCTCATTTTCCTCTCAAAAAATAATGGAATTTTAAGGGAGGAAATATTTTAAAGAGGAATAATAAAATATACCAAGATTTTATGAAATATATTTATCAAATAAATTTAATTTCATTGACAGCTTTCATTACAAGAAACAACAGGTTAAAAGAATCCATGACATACAATTAAAATATTATTATTTAATGTTATAGTTATCTTATAACCATTAGATTGGTGGTATCAATAAGAAAAACTAAATTATAAAAAACCTATTATTTTCATATATATAAAATTATTTATTTGGTTATCAAATAAGTATAAAAGAAAATAAAAACCAATTGAAAATTAAAGATATGTTTTTCTGAAGAAGTTTTGTGTGTGTGATATGTGTGTTTAACTTAATAAGTTTATTAGAGTACTATTAGTGAATTATCTTATTGAAATTTATATATGTTATATTCATTAAATTGTTTAAATTTAATCTAATTTTTATCTTATAATGAGATAAGAATATATCCAGTGTTATGCTTAAAAATGATTTTTTTTCTAAAAACTATTTTCATCACCTTTTTTAAACATATTTTAAAATTTATTTTTGACAATTATTAAAGATTAATACTGAAAATTGAATTCCATATTTTGAATAAATGGTTTAAAATCTATTAAATAATTACCTTTTATATTTTTCAATATAAATAGTATCCATTGTAAATTTGTATCACTTATGTAAGAGAAAATGAGTAAAATAGAGTTAAAACATTGATATTAGTTTTAAATTATTATAAAATTGTAATTTATATTATTTGATGATTTTATTTCACTAAATTTAATCCTTGACTATATATCCACATGGGAAAATATTTAAATGTATATGACCTTTATATTAATTTATGAAAAGAAAATTCAAAATATCACTATGTTAATTTTAATAATATACTATGTGTTAAAATTGGGAGAAAACAATGTTGTGAATGAATATTAATGTTTATTTTGACAATAATGAATTTTTTTCATGATTTTAATTTATTTATAATTTTATGTATTATATAATTATCTTAAATACTTACACAACACCAATATAACATTTCACCAATTAATAGAAAACTAAAATAAATGATTTTAAAAATATTAAAATTAATATAATTTGAGTGACTTATAGTGTTACAATTTTTTTAGATAAATATGAAATATTATGGTCATGGGAAAATATTATATTCTAATTCCATCTTGGTCTATGTTTCATTAATATCAAATTAAATTATTGGTTCCAAAATTGACATTATTTTATAATAAATAATAATTTATTAAAAGATTTAAAATACATAAAAATATTATATTTAAATAATTGAATAAAATATGGTTAAAAATACCATCCATGGTCTACTTAAGAGTAATATTTACATTTATGGTGACATTATTAGCATTTTAAGGTTAAAATAGTTGTTACTGTGGTTAAGGATAAAAATAATTATTGAAGGGGTTAACCAAAAGTATAATGTTTATGATAACACCCAAACCTATGTAATGTTAATTGTATGATTTTATTTAGACCTTATAATATTTTTATTTTTATTTATTTAAATTTATTATCAATTTTATATATAATTACTTTATAACATTTCAATATTTTAGGAATTTATTAGTGTTTCGTCTCCCTCCCTTATAAAAGGACACCCCTTGTTTATCTTATTTACATCATATTAGGGATAATATCTCAGACATACCATAGAAAATTATCTTATAAAATTACATATACATGTTTTATAGGTTATGAATTCCCCAAAATGAAATTCCTATAGTCTATAAGAGGTGATCCAAAAGAGTTCCTTCAAAAAAGTGATAATTGCCTTAACTGATCACTTTCTTTTTTTAATCTTTTTCACTCCTCTAAATCTTAGGCATTTATAAAAAAATAATAAATTCAGTATACAAAATATAATTAAATTATTTTATGATTATTAAACCACTATTATCAACCATCCTTTCCATCAAATGGTAAGGGAGAGTATCAATCGTGCACACATATAACTTATCATCTCCACATTGTGGTAAAATTTATTTTTGATCACCAAATTTATGGATGATTATTATGGTGGGTTTAATTTATAAATATTATATTTATCAAAAAAATTCTTCAGTAATTATAATTTCATATCTATTTTCTTACCCTTAAATTAGTTGTAAAATGATAACATCACTCATACATACATTTGGACTACCACCTCCACAAAGCGATTCGATTATTTTCTCATTTATGTTTTACATGGATAATAATAAGAATGTATAGGATGAATATACATTATTTATATATTATAAAAATGATTCTATAAATATTAATTATTATTTACCTTTATTTCATTCAATTTTTTCAAAAGTGAAAAAGATATTCATGTGTACATACGACTGGTCGTCTCTATGAATGGTGTATTTCATTTTTCTATATATCATTTTACATAAGAAAAAAAATAAATTAAAAATATTTGAAAATTATATAATTATTAAAATTATAGATATTATGGTACTATGATCAATGTTCAAGGACCAAATCCATCAAACAAAAAATATATGAAAAACGAAGTAGTTATCACCATGAGCTGTGCTTTTAATAACAAATTTTTAATAAGCATGTATCATGATGTCATAAGTAAATCATAAATTTTATGATATAAATTAGTATGGTTCTATAATAAATGTATAATAAATAAATTTTTAATATATTAAAGGTTCTTACATGTATGATGAAATAGGATACTTGCGGTAAGGGGTATATGTTTCAGTCTTATTTTTTAATCAAGACTATTTATATTTTAAATTCTGTTGAGAAAATTATATGATCCTTATATTACAAATCAATTCCATTTTTATCCTATGGTTATTTATGAATAATAAATGTTTTAAATTCATTTTACATACTTTAATAACTGAATATACCAAAATAACATGTTTATGGAAGACCAACTTTATATCTCCCTTCGGTCAAAAATATTTTTTCTTCCATATAAATGTTTTTTTTCAAATAATGATTTTATATTCTTTAATGTTTTATAATGTTTTTTTTTCAAATTTAATTACTTTTATAAAATGTTTCAGGGAAAGTTTCATATCTTTTTCAAAATGATGCACTTTTTGACTTTTTACAAAGGATTGAATGGGTTGTTTTCTTTAAATTTATATGGCATGAATGAAATTTCCTATTTTCACGACCACTCAATATTTTGATGCTTTATTTAAAAGTTTCAATGGTTCTTTTCAAAGAAAATATTTTCAAGAATAATTTGAAAATTTTCACATTTTATATAAAAGTTTTCAAAATGAAAATTTTATTTTCCTCATGAAATATTTTAATTACTGTTTTAAAGAAATTTTCATCGATGATAAAATCATTTGATGTTAATTAAAAATTTAATAAGATTATGATCCAATGATACCATTATTATTATTATTTATTTAGATGATTTATGGTTGCGATGAAAAAATATTTATGAAAACTGTTTATTTTTTATGAGTTATGATATGATAAAATGTTGAAATGTTTGTAAAACTCAATTATTTTCGATGGGTTATGATATATTAAATATTTTGATATATTTCAGAACAAATATATATATTTATGTGATGGGTGGTTATAGAATTATATTTCTCTCTAATTCATTGGGTAATGTTTTATATCTCATGAAATAAATATGGGAAACAAGAAGATGTCTGTGATCTTCTATGGAAAAAAAGTTGATGTGCTTGATTCACATTGGGAAACAAGTCAATGTGATTGATCCACTCTGGGAAGCACATATTGATGATTGACACATTATGATTTGATCTTATTTTTTTATAAACATTACATATGAAATGGTTTTTATTCCTAGTATGGTGACACAGTTGACATGAACTTATAGTTCATTATTTGTTTATGATGAGTTCTCTATCTTATGATATATGTATTTTGAATTGATAATGTTTTATCCCCTAAATCAACCTTATGATCCATGATAGATTGGGTATGAAATTTTTAATTTATGTCCATGTTATAATATAATTATTAATATATAAGGATTTCATATTGTAATAAAATGACATATCTGATGTTTAACTATACTGATAATTTGAGCTTACCCATTCTTATATTTACCATCCCCAAGTTATGAAGAAATGTTTTGGAAGGTTATGTCTATGAAGTGTACTTTGTGGGATGATCTAAATGTGATATGTTGGAGATATGTCAAGAAATAATATTATTGTCTTTTTAATGTCCAAATACACTATACCTTTACGATCCCCAAACATGTATTTATGAAATATATTGAATATTTATCTAAAAAGATGTCATATATATGTATGAAAAGATATGGGTGGTTACAGTATCAGGATCACCCATCATGTAAGCTATATCTAGATAACCCTCAATCATCTATAATTATGAATTACTATATAATAAAAAAACCATTTTAATATTTCAAAATTTTATTATATATCAATTAAAAAACTCTTTTGAATCCATAATCAAGAAAAATTCAATTTTGACATTAAAATAAGGATAAATTCAACTTTCTCTTAAAAAATATTTAATATAAAAAATTCCTCAAATATTTTTGAAATTATTTATTTTGAAATAAATATTAAAACTAATAAAATATTATTAAAACAAATGAAACTCACAATGGCATGAAATTAATTTCATACTCATTATATTAAAGAAAATATTATATTGTATTTCAATAAAGAATAATAAAATTATATTAGTTATTTAATTGATTAATAACATTTCTATTGTTAATTTAATTACCAATTTCTCGTTTATGTCATTTATTACCATGTTTTATTTAGTTATATAATTTGATATGTCTACATCAGACGTTTTGGGGATGTTCGGTTCTTAATCTCAAAACTGCTTCTATTAAATGATTATATTAAAGGGGTCATTATTACCTCATCTATAGAATTATAAAAATTAAATAATAATAATATTTATACATTTAATTTTTTTATAATAATTCATGAAAGGAAAACATGATAAGAAAATTGCATAGCTTTATAGAGTTTCTAATCACCACATTGGCATGAACAACATTATCATTTTCCAATGAATGACAAGGTAAGAAACTAGTTGATATATTATCTATTAGTAATGATAATAAAGTCAGGAATATAATATATATACATTAAATAAATAATTTAAATAGCAATGTGAGGTAGTGATGGAAAATGAAACACATCTCTTCACGGAGGTGGTAATCTACACATACACATGAGTAATGTTTTGATTTCCCATAGGATGAAAAAAAGATGACAAAGGGTTGTAAAAAATCATAATAAAATTTAATTATATGTAATATACTTATTTTAATATTTTAGTATGTTCAAGGGAGATTTTATTGAGGTGGAATAAGAAATAAACATGAAATAGATGAGTTATGACTTATACTTTCTCCTTGGATAACCACTTTGGATTACACCTCAAGCCTTCTAGGGTTTGTCTATTGGTTATATCAAGGAATAAAGGATGTGGGATGTGATGATTATAAGGTAATTGGTTAGGTATTTTATGAAATAGAGTCATTTAAAGGTGTGTTCAAGATAAGAGAGCTGGTTCCATATTATAAGTGAGGGGAGATAAACAATTGGAATTACTTAAAGTATTAAATTAATATAAATTAATTTTCAATGGAAATTTTAAAAATCTATATATTTAAAATATAAGATGAGAATAAGTCTAAATACTCTCATAAAATATTTTTTATAATTTATGTTATTTTTTTACCTTTATATCTTTGTTTTAATCCCATATTAACCCTTTTAATGATTACCATAGTATTAATCTTTTTTAAACTATACGAGTCAAAAAAGTTAATATAATTGTATCTTTAACCCATAAATGGAACATGGTTGATATTTTAAGCCACATTTAAATAATTTCCTATGTATGATATTTTTATGAAATATTCAAAATTTAATAAAATATTTTTTATTATAGAATTTCTTTAATGTCATTTATGGAACTATATATTTAATTTGAATTTAAATTAACAAATATAAAAATTAATATGAAATATAATTTTTTTAAACAATACTAATATGCAATTAATAAATATATATATATATAATTTTTCACAATAATTAATCCCAAAAATATAACTTTTAATGTTTTTAAATAATTTACATGATTTTCTATAGCTTTCCCAAACACCATGTCAGTGTCTTATAAGAATTTATAAAAACAATTTCATCACTAAAAATTAAAAAAATCTATAATATAAATTCAATAGTATTTCAAATAATATTTTATAAATGAATATAACCACTTCCCTATGAAAAAAACATATAGATATTAAAATAATGAGATTGACATTTTTTTATTCTTTATTTAAAATTATTATAATAGAATTATCAATGGAAAGTGGAAATAAATGTCCATATTTTAAAAAATATTATGGTCATGATATAAAAACACCTATGTAATAAAATAAAGACCAGTTTTAGGGATATTTTTTGTCTTCATCACATTATTTTCAATCATAATTACTCCATTTAGCCTTATAGAGGTGAAAATATTTACAACGATTATTGTTCATAAAAAATAAAAGGTTCCTACTTAAGAAATTTAGACATCCTGATTCTAAATATTAAATCCATTTTCAATATAAAATTTATAGAGTTTGAATAAATTAATTTCAGTTAAAAATACAAAATTTAAAAGAAATAGTTTTTAGGAAAATTATTTTTAATCCCAAAAATCAACTTATACGAAAATTAGGTAGAATGATGACTAAATTTTACTTAATTAGATTATTTATAATTAACAAGTTATTATGTTACCTGGGTTGTTATATTCTCCCCCCCTTTGTAGAATTTCACACTCATAATTGTTTTCATTATTTAAACATGAGGGGATATTTTTCTTTCATCTCATTTTATGATTCCCATGTTTCTTCTTCAATGATGTTATTTTTACAAAAAATGATAATTTGATGAATTCTGTAATTATGAAGTAATTTCCCACTTCAGTAAAAAATATATTCTGGATTTTACTCATAATAATGTTTTTCTTACGATTGAACTACTTTTGGGATCAATACATGAGATGCGTCCATCACATATTTTCTTAATAATGAAATAAGAAATATATCATGTACCTGAGATAAACGCATAGGTAAGGGGACTTAGTTGGAAACTGATCCAACGTTATCAAAGATTTTATGTGTACCAGTTGAATTAAAACTTATCTTCTTAGTTATTAACAAAACACAAAACACTATTCCAGGGAGATACTTTAAGAAAAACCCAGATCACCTACTTTAAATGAAAGATAATTCCTCCAGATATCCACATAACTATTTTTACTACTCTAAAAAATTATCTTATGTTTTTGAATCATCTTCACCTACTTAAATATATATTCTACCAACTCTAATCCCAAAAACATAATTTATCCTACAAAATCCTAACAATATTTTGTCTACACAACTTTTCAAATAATGCCTCAAAAGGTTTTATCTATATACTAGAATGAAAACTATTGTTTTAAAAAAAATATGAATGAAATATGCTAATTCCAACTTCACTAGTATTCTATTGAAAAAAACAATATTTTTTTCAATGTCCGAATCATTCACTCATACTATCAATCAAATTGAGGATAAAAAGATACATGGAAATTTAATTTAGTACCTAATGAATTCAGAAGGTCTTTCAAAAAAATAAACGTAAACTTGGGATCACATTAAGATACAATGGGCAGTGGAACTCTATGTAACCTGACTACCTCCATGAGATAAAGACAAGAAATATGATCTAGTTACATAATATTAAGATTATATAGGAAATATATAGATTTAATTATTCAATAAACAATAACAAAAATTGTATTATTACCATGACATGTCTTTGGTAATACAACCTTGAAATCCATAAATATATATTTTGTATTTCCACTACTGCATAGAAAGGATAATATATCCCATTCGGTAATTATCATTCAACATTAAACTGTTGAAATAATAAATATATCATAGAAAACTCTATAGTATCATTATTAATTATATTCCACTTGTAATACTCTCAAAGGCATCTATAAATTTAAGCACTTTTGGGATTCACATAAAAGTGAATGCAGCGAGCTTCACTTAATAATTAATTTTTAAAATAGGATACATATGGTGTAAAAAAACATTTTCAAAATATAAAAACACCATTCTTGTAAATCTTAAAATTTGGTAACTTATATTTCTTTAGTAGTTTAAACTTCTTTGCAAATCATGGTCTTTCTTCAGAGCATTCATAATTATATTTATCAATGTCAAATATAATAAAACCTAAAATATATCATAGTATGTTTCTTCATGAAAAAATTCATTTCCATCATTGATTAAATCATTTACCAAAGGACCATGTTCTAATATAGCATGGATATATATGTATTATTATTATTTTTGACTCAAAGAACTATCTACTCTATTTTATTTTCCTGGATAGAAATCAATCATTTAGTCATAATTCTTATTATTTTACACCAAAATTATTTATATCATGTTGAACTATTTATGGATTAATATATACAAAAAAAAATTCATTTCAATAAATATTTCAAATTATAACCCATATAAATGATGTCGCGTGTTTTTTTAAGAATAAACCATAAGAACTATATCCCTATCCTGTGTAAGATAATTAACTCATGTGGTCTAAACTAGCATGAATCTCAAGCAATAATATTATCATTTGGTATCATAAAAAAACCAATTTCCTTCAATGGAGCATCATTGAAGATTGAAAATTCAAAATTTTGAGAGGGAAAGGAAAAAATTGGACAATTCACCAATATTATTTGTAATTCCTAGAAAGAATAATCACACACTTTCGACAAGATGAGTTAAACTCTTCTTGAAGTTAATTCAGGCGGTGGTTGAGATAACTGATAAATTTTCTCAACAAAACATAAGTTGTAACCCACTAATCCAAGAAAACTATGTATCTCTAGGACATTATTTTTTCTTTTAAATTCTTCAGCCACTTTATTTTTCATAAGTTGAAAATGTATCCCATCTTTATAAAACATTTTCCTAAGGAAATAAATATGTTTCAACAAAAATTAGTATTTATTAAACTTTTGATATTTTTTTTTTCTTTTATGGTTTTCAAAATAATCCTTATTTTTTTTCATGATCCTCATGAATTTTTTAATATACCAAAATATAATCGATAATAAAACCAAAAACTTATAAAAATTGTCATGGAAATACTTATTAATAAGATACAGGAATAAAACTAGTGTATTATAAAACCAAACGAGAGTAAATAAAAAATCATAATTCTCGTATCTAGACCAAAATACAAGCTTCAAAAGAAATTTCTCCTTCAAATTAAATGGATGGTACACTAACCTAAGATAAATCAATGAACACTACTTCTCTCCATATATCTAATCAAACAAATCATTGATATAAGTAAAATGATACTCGGTCTAAAAAATGATACATTTCAAGTATTTATAATAAATATAGGAACATCCCATAATGAAGAGTTCAGAAAAATGGAACCTTTATCTTGAAACTCTTGTAATAAATTTTTCAATTCAAGAAGATCTTATTGAACCATTTAATAAGTGGTTTTGAAATTGGATTAGTATCAAGAATTAAGTAAATTGTATTCTCATCCTTCTTATCAGGAATAAAACTAAGAAATTCCTTATGAAATACATCTATATATTCATTCACTAATAACACATAAATAACTTGAGAAATTTCTTTTTTTCCAATAAAATGACATTGGTAAATTTCACTGCTATCTCTAATCATTTTCATAGCTTCTTGATTTTTTTATCAAAGGTATTAAATCATTGAATACAAATTTATTTGATCTATAATCAATATTAACCTAATAAATTGAATTCCAATCCATACCATAAATAATTTCAAAAAAATACTATGGGTATTTCAATAATATTTTTAGGAAAGACTATCCCACTGATATACTTAGGTAAATTACGAAAAATCATTATTTATTTATTATTTTCACCTAGTGTTTTCATAAAATCTTATATATTCTTTTTATAAGGTTATATTACCATTCTAATTAAAAAAAACTCTTTTGAATCCATAATCAAGAAAAATTCAATTTTGACACTAAAATAAGGATAAATTCAACTTTCTCTTGAAAAATATTTAATATAAAAAATTCCTCAAATATTTTTTAAATTATTTATTTTGAAATAAATATTAAAACTAATAAAATATTATTAAAACAAATGAAACTCACAATGGCATGAAATTAATTTCATACTCTTTATATTAAAGAAAACATTATTTTGTATTTCAATAATGAATAATAAAATTATATTAGTTATTTAATTGATTAATAACATTTCTATTATTAATTTAATTACCAATTTCCCTTTTATGTCATTTATGACCTTGTTTTATTTATTTATATAATTTGATATGTCTATATCAGACGTTTTGGGGATGTTCGGTTCTTAATCTCAAAACTGCTTCTATTGGATGATTATAGTAAAGAGGTCATTATTACTTCATCTATAGAATCATAAAAATTAAATAATATACATTTAATTTTTTTATAATAATTCATGAAAGGAAAACATGATAAGAAAATTGCATCACTTTATAGAGTTGGCAATCACCACATTGGCAAGAACAACAATATCCTTTTCCAATGAATGAAAAGGTAAGAAACTAGTTGATATATTATCTATTAGTAATGATAATAAAGTCATGAATATAATATATATACATTAAATAAATAATTTAAATAGCAATGTGAGGTAGTGATGGAAAATGAAACACATCTCTTCACGGAGGTGGTAATCTACACATACACATGAGTGATGTTTTGATTTCCCATAGCATGAAAAAAAGATGACAAAGGGTTGTAAAAAAATCATAATAAAATTTAATTATATGTAATATACTTATTTTAATATTTTATGATGTGTAAGGGAGATTTTATTGAGGTGGAATAAGAAATAAACATGAAATAGATGAGTTATGACTTATACTTTCTCCTTGGATAACCACTTTGGATTACACCTCAAGCCTTCTTGGGTTTTATCTATTGGTTATATCAAGGAATAAAGGATATGGGATGTGATGATTATAAGGTAATTGGTTAGGTATTGTATGAAATAGAGGCATTTAAAGGTGTTTTCAAGAGAAGATATTTGGTTCCATATTATAAGTGAGGGGAGATAAACTATTGGAATTACTTAAAGAATTAAATTAATATAAATTAATTTTCAAGGGAAATTTAAAAAATCTATATATTTAAAATATAAGATGAGAATAAGTCTAAATACTCTTATAAAATATTTTTTATAATTTATGTTATTTTTTTACCTTTATCTCTTTGTTTTAATCCCATATTAACCCTTTTAACGATTAAAATAGTATCAATCTTTTTTAAACTACACGATTCAAAAAAGTTAATATAATTGTTACTTTAACCCATAAACGGAACATGGTTGATATTTTAAGCCATATTTCAATAATTTTTCTATGTATGATATTTTTAAGAAATATTCAGAATTTAATAAAATATTTTTTATTATAGAATTTCTTTAATGTCATTTATGGAACTATATATTTAATTTGAATCTAAATTAACAAATATAAAACTTAAAATATAATATAATTTTTTTAAACAATAATAATATTTAATTACTATATATATATATATATTTCACAATAATTATTCCCAAAAATATAACTTTTAATGTTTTTAAATCATTTACATGATTTTTCTATAGCTTTCCCAAACACCATGTCGGTGTCTTAAAAGAATTTATGAGAACAATTTCATCACTAAAATCTAAAAAAAATCTCTAATATAAATTCAATAGTATTTAAAATAATATTTTATTACTGAACATAACCACTTCCCTATGAAAAAACTTATAGATATTAAAATAATGAGATTGACATTTTTTTATTCTTTATTTAAAATTATTATAATGGAATTATCAATGGAAAGTGGAAATAAATTTCTATATTTTCAAAAATATTATGGTCATGATATAAAAACACCTATGTAATAAAATAAAGACCAGTGTTAGGGATATTTTTAGTCCTCATCACATTATTTTCAATCATAATTACTCAATTTAGCCTTATAGAGGTGAAAAATATTTTCAACGATTATTATTCATAAAAAATTAAAAGGTTCCTACTTAAGAAATTTAGACCTCCTCATTCTAAATATTAAATACATTTTCAATATAAAATTTATAGAATTAGTATAAATTAATTTTAGTTAAAAATACAAAATTTAATAAAAAAAGTTTTTAGGAAAATGATTTTTAATCCCAAAAATGAACTTATATGAAAATTATATAGAATGATGACTAATATTTAATTAATTTGATTATTTATAATTAACAAGTTATTATGTTACCATGGTTGTTATATTCTCCCCCCCCCCTTGTAGAATTTCACACTCATAATTGTTTTCATTATTTAAACATGAGGAGATATTTTTCCTTCATATCATTTTATGATTCCCATGTTTCTTCTTCAATGATATTATTTTTACAAAAAATGAGAATTTGATGAATCATGTAATTATGAAATAATTTCCCACTTTAGTACAAAATATATTCTGGATTTTACTCATACTAATGTTTTTCTTACGATTGAACTACTTTTGGGATCAATACATGAGATGCGTCCATAACATATTTTCTTAATAATAAAATAAGAAATATATCACGTACCTGAGATAAACGCGTAGGTAAGGAGACTTAGTTGGAAACTGATCTAACATTATCAAAGATTTTATGTGTACTAATTGAATTAAAACTTATCTTATTAGTTATTAACAAAACACAAAACACTATTCCCATGAGATACTTTAAGAAAAAACCAGATCACCTACCTCAAATAAAAGATAATTCCTCCAGATATCCACATAACTATTTTTCCTACTCTAAACAATTATCTTATGTTTTTGAATCATCCTCACCTACTTAAATATTTATTCTACCAACTCTAATCCCAAAAACGTAATTTATCTTACAAAATCCCAACAATATGTTGTCTACATAACTTTTCAAATAATACCTCAAAAAGTTCTATCTATGTACTAGAATGAAAATTGTTGTTTAAAAAAAATATGAATGAAGGATTCTAATTCCAACTTCACCAGTATTCTATTGAAAAAAAAGATTGTTTTCAATTTCTGAATCATTCACTCATACTATCAATCAAATTGAGGATAAAAAGATACATGGAAATTTAATTCAGTACCTAATGAATTCAGAAGGCCTTTAAAAAAAATAAAAGTAAACTTGGGATCACATTAAGATACAATGGGTATTGGAACTCTATGTAACCTGACTACCTCCAATAGACAAAGACAAGAAAGATGATCTTGTTACATAATATTAAGATTATATTGGAAATATATAGATTTAATTATTCAATCAACAATAACCAAAATTGTATTATTACCATGACATGTCTTTGGTAATACAACCTTGAAATCCATAAATATATATTTTTTATTTCCACTACTCCATAGAAAAGGATAATGTATCCCATTCTGTAATTATCATTCAACATTAAACTGTTGAAATAATAAATATTTCATATAAAACTCTATAATATCATTCTTCATTTTATTCCACTTGTAATACTCTCAAAGGAATCTATAAATTTAAGTACTATTAGGATGAACATAGAAGGGAATGCAGTGAGCTTCACTTAATAATTAATTTTTAAACTAGGATACATATGGCATAAAAAAACTTTTTCAAAATATAAAAACACCATTCTTATAAATCTTAAAATATGGTAACTTATATTTCTTTACTAGTTTCACCTTTCCTTGCAAATCATGGTATTTCTTCAGAGCATTCATAATTATATTTAACAATGTCAACTATAATAAAACCTAAAATATAACATAGGACGTTTCTTCATGAAAAAATTCATTTCCATCATTGATTAAATCATTTACCAAAGGACCAAGTTCTAATATATCATGGATATATATGTATTATTTTTTTTGACTCAAAGCACTATCTACTCTATTTTATTTTCCTGGATAGAAATGAATCATTTAGTCATAATCCTTATTATTTTAGACCCACATTATTTATATCATTTTGAACTATTTATGACATAATATATACAAAAACAATTTCCTTTCAATAAATATTTCAAATTTTACCCCATATAAATGATTTCGCGTGTTTTTTAAAGAATAAACCATAAAAACTATATCCCTATCCTGTGTAAGATAATTTAACTCATGTGGTATAAAATAGCATGAATCTCAAGAAACAATATTATCATTCGGTATCATAAAAAACCAATTTCCTTCAATGGAGCATCATTGAAGATTGAAAATTCAAAATTTTGAGAGGGAAAGGAAAAAATTGGACGATTCACCAATATTATTTGTAGTTCTTGGAAAGAATAATCAAACACTTTTGACAAGATGAGTTAAACGCCTCTTGAAGTTAATTCAGGCAGTGGTCGAGATAACTGATAAATTTTCTCAACAAAACATAAGGTGTAACCCACTAATCCAAGTAAACTATGTATCTCTGGGACATTATTTTTTCTTTTAAATTCTTTAGCCACTTTATTTTTCATAGGGTGAAAAGGTATCCCATTTTAATAAAACATTTTCTTGAGGAAATAAATATGTTTCAACCAAAATTAGTATTTATTAAACTTTTGATATATATTTTTTTCTTTTATGGTTTTCAAAATAATCCTTATGTTTTTTTCATGATCCTCATAAATTTTAGAATATACCAAAATATAATAGATAATAAAAACCAAAAACATATAATAATTGTCATGGAAATATCTATTAATAAGATACAGGAATAAAACTAGTGTATTATAAAACCAAACGAGAGTAAATAAAAAATCATAATTCTCATATCTAGACCAAAATACAAGATTAAAAAGAAATTTCCCCTTCAAATTAAATGGATGGTACACTAAACTTAGATAAATCAATGAACAATACTTCTCTCCATAGAGCTAATCAAACAAATCATTGATATAAGTAAAATGATACTTGGTCTAAACAATGATACATTTCATGTATTTATAATAATCATAGGAACATCCCATAATGAAGAGTTCAGAAAAATGAAACATTTATCGTGAAACTCTTGTAATAAATTTTTCAATTCAAGAAGATATTCTTGAACCATTTGATAAGTGGTTTTGAAATTGGATTAGTATCAAGAATTAAGTAAATTGTATTCTTATCATCCTTGTCAAGAATAAAACCAAGAAATTCCTTATGAATTACATCTATATGTTCATTCACTAATAGCACATAAATAACTTGAGCAATTTCTTTCTTTCCAATAAAATGACATTGGTAAATTTCACTTCCCCACTAATCATTTTCATAGCTTCTTGATTTTTTATCAAAGGTATTAAATCACTGAATACAAATTTATTGGATCTATAATCAATATTAACCTAATAAATTGAATTCCAATCCATACCATAAATAAATTCAAAAAATACTATGGGTATTTCAATAATATTTTTAGGAAAGACTATCCCACAGATATAATTAAGTAAATTACATAAAATAACTAATTCTTTAATATTTGCACCTAGAGTTTTCAGTAAAGCTTATATATTCTTTTTATGAGGTTATATTACCATTCTAATTGAAAATTTCTTAGAAATTTTGTAATGGTAAGATCGAGTGTCAAAAAAGGCGTCAATATAATTTGAATAAATAAGTAACGTACCTGTCACAACTACATTATATGAACCAACATCAATCGTATTAGTATAAATAATTTTTAAAAGAAAAACAAATTCTTTTTATATTGATGATTTTTACCAAGTGTAACTTATATAGGACACACATTATCCTAATATCCCAAATCATTAAAATTATAACTTCTCACTGTTGGAAGGCTTTCAGTTACTCAATTTTATGACAGTTTAGGAATCCTTTCTTTATATTCATTAGCCCTATGGCCAAAATTACAACACCAATAAATCTTTTATGATCTAATAATATATTTCCTAAAATGATTTTACCACACCTATAATGTATTGAGGTCTTACCTCTAAATTTATTAGTTGACCACTTCCCTATTTATTTCAAATTTGACTGCTTATTACTCTTTTTGTGATAAGGAACAAATGTGCTACCAAACTCCAAATCAACTTTTTTATTACAATAAAAAATTCATTCCCAAAAATATTAAATTCTCACAGGGAAAATTATCTTTTAAAAATTAGTTTAAATACTAATTAACATCTTTTAATTTTACGATTTAGGTCCCAGAAAAAAATATCAATGTGTACCATACCAATCTTATAAAATATTTTTCATAGGTGACTACTAAATCTTTAACTTTCGTTAATTCAAATAATTTTTTCCCTATTAGGAGTTGAAAAACCATCTGGAAATATTTATCCCACAAAATATTATTAAACTTATCCCATTACATGGAATCAAACTCATCCTTCTCTCTCGTATTCTTAACCAATGAACACCATCGACTAGATTTACCATTAAAACGATAGAAGGTAATATTTACATTTTGATGTTATGAACATCCCAATAATTTGAATATCTTTTCTAAATCATTTTTCCATCATTTGGACACTATTGGATATAAATTTACACCAAAATATAGAGGGTTATGTTTCATAAAATGATCATCTATAGAAATGTTTTATTATGGTAAATCTAGATGATCTCAAACATGGATTCGACCACCATTTATATCATGTGTCAACTGATTCATCACTTATAAAAGCTGTTAAATTCCTATTCCACCCACTACAAGTTACATATTTGGAAGGATATTTTCTTATTAATACCATACTAATTTATCTTCCCTATTTTCTCAATGGAAAACCATTATGAATATACCTAGATTTTGTGAAGCAATATAGAAGTCTTCAAATCCTATATCATTTCAACATAAAAAAAATTTAGAATCATTAAAGGGTATTTTTTTGAAATTACCTTATATTCCATATTTATCAAAACCTTTAGTTTGATACCAACTATATGGCCCCATCCTTAATACATTACATAATCTTGAGTCTTTAGACTAGAACTCACTTTCTCACATTTTGCATGACCTTTTAGCATTGTAATTTTATATAATTAGGTCATAACTCGTACATAATATATCCATACATTATAATATAGACACATACACTTATTATCCATTTTTACCCCAATAAAATATTTTTATAATAAATCATGTTTTATTTTCATAAACATTTTCATGAATTTTATCCGGACTTATTATTTGTCCCCAATCACCCTTTAATAGTTTGAAAAACATTTGAAAATAAGGGATGATCACCAAAATAGCATCAAAGTATATAAAAGAAAAAAACCATTAATCTAGAAAAAAATGAAAACCCATAATATTTTTACATTATTCAAGTTATTATAAGGTTAAAATAAATAATATTAATATGTAAAACATATATTTTACTCAAAGAAAACCTTAAAAACCCATATAATTCAAATATATGACCATATAAGAAACATAGAGCATTATATTCCTAACCCATGTTAAACATGTCTAAAAAATAACTAGATCCTAGTTAAATCCTTTTGAGAAACCACCCCAGTAAACTCCTTCCTTCTTTTGTTTAAAGACAAGGAACATTACCCAGTGCATTGGAGAGCTATATTGGGTTCACCCATCATATAAGATGTATCGGTATTTCCCATCATATAAGTTGAATTAGTCTCACCCATTATAATCTTTTCTAACCAAGAACCATAGATAAAATAAAAAAATAATATTGAACCTTTTAATCATAATCTATTTTTTTTGAACCCCTAATAAAAAACATCCCTTTTTACTTAAAAATAGAGATTAATTACCATTTCTCCTAAAAAAATTTAAAAGAAAAATTCCCAAAACACTGTGGAAAAAATATTCGTCAGGAATACACCCACTGAGGCCCACCTGAATAGTGGTAGGACAAGTGTGAAAACCCCAAGCATGCCTATAATAGGCTTGGTGTTGGATATAAGCATAGAGTATGGAATACTAAAAATGAGGCCTTATCCTAAGTATCTGTACACACACACAACTATCTCCATTAAATAGTGTATAGGGAAAAAGAAAAAAGATTAAACATCTAGAGTATAAACAATACCTGAAACAACCTCTAAGAAATAATATACATAAAAAAAATATTAAAAAATTTTAAAGGTGAAAAATATACACCCAAACATAAATGAGGTCCCAACAAGACAATGCCTAGAAAAAGGGATGATGAAGAGGTATCGAATCACAATATACAAGGTATGACACTGGGTATGGTTAGTGCCAAGAGTTGTTATTCTCTCCTAAATCCATGTCCACCAATATCACTAACAATATTATAACCTTTTGCATAATACACAACATGTGTGACAAAATACCATATAGGGTTGAGAATATACATACTCGGTAGGTTCCCCAAAATCACTACACAAAAAGAATCAAATATAGATCATTAAACTACACACTAGTAAGGCATGTCAATCAGAATAAGATAAAACAATGTAATAGAATATATATTATCAAAATAAATCCATTAAAAGAGAGAAATTGTATACCCATTTTCACGAAATAGCTAAGAATGATGAGTCATCCTACCGCTCAAATTTTACATATCTTATCCCCAACACCACACATCACATCACTAAAATATATGTGGAGGGTCTGAAAATTTCCACTACTATCCACAATCTTGAGGAAGTTATCCCTAGTTGACGACCCATGACAGTACATAAGATATAGAGTGGAGGGGCCTCACATCGTCACTAAACTCCATATCCTAGGTGGAGATATCTTTATTTCATGAATCATGTGTGACCTCTCAGGAATTTGTATGGAGTAGACTTCTCCTCGCTACTGCACTCCATAAGTGATGCAACACCCACTCTCATGGATGAGCCACTCCTTGATAAAGTTGAATGAAGGGGGAGTGAAACTATATAGATACAGTACTTTAAACCTCTTTAGTGTGGTTAATTACCAGACCTACATATATAAAGATCATGGGGGACCTGAAACATGGTCTGATAGGGGATTTCCAACTCTAGTATCCCTTTAATGATCACAACTAATTTATATCGGTGGCTATGAATTAAAAAAAGAAGCATACTGCTTTCATCACCATGGATCATATATATGATGTGAAAACTAAGTTTCCAATCACCTTTTACATTACAAACCATTTTATATAGGCAACACACAGGTCCAAATCCATTCCCTAATGAATGAGATACACATGGTAGAGTTATCAATGAAATTATATGACTTGTATATAGTGTACACAGTGTGGGACCTCACACTGATACATGGGAGTGTCCTTAAATGTACACTTCTTGGATGACAATGTGGTTATACATAGTGTGTATATTGTGTCCATGTCAAATATTGATAGCCTATGGTATTCCCATGTCTTCCGGCCCATTCCCAAATATTCACCCCATGCCCCTATACTTGGCTAGGTCCAATTATCTTGGCTGGGACTTAGTACATGGCCATGATCATGTATTTCTTAGGTCTAGAAATGTACTATTTTCTGAACATCCCCCCTTTACATGGGGTGTCTTCCCATGTATTCATCTGCATAGCCATGTCCCACTGCATGATATATACTTAGAGTACACAATGTAATCCCCCAAACCACTTTCTTCCCCCAATTGGAAGAACAAAAGACATGTTCTCTTGAACAATATGCTGTTTGATCCGGATTCCCAAATAATATATCCCTGTGAACCTCCCAAAACCCCCATTTTCCTCAATTAATTATAGATCAACCCAAAAGGGGTATTTATTAGTGATAAAGTATATTTAAAACTCTTAGATTACACATCCATGTGGATCAGAATGTAAAACTCAAAATTCATCAAACTCATGGAGAAAACAATAAATATTTTGGTCAAAAACCATGATTGAAGGCCACTTCAACTTGATCTGATCTTGATCAATATCATGGAAAAAGTTTGAAAACACCTCATTCCCTCTCACTTTGGCCATAGTGTGGGAAAAACCCTATCCCTTATTCCCATGCATAAGAAAGAATATAGTAGGAGTGGATTTTTTTAATTATATTTATTTAATCTAATAACCCATATTATTTTATCATCACACCCACCAATGACTACCTTCCTCTAAGCATCCTATATCAACCAACTTTACATCATTCTTAGGGTTAACCCTACACTATAGAAACAAATGTGGTATCATATTTTCCATTCATGGTCCAAACTAAGTGGAAAACCATTTATTATAAAATATGTACTCATGTGGTTTAATATATAATATTTTAAATATCATATATTTTATTTTCTATGATATCCAGAAACAATATCAATTTCATGAATATATATATATATATATTCAAACTAGTAAATATAAAAAACTACAGTTCTTATATTCTTCCCATCTTTGAGATTTCTCACCCCAAAAGGCATAACCTACATAAAAAGGTGCGGGTACTAAGACCACATCTAGATATTATGCTCCATGTAGCTCTCCTGCATGCTCCCATACTTACAAATTAATCTATCCAAATGGATGTTCTTCCAATTAAGATCCTCTCTTATTGATCCTCGATTTTCCCTTGGAACCTTGAAACGTCAACTTCATATTCAATGTCTGGATAACCATAGTAAATAATGTTGTATGTGTCAAGAATCTATCTACATAGCTTCAATGCATGGAAGATGTTGTGTACTGGGTGTCACTACAAGGTAGTTTAAAACAGTAAGAAATTCCACCAAATCCATACGAAAACTCACAAAGCCTAATGAACCTTACTGAAAATATCACTCCCGGACAAAAAATGTAGAACCCTAGTCATGGGGAGACTCTCCTGAAAACATGATTTCCATTCTTGAAATACAAATTCCTATGATGTTAATCCTTTAAATATCTATGTCATCTCTAGGTTATCTTTATGTGTCCAGGGATCAAATGTATCCTCTCTATCATTTCCTATATTAGATCTGGTCCAACAAGAGATATCTCACAAATATTAGTCCATAATAAGAGTGACTTGTAGTGTCTCCTATATAGGGCCCCAAAGTGCTCCATGCTAACATTAAAGTGAAGAATGCTTTTATAAAAAGTTATACTAATATAAAGTGATCCTACCAACTCCAGATGAATCCCAACACATATATTCTCAACATATCATCTAAAACAAGGATAATTTTCTTGGTCTACCCATTCATCAATGGGTGAAACGTTGTGATCATCTGAAATTGGGCCCCATAAACCTAATAAATATATATATATATATATATATATATATATCCATGAATGATGTAAAATGTGCCTCATGGTCAAAATGAATCATCATGGTTACCCCATGATGTTAGATGATCTCATGCTCACATGACTTCCCTAAACTCTCAACCAAACTTTTCTACTTGATGGTGAGAAAGTGTTCCATCAAGATAAGTTGGTCAATAATCACCCAGATAACATAATGGCCTATTTCTAACCATATGATCTGCATAAAATAATCATTTATATTCCATCCCACTTCCATTTTGGGATCTTTAGAGGTTGATAAAAACCTATTGGAATTAGAAGTTCAAAATCTAACTATTAACATGTGAGAAATCAAGAAATAAACCAAAAAAGGATCCACTTTATTACATCCCACCAAAAATACCACTAAAGGTCCTTTTACATCTTCAACACACCCATATGGATAGCCAAGGGGGATGTATTAACATAACTCAGCACCTCTTAATGCAATGTGACATTAACCACTCCCTATCCCTAGAGAAGTGTGACATTCTTCCCCCCTTCAAAAAATATATCAGGTGCATCTCTTGAAGAAATATGGTCATGTAGATCCCCATAGTAAATGCCTCCCAAATGGACCTCTCTCACTTGCTGAATAAGTAGTGGAGTAATCCTAGTTAACTAAATATTAGGTTTATTATCACAACCCATCCCATAGAGGCTCATATCGTGACAACCCCCAGCCTGCTTCCAATAGGATAGGGGCTAGTGACTAGCACAGAGTTGGAATAACCAAAAAAATTGAATCATTTTCCTATGTACTTATATTTACACAAACATATCCAAGTCACAAATGCTAAAATGTAAAAGCACTAAGTAAAAAATGCATGAAAACCACTATATCCCACAACTAGAGTACAATAGAGAATGTACTAGAAAGTAAACAAGGACAAAACAATCCCACCAATAGAAAAGATAATGTAGCCAAGAGTCAAACCTATAATGTAAAAGGTACTAGTAATATCATTGTAAAAGCATCCAGAACACACTATGGACTGTTCGGTCTCACAAGGCACCCCCTAGTCTTGGTCTACCTAGAACCCCATCGAAAAATCAATCATCTGAACAGGACACGACACGTGTGAGAAAATCCCATATAGGGGTGAGTAAAACAATAAACTATAGGATACCTAAAAACAACAATGGAGTACTTTAAATAAAATACCAAAAAGTTAATACCACGAAGGAATACCAAAAATGAATACCACAAAGGAAATACCATGAAAGAATACTACAAAGGAAATACCATGAAGGAATGCCAAAAATGAAATATCAAGAAGGAATACCACAAAATAATTCCAAAAAATAAATACCATGAAGAAACAGCACAAAATAAATACCAAGAAGGAAAACCATCAAGGTAATACAATGAAGGAATTCCACAAAAAATGCATTTTTAACTCTACATAGATACATTTCTACAAAAAACATTTCGAGATAATATAGATATAATCAATCCCATAAGATAAACCATATAAACAAGATGCATATTCTTCATAAGGCACACATTCTCTATAAGACACACAGTCTTCATAGAACACATAGTCTAAAGAAGACACAAAGTCTCTATAAGACACATTGTCACTAGGTCACACGCATCCATAAAAATGTTTGCTCGAAGCACACTAATTCTTGGAAAACTCACTACTTAAGTCATTAGGTCGTATAAAAACTCCCAAAATATCCAATTAGAATATCTCAAAATGACTATCTCTTCATAAGGGTCCCAACACTATAGATGGATAATTAAATAGATGTCTGCTTTGAAAGTTATGGACCTTTGAAAATTTTAGAAGTTGGTTCACTGAGCTATGGACCGACTAGGGTGGTCGACCACCTGGTCTGACCATGGATCATATTTGACCTTGGACTAGTTCTACCACCTCAACCTGTGGGGTCTGACCTAGTCTGCCATATCGACCAGGCTCAAGGGGTCCAGCCAGTTCTGGCTCTTCTTGGACAACCTTGTCGGCCTACCCATATTTCCATCCCGAACATCTCTCCTAACCCAGTTCAAATTCTAGGTCAATCTAGATCATTTGGTCTCCAATTGAAACTTCTTCCAATCCAAGCGTCCACCCCACTGCATCCTGTGGCCTCAATTCCATATCCGCGGGCACTGCATCCCCCGTGGTGCCGGATGCGCCAGGACACTATGCACTACTGGTGACCTTCCTTTCGCGGTCCTCTATTAATCCTCTAGTACTCTAATATCTAAAATAAAAATACTTCAATTATCCTCAGGTCTTGATCTACATTGATCTGACCAATTTTTTTCTTATCTCCAATGTGGGGGTCCAATCACATTCAGAGCCTCCTAGAAGGTCGAGCTAAGATCATGGGAATCTAATAGTGAATAATTCTATGAATGAGGGAGTGAAAGCCCAAGAATGACTGATTAATGAAACTTTTACTTTGTTCATTCCAAACTCTATTCATTCTCTTTAGAAGGAAAATGAGGAGGAAAAAATAATGTCCCAGCAATTCTGTAACAATAACCCATCCAACAACAACGATCGAACCACAGATCAATCTATTTGTGGATTAACCTATGTTCATTGTGGAAATAGGAACAAGAAAGACAAATAAAAAATAAAATTCCCTACATAGAGTTTGGATCATTTTTTGATGAGGAATAATTTCATTTTCCTCTTTAACAAGATCCTCAAACTTCATTAGCACGACAATCCATGATCTATTCTCTGATCTGCCATAGTTCACTAGAAAATCTCTACAAAGGTTGTTTGATTCTCTAGGGTTTGATTGCAAAACCATGAGTAAAATTTATAGCCATAAATTTAAATAAGAAATAGTCAATGTCTCAACAAAATAATTTATCTTTAAATTATTTAATGACAATTATGTTCTTTTTGGGTATTTCCACAGAAGTCCCGCAATGATAAAAGTTAAGTCGTACCTAGAGAAAACACCTCATTATTAACTCAACGGCAGTATCATACTTCAAATATGAGTCACCATTATTTATTTATTACAATTTTCAAATAAAATAATTTTATTTAATTATTTTAGGTTACGTCCTTGGTAAAGTTTTCTATAAATGAACCTTTCCGACCAAAGTTAGGACATGCCTAGAGTAAAGAAACTATTCCAAGATCAAAAGTTCCCTACAATTTCTGATTTGGGAACCCATATAAAATACATTCCACTTTTTATTAAAATCCATGTGTACATGATATTAAAAACATAATATTTTTCAATGAATTTTTCTGCGCACACCGGGCCGCAGAATCACACACCATCCAATGCTTGGTCTTGGAATTTTACAAATAATTACTAAAAACAAAATTTGAAAAATTAATAGTTATTAAATTCTTCCAGAGTTTGGACTTTATGTCTCTGAAATCCAAAACAAGTGCTACTATAACAAAATTGGGTACTGATTATGAATATGAGCCTCACACACCCTTGTGTTATCTTGGAAATTATTCATGTTCTATGACCAGACATGCACTAATGGAATCGACCACGCATGGAGGATCCTCTCTTGTCAATCAAGGATCTCTATCAAGTACTCTACAAAATTCACCCCATCCTCAATGTCCATCTTTCCCCATTCAATGAAATGAGATGAGTCATGCATGTACCTCCTCAACTAAGACACATGTAAGACATCATATATTCACTCTAACTCCGATGGTAGAGCCAAGAGGTAAACCACCTAACCAACTCTATGTATAATCAAGATAGGTCTGATGAACCTCAGAGATTACTTGATAGCCTGGCCAAATCTATGTAATATATGTGGAGTTGAGTCTAGGAGGAACATTTGGTATCCTTCATCGAACTCCAAAGGCCTCCATTATCTATCAGCATAAGACATTTGACAGCTCTATGTAGTCTTTATTCGCTCTTGGATGATCTACACCTTCTCTACAATTGCATGAACTAACTTTGGGTCCGTGAGTGCTGACTCCCCTATGTCGATCAAGCAAAGTGGGGACCTGTAGGGTCTCCCATACAAGGCCTCTAATTGTACCATACCGATGGTGGAATGATATCCATTGTTGTATGAAAACTCTAATAGGGGTAGTTGATCCTCCCAACTATGGCCAATATATTACATGCAATCATGTAGCATGTCCTCCAAAACCTATATGGTCTACTCTATCTGGCTCTCCATCTATGGGTGAAATTCTATGCTCAAGGGTAATTAAGTCCCATATTCCCCCTAAAATGGATTCCACTACTATGATGTAAAGAGAGCATCACTATCTAAGACTTTCGTCAATGAAACTTCAGGAGTCAAACTGTCTCTTGAATGTATAGGTGTTCAAAGCTCTCTACTGAACTCTACCCTCAGATAGCTAGGAAGTTGTTCAACATGGTGAGTCGATCAATGATCACCCATATGGAATCAAGTACCTTGGATATACATGGTAAATATTTCACGATTTCCATCGATATTCCATCCCACTTCCATTTTGGCACCTCAAGGGGTTGAGATAAAACAATTGGAACCTGGTGCTCTGTCTTCACTTACTGAAAATTGAGGGATTTAGAGATAGACTATACAACTCCCATCTTCGTCACAGGCCACAAAAAAAATTTCAGAGGTCTTGGTACATCTTTCTCACACCTAGATGTACCACCTATGGGGAGGTATGAAACTCCCTCATAACCTCCTCCTACAACATGACTAATACCATTGTGTGTCCTATAAAAATAAAAAAATGCCCCCCAAATATTAAATATCTTTTAAGGAAATTCTCAGTAGACCTTTGAGCACGTAACATCTTGTAGTCAGTGTCCCGAAGATGTGCCTCCCTGACTCATTTTAAGATTGGAGGGGTAACAACCCTCAACTAGAGGTAAGCCACTCCATCCCCATCTACAATGGATATGTACAATGATGTGAATTGCTCTGATGCCACATTTAGTAAATGAGAACTAGATCTTCTACTAAGAGAACCTTCCAGCACATTCCCATTCCCAAGAGTACAGAAAATTTAAAAGTCATATTCCTAAAGGAACTCCTACCATATCTTTAGTCTCATGTTTATATACTTTTGAGAGAAGATATACTTGAGACTCCTGTGGTTATAATAGATGATAAACCACGCTCCCATCAGGAAGTGTCACCACATCTTCAATGATAAGACTAACACTACTAACTAAATATCAGGGGTCACCTAGTTATTCTCTCATGGTCTCAACTGGTGTGAACCAAATGCAATCACCACTTTCCATTGCATCGGGACACAACCAGGACCGGTTCCTGATGCATCACAGAACACCAAGTACTCGATACCCTCCTCTATAAATCTAAATATGGTATCCCCATTCAATCTCTACCTCAACTGATAAAAACTCTCCTGGAACTTCTATTTCCATACAAAATACTTTCCATTTCGAGTAAAATATCTAAGGATGCTGATTCTCTAGAAAATTCGGCTACAAAACTCTGATAGTACCTAGACAAACCAAGGAATCTCTACACCTCAGTAACACTACTGGGATCTCTTAAGAAAGAACCAACTCCATATTCACTGCATCCACAAAAAATCTAGCCACTAATATGATGTTTCTGAAAAAATGGACCTCCGGAATCTAGAACTAAAACATTGAGAGCTTCTTATAAAAATGGTGCTCTCAGGGTGTGTCTAGGACCATCTCCAATTGTCTCATGCACTCCTATTCCAACATTGAGTACTCTTGGATGTCATCAATGAATACCACGACAAACTGTTCCAATTAAGGATGAATGATTCAGTTCATGAGTCCCATGAACATTGCGGGGGGTTTCCAGCATCTGAAATGGAATCACCATGCACTCTTAGTGGTTATTACAACATCTGAAGGCCATCTTCAGTATATCCAAATATCTTACTCATAGCTGGTGATTTCCAGATCTTAGGTCAATCTTCAAGTGCCACCGTTTCCCCTTCAACTAATAAAAGATGTCATTTATTCTGGGTAGTGGATACTTATTCTTCATGGTCACCTGGTTCAGGTGTCATAAGTCCCCACATAACCTCAACCTCCCGTTGTCCTCCTTGGAAAAAGAAACTTAGGATGTCCTTGGGGAAACACTGGGTATCATGAAGCCCTTCTTCTATAAGTCCTCAAATTGTACCCTTAGCTCACAAAGACCTATAGGATCCATCTGATATGAAAGTGTAGATATTGGTGATGTCATGGGGTATAAATAAATTTAGACGTCTACTTCATTTTGGGGAGGTAATCCTAGAACATCCTCAGTAAAGACGTCTTCATACTCTACCGCCACTAAAGGAAATGCTGAATCATACCATCAACCTCACTAAGGGTGAGGCTATCCAACTGATGGGTAATCAGATGAAACCTCATATGCGTGAGTCCATCATTCTCTGCATATTTTCTCTTTTCACCAAAAAAGGAAAACCTTGTTCCATCACTATGAACACACCACACTCTAAGACTAAAATAGTCAATCTAAGCATGTACTGTTGATAACCAGTCCATACCAAGAATTATTCGTAATGCCAAGAAGTTGCTACCAATATATCCCAACTGAAAACCATGTCTCTAAGGGCATGTTCTCACTTTCAGCACCATTGTGTGAATATTGAATCTCCTCTCATAGGATTCACTAAGTGTAAGGTTTGAGTCAATGGTTCAACAAGAATCTCCAAATCTTGAAAAATATTTTTGGAAAGAAAAGAAAGGCTAGAACCTGTGTCCATAAAAACTACAACTAAGGTGGAAAAACATAGATCATACCTCTAATAATCCAAGGATCCTTTATGTTAGAAGCCTCAACTTCCTATAGTCGGTCGTTTAACTATCCACAATCTCGCTGAGCATATCAGGGACTACTAGGGGTGGTGGTGGTAATAAAATGAACCTCTGACCACCTCCAACCACTCTTCCTGCTCCCCTTCTTCATACAACACCCTACAGACCGACCTACTCCAACCATTTTCTCTACCTCAGTGGCCCCTCGATTATATCATTATCGGGCGTATGATGAATCAATCAATCTCATTCCAGATGTCCCTGACCGCTACATGAGTAATACAACATATCCATTAGCTGACTTGTGCTGCCCTGGGAGCCCTGAACCGCTGATCCTATGTCTTTGGATCATCTCCCAAAGCACCTAACCCAATAGGTTCCCTGCGACTACCATCAGGTACCTTCTGCTGATGTATCATCTGTCTTGTGCTTGCTAATAGCCCACTATGGCGGTGTGTGCTTCTCAAAAAATACCTCCACTATCAGATCTCTCTCAAGTACACCCACATAAGTAGGAATTTTAAGGGTTATCAATGATTTCATGATCTCCCATTGTAATCCCTACTCTAAGGATGAGACTTGAAGAATGGGTCTCATACCATATCCCTGGAGTAGTGAAAAAGAATGGTAAATCTCACTGAATAAAATGCCATAGTTTAACTGCCCTGATGTAGATTTAAAATCTTTTTTATGCTTACCAATGGTAATTTGGCTGGAGAAAACTCCAATGTGAATAGATTTCCAATGTCTTACCAAAAAGAAGTCATCTCATCATGTTTCTGGGTCACAAATCTTCACCACTACCCCAAAGATCACTAAAAAATGCTAAGAATAAAGAATTCTATTTGGTCGGAAAGAATCCCCATAATGTAGAATACATGGGCTACTTCCTCCATCTAGTCCTCAACAACATGGGGGTCTATCTATCCCCGAAACATATAATGCCACTTCCTCTGAAACTCAAGAAACACACTCAGTTTTATTGCATATTTAGCTTGTAGTTTGGGTAGTTTCTGCTGCTCGATGGGTGGTTGTATAATTGGTAAACTACATGGAGGTGTTATCGTCAGTACATGCCCCCTATACCGATGCATTTTCACTAGGTGGATCATCCTCAAGATCATGCAATTAAATCCTGACTATATGTCCGCATAGAGGAATCCTATAATAAAACAAGATGTACCGCAGTTAATAGAGTATATCTAGAGAGACGAATCAATAAGTACATAGAAGACAAAACCCTTTTCATTATGATTCATGTACCATTATTTTCCATGAAACTAGTGTATTCATGTACCGAGGCAAAAAGATGGTACCGAGAGTCATGGTGTATGGATACGTTGTCTGCTGTACCAACACTGAATTTTCTGCCTTGAAAGACAAACTAAAAAAACATAACACTACATCCCCAAACCAACTTCCCAAACTCTCAGACCTAAAGTATAACTAACCTCCTCTGATACCACTCTTTCATGCCCCATCCCAGAGGGGTCCGTGTCTTGACTACCCTAAAGTCGCCTCTAATAGGCCATGGATTGGTGACTAGCACTGAGTATTAATATCCCAAAAATGAGAGGCATTTTCCTAACTACCTATATGAATGCACATATATCCAAGAAAAAAATGAATAAATGTAAAAGGACTAAGTAAACAATGCCTGAAAACCACTATATCCCACAACCAGAGTACAATAATGAAGGTAATGGAAAGTAAAAATGGCCAAAACAAGTCCACCAAAAGAAAGGAGTATTTAGCCTCAAGTTCAACCTCTAAATTATGTGGTATTGGGACTATCATTAGAAATTATTCAGAACACACCTCAACCAGTCCAGTATCAAAAGGCACTGATTGGTCCAGGTCTACCTTTAACTCCTTCAAAGAGTCGATCATCTGCACAAAACATGAAACATGCGGGCAAAGACCATGAAATGGTGAGTAATACAATACCCAGTTGGACATCTTGAAACCGTAATGGAATACCACAAAGAAATACCATGAAGGAATACTGTAATGGAATACCACAAATAAAGCACCACAATGGAATACCACAATGGCAATGAAACAAAGGAATACCACCAAGGAATACCAAAAAAGAAAAAAACATAAAGGAATACCACAAAGGAATAACAAAATATCATGAAGGAATTCCAAAAATGAAATACCATGAATGAATACCACCAAGTAAACACTATTAAGAAATCCCAAAAATGAATGCATAGTCAAATACACAAAGATATATTTCTATAACTAATATATAAAGAACATCTAGATATACCCAATCCAATAAGACACATAGTATCAAAAAGGCACATTGTCTTCATAAGACACACAATCTTCATAATATACATATTCTCAACAAGGAACATTCTCTTCATAAGACACATAGTCTCCATAAGACACACAATCTCCATAAGACACATAGTCTTCATAAGACACACAATATCTAGGTCATTGGAAGCCAAATAAATGTTTTCTTAAAGCACACTTATTCTGGGATAACTCACTTATTAATCAATTAGGCCATATTAACACTCTAAAAAACCCACTTTGGATATCTCTAAATGGTCATCTAATTGTAACATTCCCAACACCAAAGATGGATCATCAAACAGACACCTGATTTGAATGTTATGGCAGTTTGAAAATTTTATATGGGGGTTCACTATGCCCTGGATTGACCATGGTAGTTGATTGTGCCATAGAAGCTTGAGCTTTTGCGGCGGTAAACAACAACTCATAGTTTCTCGTGACCCAATTTGGCCGTCATGGGTCTGAACCATGTCCAACCCAGGTCCGCCCCAAGCTGAAGGGTCCGACCCAACCAACCTCGCTGGCTTGACCCATCATTCTATCCAATCCCACTCACCCAACCTTGTCTACTTTTCTATCCAGTATAGTCTATGCGTCTAACCCCACCACATCCCACAAAATGTCTCCACAACGTCTCCCAGTGCGACACAACTTCCCATGAATGTTTGGACACATTGCGCCGCCCTGTGCCTCTTCCAGTACCATGTCTTATGCAGTAAAAAATTATTTATTTGGTTCTCAAATGTCTAAAATGAAAACACCTCCATGATCCCCAGGTGCCTAGCTACATAGATTTGACCTGTATTTCATCTTGCCTCCAATCTGAGGGTATGATCGTGTTTGGAGCCTCACGGAATGTCGAGCTGCGATCATGAGGATCCAATGGTGAAGAACACTATGAACGGGGGAGAGAAAGCACAAGAATTCATAAGTAACAAAACATGGACTCTATTTATGTCAGTCTCGATTCCTTCTCACTAGAAGGATAAAAAAAGACGATAAATTAATCTCTCAATAATCCCACAATAATAAACCATCCAACAACAACTATCGAACCATGGATCAATATGTTTGTGGAATAACATTTATTTTTCATGGAAACAAGAATTGGGAAAATAAATCATAAATCATACACCCTGCATAGATTTTTGATTGGTAATTAATGAGGAATGATTTCCTTGCCTTTGTTGATATGATCCTCAAACTTCATTGGCATGACGATCCAAAATCCAATCTGTGATCCATCATCATTCTCTAGGAAATATCCTCAAAGGTTGTCTGAATCTCCATGTTTTGAGAAGATAGCCCTGAGTAAATTCTATAACCATATATTTAAATGAGAATCAATCACATCTTTAATAAAATAATTTATCTTTAAATTATTTAAAAATGATTACGTCTTATTTGGGGTTTTTTATAGATGACCCAAAAAGACTAAAGTTAAGTCACTTCTTGGGAAAACACCACATTATAAACTCAATGGTGGTCTCATATTCCCAATCCAAGTCACCATTCATGAGTTATTGGGATTTTTAAATAAAATAATTTTATTTAATAATTTTATTTACTTTTACGTCCTTGGTGAATATTTTTCAAATGACCCATTCTGACCGAAGTTAGGTCGAACCAAAGGTAAAGTAGCCATTTTGATCTCAATCGTGCTATATTATTTCTAATCTAGAAAAAAATTTAAAAGATATTTCACTTTTTAAGGAATTTTGTGTGTATGTGCTATTAAAAACATAATATTTTTCATTGATTTTTTCTGGGAATATCGGGCCTTCGAATTGCACGCCGCCTTAGTGCCTAGTCTTGGAGTTTTCCCAAATAATTTCTAAAATTAAAATCAGGAAAATTACAAGTCATTACATTTACCCCTCTCCTCCACAAGTTTCAAATACATTGAATCCAAATTCGCTGACTCCGCCACCACCAAGTAAGAACTAGATATCTACCTAAGGGAATGTTCCAACACATTTTCCTTCCTCGGATCATCGAAAATATCAAATCAATAGTCCGGTTGAATCTCAATTCAATTCCTATATACTAGGTTAAGATATCATTATGTGAAGATATACTTGAGTCATGACCCACCTTTCTCAAGATGAGGGAAGGGACAACAAAGTGACAGGCCCTTCCCTCTTCAAGATGATGTAGAAACAATGACCCCCAAGTCCCGCCTTCAATAGGCCCCGTAGTTGCAACTAGCACCAAGGGTATAGAATCTCACACATAATGAACGTAATTAATTTTTTTAATGAAAACGGGATCTAGAGATAAGATGGTAAAAAATCCCAAACAACACCAAACATTAATATAAAGGAAACCAAAATACAACCCATGCATGATTTTAATGTAATCTGCAATAAAAGTACAACCAAAGTACTAAATCAAGTACCAAAATAAAGAAACTAAGTAACATCACAACATCCATCCCAATGCCAAAGCTAGTAACATCCAACACGGTCCTCAATGTCCTCCTCGAAACCAGAAAATAGTTTTACAGATGTAGGGTGAGTATACAAGTATACCCAGTAGGAAAACTAAAGCCACCCATGAACAAGTGGGGGAACATAGTAGTGCCCCTTGGAGAAAATAGTAGAATCCCAATGCACCTACCATGGAATACTAACTATCCTAGCCTCACCATGGTACAATCTCCAAATAATGCGGGTTAAGTAAAGTAGTATTATAATTACACCAACATTTTGGTACCCCGCACCACTTTCCCACTAGTTAACTACTAATTCCTAATGACTAATTTATTGATACTACCACTATTCCAAAATTTAGTCCCACTGCCAAATCTTGCATGCACAGACATGGACCTCAAACCACACACAATATCCACCCATAGACATCTGGGCCACAAAAACCATGCCTCTCACCCGAAGGCACCTGAGCCTCATCCCAAAGACACATAGGGAAAACAATCCTAGCCCGAAAACACCTAGGCCCCCATCCATAACAAACCTCTTTGAAGGATCTTGGACTATGGTAAGACTCAATCCATTATAGCCTACCCGGATGTGCTTGAGTAGTAAGAACATGTAAGTGGGTGAGGGGAATAAAGTCAGTAACCGAACATCAATCCACCCACCTATATGTTGGGAAAGACACCCTCCCAAATGAAATGGGGGTGTTCGGCACATTGTCCTCAATTAGGGTGGGGTGCATATATAAATTCCAAGGAACTACAGTTTATACATATAAGTAAAAAAACACTCAGACCAACCTACGGGTCCCTAAAACCGACAACCAGACCACCAGAACCAATTTTGCTTCAATCCATATATGCACAACCACACAACATCCACTTCCAAAGTGTACACCCATCCCCTTTTTCAATCAATAATTTGCCTTTTATTTATTAAGGGGTTCACATTAGTTTATTTCAACACAACAAGGGGAAACCACCAATCCTTAAATCTGTGATCACCTCAATAGGTGAAGAGACTAAGTAACTGAACACATAACAACCAACCTACAGTCCCACTACACCCCCCTTTTCCCTTGAAACCCACTCAATCGCTACCAATTGTCATTCTTCAAAGTTATACCACACAATCAATCGATCACAACAAAACCTGGCAGCCCCGGTGTACAACAACACCACACATGGAACACACATTTACATAAAGTCACGACACAGCCCAAACCTACAGCCCCGCTCCACAAATAATTCCAAAAGGCAATCCCACTATATAAAAGGTCCATAAGAACATTGAAATCCCACTTCCCAATGTCACATGATGGCCACAACACAAAAAGGTAGTCACACTACTTACAAGTCCATCTATTCCACAATCAATCAGTCTCTCAACCTAAGATTCCAACAAACCACCCGTACCGCCACACACACCAAGACCACAACAACCACCAATAATCCATTTTCGTACTTCACATGAATACCACACCGTTCGCACATAACCAACTCCCCTATCAACCCATGTACCAATAACTATGCTCCCAACAGCAGCACCACACAACCCACACAAGGTAACAAAACCCAACCAAACACATCATAAATCCAAACCAATCAAATATTACATATTCATATTTGATAAACACAATTAATTAATCCACTTTTATAAACATGAGTGATCACACAACGGTTTTCATCCGAGGGCATCAATTTTATTTAACTAGGTATACATGATTAGTTAGATTAGTATTTACACCAATTGTTTATAAGGAAACAACAACATTTATAAAGCATCACCCATGCATAATCAAAGACCACCAATGACCATTATTTTCATAAGGCCTTATAGCCACAATAGATCACATCATCCATGGGGATAAGAAACAAAAATGGTGATCAACATCAATCCACTCTCATCCAATTATTTCGTCAACCACGTTATCTTTTTATCATATTCCCTTCATTTATTACTTGTTAACAAAAGGATTTGGGCGTTATTCATGAAAAAATATTTTTACTCCCAACCCATATGATATAGAAACAAAAAGTGGCATAAGAATTACTACTTGAGACAACAAGCATCCAAAAATCCTATTTTTTCCAAGAACAAGGGATCATGCGAGTAACATGAATGAACTCCAAGAAAATGAGAAGGAGGGAGGCTCTAGGATAGGTTTAAGACTCCTATATAGAGTAACACATTAGGCACACCCAGAGGGAATGAAAAATCCACTGGGAAATAAGGATATCAGCTTTGAAGAGCTAGATCCTATATTAAATGAAGAATAGTTTCAAAATACATTAACATGGGATCATCGTCAATATCATGTGGTTTGAGTCTCTCAAAGCCCCATGAACATTAGGATATTATCAGTATATATAATATCTTTTGAAACACCCTTAAAATTCCCAAGCAAGGCTTGAAACTCAGTTTACATCAAATAAGACATAAGAGGGATGAAAATGGAAAAACTAGAAATGAGTCACTGATGGGGGGGTCACTGATACTGAGATACCGATGGGTGAGCTACTGATTCAACCTACCGATGATGATCTACCAACACTGAGATTTTAATGGGAGACTTACCAACACAACCTACCAATGCTGAGCCACAGACACCCCTAACTCACCAATGCCCCTGATTCACTGATGTCGATGCCCCTGACTCACGGATACTGATACCCCTGAATCACCAATGCCAACACCCCTGAATTACCAATGCTGACTATAAGGCCCCGACCTTAAACCTTACTTAATATTGAGTTATTACAATATTAAACATTGAGGTTCTTTTCAGGTTTAGAGTTTTAGAGAATTAGAACATAAAACTTGCATTACATTCCACATATAAACAAAGTGGTTACATAAAGATAGTATTAATTTTTCCCATCAATGGAAACATATTTAAAATTAAACAAGGATTCATTCTTGACACTTCCTTGACACTATCATCATATTATGTACCTTTCCCTTGACTTGTGATAAACATTTCAAAAAAACTTGGGATGAGCATAAAAAGCTCAGTATGAGTTATAAAAATATGGAAAGGAAACATAAGTTCATATATACATAAGAATGAAATCATACTTTACGCATAAAACATAATCTCTTTAACATACCTCGTCAAATCATGAATAAATCATAGAAATCATAAGACATAAATGTAACTTGAGGCATTCATAACATTCTTACATAGGGAGTAACCCTCTTGGTTACGTTTGGAATACCCATCATAGTATATTCACTAAATCACTTCGGAGAAACCTTAACGTTTCACTCCTTCAAATTAACCAATGCATTGGAGAGCTATATCGGGATCACCCGCCCTTAGTTTATCATGGAACCACTCGTCTTCATAATAATGCCCAAGAACCTCAACATAATCGTATCACATAAAACATGCATAAAGGAAACATAACATTTCCACCTTTCAATCAAAAGATATCAATACAACACATTGATATAAAAACATTATGAAAACCATTTTCAATACCAAAATAAAAGAAAATTAAAACATGGTATTTATTTTTTTCTTTTAAAAAAAGGTATGGCTTGTAGAGGAATCCGATACTCAAATAACGGTCATGGCGGTGGAGAAGTCGTTGTCGCCGCATACGTACGACAAAAACATTCCCTTTTGTCATTTAGTAAAATGCTTCGTATAAAAAAGATTCCTTTTGGATAAACGTAAAAGTCAAAGGGGTTTATACACCGTATAAAAGAAGGTTGTGTATAAAACAAAATATGCCTCAATGAAAGGAGATTGAGAGGAAGTCCCATACCTCAGGTCTGAATTGACTCGGTCGTTCTTTAATCTCCTGAATAATAAACTTGAGTTAATTTATACTTGTTTGAGAACCTTTTTAAAGTTCATTATTCCTTTTATATCACTTATTTCCATGTCATGAACACTATGTAATTATTTACGTTAATAACGTTCGTTTTAACGATCATTGGTACTTGAGTCAAAAATAAACCCTTTATAATTACAAGTTTTCCATGTATCCATTATATCCAGAATTATAATCATGATGTATATATCATATATATCATATATATCATATATATCCAGTATATACATGCATTTATAATATTACATAATCATTTATAGGTAAGAAATGAAATGCACCGTTCATGGAGACGGTAAGCCGTACGTACGCATGAACGCTACTTTCATTTCTATTTCGTATTTTATAGAATGGAATCATAATGATATAAAGGTATATTATAATTCCAGTTTAATATCATATATAATATCATAACTTCATCCTTTATACATCCCACATATGGTATTAACTAATCAAATCACTTTGAGGGGGCGGTAGTCCGCACTTCCTTAAATGAAGATATCGCGTTTACCCATAATGGAAACCATAAAGGTATGCCCAAAATGAAAAATACAGAAGCTTAAGGAAAACATAAACATATTATATATCATATATAAATATATTTTCATCTTAATGGCCACCTTTTAAGGTGTTAAAAGAATGTTGAACCATCATCGTTTCGGGAGGCCGAAATTCGCCATCCACATAAACAGTATGTTCTTTAACCATTAGATGTACGTGTGTGTAAGTTTAGCTCGAATCCTTATTATAACAACATCCTAGTATATTGAAGATACTGGAGTTATTACAAAAGAAATTAATAAAAATAGTTTAGGGGGTTGGAGAAGCAAAATAAAACAAAAGGACTCTAGTGAAGACATTACCTTAAAATTGGGTAACTCCCTTTGGTTTGAGCTCAAAGGCTTCCTTGGGAAGACTTATGCCCAAAGTGAGGCTTCAAGGAGTAAAAGAGGGATGTGGAAAGACAAAATGGGCAGGGGGTGGCCGAGTCAAAGTCTTTGTAAGTGTGGGTAAGGAGGTAGAGGTGGGGGCCTTTTATAAGAGGAGAGGAGGGGCACTCTTGGAAAGTAAAGAAATGTTACTTTATTTTAAAATGATTTTCGGATTCAAAGGGTCCCACATTGTTATAATTCAAGGGTAAGGTGATAAGGGTTATAAATCCACCCATCCAATAGGTTTTTGACATGTGTAGGTCATAGATTTTACATTATCATTTCATTTTATTTAACTCCTTTATTAATGAGGTAATCGCTGCATCATCATGATGTCATAAATAATTTAATTTATTTAAATTCTAAAAAACTATAAAAAAAATAATATGATGTAGGAAATATTTTTATCTTTCCAGTTACTATTTATAATCAAAAATATGACTTGTATAACCCCATGTAAAAATTGTTTTAGTAAAATAACTCATGTTTGTGTCATTTTTACTTTAACATTAAATAAAAAGTTATTTATGTCATTTCCCAACCAAAGTGGCTCCATAAGGTCACCAAGTTGACCCATGAATTTTCTTGGTCGGCCATGACACATCCAATGAGGGTAGGACATGTGTCAAGCTCATCTCATATTATTAAAACATTATTTTTACCTTAAACTACACTAATTACCTCTAATCGTGATTAAGAACTTAAAAGTTACTATTCACCAAAAAATTATTTTAATCTCATTGAACCACATTTTACTTCTTAATGAAAACCATGTATGTCGGATTTTTGAAAATCAGATCACAGAAGTGGAAAAGTTTCATTTAAACGAAAAATCAGTTTCTTTAACTACCACTTAGTGGTTTCACTATTCATCAAAAATTGAAGTTTTTCAGAAAAATTCCAAAACTTCACCCTAAGATATATTTGATATTCTGAATTCAAAAATTATGTCTATTTTACAAAATTCAAAACATATAAGATGCATTAATTAATTTAATAATTAATTCTCGTTGTCATGACAAATAGCATGTTTTTATGAAACAATAAGTATCAAAAGATTGACACTAGTTTAAGCCCAATTTCAAAGTAAAATTGATTCCAATGACCACCATTGGATTAAATGGTAAAAATATATTCTAATTTCACTTTCAAACCAATTCAAAAGATAATCTAATCATATAAATAAATTAGATTAAAAAGAGGTTTTGAATTAAAATACAATATTTTCACTATTCATTAAAAAATGAACTTTATCGAAAAAATACCAAAAATTCACACAAAGTAAATTTTGATGTCCCAATCATAAAGAATAAGTTTATTTTGACAAACATAGCTTATAAAATTGTCAAAAGATAGATTTAAAAATGGTTTTCTATTAAAAGGCAGTAAAACAATCTTTTAAAAATATTAGTGTATTCCATGCTTAAGATTGGATTTATTTTCATTTTAAGCCTCTAAAACACTATCTAATTAATTAATAGGCATAGATAAAAATATATATTATTCATTGCTTACTTGGGATGTTACATCCTTCCCCCCTTTAGAAAATTGCGTCCTCGCAATTTATTTACTTATCGAATAAATGGGGGTACTTATCCCTCATTGCATTTTCAGATTCTCATGTTGCCTCTTCCATCATGTGGTTTTTCCACAAAACCTTTAACTGATTAATCACGTTATTCCATAACACTTTCTCCATGTGGTCAAGAATCTGGACCGGTTGTTCCTCATATGATAGGTTCTCTTCCAGCTGAACTACCTCTGGACTCAAAACATGAGATGGATCTGACATGTACTTTATCATCATCGAAACATGAAAAACATTGTGTACCTGAGATAAACTCAGAGGTAAAGCCACCCGGTATGAAACTGATCCAAATCTCTCCAGAATTTCATATAGTCCAATGAACCTTGGACTCAGCTTTCCTTTCTTACCAAATCCCATCACACTTTTCCATGGTGAGACTTTGAGAAAAACATGATCACCAAACTCGAAAGATAGATCATTCCTCCGGTTATCCGTATAACTCTTATGCATGCTCTGAGCTGTTCTCATGTGTTTCTGTATCAACTGAACTTTTTCTGCCAACTCTTCTACCAATTCTGGTCCCATCAACTTCCTTTCACCCACTTCATCCCAGAAAGCTGGAGTTCGACACCGCTTCCCATATAATGCCTAAAATGGTGCCATCTGTATACTGGAATGAAAACTGTTATTATATGAAAACTCAACCAAAGAAAGATGTTGGTCCAAACTTCCCTGATAATCCATCGAACAAGCTCGTAGCATATCCTCCAAGGTCTGAATCATTCGTTCTGACTGCCCATCTGATTGAGGATGAAAAGATGTACTAAAATTTAATTCAGTACCCAACGACTTCTGAAGGCATTTCCAAAAGTTAGAAGTGAACCTAGGATCACGGTCAGATACAATGGAGAGAGGAACTCCATGGTACCTGACTATCTCTTTAAGATACAAACGGGAAAGTTGATCTAGGGAAAAAGTATCTCGTATAGCAAATAAATGAGTATATTTAGTCAAGAGATCAACAATAACCCAGATTGCATTATTACCTCAAGGGGTCTTCAGCAATCCCACAATGATGTCCATGGATTTTTTCTCCCATTTCCACTCTGGCACTGGTAAAGGCTGAAGCATCCCTTTCGGTAACTGTCACTCTACTTTAACCTATTGAAAAGTCAAACACTTCAAAGTAAAATCAACAATATCTCTTTTCATTCCATCCCACCAGTAATACTCCCGCAGATCTCTGTACATTTTAGTACTGCCAGGATGAACTGAAAATGGAGAACTATGAGCTTCACATAACAACTCTCTCTTCAACTGTGAATCACAAGGCACACACAATCTCTTCCCAAATCTCAAAACACAATCATTATCAGTGTAGAATTCAGGTAACTTACCCTTCTGAACCAGCTCTACCTTTTTCTGCAACTCACTGTCTTGCTTCTATGTTTGCATGATTCTGTCTGATAGAGAAGATTTCACTGATACCTGAAACAAAACCGAAGAACATCCTGCACCAACAACTTCTATGCCAAAGTTCATCAAATCCTTAACCAAAGGATCACGTTCCAACCACAACATTGCTAATGAAGCATTACTTTTTTTGACTTAAAGCATCAGCCACTTTATTTGATTTTCCCGGATGGTAATGAATTGTACAATCATAATCCTTGATTAATTCCATCCATATCCTCTGTCTCATGTTTAACTCTTTCGAAGTGAATATATACTTTAAACTTTTGTGATCAGTATATATTTCACACTTTACTCCATACAAATGATGCCTCCAAATTTTTAAAGTGAAAACAACAGCAGCTAATTCCAAATCATGTGTAGGGTAATTTACCTCATGAGTTTTCAACTGCAGTGAAGCATAAGAAATTGCCTGATCATTCTGCATTAGGACGCAACCAAGTCCTTTCAATGAAGCATCAATGTATATAAAAAACTCACCATTCCTAGAAGGTAGTTCCAAAACTGGATCATTCACCAATGTTCTTTTCAATTCCTGAAAAAAAATCATCACATTCTTTTGTCCAGATAAACTTAACACCCTTTCAAGTTAGCTTAGTCATTGGACTAGATAACCATGAAAAATGTCTAACAAACCTTCGGTAATAGCCTGCCAAAACAAGGAAACTACGAATCTCTATTACATTTGTGGGTCTTGGCCATTCTTCAATAACCTTTGTTTTTGCAGGATCAACAGTTATCCCATCTTTAGAAATAATGTGACCAAGGAACAAAATTTGTTGCAACCAAAACTCACAGTTGCTGAATTTCCCATACAATTTATTTTCTTTTATGGTTTTCAAAATAACCCTTAAATGTCTTTCATGCTCCTCTTTACTTTTTGAAAACACCAAAATATCATCAATGAAAACCACCACAAAATTATCCAAGAACTCATGGAAAATTATATTCATTAAGTCCATGAATACAACCGGTGAATTGGTTAGACCAAAAGGAATTACTACAAATTCATAATGGCCATATCTTGTACGAAACGCAGTCTTCAGAACATCTGCTTCCTTTAACTTCAGCTGATGGTACCCCGATCTCATGTCAATCTTTGAAAAATACTGAGCTCCCTAGAGCTGATCAAACAAATCATCGATATGAGGAAAAGGATATTTGTTCTTAACAGTGATGTTTTTCAAGGCTCTATAATCAATGAAAAGTCTCATAGAACCGTATTTCTTTTTAACAAATAAAACAGGAGCACCCCATAGTGACGTGCTAGGTCGAATGAAACCTTTCTCTAATAAATCTTGCAATTGCTCCTTCAACTCTAAAAGTTCAATTTGAGCCATTCGATAAGGGGGTTTTGAAATTGGCTTAGCATCAGGAACTAAGACAACGGTAAATTCAACTTCCTGATTTGGTATTATTTCAGGAAACTCATCAGGAAAAACATCAGGATACTCATTTACCACTGGCACATCATTAATCTGAATAGTTCCCTTGTTTTCAACAATATGTGCAAGGTAACATTCATTTCCATCTTTTACAAGTTTCTCGGCCTCTTGATAAGTTATCAATAGTAAGGGTTCATTCTTGTACACAAACTGAAAGTCTTTCTGAAAAGAAACTTCTTCAGCTCTACAGTCAATCTTAGCATGGTAAATAGAGAGACAATCCATACCCAGGATAACATCAAACTCTACTAGAGGTAGAACAATAAGGTTTTCAAGTAGGTTCTTTCCACGGATAAGGATAGAAAGATTCTTATAAATTCTTTTTGCATCAACATTTCCCCCAGGTGTTTTTACCACAAGTTCAGGAGTCATTTCTTGAGATGGTATTCCCATTTTACTAGAAAAGGTTTCAGAGATGAAAGAATGTGTAGACCCCGAATCAAAAAACACACTGACATAATCTGAAAAAACAAACAAAGTACCTGATACAACTTCATTTGATGGCCCGACATCTGCTGAAGTAGTTGCAAAGGATTTCACCACCCCTTTTTGCTTGTAGTCTAACTGCTTCACATCACTCGAGCTCTTTGTCGGACACTCATTTTCATAGTGACCAATCTCATTGCACTTAAAACATTTCAATAAATGTAAATCAAATTTGAACTTACCATCACCTTGATCTTTTTAAGTGCAATAACGAGCCTTATGTCCCATCTTACCACGTCGGTAGCACTTTCCAACATTCAGAAGACATTCCCCAGCATGCCTTTTGCCACATTTATCACAAACTAGAAACATAGTTTTCTTACCTCTAGAATTTTTTGAAGAATTCTTCCCTTTCTCCTACCACCTCGGTCTCTTCTTTTGCTGGTTGTTATAAAACACTTGGTCATCGGAAAACTCCATTTACACCTTCTCAGCACATCGAACAATATTTTCATAACTTTTAAACTCACGAGAATCTAATTCCCTTCGATATTTTGGCTTTAATCCTGAGTAAAAACGATTGATTTTACTATCAAGGTCTCGGATAAAATTTGGAGCATACCTTTCCAATCAAGTGAACCTTTCTTCATAGGTAGCCACTTAGTCTTCCTCTTCCCTCAATTCTAGGAATTGATTTTCCATCCTAAGTCGAATAGCCTTAGGAAAATACATATCAAGAAACATACCTTTAAATTCATCCCAGTCAAGAGCATCAATCTCATCGGCGTCCCTGATATTTTTAACCATCGACCACCACTGATCTGCTTCACCCTCCAAACGGTAAATAGAAAGACTAACCTTTTGATTGTCTGAACACCCCATGACATCGAAAATCTTCTCCAGTTATTTAATCCACCCTTCAACTAACACATGGTCAGATGATCCTCTAAATGATGGGGGATGTTGCCTCATGAAATGTTCCACAATTGACATGTTCCTCTGCGGTTGATCTGGCTGATCTCGTGCATGTATACCACCTCCATTTATCGCCTGAGTCAACTGCGCCATTGCTGCAACAAACTGTTCAGTTCCAATTCCGACCATCTCAGGATTCTGATTCGGAAGGTTATTTCCTTCTGTATGTCTTCCTAGCATTGCTTCCCTGTTTCCTCTGTGGAAAACCATTCTAAACAAACATGTCTTAGATGAAGCAACATGGTAATCTTCAAATGCTATATCATTTCAATTTGACCATAAAAAAAATATTTTTGGATAATCATTTAATAGAATTTTAACTCCTAAAGTTATCTAAACTGACCTTTGATACCAACTATAAGGCCCCGGCCTTAAACCTTACTTAATCTTGAGTTATTACAAGATTACACACTGAGGATCTTTTCGAGTTTAGAGTTTTAGAGAATTTAAACATAAAACATGCATTACATTCCACATATAAAAAAAGTGGTTATATAAAGATAGTATTTATTTTTCCCATCAATGGAAACATATTTAAAATTAAACATGGATTCATTCTTGACACTTCCTTGGCACTGTCATCATATCATGTACCTTTCCCTTGACCTGTGAAAAACATTTCAAAAAAAACTTGGGATGAGCATAAAAAGCTCAGAATGGGTTATAAAAATATGGAAAGGAAATATAAGTTCATATATACATAAGAATGAAATCATAATTTACCAATAAAACATAATAACTTTAACATACCTCGTCAAATCATGAATAAATCATAGAAATCATAAGACATAAAGGTAACTTCAGGCATTCATAACATTCTAACGTAGGGAGTAACCCTCTTGGTTACGTTTGGAATACCCATCACAGTATATTCCCTAAATATCTTCGGAGAAAGCTTAATGTTTCTCTCCTTCGCGTTACCCAATGCATTGGAGAGATATATCGGGCTCACCCACCCTTAGTTTATTACGAAACCACCCGTCTTCATAATAATGCCCAAGAACCTCAACATAATCGTATCACATAAAACATGCATAAAGGAAACATAACATTTCCACCTTTCAATCACAAGATATCAATACAACACATTGATATAACAAAATTATGAAAACCATTTTCAATACCAAAATAAAAGAAAATTAAACCATGGTATTTATTTTTTTCTTTTAAAAAAAGGTATGGCTTGTAGAGGAAGCCGAAACTCAAATAACGGTCACGGTGGCAGAGAAGTCGTTGTCGCCGCATACGTACGACAAAAACATTCCCTTTTGTCCTTTAGTAAAACACTTCATATAAAAAATATTTCTTTTGGATAAACGTAAAAGTCAAAGGGGTTTATACACCGTATAAAATAAGGTTGTGTATAAAACAAAATATGCCTCAATGAAAGGAGATTGAGATGAAGTCTCATGCCTCAGGTCCGACTTGACTCGGTCATTCTTTAATCTCCTGAATAATAAACTTGAGTTAATTTCTACTTGTTTAAGAACCTTTTTAAAGTTCATTATTCCTTTTATATCACTTATTTCCATGTCATGAACACTATGTAATTATTTACATTAATAATGGTCGTTTTAACGATCATTGGTACTTGAGTCAAAAATAAACCCTTTATAATTACAAGTTGTCCATGTATCCATTATATCCAGAATTATAATCATGATGTATATATCATATATATCATATATATCCAGTATATACATGCATTTATAATATTACATAATCATTTAGAGGTAAGAAATGAAATGCACCGTTCATGGAGACGGTAAGCCGTACGTACGCATGAACGCTACTTTCATTTCTATTTCGTATTTTATAGAATGGAATCATAATGATATAAAGGTATATTATAATTCTAGTTTAATATCATATATAATATCATAACTTCATCCTTTATACTTCCCACATATGTTATTAATGAATCAAATCACTTTAAGGGGGTGGTAGTCCGCACTTCCTTAAATGAAGATATCACGTTTACCCATAATGGAAACCATAAAGGTATGCCCAAAATGAAAAATACATAAGCTTACGGAAAACATAAACATATTATATATCATATATAAATATATTGTCATCTTAATGGCCACCTTTGAAGGTGTTTAAAGAATGTTGAACAATCATCGTTTCGGGAGGCCGAAATTCGCCATCCACGGAAACAATATGATCTTTAACCATTAGATGTAGGTGTGTGTAAGTTTAGCTTGAAAACTTCTTATAACAACATCCTAGTATATTTAATATACTGGAATTGTTACAAAAGAAATGAATAAAAAGAGTTTAGGGGGTTTGAGAAGCAAAATAAAACAAAAGGACTCAAGTGAAGACATTACCTTAAAATCGGGTAACTCCCTTTGGTTTGAGCTCAAAGGCTTCCTTGGGAAGACTTCTGCCCAAAGTGAGGCTTCAAGGAGTAAGATAGGGATGTGGAGAGACAAAATGGGCAGGGGTTGGCCAAGCCAAAGGCTTTGGAAGTGTGGGTAAGGAGGTAGAGGTGGGGGCCTTTTATAAGAGGAGAGGAGGGGCACTCTTGGAAAGTAAAGAAATGTTACTTTATTTTAAAATGAGTTTCAGATTAAAAAGGTCCCACATTGATATAATTCGAGGGTAAGGTGATAAGGGTTCAAAATCCACCCATCCAATAGGTTTTGGACATTTGTAGGTCATAGATTTTACATTATCATTTCATTTTATTTAAATCCCTTATTAATGAGGTAATTGATGCATCATCATGATGTCATAAATGATTTAATTTATTTAAAGTCTAAAAATTATAAAAAAATACTATGATGTATGAAATATTTTTAGCTTTCCAATGACTATTTATAATCAAAAATCTGACTTGTATAACCCCATGTAAAAATTGTTTTATTAAAATAACTCATGTTTGTGTCATTTTTTACTTTAACATTAAATAAAAAGTTATTTATGTCATTTCCCAACCGAAGTGGCTCTATGGGGTCCCCAAGTTGACCCATGGATTTTCTTTGTCGGCCATGACACATACAATGAGGGTAGTACATGTGTCAAGCTCATCTCATATTATTAAAACATTATTTTTACCTTAAACTACACTAATTACCTCTAATCGCGATTAAGAACTTAAAAGTTACTATTCACCAAAAAAATTATTTTAATCTCATTGAACCACATTTTACTTATTAATGACAACCATGTATGTCGGATTTTTGAAAATCAAATCACAGAAGTGGAAAAGTTTCATTTAAACGAAAAATCAGTTTTTTTAACTACCGCTTAGTGGTTTCACTATTCATCAAAAATTTAAGTTTTTCAGAAAAATTCCAAAACTTCACCCTAAGATATATTTGATATTCTGAATTCAAAAATGATGTATATTTTAAAAAATTCAAAACATATAAGATTCATTAATTAATTTAATAATTAATTCCCACTGTCATGACAAATAGCGTGTTTTTATGGAACAATAAGTATCAAAAGATTGACACTAGTTTAAGCCCAATTTCAAAGTGAAATTGATTCCAATGACCACCATTGGATTAAATGGTAAAAATATATTATAATTTAACTTTAAAACCAATTCAAAATATAATATAATCATATAAATAAATTATATTAAAAAGTGGTTTTGAATTAAAATACAACATTTTTCACTATTCATTAAAAAAATGAACTTTATCAGAAAATACCAAAAAATCACACAAAGTAAATTTTGATGTCCCAATCATAAAGAATAAGTTTATTTTGAAAAAAAATAGCTTATAAAATTTTCAAAAGATAGATTTAAAAATGGTTTTCCATTAAAAGGCATTAAAACAATCTTTTAAAAATATTAGTGTATTCCATGCTTAAGATTGGATTTATTTTCATTTTAAGCCTCTAAAACACTATCTAATTCATTAATAGGCATAGATAAAAATATCTATTATTAATTACTTACTTGGGATGTTACACTAACACCCCTGACTCATCGATGATGATTCCCCTGACTCACGGACATCGACACCCCTGACTCACCGATGATGACACCCCTGACTCACCGATGCCGACGCCCCTGACCCACTGATACCGACTCCCATAAATCACCAATGAAAATACTATAAATTTTTAAATCTATTAAAACAATCAACTGTTTCCTCCCAGAACACCCTAAACACTGGATTTATACAAAGGAGAGGTTTGGAGGCATTCAGGTAATTACATCAGATACCTCTCAAACTATTTTCATCCCTAAGATTTTAAAAACAAACCTAGGATAAGAGAGGTCCTAACAATCACCCCTCAATATACCTCTCAGTAACAAACCACTCATGTGTTGTTCGAAGGCTGGAGTGTAAACCCTAACAATTAAGAACACCAACTTGACATCTTTCTCTTGAACATACATAGAAACACTAAGTCCACACTACCATAAACAACCAAGAAAACACCAAGGTCACACAGTCCAGACACATGGATTAGGGTGATCCTTCTTCCATGTCAAGATACTATTATCTTTTGGTGGAACTAACTCGCCCGCACGAGTTTAACCGCATCCATATTAATGTGTCTTGATTAGGGATCAGGTCCTCCCATCCCCCCATGTCATGTCCTTCCACAAAAAATTGAGAATAAGTAAGAAGTGCATATGATAAAAAACAAGGCCAAGTATTACATTATAAAACAAAGCACAAAAGTAAAACATAGAATAGCTCTAGGTACTGGGCATGCATATATGCCTCCCACTACCAAGTACTATCCTCGAGGCCACCATGCCTCCATAACACACAAACCAAGGGAATGGTCCGTCCATGAAGCACCTTCTTTTCATGATCCTTGATTCTTACTAGTCGCTCCACAAATGTCACATTGTTCTCGATATCCAACTCTCCCCATTCAATGAAGTTGGAGTCATCATGTAGATATTGAAGGAGCTAAAAGAAATGGAAGACGTCATGAATCCTCTCCAACCATAATGGCAACACCAGCTGATAATGCACCTTGCCGATTCGTCCCAACACCTCCAAAGATCCAATGAACCTGGGAGAATGCTTGCTCCCTACCAAACATCTACTGCCCAAATCAAGAGGAAAACTTCAGGAAGACATGTAACCCAAAATTGAACTCCAAATTCGTCCTCCTATAATCGGCATATGAGTTATTTCGGTCCTATTTTTCTTTCATCTTCTTACAGGCATGTTGTACCTTATATGGTGCACTCTGGACCACGTCTGGACTATGAATGGCTGCCTCCCCAACTTTCATCTTGTATAAGGTTGAACGAAACGACCTCCCATATAGGGCTTCAAATGGATCTATACTAATGGATGAGTGATATATATTATTGTAAGGAAAACATACCATGGGTAAATGTCATACCCTAGTCCCACTAAATTCTAGAACACATGCCCATAACATATCCTCCAATGTCTGGATGGTCCTCTCAGTTTGCCCACCTATCTGAGAGTGGAAAGCAGTTCTGAGGCGTAATTGCGTGCTAAGGGCATGATGCCATCCCTTCCAGACTCATAACATAAAATTTTTATCATGATCCAATACAATGGATCTTGGAACTCCATGCAACCACAAGACCTCATCCTCATACCTCTGTGCTAAGGAATCCACTATGCTCAACTTCTTGATCACTAAGAAGTGAGCCGATTTCATCAGCCGATCCACTACTACCCAAAGAGCATCCACCCTCCTTGAGTCCAGGGTAATCTTGTGACAGGATCCATCTAGATTTCATCCCACTTCCAATCGGGAATTTCTAAGGGCTAAAACATACCACCGTGAACATTGTGGTCAGCCTTCACCTTCTAACACACTAGGCACATTGCCAAAAACTCTGCCACTTCCCGCTATACACTAGGACACCAAAACTATTCCCTTAAGCCTCAGTACATCTTAGAGACTCCTAGATGCATTTCCAGTGGTGAGCTATGGAACTCACAGATAAATCCCTTGTGCATCTCCTATGAGATAAACACCTTCTCATAGAATAACATCCGATTATTACTATCCTTTGACCATACCTCCAAAGTATCACCCTTTATAGCACGATATCATATCAATTCAGTCTTTGAGCCTCCACAATATGAATCCTCCACCTACAACATCAAGGAATACTGCACTATCATATGGAATAGATATCCTCTTCTGTGATCCACTCTTGCATCCAGATGTAAAGAATCAAACTCCTCTATTGCCTTCCAAGCACTTGTGGATTCCAAAACTACCTCCCCCTATGATTTCCTCCATAATTCATTGGACACTACGTTCTCCTTTACTAGGGTTTAAGAGATTTCAAAGTCTTAGTCCTAGAGAAACTCCATCGACCTTCACAGTCACAAGTTCAATTTTCACTAGGAGAAGATATACCTCAAGCTCTTTTGATCTATAAAGAACACAAAGTGTTCCCTGATGAGGTAATATCACCAAAAATTTAGTGAGAACATGACATATGCAAGATCCAAATCATGGGTGGAATAGTTAATTTCATGGGGACATAACTTCCTGGACCCATAAGAGATCATTCCTCACTGCTGCATCAGCACACTCCCCAAACCTAAGACAGAGGTACCACAAAACACCTCAAAAATCACCCCTTCCTCTGGTAACCTAAGCAGTGGAGCACTAAACAAATTAACCTTTAGATAGTTTAAATCCACATAATATTTCTCACTCTACATGAAGGCCTAGTCTTTTATTGTCAAAGAATTCAACAAAGCCACAACTTGAGAGAATTCGGGCATGAATCTCTGATAATATCCTACTAGACCAAAGAAGCTATGAACCTCTGTGATGTTCTTGGGTGCTACACATGAAAAAACCACCTTGACCTTTTATGGGTCCACTACTATCCCTAGATGAGACAATAAATTTACAAGTAATTTCCCTTATCACATCCATAACATGCATTTGGAAAACTTCCCATAGAGCTGGTGGTTCCATAAGACCTCCAAAATAGTCTTCAAATGCACGGAATGCTCCTCCGATAACCTTGAGTAGATCAGGATGTCATCAATAAACCCAAAAAACGAACCGGTCAAGGAACATGTAGAATATTGAGTTCATGGTCCCCATGAACATAGAGGGTGCATTCAGAACACCGAAGGGAATGACCCCGAACATGAAGTCTCCATACCTATACCTAAAAGAAGTCTTTATAATGTCACTCTATTTCAACCTCAACTGGTGACATCCAGACTGCTTATCGATCTTAGAGAACCAACCTTATCACTTTATCTAGTCAAAAAATGTCATATATCTTGGTAAGGGGGTAATGGTTCTTGATCATCACCTGATTTAGTCTCTGATAGTCTATTCATAGTCTATGAACATCATCTGCTTTCTTTGAAAACAAGACAGAAGAACCCCACGAAGACACACTCATCTGGATAAAACCCTTCTTCATCAGATCTTCACCCAAAATCTGAAACTCCCTCAACTTAGAAGGTTTCATCCAATAGGGAGCCATTGAAATTGGATAGGCACCAGGTTTCAAGTCTATTCCAAACTCAATGTCACGTCAAAGGGGGTAGGGTCACAACCTCCTATATGAATAAATCCATAAAATCTATAAACCCCCCCCCCCCAAAAAAACCTCCACCATTTATGCATCTTCTAATCCCATGGTTTTCTCGACCGACAAGTAGAGAAGAGGCTTTAAATGCCACCCACCCACATAACAGCCCAACTCACAAAAAAACTACACGGTGTCTATCTATCTCTGAAAACACAAATATTCATTAGAATATGTTAATAAAATCATGAGTAGAAAACAAACATTTGACGATTAGGATGACATCGTACGACTACAGCTGTAGAAGAAAAATATCTCAACTAGACTGATGTGGCCCCAACATCAATATACATTCCCAAAAAACATCAAACGAACTGGTCTATCCTCTAACTGACATAATCAACACCAGGGGTGTATGAATCCTCTCGACACCTAGTCCAAAAGCATGGGCTAGAATAGGTGCAAAAAAAGAGTGCGGGGATCCTAGATCAAACAAAGTGCTAGAAATAGTGCTAAACAGACTGATCGTAGCTTGAAAAACCTCTGGCCCCATGGGAACTATTGCCTCAGTAATGTGAAACTACCCATACCCAGCTCTTACACCCATCTATTGTCGACCGCCTCCTCGACCATGACCTCGTCAAGGTTCCTGAGGAGCACCCTGAGTTCGACCTCCTCCAGTACTGTCTACCCTCAGTGGAGCGGGAGCTCTCTCCCCTACTACCGGAATGCCCCGATCGGAAACTACTACTACTGGGGTGGGCGCTGGACATGTCCACCCTCAATGTAATAAGATTGAACTGGGTACTGGTTTAAAATATGTCTATGGCCTCTAAAGAGAAAGCACCACAGTTTCGGGCCCATGGGGAATGGGTGAGGACTAGGAGATCATTACTGGAACTATTAAGGCCTACATCCTACTGTCCAAAACCTGAAAGGCCCTAACGCCAGAGACCAAATTATGACTGTATTCTCCTTCGACGAACTCAGTTGGATCCCCTCTCAAAGGAAAACTCCATGTAAGTGAATCCTATCCACTAATTTGGTCTTCTTATGAACTTATAAGTAAATCTTAAGGGTAAAGGGAGTGACGATATACTAAAGATAAGGTCAGAGTGACTCCTCTAAGCGTCTCACCATAGAATCGTCATCTGTAAAGAGATTCGGAGTGAAGCGAATGAGATACTTGAACTTGATCCCCAGTCCCGTCACCAACATACTTCCCTTCTAGAGGGAGATAAACTTCTATATGTTCTAGGCCTTCATCATCTGGGATAGGAACTCTTCTCAAAACACTTTCTCAAAGTCAATCCTTGAGACGTCAGTCTCCTTCCTCTCCCCAATGTAAAGCATCGACCATTGACGCACTGCTCCTCTAATATGGCTCACTGCTAGAGGAACAAAATACTTACTTAGAGAATAGATCAATGTAAAGGTGGACATCTACTCCTTAGGGCATCCCTTCATATCCGAGTCTAAAATGATGCCTTCAAACTTTTATAGGTTATGCCGCTGGAAATCACAAAGGGTCATCTGACACATGTTATCCACATCCTCTCAATCGGCCCTCCATTAATTAAAAAAACCAGCCTTTTGGTACTCAAATACTCATACCACATGTGGGAAATGTGTGGGTTCCATAACTAAAAAGGGTAAACACGGAACTCCTAAGACCGGGTAGTATTTAAATTTCCTTTTTTGAGATTAATTTTAACTCTCCATTTAAATGAAATTCCCAAAATACCCAAGACACACATAAACACTGGTAATTATGATGCATGTACTTTTCCTAGGGTCTCTACCCTGAAATTAGTGTATCCTCCCTTGGTCACTCAGTAGGTCTAGTGTCCTTGTATCGAATCATGGGGCCCCCTAAAATCTCGTGTCCTGGTCAGTCTTTCTTTTCCTATTTCACGCACCAAGATTTCTTAACACCATTTCCCTACCATCCCATGAAATCCTCACTAGGCCTAACTCCAAACTCCATCCTAACACAGAAATCCCTATGATACAATTATGTCATGACTCGACATCCTCAAGATGAGGGAAGGGACACCAAAATGACACTCCCTTCCTTCTTTAAGATAAAGGAGAGAAAATGGCTCCCATAGTCCTGCCATCAATTATCCCCAGAGTGGTGACTATCACCAAGGGTATATAATATCACATATAATGTTAGGTATTAACATTTTTAATGAAAATATGATGGTCATATTCCCAACCAAAACCAAACATTAATATAAAGGAAGCCAAAATCCAACCCATGAATGATTTTAAATGTTAACTATGATAAAACTACAACCAAAGTACTAAAACAAGTGCCAAAATAATAAAACTAAGCAACAACATAGTAATTATCGCGACGCCTGAGCTAGTAATGTCCACCACAGTCCCCATAGTCCTCTTAAATACCTAAAAATAGTTTTACAGGCATAGGGCGAGTATACAAGTATACCCAGTAGGAAAACTAAATCCACCATTGCAAAAGTGGGGGAACATATTAATTTACCAATGAGAAAAAAGTATAACCCCAAACCACCTACCAAGGAATACTAACCAGAACAATCTCACTAAGTAACACTCGTCAAAAAATGCAAGCCTAGTAATGTTGTAGTATAAGCACATCAATATTTGGGTACCTCGCACCACTTTCCCACTGGTTAATTTCTCATTACTAATATCCAAAACCTTGATACTAAAACTCTTACTAAACATAGTAGCATTACTGCAACCTTCCCACACACAATTGGGCCTTAAACCACACAGAAAATTTGCCCGCAGACACCTGTGCCACAATAACCATGCCTCTCACCCGATGAAACCAGGTCCTCATCCCAAAGACACTTGGGAAAACATTCCAGGACTACAAACACATATCCCCCCCCAACCACAACAAACACGCCTAATGGATATTGGACTATGGTAACCCTCAATCCATTATAGCCTACCCAAATATGCTCGAGCAGTAAAAACATAGAAAAGGGTGTGACGAAGAAAGTCAGCAAGCAACCATCCATCCTCCCACCAAGATGTTAGGAAATACACGCTCCCCCATGAAATGGGGGTGTTTAGCCCATGGTTTTCAATGAGGGTGGGGTGCATATTGAAGTACCAAAAAACTAAAATTTATACATATAAGTTAACAAACACTCAGCCCAACCTATGGGTCCCCAAAACAAACTAGACCACAAGAACCACTTTTGATGACACCTCTATTTTCACAACCACACAACAAACACATATAAAGCACACACCAAACCCCTTTTTCATTAAACCATTTTCTATTTATTGATTAATGGGTTCACTTTAGTTTATTCCAAAACTACCCAAGGAAAATACCAAACACAATATCTGCGACCACCTCAGAAGGCGAAGAGACTCAGTAACCAAACAAAAAACAACCAACCTACAATACCTTTTCACACCAACTTTTCCCTAGACACCCACTCAACCACTACCAATAGTCATTATTCAATGTTATACCGAAAAATAATGATCTCACAACAAAACTCGGCATCCCTGTTGCACAACAACACCACATCCGGAACACCCATTTACATAATGTCATGACACATCCCAAACCAACATACCCACTTCCCGAACAATTTCTATATGCTTTCCCACTACATAACAAGTCCATAACCACATTTCAGTCCCACTACCCAATGTCGCTTGATGGCCAAAACATAAAAAATTATAGTCTCACTACCAAAAAGTCTATCCATTCCACAATCAATCAGTCTATGAACATGAGATTCCAACACACCACCTATACCTCCACACACCCCAATTTCACAATAACAAACATTAAACTACACCCCTTCTACATAGACATACCGCATCCTTATCACAAAACCAACACCCCTATCCACCCCTATAACCATAACTGTGATCCCAACAATAGTATGACACAACCCACACAAGTTCACATGACCCAACATAACACAACACACAACCAAACCTATCAAATAATATATATTCAAATTTGGTTATCACGGTTCTTTAATCCAATTTGATAAATATGTGTGATCACACAAGGGTTTTTATCATCTGTTATCCATTTCATTTAACCGGGTATACATGATTAGTTAGATTAGTATTTAAACCAATTGTTTATAAGGAAACAACAATAGTTATAAAGCGTCACCCATTCAAAAATAAAGACCACCAAGGTCCATGATTTTCATAAGGATTTACAGCCACAACAGACCACATAATCAACAAGGATAACAAACAAAACATGTGATCAACATCAAACCACTCTCTTCCCATTATTACATTAACCTTGTTATCTTCTAATCATATTACCTTAATTTATTACTTATTAAGAAAATGATTCAACCTTTTTTCATGAAGAAAAATTAGTACACCCACCCAGCATGATACCCAAACAATGAGAGGTCGGAGAATCCCTAATTGATATAATAGGTGACCAAATCTTCTCAATGATCCAAGAACAAGGGATCATGCGAGTAGCTGGAAAGAGATCCAAGAAAAATGAGTAGTAGGGGGGTTATAGAGCATGTGCACAATTCATCTAGAGAGGAACACATTAGTAACACGAAGAGAGAATAGAAAATCCATTAGGGAGGGAAGATCTTATCTTTGAAGAGCCAAATCCTATATTAAAGGAATAATGATTTCCAAATCCATTAACATGGGATCATGGTTAGGATCATGTGTTTTGAGTATCTCAAATCCCCCAGAGCGTTAAGATATTATCGATATACTTAATATCCTTTAAAACACCCTTAAAAATGCCCAATAAGTCTTTAAACTTGGTTTACATCAAATAATATGTAAGAAGAATGAAATTGGAAAAAATGGAAAATCTGGAAATGTGTCATTGATGGGAGACTCATTGTTACTGAGCTATCGACGGGTGAGCTTCTGAAATAACCTACCAAAGCTGATCCATTAACACTAAGATACCAATGAGTGAGCTACCAATACAACCTACTGATGCTAAACTAGTGATGCCCCTGACTCACTGATACTGACTACCCTGACTCACTAATTTTGACACACCTAACTCACCGATGCTGACACCCCTGAATCACCGATGCCGACACGCCTGGAACACCGATGTCGATGCCCCTGAATCAATGATCACAATGAACCTGACTCACGGATTCCTACTCACCTGACTCACTAATGTCGACACCATTGAATAACAAATGCTAATGCCCCTGACTCATCAATGTTGATGCCCCTGGCTCACCGATGAAAAAATTGTAAATTTTGAAAAACTCTTAAAAATATATTCTATTGCCTCCCAAAACACCATAAACACTATATTTTCATTAGGGAAAAGATCAGAGGGGTTCGGGTTATTAAAAATCGAGACTTCTGTGAATTTTGAAAAAAATAATGTCCTAAAAGGTAACATCCCCACATCATTAAGGTGAAGATCTCAACTTCCAAAACTGATCTAGTCACATAATCATACACACAAGGTCTAAATTTCTTTAACCCATAACAAAATGTTTCATAAATCTATATCAACATGCATATAATCCTAGATGAAAAAGAATCACAAACCAATATGCACTTGAATCCCTCTTCTATAAATCTCAACAAAGTAGCATTGGTAAAACTCAACCTCAACTCCTCAAAGGCTCTTTGACATTGCTCATTACTAGTTAAAAAATGGAATTTATATATCAACGAATTCAAAGGGGCTACTATCCTGAAAAATTATACAAAAAAATCATGTATTAACTTGATAACAGAAGTAAACTATACACTTCCAACATGCTCTTAGGTGGTTTCTAAGAAATAAATCCATCATCCATTTTTGGGTCAACCTTCACACCCATGCCTAAGTAGAAATATCCATTGAATTGGACCTCTAAAAACTAGAACCAATTCTTTGATTGCTAAACATAATAATGGTTCTCTTGAATAATGTAGAAAATCATGTACTAGAGTCTTGAATTCTCCACCTGTGATGATGAGTAAACACGAGTGTCATTGATAAAGACTACAATGAACTGATCCAGGAAGTTTTTAAGGAACTAGTTCATAGGTATTACAAACACTTTTGGGGTCCACAATACATTGAGAGGTATCATTATAAACATAGGGAAACCATACTATCTCTATTAATCCATGCTTTTTATATTGTCTTCCTGAACCTGTAGCTACTGATAACTTGTTACAAGGTAAAAATTTGAGAACCACCTCACCCCTAACCACTGGTTGGAGATGTTATCAATCCTTGTGGGTGGGTATTCCATCCATACAGAAACTTGGTCCATGATACATTATTCTATGCCTAAATTCGACCTATTATCCACCTTCTCAGGGGGAAAATTTTGATACACAAGAGAACATACTAGGTTTAACAAAGTCCATTATTTTTATGTTATCCATGTTCACCTTTATCTCTCACAGTTATATTGGGTCATATGATATTATAACATAGATATCCGACCACTATTGGGTGTAGGTATATGTATAAGACATGTTTCACATAGGGAGATAAGACAATCACATACATAGGGATGACATCCTTGTACACCTCTAACATTATAGGTAACTGAAAGATTATAACATCCACTACTCAAAGGGTCATACTATAAAATAGGTAAATTTGACTGTATCCCCCTATACATGAATTTATCATACTCTACAAGGGATTCCTTCCCACCTAAGAAATTTCATCCCACTAACTCAATAAAAATTATCCCTTTGCTGGTAACATTAAATAAGGGTATGGATAATAGGAAACAAGCCTATATTAAGGAAAAACCAAAGTGAATCAATTACATTTTCAAAATGATTCTAGTTGATGTTTTATCTCCTAAATTTCATGTCACACTATCAGTAGAAAGGTGTTACCACTGATCATTCATTGTAGGTTCGTAGAAACACATGGTTCAAGTAAAAAATATCTTCTAGTAATTCTAAGTCTATAGAAATGGATTCATTCTAGATCATGTCCTAATTATGTATTCTAAAACTAATATTGGGGGAATGAAGACACATATAATACCTCAAGAAACACCCTGATACATTAGGTCACAATCCCCCACTGTATGAAGTTATCCTTCCCGCTTTCTACATATTATCCATAACCAGTGATTTATCTATAACTTTAACACATCAAAATGAACACAAACATACATGTTAAATGAAATAACCTACCACATCTTGACAATATGTCCTTTGGATAGCACTGACTTCCCACATAGTTTTAATTCGTGTCACAAGAATGTGTCTTTGTGGGGGAAGTGTCCATATTTCCTTTGTGTCTAAAGAAACATCAAATGTCACCAAAACAAGTCTCTTCATATGTACCTCATCACCCAAGATAAGTCTCACTACTAGAAAAACCATCAATAGGGGTCTTATCCAAGCACAACACTCGCCCCACAAGGCTAAGCTAGTCCTCCACCACCCAAGAAGGGGGTTTGGACCACCATAAAACATTGTAAATATCTATATATGTAACTCGTGATACTTGATAAAAAAATTGAAATATTAAATAGTACAAGTGAATCCAACACCTACTATATGTGGAAAAATTGTTGTGAGTTTAACCATATGATCTATTGGGTCCAAACACTGCAAAACCTGAACCACTGCATAGAGGTAATCATCCACTACCCAAGGGCCTGTCTTTCTATAAAACCTAAGTGGTCTGTCTATTAGACACTAGTTGAGCCTAATTTGTATTTCTCATATTTTAATATTTATGTGTCTCAATATCCATAAATATCGGTTTTAGTGCATTTGATAAATTGAACTTCATTTCACATCATTGTACAATTCACCTTTAAGGTGTGTCAATTTGGGCCCAATTTATCTTCAGATAGTGTAATTTACTATTTTTATTATTTGATTTTTAAATTTTGGAATATGTTTCATAAATTTGTCGTCAATTGTTTTTATTTTAGTATCAAGGGATTAATCATAAGTGAAGATGGACATTTTTTTCCATGAATTCTAAAATTTCTAGATAAATCAGAATGGGCCTTAGGGCCCATCAAATGAAAGTGGATACCAAAAATTAAAAGCCAATGAAGATAAAATTTTAACTTTTGAAAAATAAAATTATGTGGAACATTTAATTAAACTGTGACAAGAGAAAATTCAAATGTTTTCATGGTTATCTAGGCAGCCCAAGTGGAATTTTAAATTACGGGCCAGATTTCAGGGCCCGTAAAAAAGCCCACAATTTTGAGAATAAAATCTGAATGGATGATACAATTGGAATGAAATATTAAAATATATGAATAAACATTTTGAATAATATATTTATCTTCTACAACCATCCAAGATACAACTATCTTCAATGTCTTATTTTCCCACCAAAAAAGGAGGATGAATCTAGTCTGAATTTTCTAGTCAACATCGAAAAGTGAAAAATTATTTAATTTATCTCCCACGTTTTGCTATCCTAATTAAAAGGGATGGAATATATTATTGGGGAATCAACCATAAGACCTAAAAATTCTTATTTATAGTGTGGTGGTGAAGGAGGGAGATGTTTTATTGTTTCAATTGTAATGTTACTCCCTCATTTTACAATCAAAAGTTCATTTTTTTATCATGCATGTTTTTTAATAACATTAGTTTATTAATAAAAGTTATTCTTTATCTTATTCAATGTTTTTATCATTTTTCTTATCATTTTTTTGCGTTTAATCTAGGTGTGATTTTACTCACACCAAAAATTTTAAAATTACTCACACAATTGCAGAGTGTTAATTTTTTTCTTTATTTTTAATTTCTTTGATTCCACATGTATAAGGTCACTTATACCATACATTGAGAGCCCTATATCAATGTAAAGATATATATTTTTTGGATTATAGTGGGTTTTTTTGGGTGAATAGGATTTTATTTTGTTTTATTAAAATTTTAAATTATTTTTATGGTTTTAGAGTTCCTTTCTTAGAAATATTTTCTTCATTATCTCCACTGACATTAATAACTACACATTTGGAGTGCTAGTATGATCCAATTACTTTTAGTTATCATGAATGTGATACTATATGTGAATTTTCCATTATACTTGGAATTGTGTATGGATTAAATTAGTGAATGTTTTTGGGGACTTATCTCATTGATTGGATACATCTTGAATAAGTGAGTTGGGATTTCATTTAAAAACAACTACATCTATTCTGGGCTTAACAACAACCTAGAATTAACAAAATTCCATTAATTGTTCACATTAAAATAATTTGTTATTTCATTCTTAAATTCAATCCATTATTTTTTGTGCTTTATTATTGTTCTATCCTAATTTCAATCAACCCCAAAGATGGCCACTTCATAGCCAATCCTCCCATCAAATCTTAGTGTCTCAAGGTAACTTTTTCAGTCCCTTTGGATTCGATCCCTACCTGTTCAATAACAAATACATCTACATGTAGGGTAATTTTGGGCATCAATAAATTTTGGTTCTATTTATGGGGACCCAGGTAGGTATCTTAGAAAATATCTTTCTTTTTACACCACAAATTCTATTTTCTTACCTCCCTATCACTTATCTCCCCCCTTTCTAGTCATGAAAGACCTTTCATACCATGGAACATTCTAACCATTCTATTAGAGTTAATAATATTTCCATTGGGGAATTAAGAAAACCTAAGTTTATTCTACATTTTTGGTATTAAAATTCTTGAAACATATAAAACAAACTTTTTGTCCACTCAAATGGGATTTCCTTAACATAACCTCATCATAAACCCAAGATGAAATCAAATGGGAAAACAATATTAGTAATCACCAAAATTAGATAATTTTATTGATCAACCCTTGAATGATTTCCCCACAAACAATAATATGTACACTCACTTGGATAAATATTATTTAAAAAATAAATTTACATCCCTCTTAAAGATGGTTGAGGAGATCAATCTTGGGGAATTCTATGATGTCCAAACTATTATCAATACTAATCCCCAAAATCATCTTTAAAAATTATGTGAACTATTAAAAAATGTAATAGAAATATAAATATTTAAAAAAAGAGAAAATATTGCTAATTATTAACTTATATGAAAATACAATAATTTAATGACATTAGAAAAAAATATAAAAAAATAAATAATAAAAAATGAAAATTTTATGGAAATTATAATTACGAAAAATGATGAAATGATAAATAATAATGATTTATTAAATCAAATAATTATAATAAATAAATTAATAAAAATAAATTCGTAATATTTAAAATCACATTTAAAATAATAAAAAAATTATAATATTTATAATAAAGAAAAATAATTTTAAAAAAGTTCAGTTTTTATAAAATAAAATTTATTCATAAAAACATAAGACTCGTAATAATTTAAAAGAAATTAAATTAAATGAAGTAAAATAAAAAATAATCAAAATAGAAAGAAGAGAATAAAGTTAGAAATGAAAGGATTAAAACTAATTAGAACGAAAATAAAAATTATTAAAATTATATTTAAGTAGCATGATTAAAAAAATACTATTATGATAAAATAATATATAATTAAATAGATGTAAGAATATAAATTGAGAAATTTATAATAAAATGAAAAATAATGAAGAATTAAGGAAATAAAAATGATTGATCAATGTAGATAAAAAATAATTGTATATATATCATAATAGCTATAAAAATTACAGTAAGTAAACTTACTGTATTTTAATATAATTATATTATATAAAGATAAAAAATGAATAAATATAAATATAATATTTATCAATTTGATATCGATCCTTTAAAAAAACATTATCCAAGTGATTTTATATCACATATGACATGGTGTAATCATTTAATGGCTGATAAAAGAAATTACCAATGTTTTTTGATTCCCAATATTGATTTTCTATTTGATTCTATATTGGGGTTTTCACATGAAATCCATTTTTTTAAAAAGGTGCTTTGAAGGTTAGTAATAGCCGTACATTCATAAAACAGAAATAGAGGATCCTAATTTCACAATATAGTTTGAAATTCAAAATTCAAAATTCAAAATTAAATCTCAACCAAAATGTATGAAATCCAAAACAAATCAAAATTCAAAGTTCTATAAGACCTAGTGCTGATAGCCTCAAGCCACCTACCTAATACATATGTCATCACATCACCTGCCATCATGATTCACCATCACCATCAATTCCATCTTTTCTATATTGGGTTTAAGATGTGCTTATATTGAATAAACTCCATTTAAGTAGAAAAACAGTTTTTTTTATATGATTCATGAAGATTATTACCAAAAGGAATAATACCTCAAGGTTTTATAGAATACCCTTTGCAAAGATAATTAACCCTAATAGAATGGTCATAATGAACTAGGGTGTGAAAGGTCATGCTTGACTATAAGGGGGTGAGATAAGAGATATGGGGGAGATAAAAGAGAATTTGGGGTGAGAAAATAAGATGAGTGTTTAAGATACTGACTTGGGTCCCCAATAATAATGATTTTTTTGGTGATTACCAAATTTACACTAAAAGAAAAATTAGTTGAAGAAGTATAGGTGGGGATCAAATCAACGTGGACCAATGAAGTAACCTAGAGACACTTAGATTTGATGAGAGGATTAGCTAGGAAGTGGCCAACATTAGTGTTAATTTCAATTGGGAAGAAGTATACTAAACTACCTAAGAAAATGAATTTAATTTCAGAATATAAGACCTAATAATTCTAGTATAATCAATTATTGATATGTTTTATTCATTAAATCATAATTTTACAAACACGATTTTATAATCACATGTTTTTTTTATAATGTATGTTTTTTAATCAAATTGGTTTCTTAATAAAAGTTCCTCTTCTTATTTTTATTCAATTTTTATATATTTTTTTATCATTTTGATAAAATTGAATCATGGTTTGAATTTATTCACCCCAACAATTGTAAAATTCCATACACAATAGTGGAGTGTTCATTTTTTTAATTTCTTTTAATTTCATCAATTCTGCCTTTATATGTCGAGCTCCCCCTTTGATTGAGATCCTTGCATCAATGGAAGGATAACCATATTTTGGGTTTATTCTAAGTAGTTTCGTGTGTATGGGAATTTTCTTGACTCCATACCATATTTTCAACCTCATCGGAGACTCAATCCTATTTGTATGGATGTTATATGGAAATCAATTTTGAAGTTGTTGAATGTGGGTATAATATAACCCATTTATAATATTGAGTGGGTAAACAAAATTCATGTTATTCTAAAGATGGATAGAATCACTTTTATTACAAATGAAGCTGGTGATATACTTCCAAAAATGGTGAGTTGTGTATGGAGAGTGTGCATTGACTATAGGAAGTTAAACTCATGTACCAAGAAAGACCATTTACCTTTGCCCTTCAATGAGAAAATCCTAGAGAAAATGGTGGGTCATATTTTATAATGCTTCCTAGATGGATTCACGGTGTATAATCAAATTTAGGTCACCATTGTTGATCAATGAAAAACAAACTTAACATTTTTGTCTAGCACTTTTTCCATTATGGTCATGTTGTTTGGGTTATGTAATTCATATAGTACCTTCCAGCAGTGCACGATGGGAATTTTCCCATGACATGGTGTTGGATTTTATAGAGGTTTTTAAGTATTTATTATCCATATTATGGGATACTTTTTAAGGATTCCTAACCAATATTTAAAGGGTTATATCTAGATTTTAGGATAAGAATCTCACCCTAAAGATGAAAAAATGGCATTTCATGGTAAATAATGAACTTTTTTGGGGTTATCTGGTATCTACAAGGGGGATTCATGATGAAAATGAAAAGTTTGATATAATATATCAACTTCCCTCTCTTAAAACATTTATGGAATAATGGTCATTCTTAGGAAATGTTGGTATCCATGGAAGGTTCAGTAAGAATTTCATATATATTTCCCGACCACCTTTCACACTACCGGTGAAAAATGTTCAATTTTTATTGTGAAAAATTTGTGATGAGTCATTATCAAGGCTCAATTAATCTATTATATCTCTACATACCATTCAAGATACCAAATAGAATCTTCCCTTCGAACTATTGTGTGATGTGGGTACATCACTATAGGAGCTATTTTAGGACAACAATGTGATAAAACTTCATGTGTGTAACAACCCAAACTTTTTAATTATATTTATTTCCTAATTTTGTGTGTTATTTTATTTTATACTCAACAAAAATATATCCTTTAATTAATGAATTCGGTATAATTAAAATGAGACCATTAGGTTTAGACTGTTATATGACTGTTGGTCAATATGACCATTGGAGACTATAATCTTAACGTTGTGTTCTTATAAATAAAATTTTATTAGTTAATTAATAGAGAAAGAATATTAAATGGCCTCATCAAGTTGACTATATCTATATGAATCCCATCTATTGGATCTTGGGAAGGAGGTGGCATCATTGGGCTTTACTCTGGACCAAGCCCAAGCCTAAATTCAACGTATGAAGCTATAACAGAATCGCTGAAGGGAGAAGTTCAAGCTGATTGAAATCGCCACTTGGGTATTGTTGTCTGAGCCACCCCAAGATTCTATCACCATAGAACACCTTACACTTAGGTCCTATGATGGTGTTATAAGGGGCTATGTAATGGGACATTATATGCTTTGTGTAATCCTTTTATATAAAAAAATTGTTATTTCTTCTTATGGAAAAGTTTGTGAATTTCAAATATCCAGATAAATATAGGATGTGTTTTATTGATGAATTTAGGAAAAAAGGGTATTTTAAAATATTTTTTATTCATTAAATAATTAATAATGTGAAATGATTTTCAAAAAATGGCCTTCTACAGGTGTGATCGGTGAGAAATTTAGAGTCTAATAAGACTAACTTTGTTTTTAGTGAATAGTAAAGTAGGAATAGTAACACGCCAATATGAATAGTAATGAATAGTAATTTGACCAAAAAATAGAAACCTCACCCATGAATGTATAAATACATTTTAGACATCTTAAAAGTGAAAAAATGATCATAGTTTATGTTTTGGTATTTTTGTATGCCATAAATATTTTATTTACAATTTTATAAGTAATTTAATAATTTATAATGGAAATTTATTTTCTTAAAATTTAATCATAAATTGTTACTTTATTTTATTATGGTTATACAATATTTTTATGTGACCTTGATTACTTTTTACGGTGTTACAAAATGAGTAATAGTTTAAGAGTTTTATTTTTGGAATAAATTGTTATTTTATTTAGAAATTAAATTAAAAATATATAGAAAATTATTTTCATAAAATGGACTTTATTTTTGAATTCAGAGCATCGATATTAGTTTAGGTTGAATTTTTGGGATTTTTCTGAAACAGTTGAATTATCAGTTAATAGTAAAAATGCAGTTTTGAGTTTTTGGTGTTTAATGACATCATTAATTACGTAATAATGAGGTAAGATTTATGGTAGACTTATGAATAGTGAGATATTCTATGAGGTGTCCCAAGTGGCCAATAACATGGGAAAATACATTGGGAAAGCCCATGGTTTTGCAAATACCATCGATGAGGTGTCCCTTGGAAATTAATAATTTATTTACTCGCTTTTTCTATAAATACCAAGCCATTTCTCTCATTAATTTCATTACAAAATAATCCTTAATTATGTTCTGGTCTCCTTACCTCCCAAGGAGTCCTTCAAAGGTTCCCTCAAGCCTCCCAATGTCCTGAACTTCATGCTTTGGAAGTTACTCTTCAAGGTAAGGGATCCTTTCACCCTCCTCTTTTAAGTCATGAATTCCTTTACGTTGTGTCTTCTAGTTTCCATCTCTTTATATTGAGGGTATGTTATTATATGTTATCATTAATTTCCATTTCATGTCTAATTTTTGAGAGACTCTTTCTTATCTCATAAATTTTCTTTCATAATTTTTAAGTGACACCGTTAGGTTGCCGAATTTCTCGTAAAAGAAATCACATCTTCTCTTTCCTTTCAAGTTTCCTTTTCTTGTGGGATGTCATTCTAATATCCATAAAATGTTCTTATATACATTTTATAATGTATTTATATTGTAATATGAGTTTTTTATGAGTGTGTTACCCTTGTACCTTCTCTTTTTATTATTTTATAAAACCATGTTATATAGCCCTTATGCTGCCGAAATTTCGTCTCAAAATTTCTATCTCTTTTTCTCAAGAAATTATCATGTTTATTTATGTGAATACCCAGACCTATTTCATTTCTATGTGTGTTCATAAATTTATAAAAAAGATATATTTTATTCTGTAATGGACATACATATAACCCTCACTCCCTTTCTATGTGTTATAAATGATATAATGATATTATTTTTAAGAACTTTTAAAACATCACAATTTCGAAATGAAACCCATTACTTTTATTCCCTATGGGTTATTTTTGAAATGTTTGATTTTGGTCTATGTAGATCACATGAAAGTAAATACATATTAATGGTTCACCCAGATAGTGCTCTAATGAATTGGGTAACGAATTAATTTCTAGAGTTGACAAGTTTCACGATACCTTGGTGAATAACCTTGGTAATTTTTATGACACCTCAGGGATAAACATTGGTGATATGTTCATGAATGTCTAAATTTAATGTTGTAGCCACATATTCAAGTTATGTTTCAAGTTATTTTCATTATGATATTCCTATTCTTCCATTTATCAAGACTTTATGACTTTTATCATGTTCTTATTAATATTGCTCAAGATCACATGTCAACTATTTCACTTGTTTTCTTTACTAAGCCTTCTGCTCACCCTTTTCATTGATGTATGTCCCCAAGATATGATATGAAGTAATTGTACATAGGATTAATCTATTATGAAGCCTTATGAGTGGTTTAAAAGAATTTTATATGTTGTTTTCATGTGTTTTTGTTCCTGATTTCCATGACACTAGACTTTAAAGATCCTCTGTTTGTAAAATGTAATGAAAAGTTATGTAATAAAATGATGGGATGTCATAGTTGGTATCAAAGGATAGTTTAGTTATTTATGGAAATTAGTCTACGAAATCTCTAGGAATAATTCTATAGAAATTTTTAAATATTGGAAAACTTCCTGGTATTTTGGTGAGTATTAAGTGGTTTATCAAGGAAATACATCCGTCTCTGGATACGAGTAGGTAGAGGCGGCAATGGCACATTGGTATTTAGGAGTGAAAACTATGACAAGGAGTTTCGGGAATGACCTGGGGTATCCTGGTACAGGTAAATAGGCCTTGATGCACTCTTGGTTATGACACTCCCAGTGATATTTTTGGTTAATCATAATCTTTTTATGAATCATTATGAACGATTTATAGAGAAATGTAATTGTTTAAAGAAGTTTTAAGACATAAATCCTTTATAGTTAAAAGATTATTAAATGAAATAAGTTTCTCATTAATGATTTTTTAGAAATGGCGGGCAATAGGAGGAAACATGAAAATGGTGACCATAATGGTCCATGCGCTGATAGCCCTCTGATGGAATTAGGAATGGAAACATTCATGCGAATGATGAACCAACTGACTCAAGTTATGGGAAATAACTTGAATAAAGATGAGAGACCGATCTCACTGCGAAGGGAACAATATTCTGTTGTTTTCTTTATGCGTCAATGACCACCAACCTTCCATGGATCGACTGACCCATTGATTTTAGAGTAGTGGATCAGCTCTATCGAGAAGATCTTTTCTGTGCTCCGCTATTCCGAGCAAGAGAAGGTCACCCTGGCTGTCTATCTCTTAGAAGGAGAAGTTGATCAGTGGTGGGAGATGATTAAAAACACAAGGAAATGAGTAGAGGTTGAAACTATGGATTGGGAAGATATTAGAGTTATTTTCTTCAGTAAGTATTTCCCTTGATCCATGAGAACAAGAATGGAGAAGGAGTTTCTCGAGCTGAAGCAGAAGTAGAATGAATCTGTTAGAAGCTATTAGATGAACTTCAGCCAACATTCATGATATACCTCTAGCTTTGTCATGGATCCAAATGGTAAGGTTGATAGATTCATCGGTGGACTGAGACCTCATCTACAGAAGAATCTAGCCAACTGAGACTATGATAACTATGAGGAGATCATGCAGAGTGCGATGAAAGTCGAACTAAATTTTGGTGAGACACAATGGTCTCAAAAATCAAGCGAAAAAAATAGATAGATGGAGCCTAGATTAGGGAGGACCTATGATCATGGAGGAGGAGGCAAGCAAGTGCAACATCCCACGTGTAATAAATTTTGGAATAAGCATTCGGGGAACTACCTTCTCGGGAGCGGGAAATGCTACAAGTGTGGATGAGATATCCATATTCTGAGGCATTATTGTAGTGAGGTGAAACCTCAACTTCCAAACACTAACAACAAGAGGAAGATGGTGCAAGCCCTACCTGATGTTCAGTGCTTTATGTGTGGAAAACTTGGGCACTTTTCCAATCACTGTCCAAATCCGAGGGTAGTGGAGAGGAACCACCATCAACCTCAGCAATGGAGAAGGGATAAAGGTCATGATTTTGCTATCACGACAGCTGAAGTTGATGCTCTAAATAATGTGGTAAAAGGTACTCATGTTATTCTCTCAAAGATAGAAAGTAGTTTGTTTGATTCTGGTTCTATGCATTCCTTTATTTCCTCCATGTTTGCAAAGAATTTATAATCAACCCCTGACTTTCTAAAAGTAGAGTTATCAGTCAAGAATCATGGTGTGATTATCCAAGAATCATCAGTGTTTAGAAACACTAGTATCTAATTTGTTGAGAACCATATTATCGAAAATCTAATAGTCAATCCCATGCTAGAATGCAACATTTTACTAGGGATGGTCTGGCTCTCAAAGTATAATTAGAAGATCAAATGAAAAAGTATAGAAATATCATTAGTCTTGAATGTAAAACCTACAATTATCTTTCACGGTGAGATATCTCAACCTGATCATTGTCTAGAAGAACCTCCTATATTCTTCTTTATGGAATTGATGGGTGAAGAATAAAAAGGAAATGAAAGTTCGAGGATAGAAAATGCACCCATCGTCTTGGAATACATTGACATATTTCCTGAGGAGTTTCCTGAACCTCCCCCAGAAAGAGAGGTAGAGTTCTCCATTGAACTCATACCTAGATCTCATCTAATATCAAAGACCCCATATAGGATGGAAAATGTGGAGCTGGTGGAATTAAATAAATAACTCCAATATATTTTGGAGAAGGGGTTTATCCAAAAAAGTGTGTCTCCTTGAGGAGCACCCATTCTATTTGTGAATAAGAAGGATGCATCGATGTGGCTATGCATTGATTATAGAAAACTGAATGGAATCAAAATAAAGAACAAATACCCTCTTCCAAGAATTGATGACTTATTTGACCAACTTTGTGGGGATCAATTATTCTCTAAGATTGATCTTCAATCTGGTTATCATCTATTGAGGGTGAAGAAAGAAGATATTCTAAAAACTGTATGCTGATCAAGATATGAGCATTATGAATTTGTTGTTATTCCCTTTAGACTGACTAATGCACCTGCTATTTTTTTGGATCTGATGAATAGAGTATTTAAGGACAACCTTGATAACTTTGTGGTATTTTTTATTGATGATATTATGATATATTACAAAGTTCGTGAGGAGCATGAGGATAATATAAGGGATATTTTGAAAACTCAGCGGAAGAAGATCCTTTTTGGAATGTTTAGTAGATGTGAATTATGGTTAAAAAAGTTTATTTCTTGGGGAAAATTCTTACCAATGAAGGAATCATAGTTGACCCCACAAGGAAAAATGTTGTAAAGGAGTGGCCTCAGCCTACAACAATAAATAATATTTGTAGTTTCCTTGGATTAGAGGGATATTATAGGAGGTTTGTGAAAAAAATTTCAAGATTTTCTAATCCATTAACCATGTTAACTCGAAAAGGGGTCAAGTTCATCTGGACACAGGAGTGTGAGGAAAGTTTCCAAGAGAAGAAGAAGAGATTGGTTACTGCAGCTTTGTTAACTCTTCCCTCAAGTAGATAAGAATTCGTTATTTTTATCGATGCATCTCTGAAAGGGCTTGGTTGCATCATCATGAAAAATGACAAGGTCATTGCTTATGCATATTTACAGTGGAAGACTCCTGAGCAGAACTATCCTATGCATGATCTGAAGCTGGCAGCGATCGTTTTTGCTCTGAAGATATGAAGGCAATATCTTTATGGGGAGAAATGTGATATACACACAGACCATCAAATTTTGAAGCATATTTTCACACAAAAGGAACTGAACATGAGACAAAGAAGATGGTTGGAATTCCTTAAAGACTATGATTTTTCAATTTATTATCTCCCCAGAAGAGAAAACAAAGTCATTGATGCATTAAGAAGGAATGACCCAGTTGGTCTGTCTATTATGAGGATTCAAAGAGATACTTTTATCAATGACCTAGTAAAACTGGACATGGGAATTATATAGTAAGGGACATCATCAACCATAACCCATATTATTTCTGAACAGTCACTAATAGAGAAGATCAAGAAAGCCCAGAAAGAATATCCATTGTTACTAAAGAAGTTTGAAGCTGTGAAGGATGGAAAGTTTCATGAGTTCAATACTGATCAATAAGGTGTACTGAAATTTTGTACAAGACTATGTGTTCCATCTATTCCAAAAATAAAGAAGGAGTTGATGGATGAAGCTCATAGCTCTACTTTATCTATACATATTGGTAGCACAAAAATGTATAGGGAACTTCGTGATCATTATTGGTGGGATAATATGACAAGGGAGATTGATGAATACACTTCAAGGTGCCTAGTATGTCAGCAAGTGAAGGCAGAGTGACAACTTCCTAATGGGGTATTGCAACCACAACCCATACCATCATGGAAGTGGGACAATATCACTATTGACTTCATCACTGGTCTCCAGAGAACTTCCAAAGGAAATAATGCGATATGGGTTGTTATCGAACATCTCACCAAGACTACCCATTTTATCTCTATTCAAGAAAATTTATCTATTGATCAAATTTCCAGGATTTACGTGAAGGAAGTGGTAAGGGTGCATGGAGTTCCACTTTTTATCGCATCGGATCGTGATCCAAGGTTCACATCAAAATTCTGTAGAAGTCTTCAACAAGCTATGAGCACTGAATTGAATTTCAGTACAACCTATCACCCCCAAACTGATGGCCAATATGAAAGGACTATTCAAACACTTGAGGACATGCTTAGAACTTGCTTAATGTAATTTAAGGGTGGATGGGATCAACATCTCTCTTTAGTTGAGTTCTCTTACAACAACATCTTCCACTCGAGCATTCAAATGGAACCCTATTAAGCTCTATATGGGAAGAGATGTAGAACTTCTACTTGTTGGGATGAAGCTGGTGAGAGAAATCTTTTTGGGCCTGATCTTGTACAAGAGATGACAGAAAAGGTCCATGCCATCCAACAACACATTAAGGCTACTCAGAGTCAGCAAAAGAGCTATGCCGACAACCGTCGAAGGGACTTGGAGTTTGATATTGGTGATAAAGTCTTTCTTCAGATTTCACCTTGGAAGAGAGTCATGAGATTTTGGAAGAAAGGGAAGCTCAGCCCTAGGTACATTGACTTCTATGAAATCCTTGATTATGTGGGAGAAGTGTCCTATTCTCTTGAACTTCCTCAAAATCTAGCCCAAGTTCATGATGTATTCCACTATCAATCTTGAGTAAGTACATACCTGACCCTTCACATGTACTAAATACAAAATTGGTACAACTGGAACATGAACTCTCTTATGAAGAGTAGTCGGTGGAGATCATGGATCGTAGAGACAAGGTTCTATGCAAAAAACTACCCACCTTGTTAAGGTTTTGTGGAGGAACCACAAATATGAATAAGCCACATGGGAACCACAGGATTTTTTGAGACATAAGTACCCACAATTTTTTCTATCAGAGTGTACGAGAAAAAATTTCAAGGACAAAATTTCTTAACGGGGAAGAATATAATGACCTGAAATTTGTAATTATATTTGTTTCCTAATTTTTTATGTTATTTTATTTTATACTAAAAAAAACTATATCATTTAATAACTGAAGTGGGTATAATTAAAATGATACCGTTGGGTTTCGACAGTTATATGACCGTTAGTCAATATGACTATTGGAAACTATAATCTTAATGTTGTGTTTTCTTAAATATGGTTATCTTTGTTAATTAATACCAAAATAAGATTAGATGGCCTCATCCATTACACTCGATCCATATGAAGCCCATCTATCGGAGCTTGGGAAGGAGGCATCATCCCTGGGCATTGCTCTGGACCAAGCCAAAGCCGAAATTCAACGTATGAAGCTTGAACGAAATCGCCTAAGGGAGAAGTTCAAGATGATAGAAATCACCACTCGGGAAATGTTGTCCGAGCCACGTCAAGATTCTCTCACCATAGCACATTGTACACTTAGGTCCTATGCTGGTGTTATAAGGGGCTATGTAATGAGACCTTAGCTTCCTTGTATAATCCTTTTATATAAATAAAGTTGTTATTTATTCTTATGCAAAAGTTTGTGAATTTAAAATATCCGAAAAAATTTAGGATGTGTATTGTTGATGAATTTAGTAATAAAGTGTATTTAAAAATATTTTTTATTCATTATATAATTAAATATGTGAAATTATTTTCAAAAAATGTCCTTTTAAAGTTGTGATCAGTAAGAAATTTAGAGTATAATAAGATCAACTTGGTTTTTAGTGAATTGTAATGTAGGAATAGTAACATACCCATATGAATAGTAATGAATAGTAATGAATAGTAATTTGACCAAAAAAATATAAACTTCACCCATGAATGTATAAATACATTTTAGACATCTTAAAAGTGAAAAAATGATCATAGTTTATGTTTTGGTATTTTTGTACGCCATAAATATTTTATTTACAATTTTATAATTAATTTAATAATTTAAAATGGAAATGTATTTTCATAAAATATAATCCTAAATTGTTACTTTATTGTCTTATGGTTATAAAATATTTTTATGTGACCTTGATTACTTTTTTATGGTATTACAAAATGAGTTATAGTTTTAAAGTTGTATTTTTTGAAAAAATAATGATTTTATTTAAAAATTAAATTAAATTATTTTAGAATTTTTTTTTCATAAAATGGAATTCATTTTGGAATTAATAGAATCAATATTACATTAGGGTAAATTTTTGGGATTTTTCTGAAACAGTTGAATTATCTGTGAATAGTAAAAATGCATTTTTGAGTTTCTGGTGTTTAATGAGATCATTAATGATGTAATATTTCTGGACAACTTATGAATAGTGAGATAATCTATGAGGTTTCCCATGTGGACAATATCGTGGGAAAATATTATGGTCAAGCCCATGGTTTTTCAAATACCACTAATGAGGTGTCCCTTGGAAATTAATAATTCATTCAGTCACTTTTCCTATAAATACCAAGCCATTTCCCTCATTCATTTCATTCAAAAATCATCCTCAACGAAGTTTTGGTCTCCTTATCTCCAAAGCAGTCCTCCTAAGGTTCCCTCAGGCCTCCCAAGGTCCCAAACATCATACTTTCGATGTTACCTTTCATGGTAAGAGATCCTTTTACACTCCTCTTTTAAGTCATGAATTCCTTTATGTTGTGTTCTCTAGTTTCCATATCTTTATGTTGAGGGTATGTTCTTATATGTTATAATTACTCTCCATGTAATGTCTAATTTTTTAGAGACTCTTTCCAGTCTCATAAATTTGTTTTCTGAATTTTTAAGTAACGCCGTTAGGCTGCCGAATTTCTCGTAAAAGAAATCTCATCATCTCTTTCCTTTCAAGTTTACTTTTCTTGTGGTTTGTCATTAAAATATACACACCATGTTCTTATATCCATGTTATTCTGTATTTATATTGTAATATGAGTTATTTATGAGTTGGTTACCCTTTTACCCTCTCTTTTAATTATTTTCTAAAACCATGTTATATAGCCATTATGCTGTAGAAATTTCATCTCAAAATTTCTATCTCTTTCTCTCAAGAAATTATCTTGTTTATTTATGTGAATAACTAGACCTATTTCATTTATATGGGTGTTAATAAATATATAAAAATGATATATTTTATTCTTTAATAGACATGCATATAACCCTCACTCCCTTTCCATTGTTTATAAATGATATAATGATCTTATTTTTAAGAACTTTTAAAACGTCATGATTTTGAAATGAAACCCATTACTTTTATTCTCTATGGGTTATTTATAAAATGTATTATTATGATCTATGTGGATCACATGAAAGTAAAGTAATATTAAGGGTGCACCCTGATAGTTCTCTAATGCATTGGGTAATGAATTAATCTCTAGAGATGACAAGTTTTACGATACCTTGGTGAATAACCTTGGTAATTTTTATGACACCATGGGGAAAAATCTTGGTGATATGTTCATGAATGTATAAATGAAATGTTGTAGCCAGATATTTATGTTATGTTTCAATTTATTTTTATTATTATATTCATATTCTTCCATTTCTCATGCCTTTATGACTTTTATCATGTTCTTATTAATATTTCTCTAGATCTCATGTCAACTCTTTCACTTGTTTTCCTTACTAACCCTTCTGCTCACCCTTTTCATTGATGTATGTCTCCAGGATATGAGATGCAATAATTTTACATAGTATGATCCTATGATGAATCCTTTTGATTGGTTTAAAATATTTTTATATGTTGTTTTCATGTGTTTTTGTTCCTGATTTCCAAGACACTAGACTCTAAAGATCCTCTGTTTGTAAAATGTTATGAAGAGTTATGAAATAAAAAGGTGGGATGTCATAATGTGTCATTTATTACTCATGTAAATCATTAAATGATTTAAAGATCAACTACAACACCAATTATAAAGAGTTTATATCTATTTTCCATTCCTTAAAAAATTTAGGACCTATCTCTTATGATCACCCATCAGTGTCGTCACAAATCATTTATCTCCAAAATACCATTTCCAAAAACAAGATGGAATGGGTGGATTCATTAGGAGAATCATTATTCTTTAAGAGTTTGATATAAAAATTAATTATAAAAATGGTGTGGAAAATTTTGTATTTGATCACCTCTCTAGGATGAAATTCAAAGACAACTCACATCATATTTCTATATCTGATTCATTTCTCGATGATCACTGATATTATTTGAGTGACTTCTTGAGTTATGATGAAATAGAAAACCACATGGTTATGGGTTTCATTCCAAAATTAATTGGGTCCAAATATATGAGTAAATTCCTTTTTAATATGAAACACTATGTGTTTGATGATTTATACCTCTTAATGTTCTATTCAGATCAAGTCTTTAAAAGATGTATTCTCGAATATGAAAAAGAGTCCACTCTAAAATTCTATCATGAAGAGGAACTTATGGGCCAATTTTATGCAATGAAAACAACTGAAAATTTTATCCAATGTGGTTCATATTTTTGTAAACTCCCTAAGTATCCTTATAAATTCTTACAATGTTATAATCAATGTCAGTAATTATGATCTATATCCTAAAGAAATCAAATTCTTCTTACACCCATTCATGTTTCCAAAATCTTTGATTGTTGGGGAATTGATTTCATGGGACCCTTCCAAATCTAAAAGGGATATATATAAATACTCTTAGATATTCATTATGTCTCTAAATGGGTTGATTCCATTCTCACTAATTCAAATGACCATCATGTTTTTACCTGATTCATAGAAGAACACATCTTTTCTGGATTTGTAATTCCTAGGTCCATCATTAGTGATCATGGAAACCATTTATGAAGCTTTACCCTATAAACAATAATTTATAAGTATGGGATATATAAAAAGTTACCAAAACATACCATTCTCAAAACAATAGTCAAGATGAGTTGGAAAATAGTAAAATTAAGACAATATTTAAAAAACAATTAATCCCTGAAGGGAATATTGGTCTGAGAAACTCTGGGCTAACCTTTGGTTATATCAAACTATGTTGTAAACCATCCTAGGAAGGTCACCTTATAGTATGTTTTATGGAATGTATTTCAATTTACCTATTGAAATTGAACAAAAGGAATTTTGGAAAATCAAAAAAAATAACATTGACATTTATTTCAACAAAATAAATAGTAAAATAGTAATTAACGAATTTTAGGAATATAGGATTGAGTCTTATGAAAATTCAATGATCAATAAATCTAGAGTTCAAGCCTACAAATCTGGGAATCTCAAATGCAAACACATTTAACTGAATTTTTTTCTTCTTGTATTGTTCAAAAATTCATTTACACAATAGAATTTTATGTTCAAGAAGGCCATAGCTTAAACATTGCATCATATGTACCGACATGGGTCAGTAGAGATTTAGGACCCCACCAAGGGTTATATATCCAGATTCAATGGTGATAAGATAAAAACATTCATTAAAACATTGAATAAACAAGAAATTTTGTAAGAATTAACTAATATAACCAAGGAACCATAAAAATGTTAGATTTAGGTTATAAGTTGAGATAATGACTTCAAAATAAGTGATTCTTAGGGGAAGACCCAAATTATGAAATTATTTTATTTTATTTTTTATGTTTTTATCAAGGAACCTACTTGAGTTTTCCAATGTGGTCTAATAGTTTTAGTGTGTGAGATTTAATAAGTAAAGTAGTTCAATGTTTTCAAATGAAACTTATTATTCCTAGAGTTCATATCCATCCTTCAGTCATACCAAATAAGTTTACATGTGATGTGAATCCAAAGTTATCAAATTATTATTTATGGGTCATCAAATTCAAACATGGTTTTATTGTTCCTTGATTTCATTTCAAATCAAATCTCCCCATTTTGTTCAAAATTTTAATATCCCTCTTCTATTCTCATTCAACACCGAGGGTTGTGTCATTATATATTGGGGGGAATTAAAATCAACGATTTTAGAAAAAATTGTTCTTTTATGGAAAATTTCATTAAACTTGGACATGAAAATATGTTTTTCAAAATTTAAAACTGAATTTCAAATTATTTTACATTGCCTTATTATGATTTTTATGCATGTTTAATTCAAGAGAATATTTTTTTGGAAAGTATATTTTTCTATGGAATTTTTTATTAATAACAATTTCATCATTTTAATAAAAATTACTTAATGATCATCCATTGGATTTTGGGTCAATGTATGATTTCTTGGGCCCCTTTCATCATATTATAGGGTTTGCAGACACTTTCTATTTAATTTGAGTATCCAATTAAAAAATAAAAAAAATACGATATAGGGCAATGTTTTTTCCAAATGTGTGGAATTTGACACATGGGAATCATGACTCCATATTATTCTTTCCTATATTTAGGCATTATATCTCTATTCTAGTTCATTGAATTAAAAAAATATATAATTTTTGATACATGGTGATCATGAATCCATAGTTTTCTTTTCCATATTTGGTCGTTACATCTCTATTATGGTTTGAAAAATATTGGATACTCATATTAAAATTTGATGTGATTACCACCAAGTAATTCCATTTATTTGCCCATTGAACAAGAAAATAGTCCCACTATTTATTATGATGCACAACACATCATATTTCTTAATTGAGATTATATGAAAAGTTTCAAATGAATTTGAAAAACGTAATGATATTAGGCTTGGGATATTATTTTGAACGTATCCCACGTTAAGTTATTTTTAAATGTTTCTTGATTATTTGGAATGATTTATTTTGATGATAAATGTATGTTTTTTTTTTGAAAACGGAAATTCAATTTCATATTTTTTAGAAATTTGTTTATCTAGACTCAAAAAGCTCAAGTTGTGGGGGTGTGATCATCTACCAAAAGAGGCTACTTTTTATTTACTATATTTTAAAATTGATTTGTATCATTGTCAACAAACACTATTTTAGAAAATTTTATAAATTGAACTTCATTTCACTTTTTTGTAAAATTTATGTTTAAAGTGTTTCAATATGGGCCCAATTTATCATAAACTTGTTGAATTAATTACTTTGATGTTTGGATTTGATATTCTATGATATTATTGTTCAAATTTTTTTGAACATTTTTTTTAGGATTAATGGATTAATTATTAATGAGTATGGACATTTTTTCCGTGATTGTAGAAATTTATAGACAATGGAGAAAGAGACTTAGGGCCCATAAAATAAAAGTGGAGAAAAAAAATTCAATCCTAATGATGATAATATTTTAACTATAGATATATAATATTATGGGTAGAATTTAATTCAACTGTAAGTGGTGCAAATTTTGAGGTTTTAATGGTGATCAAGGTGGCCCAAGTTGAAATTTAAATTACGGACCATATATCAGGGCCCAAAAAACATACACACCATTTTGATCATAAAATCTTAATGAATGATCCAATTGGAATGAAATTTTAAAAAATATTATAGGCAACCTTGAAGATTATATTTTTCTTCTATAACTATCCCAAATCCAGCCATCTTTAATGTCATATTTTTTCACAAAAAAGGGGGATGAATCTATTCCGAATTTCCTAGTCAACATTGAAAATCCAAATTCCTTTTATTTTTTACCCACCTTTTAGTATCCTAATTAAATGGTATATAATTTAATAATGTTTTATTAACCCTAAGATAAAATAATAGTTATTTAATGTATAGTGGTGAGGGAATTGAAGGAGATTTGTTATTCTTTGAATTGAAATATTAGACTCTCATTTTCTAATCACATGTTCATTTTTTATCATGTATGTTTTTCTAATCACTATAGTTTCTTTATAAAATTTCTTATAAGTCTTATTATTAAAATTTTATTTCATTTTTATTATCACATTAATACCATTGAATCATGATGTGAATTTATTCACAACAAAAATTTTGAAATTCCTCAAACAAAAGGGGATTGTTTGTTTTTTCTTTGTTTTTCATTTCTAAATTTTTCATTTATAAGTTTACTTCCACCTTCAATTGAGAGACTTGAATAAATGAAATGAATTTATTTCTGGTTTGATTCTAGGGAAATTATTTGGATTATATCAGATGATATTTTATGTTATTAAATTCCTAAATTAGTTCTATGGTTTGAGAGTTCTTTTTTTGAATTATTTTCTTTTTCATCTTTGCTGACTTTAATGCCTAGACATCTTGAGTTCTAGTAAGATCAAATTACATTGAGTGATCATGAAAGTGATACTATAGATTTATTAGTAATTATAATGGTAATTTTGTATGGATTAAATTAGTGAATTATGTTGTAGAGATATCTCACTTATTGGATACATATTGAACAAGCTATATGTGACTTCTTATGAAAAAAATTTCATCATAACATCAAGATTCTTATGAAATTATATCCAAATAAGATTTCAATATAGTGTATTAATGATGGCCAGTTGAGAAATGGTTCCTAGGATGAGTACATATATAGAGATAACTCTAGAAGGACATGAAATTCAAGATATTAAATCATATATGACACCCATACCATTGGATTAATGTAACATACATTGATGTATATCCCATTGAAAAACAAGGTTTTAGGGTCCAGATGTATGGATATGTTGAATACCACACCAAAATTAGGTTTTCTATCATACTAGTTAAACTTGAGACACTCCAACATTTATAGACAATGTTCCCAATCCAAACCTAAAAAATATATATCTCTCAAAACTCAGACCCATGGGAATGAAATTACTTAATCCCACTCTTTCTTGACCTGATCCACTTGGGCCCTACTAGAAGGTGGTAATCCATTTGTGCCAACTCCAAACAAACCTTCAATAGGATATGGGTTAGTGAGAAGTTCTGAGTAGGAAAAACTGTAAATGGGTCCTTAACCAAATTACCTATATGCATGAAAACAATAGATCACTATAATAGTGAAGAGAAAAAAATCAAATTTTTTCAAAATATAGTGAGAAAACCACAAATGAAACAACCTTCTGGAAAGCATCAAAGTACAAAAAAAGAAAAAAAATTATAAACTGGAATTGTACATGAACAACTAGAAATGAGGTCTCAACAAGAAAACAATTGGGAAAAAGTACAATAAAGAGATACTGACTCCCAGTCTCCAAGGTCGACCACCGAACATGGTTAGTACCAGGATTTAATATGCTTCCCTAAAACCAAATCCTCTAATATAATCCTTAACCTTCCTATTAATTGTAAAAGACAAAACATGTATGAGAAGAAACCATTCATAGGTGATTATCTACCTAACCTATAGGTGACTTAAAATTAAGAAACACAAATAATAAAGGAGAGAGAGTAGTTGGCTTAATAGCAAAAAGGATTGTCAATCAGAACATGAGACAAAATTTTAATAACCCAGATATTCTCAATAGTAACCCAATTGAATAGAGAAACTCAACCTCCCTCATCAACACCTAGAAAATAATTATTATCCATATTTAAGGTATAAATATATATTTAAGATGCCCAAAACCATGAAAAGTATTACTAGAATCTTTGTGGCATGCCTGCATGTTCTCACTATGATCAAAGTTGAGGTGACACTATCTTTAGTAGAGGAACTTCATAACAACATAAGATATAGTGTGGAGGGCCTTCACGACTTTATTATGGTTCATAACCTAGGGGTGATATATCTTTTATTTTCCACTCAGGTAACCTCTCTAGAATCTGAGTGGAGGCACCTACACCTCGACGCTATCCTCAATATCTGAGGGAGAACCAATTCATGTGGATGACCCACTGCTCACTGGAGCTCAATGAATACATAGTACCAATATATAGATAGAGGACCCCTGAACTCTAAAGTTTTGAGGAGTACCAATTCTACCTATGTGAATAGTATGGAGGACAAATTCCCTAGTGAAATAGAGGGGTTTTTTATCAGTCTGATGATGACTTCTAATAGCAATCACCTGTCAACTATAACTTAAATAAGAATACCACTTTAATTTCCTCATGTTTTATATATGATTCCAAAATAAAGTCAATGATCATGATCTATGTGTAAAACCTATCATGATAGGCTACTTAGGGTCCCAAATCGAAGACCCTGAGATGGATATAAATAAGGAAGTAGTCGCATAGAAAATTACACAATGTGTACATAGGGTAAACTTTGTGTGACCTCACCCATAAAATTGGGTGTTTCCCTAACTTTACTCTACATGGCTTGCCTTGTGATTATATAAAAAGTATACATAATGTTCATGTGGTGTCTTGGAATCACATCTTTTTCTCATGCCTTTTAGCCCATGCCTATATATGTCAGCCCATGCCCATTTACTAGAATGTGTTTGGGTACATTGGCCATGTCCGAGTACACAACCATGATCGTTTAATCTAGGGATTTGGTAGTGTAATACTATATAGTCATTTCCCATTTATATGGGGTGTTTTTCCATGTACTCATCTGCATGGCCATATAACACTAGAAGATGTGAACTCTAAGTACATTAAATATAGTCCCCAAACCACTTTCTTCTCATAATGGGAAGAACACAGAACTTGTGCTCCAAAAATACATGTCTGGTGATCAAGATTACCAAATTAGAAATCCCTATGAACCACTATAATCCCCTAATTTACCCAATTAATCATAGATCGAATGAAAGGGGGACCTTTATAATCATAAAAGGGATTTAAATTTTTTAAATAAAGTATAAAAGTGGGTCAAGAGTTAAAACTAAAAATATTCCATCCTTGTAAAAAAATTATGAAGATTTGGTTCCAAAACCATGCCCTAAATCCTTATAACCTCAACCAGGTCTTGATCTCTACCAAGGAAAAAATCTGGAAACACCTCATCCCTCTTAGTTAGGTTTCCTTATGAGGGAGAAACCCTTTCTATTCCTCCCATGTGGGGGAAGGAAAATTGGATTTTATGGTTATCTGAATATAATCTATTTAATTAAATAAAAAATATTTTTTAATTATCTCACTCATAAATGGTTTAATTCTACCAAACACTGAATGCTGACCATCTTTACATAACACATTGGGAGAACCCCACATTCCAAAACCAAATGTGTTCTCAGATTTATGATGTACAATAAAATGGAAAACTATTTATTTTAAAACTCTTATTGTGTATGATATAATATATATTATTTTTTATATGTTAATCCTATAATCCTATGACATCCAAAAATAGTAGCAACTCTCGTGAAAATAATAGAGATATATATATATATATATAGAAATATTCATAGGAAAAAACAAAAAAAAATTAGATTTGTTATAATTTCAATTGAAATAACCTGAAAATAATATAATTTATGATTCAAATTAATGAAAATTCATGATGGTGGAAAATATATTTCATGATGTATATGTTAAAGATAAAAATTCTTTTACACTTTGGTAAAATAATCCAAAAGTGACTGGCACAAAATATTTTTAAAACATTCCATCTTAAACCATTATAAATAAAGTCAAATATGGTTGAAAATGACCTTTAGAAACCATTGAATAATAAATTAAAATTTTATTGAAACATTTAAAATAACATGGATATGGAAGAAAAATAGTTGGAAGGGAAACAACAAAATTGTATTTTTAAAATAAATACACATACATTAAATATTGTCTAGGGTTATTTGTTCTCTAACTCTATAATAATAAAAAAATTATTTATATATTATTATATAAGTTTATTTAAATTAATTCAATTAAAATTATTATTATTAGGGTACTTTCTATTATGTTATATTTATATTTATATTTAGTTAGGTGTGTATCATATGTTTCAGGGTTGTTCAGTTCATAACCCCAACATAGATTAGGCAAGATAATCATGGCCAAATGGGTCACTGTTCCATAATCTAGAGAATTATATTATGGAAATAATATTCATTTTTATATGAAAGCTTTTTTATCACCAACCATGAAATACATACTAGATAAATGAGTCACATCACTTCATGGATGTAAAAATCTACATGTACACATGAATAACATTATCATTTCCAAACTGATGGAATGTTAAGAAATTAGGTGATATATTATCTTTCTTGAATGAAAATAATTTTATAAATATCATATATTTATACACTAAATTTATCATTATTACTATCTATGGGAAGTGGTGATGTAAAATTAAACACATAACTTCATGGAAGTAGTAATACGTATGTACGCACAAGAAAAAGTTTCATTTTCAATAGGATGTAATAATTGATGAAAATTAGGTTTACCATAATAATAACATTTTAGTTTTTGGAAGATACTGATTTCATTATTTTATCATTGTTAAATAACATTTTATTGAGGTGTAAAAATAAATAAACATGAAATAAATCAGTTAGTACTTATACATTATCCTTAGATAAACTACTTTTCTAACACCTAAATCCTTCTAGGTTTCATATTTTTTGAGACCATAAACTCTAGGAAATGGGGATTAAAGATGGGGAGAGTCTTGTGAATGAATTGGTTGAACTACAATCCTCAACATTTGCGAGGAAGAGAGGATATGTGATTCACTTTTATAAGTGAGTGGAGGGGTACTCTTGGAATTACCCAATGTATTAAATTAATCTAAATTAATTTTTATGAAAAATGAATCAAAATATATATATTTTGAATATATGTTGATTATTTTTCTAAATCATCTCATCAAATAATATTTTATCATGTTTAGGTTATAAGTTGAGATAATGACTTTAAAATAAGTGATTCTTATGAGAAGACCCAAATTATGCAATTATTTTATTTTATTTTTTATGTTTTTATCAAGGAACCTACTTGAGTTTTCCAATGTGGTCTAATAGTTTTAGTGTTTGAGATTTAATAGGTAAAGTAGTTCAATGTTTTTAAATGAAACTTATTATTCCTAGAGTTCATATCCAACCTTCAGTCATACCAAATAAGTTTACATGTGATGTGAATCCAAAGTTATCAAATTATTATTTATGGGTTATCAAATTCAAACATGGTTTTATTGTTCCATGATTTTATTTCAAATAAAATCTCCACATTTTTTTCAAAATTTTAATATCCCTCTTCTATTCTCATTCAACACTGAGGGTTGTTTCATTATATATTGGGGGGAATTAAAATCAACGATTTTAGAAAAAAATGTTCTTTTAGGGAAAATTTCATTAAACTTGGACATGATAATATGTTTTTCAAAATTTAAAAATGAATTTCAAATTATTTTACATTGCCTTATTATGATTTTTATGCATGTTTAATTCAAGAGAATATTTTTTTGGAAAGTATATTTTTCTATGGAATTTTTTATTAATAACATTTTCATCATTTTAATAAAAATTTCTAAATGAGCATCCATTGGATTTTGGGTCAATGTATGATTTCTTGGGCCCCTTTCATCATATTATAGGGTTTGCAGACACATTCTATTTAATTTGAGTATCCAATTAAAAAAATACCACATAGAGAAATGTTTTTTCCAAATGTGTGGAATTTGACACATAAGAATCATGACTCCATATTATTCTTTCCTATATTTAGGCATTATATCTCTATTCTAGTTCATTGAATTAAAAAAATATATAATTTTTGATACATGGTGATCATGAATCCACAGTTTTCATTTCCATATTTGGTCGTTACATCTCTATTATGGTTTAAAAAATATTGGATACTCATATTAAAATTTGATGTGATTACCACCAAGTAATTCCATTTATTTTCCCATTGAACAAGAAAATAGTCCCACTATTTATTATGATGGACAACACATCATATTTCTTAATTGAGATTATATGAAAATTTTCAAATGAATTTGAAAAACGTTATGATATTAGGCTTGGGATATGATTTTGAACCTATCCCACGTTAAGTTATTTTTAAATGTTTCTTGATTTTTTGGAATGATTTCTTTTGATGATAAATGTATGTTTTTTTTGAAAACGGAAATTCAATTTCATATTTTTTAGAAATTTGTTTATCTGGACTCAAAAAGCTTAAGTTGCGGGGGTGTGATCATCTACCAAAAGAGGCTACTTTTAATTTACTATATTTTAAAATTGATTTGTATCATTGTCAACAAACACTATTTTAGTAAATTTTATAAATTGAACTTCATTTCACTTTTTTGTGAAATTAGTGTTTAAAGTGTTTCAATATGGGCCCAATTTATCATAAACTTGTTGAATTAATTAGTTTGATGTTTGGATTTGATATTCTACGATATTATTGTTCAAATTTTTTTGAACGTTTTTTCTTTTAGGATTAATGGATTAATTATTAATGAATATGGACATTTTTCCACGATTGTAGAAATTTATAGACAACGGAGAAAGAGACTTAGGGCCCATAAAATAAAAGTGGAGAAAAAAATTCAATCCTAATGATGATAAGATTTTAACTGTAGATATATAATATTATGGGTAGAATTTAATTCAACTGTAAGTGGTGCAAATTTTGAGGTTTTCATGGTGATCAAGGTTACCCAAGTTGAAATTTAAATTATGGGCCATATTTCAGGGCCCAACAAACATACACACCATTTTGATCATAAAATCTTAATGAATGGTCCAATTGGAATGAAATTTTAAAAAATCTTATAGGTAACCTTGAAGATTATATTTTTCTTCTATAACTATCCCAAATCCAGCCATCTTTAATGTCATATTTTTTCACAAAAAAGGGGGATGAATCTATTCCGAATTTCCTAGTCAACATTGAAAATACAAATTACTTTTATTTTTTACCCACCTTTTAGTATCCTAATTAAATGGGATAGAATTTAATAATGTTTTATTAACCCTAAGATAAAATAATAGTTATTTAATGTATGGTGGTGAGGGAATTGAGGGAGATTTGTTATTCTTTGAATTGAAATATTAGACTCTCATTTTATAATCACATGTTCATTTTTTATCATGTATGTTTTTCTAATCACTATAGTTTCTTTATAAAAGTTCTTATTAGTCTTATTATTCAAAAAAAAATCATTTTTATTATCACATTAATACCATTGAATCATTATGTGAATTTATTCACAACAAAAATTTTGAAATTCCTCAGACAACAGGGGATTTTTTGTTTTTTCTTTGTTTTTCATTTCTAAATTTTTCATTTATAAGTTTACTTCCACCTTTAATTGAGAGACTTGAATAAACGAAATGAATTTATTTCTGGTTTTATTCTAGGGAAATCATTGGGATTATATTGGATGATATTTTATGTTATTAAACTCCTAAATTAGTTCTATGGTTTGAGAGTCCTTTTCTTTGAATTATTTTCTTTTTCATCTTTGCTGACTTTAATGCCTAGACATCTTGAGTGCTAGTAAGATCAAATTACATTGAGTGATCATAAATGTGATACTATAGATTTATTAGTAATTATAATGGTAATTTTGTATGGATTAAATTAGTGAATTATGTTGTAGACATATCTCACTTATTGGATACATCTTGAACAAGCTATATGTGATTTCTTATGAAAAAAATTTCATCATAACATCAATATTCCTATGAAATGATATCCAAATAAGATTTCAATATAGTGTCTTAATGATGGCCAGTTGAGAAATGGTTCCTAGGATGAGTACATATATGGAGATAACTCAAGAAGGACATGAAATTCAAGATATTAAATCCTATATGACACCCATACCATTGGATTAATGTAACATACATTGATGTATATCACATTGAAAAACAGGGTTTCGGGTTCCAAATGTATGGATATGTTGAATACCACACAAAAATTAGGTTTTCTATCATACGAGTTAAACTTGAGACACTCCAACATTTATAGACAATGTTCCCAATCCAAACCTAAAAAATATATATCTCTCAAAACTCAGACCCATGGGAATGAAATAACTTAATCCCACTCTTTCTTGACCTGATCCACTTGGGCCCTACTAGCGGGTGGTAAGTCATTTGTGCCAACTCCAAACAAACCTTCAATATGATATGGGTTAGTGAGAAGTGCTGAGTAGGAAAAACTATAAATGGGTCCTTAACCAAATTACCTATATGCATGAAAACAATAGATCACTATAACAGTGAAGAGAAAAAATTAAATTTTTTGCAAAATATAGTGAGAAAACTACAAATGAAACAACCTTTTGGAAAGCATCAACGTACAAAAAAAGACAAAAAAATTATAAACTAGAATAGTACATGAACAACTAGAAATGATGTCTCAACAAGAAAACAGTTGGGAAAAAGTATAATAAAGAGATACTGACTCCCAGTCTCCAAGGTCGACCACCGAACATGGTTAGTACCAGGATTTAATATGCTTCCCTAAAACAAAGTCCTCTAATATAATCCTTAACCTTCTTATCATTTGTAAAAGACAAAACATGTACGAGAAGAAACCATTCATAGGTGATTATCTACATAACCTATAGGTGACTTAAAATTAACAAACACAAATAATAAAGGAGAGAGAGTAGTTGGCTTAATATAAAAAAGGCTTGTCAATCAGAACATGAGACAAAATTTTAATAACCCAGATATTCTCAATAGTAACCCAACTGAATAGAGAAACTCAACCTCCCTCATCAACACCTAGAAAATAATTATTATCCATATTTAAGGTATAAATATATATTTAAGATGCCCACAACCATGAAAAGGATTAATAGAATCTTTGTGGCATGCCTGCATGTTCTCACTATGATCAAAGTTGAGGGGACGCTATCTTTAGTAGAGGAACTTCATAACAACATAAGATATAGTGTGGAGGGCCTTCACATCTTTATTATGGTTCATAACCTATGGGTGCTATATCTTTTATTTTCCACTCAGGTAACCTCTCTAGAATCTGAGTGGAGGAACCTACACCTCGACGCTATCCTCTATATCTGAGGGAGAACCAATTCATGTGGATGGCCCACTGCTCACTGGATCTCAATGACTACATAGTACCAATCCATAGATAGAGGACCCATGAACTCTAATGTTTTTAGGAGTACCAATTTTACCTATGTGAATAGTATGGAGGACAAATTCCCTAGTGAAATAGAGGGGTTTTTTATCACTCTGATGATGACTTCTAATAGCAATCACCTATCAAGTATCACTTCAATAAGAATACCACTTTAATTTCCTCATGTTTTATATATGATTCCAAAATAATGGAAATGATCATGATCTATGTGGAAAACCTATCATGATAGGCTACTTAGGGTCCCAAATCGAAGACCCTGAGATGGATATACATAAGGAATTAGTCACATAGAAAATTACACAATGTGTACATAGGGTAAACATTGTGTGACCTCACCCATAAAATTGGGTGTTTCCCTAACTTTACTCTACATGGATTGCCTTGTGATTATATACAAATTATACATAAAGTTCATGTGGTGTCTTGGAATCACATCGTTTTCTCATGTATTTTAGCCCATGACTATATATGTCAGCCCATGCCCATTTACTAGAATGTGTTTGGGTACATTGGCCATGTATGAGTACACAACCATGCTCGTTTACTCTAGGGGTTTGGTAGTGTAATACTATATAGTCATTTCCCATTTATATGGGGTGTTTTTCCATGTACTCATCTGCATGGACATATAACACTAGAAGATGTGAACTCTAAGTACATTAAATGTAGTCCCCCAACCACTTTCTTCCCATAATGGGAAGAACACAGAACTTGTGCTCCAAAAATACATGTCCAGTGATCGAGATTACCAAATTAGAAATCCCTATGAACCACTATAATCCCCTAATTTACCCAATTAATCATAGATCGAACGAAAGGGGGACCTTTATAATCATAAAATGGATTTAAATTTTTTAAATAAAATATAAAAGTGGGTCAAGAGTTAAAACTAAAAATATTCCATCCTTGTAAAAAAATTATGAAGATTTGGTTCCAAAACCATGCCCTAAATCCTTATAACCTCAACCAGGTCTTGATCTCTACCAAGGAAAAGTCTGTAAACACCTCATCCCTCTTAGTTAGGTTGCCTTATGAGGGAGAAACCCTTTCCATTCCTCCCATGTGGGGGAAGGAAAATTGGATTTTATGGTTATCTGAAAATAGTCTATTTAATTAAATAACCACTATTTCTCAATTATCTCACTCATAAATGGTTTAATTCAACCAAACACTAAATGCTGACCATCTTTACATCACACATTCGGAGAACCCCACATTCCAAAACCAAATGTGTTCTCAGATTTCCCATATGATGTGCAATAAAATGGAAAACTATTTATTTTAAAACTCTTACTGTGTATGATATAATATATATTATTTTTAATATGTTAATCCTATAATCCTATGACAACCAAAAATAGTAGCAACTCTCGTGAAAATAATAGATATATATATATATAGAAATATTCATAGGAAAAAACAAAAAAAATTATATTTGTTATAATTTCAATTAAAATAACCTGAAAATAATATAATTTATGATTCAAATTAATGAAAATTCATTATGGTGGAAAATATATTTCATGATGTATATGTTAAAGATAAAAATTATTTTACACTTTGGTAAAATAATCCAAAAGTGACTGGCACAAAATATTTTTAAAACATTCCATCTTAAACCATTATAAATAAAGTCAAATATGGTTGAAAATAACCTTTAGAAACCATTGAATCATAAATTAAAATTTTATTGAAACATTTAAAATAACATGGATATGGAAGAAAAATAGTTGGAAGGGAAACATCAAAATTGGATTTTTAAAATAAATACACATACATTAAATCTTGTCTAGGGTTATTTATTCTCTAACTCTATAATAATAAAAAAATTATTTATTTATTATATAAGTATTTTTTAAATTAATTCAATTAAAATTATTATTATTAGGGTACTTTCTACTATGTTATGTTTATATTTATATTTAGTTAGGTTTATATCATATGTTTCAGGGTTGTTCAGTTCATAACCACAACATAGATTAGGCAAGATAATCATGGCCAAATGGGTCACTGTTCCATAATCTAGAGAATTATATTATGGAAATAATATTCATTTTTATATGAAAGCTTTTTTATAACCAACCATGAAATACATACTAGATAAATGATTCACATCACTTCATGGATGTAAAAATCTACATGTACACATGAATAACATTATCATTTCCAAACTGATGGAATGTTAAGAAATTAGGTGATATATTATCTTTCTTGAATGAAAATAATTTTATAAATATCATATATTTATACCCTAAATTTATCATTATTACTATCTATGGGAAGTGGTGATGTAAAATGAAACACATAACTTCATTGAAGTAGTAATACGTATGTACGCACAAGAAAAAGTTTCATTTTCAATAGGATGAAATAATTGATGAAAATTGGGTTTACCATAATAATAACATTTTAGTTTTTGGAAGATACTGATTTCATTATTTTATCATTGTTAAATAATATTTTATTGAGGTGTAAAAATAAATAAACATGAAATAACTCAGTTAGAACTTATACATTATCCTTAGATAAACTACTTTTCTAACACCTAAATCCTTCTAGGATTCATATTTTTTTGAGACCATAAACTCTAGGAAATGGGGATTAAAGTTGGGGGAGTGTCTTGTGAATGGATTGGTTGAACTACAATCCTCAAAATTTGCGAGGAAGAGAGGATATGTGATTCACTTTTATAAGTGAGTGGAGGGGTACTCTTGGAATTACCCAATGTATTAAATTAATCTAAATTAATTTTTATGAAAAATGAATCAAAATATATATATTTTGAATATATGTTGATTATTTTTCTTGTGTTTTTTAAGCACCATTGAAAATAATTTTTAATGAACCAAGACCAATTTATCGAATATAAGACATTATAAAGTAGCAACCACAAGTCATTAATAATTTCAAGAAAATTTTCATGATTAATCTTCCTAAAAGAATACAATAAGGTGAAAAATCTAGATTAAATAAAAATCCCCTACCTAAACCACCAATAAATTGGAAAGTGTTGTGCGATGTAACCTAAGAAACCCATTATATAAAATTGAATATGTGAAATCAATCTGAGGAAGGTCTATAGAAAAAATCCAACCTAGTAGTCTCTTTGAACATGTAGATCCCTAATCCTATCAACTAAATAACACAATGTTACCAAGGGTATAAGAACAAAACTTCTCATACATAAATATTAAATCTTTTTAAATGAATATTCAATAAATTTCAAAAATACTAGACTGATGACCATAAAGTTTTTGTTTTATTAGGAACTAGATATACAATAATATTATTTTATTAAATATATTCAACATATGGCATAAATATATTCCTATAAATTTTAATTATTAGATATTACCTAATAAAAAATTTCATTATAACCAAAGTAAAGGAAGCAAATAATGGGTGAGATGATATGATTAGTAATGGTAATAAAATGGGATATTAATTAATGATAATAAGAAGATATAAAATATAAATAAATTCATGAGATCAGTAAAATAACTTAATAGGTTCATACCATATCTTTCAAATATCATAAACAAGATTCATTGAATACCACATTAATTTTCCAATACATGTGTCATAAGTGTAATAAATAATCATAAACCAATCCATAACCATAAGTTAATGTCTTATAAGTAGGAAATACTCATAATTATACAATACATTTCATATGTCAAGGTTAACTACCAATACCATCAAACCGCAGCGGATCAGGAATCCCTACATATTTTCTGTAACATAATGAGTAATGAATCATCACATGTTTCATAAAGAGTAACAAGAAAATTAACTCATCTCCTATAGTGGATCAATCAAATAGACTTATTTCCTATATAGGATGATGAACATAATCTTGTTTCACATAATTATCTCATGCGGTATAAATATATTCCCACTGAATTGTAGGGATATATAGGTCCCATAAATCATAGAATCCATACATTTTTATTCCATAAGATCATAAAGAATTCATCATATCATATTCCCAGGAAAGAAAATGGGTTTTTAAACATTTCATCATATTATAATATAAGGAAATAAATGAGTTTTCTAATCATATCTTCATAAAAACACAAATATAAACCATCTAGAAAAATAATAATTATTTCACCATAGTATCATATCCCAAATAAAACATAAGTGGAACCAAAGTTTATTTTAGTTGATGAACAGAATTTCCAAAGGAATATTGATATAAAGTTCTTTATGATAACATCCTTTTAATTTTTATATCACTTATTTAAAATATATAAATTTCAAAAATATTAAAAAACATTTTATTTTGAAATAACCATGAAATTTTGTAAAAAAATTCAAATAATTGATTGTTCAGAAAAATGGAAAAATGGGTTCATGATGTACATATTTAAATAATGATTCATTTCAAATTTTGTTAAAAATTAAAAACACCCCATTTGAAAACGGACAAGAAGTTTACAGTAATTATTTTCGTAAAAATAAAAATATGGGTAAATTGTCCTTTAAAAATTCACAAAATAATAGTAAAAACGTAGTTTAAAACATTTTTTGAAAACATGTACATAAAGAAAATTAATTTTTTACCAAAGTGAGAAATAAATACTATTTTATTCTTAAAAATATTATTTTGGTATCTTTATCACATTAAGAGAAGAAAATTAAAATTAAAACATTTATACTCTATAAATAACCATAGGATATTAAAACATATGATTTTATTTAGGGTAATAGTATAATATTTCATCATCATAAACATAATCATAAATAATCCTGATAAACTATAAGATTGTAATATAAATATTTTTTTAACTTTGGAAACTTTTGAATTCTAATCCCCATTAATGAAATAAAACCATAAGGATATGTAAATTCAAATAATCTTAATAATAATCATTATAAAATACAATCATGGGTAGTATATACACCAAAAAAAGGAAATAAGTGCTTAATATTGCATGTGTCTCATAGAAATAAAACTAATATGGAAATCCATTACCACTTCAGAAACTTTTTAATCATAAAACGCAGTAAATAATAAAACAAAACTAAACTTTAAAAATCATGAAAAAATTATATTCATTATATAAGTTTATTATATATCTATTATAAGACCATTATCATATATTTCATTCTATATATGATTTAATTATTACGACTTAAAAATGTTTATTATCAATTTATTGTTAGAATCATGTTTCATATAATAATAACTTCATTTTTCATGTATATTTCGATTTGGTATTTTTGATTATTTTAATTTAATCATGGTTCCATTATGAAAATAATATTTACCATGATATAAATATCATAGATATTCATTTTATATTAATTTATTCTAATACATAAAAGTAATAAATTGAAGATGAATTAAAGTGGTCATATATATGGTAGGTCGTACGTAAAGATGAATGCTAAAATAAATAGTATCAACGAATGAAATAAAAGAATGATAAATACTAATTAAAATTTATTGAATAATTTTTAAATCATATATATCATATATATCAATTATATATATCCTTATTACCATCCAAATGAAAATTAAATGAAAAACATATCACATCGCTTCGTGGAGGTGGCAATCCACATGTACGCATGAGCGCTGTTATTATTTTACAATAGATTGGAAGGTAAGAAATAAGATGTGATAAAATAATTAAATAAGTTTAATTATATTATAAATATTATTTAAATATGTTAAATCCATCACTATATCTACCTGTGTGAGGCGGTGATGGGAAATGAATTGCATCGGTCCATGAGGCGGCAGTCTGATGTGCACATGATCAAAAGATGCATTTTCTATTTGATATAAGAGAAGGCCAATATGGGTTTTTAAATTTAAATTATAACTTCTATGTAAATTGGATATAACTATATTATTATATCATAATTTTTGGATAATATTTTAAGGAGGTGGAAGAATAATTAAAATAGGAACATTTGGTTATGAATTATACCACTTCTTTATTCAATCCCCTTATGTTGGAAACAAATGATTTATAAGGTAATTATCATAATAAAAATAATGAATCTATAATGTTTTTGGGGGAATTAATAAAAATATTTTGGTAGTCATTTTCTAAAAAAATGGATTTGGGTGTGTGAATAGGATATAAGAGGGTATTTCCTTTTATAAATGGGGAAAGGAAACCCCTTGAAAACTACTTGGTAATTTATCAAAATAATCCAAAATGATGAAGTGATTACCTACATAAATGAATAAAGATGACTATATATTTTATTTTATTATATTATAAGGTTGAAATTTTTTTATAAAACATTATTTTGATATGTTTTATTAGAAAACATACCCTTATCTATTGGTTTAATCACTGATTAACCCATTCTTATCATAACCATAATAAATAATTTTTACTGTATTTGCTATTAATTTAGATGAAAAGTTAAAGTTAAATTATTATATAATATTAATTATTATTATTCAAAATATATAATCCATTTTTCCAAATTCCAATAATATAAATTAAAATATTTTATTTAAAACCAAACCCCCAGATGTGATGAAAAATTAGTTTTCCTAATTGATTTTTTATATGTATAAAAAGTATTAATATAAAAAGTAAAAAATGAATTTGATTAAAATTTCATAAATTGGATTAATAATAACATAATTTAAAAAATTTTGGTTTTTAAACCCATATTAAAATTAAATATATCTTACAAATTCTCTAAACGAAAATGTTTCTTTAGTAACAAATTTGTATTTTTTTTACCATTCATAAAAATTTAATCTTTTCCAAAAATTACCACAAACTAACCCAATGAATATTTTTACATGATTATTTTAAAAATTAAATTTTATTTTTCCAAATGATTTATTAATTATGTCAAAAATTACTTTTAATATTTATTCACTACATTAAATAAAAACATTTTTCAAGAAAAAGGATTTTTCGAAGCTTATAAAGAATTTAATAAAAATGAAGTACTATTTATTTATATTTTTTATGAAAATAAAACCATTATTCACAATTTAAAAAAATATATATATATTCCTATTCATACCACCAATTTTAACTTATAGGTTATAATGATCTTATTTAAATAATAGTGTATCATAGTTTGATAAAACTCGGTGTTCTGTGTAACATAAGATATCGAAAATATTAAATTTATTTCGCAAAGAATATTTCATATAAACTCAGTGTGTTACATTCTAATACCTTTAAAGTTAATTTTTCCCTCGAAATTTATCACTCTAATACAATAAAATGAGGATACTTCTGCATGATAATATTACTGGGTTCTCATATATCTCTATTAAGTTGATGGTTTTCCAATAATACTCCAACATGATGAGTGGTCTTGTTTCATATCAATTTCTTTATATGATCTAGAATCAACATAGGTGTATCTTCATAGTAAATATAAAGATGTAGTATTATGACCTCTATTTTCAGTACATATGAAGTATCATGCATGTACTTAATTTGGAGGAATACATGGAACCGATCATGGATGTAAGTGATGTTCAGTAGACATTCCAAGTGATAAGCCATTGTCCATACTCAATAAATAATATCGAAGGGGAAAAAATTCCTAGTTCTTAGATTCTATTTACTCCTTAATCAAATAACCTTTCTACATTGATAAATTCAGAGAAAAATTTTCTCATTGACTTCAAAACATTAGATCACACTGATGATTATCATTATAACTTTTTGTTGAATTTGTGCTACCCTTATTTGTTTCTGAATGGCTATAACTTTCTATAAAATTTCTTTAACCAGCTATAGTGCCAATAAATTAATTTCCCATTCTACATTGTATCACATTGGAGTTCTATACTTTTTTTATATATAAAATCATAAGGGTTAATATGAATGTTCGAGTGGAAACTATTATTGTAAGTAAAATACACTAGAGGAAGGTGTTGATCCCAAACACCATTGAAATCCATAGAATAATATCTCAACACATCCTCTATGGTTTGAATGGTTCTATTATACTGACCATCTGTCTGAAGATTATACACCATACTGAAACTCAACATACATCAAGTGACTACTGAAGACTTCACCAAAACATCAAGTTAAACCATATATCCTGATCAGATACCATGGAATGGGGTACTCCATGAAACCCTACCACTTCTTTAATGTATACCTTAGAAAACTAATCTAGACATAAATCTTCCATGATAGAAATTCAGCACAAATACATAATAAATAGATTGATTAAAACCCATATAACATTGTTCTCTTTATATGTTTTGGGGAGTTTATTGGAAAAATCTATAGGGATGTTTACCCATTTCCATTATGGTAAGGGTAGTGGTTATAAGCTTCCCTTAAAAGATTGTCTCCTAACTTAAACTTACTAACATACCAAGAACTGAGTTATAAACTCTACAATATCCCACTTCATGACATCCCACCAGAAAATCTCTTTCAAATCTCTATATATCTTTCTACATCTAGGATAAATATAGAATGAAGAACTTTTAGCATCCACTAGATTCCCCTTCTTCAAATAATGTATAGATGGAACACAAACAAGGTTACTAAATATTATAATTTCTACATGACCAAGGTTAAACTCCATAACATTTCTCAACTTCTCTTATATCCATACATCATCCTTCTAGGCCTCTTTAATCTACACTTGGATAGATAGTTGTACACTCATTTGATAAAGATAATATTTCTCCCCTCATTTATGATTTTTTGATCAATCTTTTATAATTCCATAAATATTCAATCTTTTGTGGTCCTCCTCATTTATAATCTATAATGATTCTTTCAACTAAAAGCTTCATCCAAATTTTTCTCTTTCCAAGGGTGGTAATGTATTGAAAATACATTATTTTTAATCAATTCCACCCATATTCTCTAGAACATATTCAACTCCTTCTATGTGAATATATATATTAAAAAAATATAATTAGTATATATATAACAGGTCTCTCCATAAATAAAATGACTCCATATATTTAAAGAAAAATTCTCATAGCTAACTCTAAATCATAGGTTTGTAAATTTTTCCCATGGACCTTCAATTTCCATGAGGCATAATCTACCCCAATTTCATTTTTCATGAGAAAAAATACTAATATATCCTTTTATTTATCACTGTAGATTATAAAGTCTTCACCACTATAGGTTTTTATAAGAAAAAGTGCACAAATATACCAATCATTAGTTACTTGAAAATTTCTTCACATTCATCTATCCAAAGGAAATTACATCCTTTAAGAGTTAATATGGTAAGTGCATTGGAAAACCATGAGAACAACCAAAAATATTTTATAATATCTAACCAAACCATGAAAACTATAGATTTCATTCATCGTGTTTGGCCTAGTCTAACATTCAATAGCCTCTTTCTTTGATGGGTCAATCAATATACCCTCACTTGAGATTATATAACCAAAAAATAAATATTTATTTAGACACAACTATCTCTTGATAAAATTTTCAAATAGATTATTATTCCTTAGGGCCTTCAGTACAACCTTTAGGTGATCTTAATACTCTTGCGTTATTTTTTAATAGATAAGAATATCATCCTCAATGATTACCATGAACTGACTATAGTACTCTCTAAATAACATATTCAATAAAATTCATGAATATGAAATGGTAATTATTAAGAGAAAATGGAATAAATATATATTCAATGTGTCTATAACCTATATAAAATATAGTATTGTATATATAATCCTTCTTAACCCTCAATTGGTGTTATCCAAAATGAAGGTCAACCTTGAAAAGTATTCAGTTTTTGGAAGTTAATGAAACAAGTAATCAATATGAGGCAGAAGATACTTTTTCTTGATTTTTATCTTGTTCAGTTCTAGAAAATGAAGGTAGAGACACATCGATCTATATTTCATCTTAAAAAATAACCAATCTAATACAAGGTGATACACTTGGTATAATTAAACCCTTTTTAGGATTCTATTAGAGTCAGTTATTTAATTCATTCAACTCATTAAGGGAAATTATATAGTGCGTCTATGATATAGGTGTACAACTAGGAATGAGTTCAGTAGAAAAATCATCCACATTATATGGTAGAATACTAGGAAAATTTAATTAAATGACATCTAAAAAATATTACTCAATTAGAATATCACTGATCTTGAGTTTATCCCCAACCATCTGAGATAAACACCCATTTTTAATAGGAATCAAGAACTATATAATGGATGTGATTTCCATCCGATCTTTAAATCTAATATCATATGATAGAAAATTATATTTCAGTTTGGAATATCAGACATGAATTTTATTCCACAAAAAATTATGTGGGATTTATGTAGAGAATGAAAATCTATGCCTATGATAACATAAAATTCAACTAGGGGGAGAATGAAAAGATTTGTAGGAATAAAATTCCCAAAAAACTATTTCATAATAATAGATATGAGACACATTCATCATACCATAAGTGGGTTTTCACTACTAATTGAACATATAACCACTGGGATATAATTTATATACCATTATAAATTTTATTAGATATATAAGAGTGGGTAGATCTATATTGTAATAAGAAATTTGAAGTTATAGAGTGGAGGTTTTTTATACATTTCACCACATCGTTATCATACACTATATTAGAAATAATAATCACATGAGATTTTACATCACTTATCAGCATAAGTGGTTTATGATGCCAATTTTCATCATTAACCTTTGTATTCTAGAACTGGTTCATATAATTCACATACTCTTTTCATTTTAATAATTTAAGCATGGGTGGAAGATTAGTGGGAATCTTCTTATATTCTATTTTGTTAATTAGACCATTCATTTTCATTCAACATTCACATGCTTTAGGACCAACCCATATACACTTAATGAATCTCATAAATCCATTGAAGCAGTTCCCTGGACATTTATTCCCACATTCATGGTAGTAAATAGATGGATTTTCTTTCCACATTACAATTTTGTTTAGTTTTTATTAGTCTCAATCTTCCTTTTCATATGAAAACCATGTGAATTTTTGGAATATACAGTTTACATTTCTACCTTGAGTGCATATATAATGATTTCATCATAGAAACTAAAGTATCTGAGATATAATTACTTTAAGATCCATATATTTATGCGACCAATTAATATATAAATCTATCTTTTAGGTCAGATTATAATCAAATAAGTGATCCTCCAAAATCGTGTAACAGTTTCCTCACAGGTACCAAAAAATTTATTTTCCTTCTACTACAGATCAAGGAATTCGTTCATATTTTTCATAAAAATAAGACATGGAATGTCCTTATTTAAAAAAAGTATCTTAAACTAATCCCAATCTATAGAGTAAATTTCTCATGTTCCCTCATGTTTTTGATAATATGACACCACTGATCTTCATATCCTTACAAATGATAAACAACCGAAAAGAATTTTTCATTATCTAAACAATAGAGAATAGAAAATATCATTTTCATGGTACTATTACATTACTTAGTAACTAGTTGATTAATAGAACCACCAAAATAAGGTGGATTTAGCCTAATATAGGACTCAATAAAATGGTTTCCCCACATTTTCTCATTTTAAATTTTAGTATGATTCATATATTGAGAAACTATTGTGATCATAACACTTAAATTTTTCATTCTATATCACATAATGTTTGATTTCCCATAAGGACAATCAATAAATTTTAAATCTCACTCCACATTATTAAGATATCATCGGGTTCTATCCATTGACTTATATAAAAAATCATAGTGTAAGAAAAAATAATCGTATAGGGAAGATAAAAAATCATGAAAATAATTTATAGGATTTATAAATCAAGAATCCTTATTTTCAATCCATGACACCTTAGTTTTTACATAGATCATTGATGATCATTATTTATTCATGTCATTCATGATGGTTTATAATGTGTTTGTGAATTCAAAAACATATCCATTGGAATTATCAACTGACATGTCCAGCAAGGACCATTTTAATGATGAGGTGAAGATCAAATAAACACTAAATTTACTCTTTTTAGAGTTTTTACACCTAGGTACAACTGTGATAAATACATATACACTTGTTGTAATATGACAGGAATCAAATTTCATAAAAACCACTCGCTCTATCCTTCACCATAATAATAAGATATTTTTATATATTTAAAATGATCTATAGACTTATTCAAAATGTTCTCACTTATGTTTTCTAATTATAGTTCCAATGGATAAGTTATTCTTAAATATAAATCCATCTATACATTCCGAATCTTTTTGGACATAAATATTATATATTTGTAGAATAATTTTAAATGCATTTAAAAAATACTCTCTTGAAGACCATAAATTTTTAGGGTATTTTTATAATAGATAAATAATATTCCTATCTCATAAAATATCATCAAAATATAACGTAAACATCATATCATTTAATATAATTCATGGAAATACTCATAAAAAATAATTTTAATAACCTAGTGAATGTAAACATAAGAATGGATGTGCTCAGATTCTTAGTAAGGGTAAACATGAGATATATCAATAAATTATCATAATAAGGCATAAGATAAGAGTAAGGGTATGAAATCTTGAAGATAATTGAAAAGGTACAAAACCTATCAATTAATGATCATAAACCAGATTCATAGAATAAAACATTATCATTTTTAGGACATGCTTTGTAAGAGTGATAAATAATCATAAATCAATCCTAATATATAATTTCATGTCCTAAAATTGTTGCACCATCATAAGTGTATAAAAAAATTCATATTTCATGTTTAATTATGGAGACAGTCAAATCATAGTGGATCAAAAATCCATATCGATTTCCCATAACATAACAGATTATTTATCAGTACCTATTTCTGATAGTGGATCAAACACAATGACTTGTTTCTTGTAGTGGATTCTAAACGTTGGCCCATTTCCCAAAGGGGGTCAAGTAAATCAACTAGTTTCACATAATTATGTAATGAGATAAAAATATTTAACTAATGAATTGGAATGATATATAGATCCCCGTCGTCTTATTATCCTTACATTTTTATAAATAAAATCATAAAACATTCATCATATCATAACCCAAGGGAAGGATATGGAAATTCTGGAAATATCACCTATACACACAGTTTAGAACCGTGGGTATAGCCTGTGAAACTGTGGGTATAGGCTATACCCACGGTTTCATGAACCGTGGGCTAGAGTGGCGTCGAAAGAGCTCTATACCCATGATTCCTATAAAACCGTGGGCATAGCCCGAGAAAAACTCAGATTACCCACGGTTTACCAAACCATGGGTATATATCTATACCCACGGTTTGTTAACCGTGGGTATACAGTTTTCCAGCACCCAAACTATACCCATATTGCATAGCAGAATTACCCACGACTTAATAAACCGTGGGTATAAACATTTTACCACAGAAACTGCAGCTTCTGGATTACCATCATGAACCTCTGCAACTTCTAGCTTCCTACCATCCTGCACCTATTCCTACCATCTTTTACTTAAAAACAATAGAAACCATAATACAAAATAGATTAATTTCAATCATGGTGGTGGGAAAATTAAAAATTCCAACTTGGATGGAGAAAAAGGGATAAAATTCCAGCATTCCAAAATGATGCATTTCTTAAAATGATGAAAAAAATAATACATTCTCTATTTTACTAAGTTTATTACTAATCCAAATTCAATATTCCCATCGGTGTTAGAATCAAAAGAAAATGGAGGAAAAATCATGTCACACAGGAGTTCCCAGAACAAAACTGACTTACATTATCAATAATGATTACTACAAGACTAAGTTAAATCTAGGATATTATAAATCAGCACAATAATAACAATTTATATTGCCTCATGTCCAAGATTGTGTAACCATATGTATTGCCTCATACTAACTGCAAGAACATAAAAACAACTAATTATAGACCTTTATTGAAAATGCTAACAAGAATGAAGTACGATAAAATCCAATACTGAACTTGCATGAATAATAAAAGATTATTTTTGGTCAAGGATAATGGAAATCAGTGAGGATCTATCCCAAATGAAAAGAAAAAATATAATGGAATTTCTGCTATGTCAAAAAATAAAAATCAAAACAATAAGACAATGTTTTTAGCAAACTCAAGTGACCATCCAGATTAAGGAAATTTGGAGTGCACTAACATGAATATAGAAACAGCTAAAAAAAGTGAAGAAAAATATAGATAATAATATGTTGAATATGAATATGAAAGATTCATACGTTCACCAAAATTCTGGTTTTTATAGAGGATCTAAAACTAATTGTGGGAAGAATTTTGATTTGTGTCTGGATGTAGTGGGTATACAGTTAACGCTGCCAAAATTTTTGATGAAATGGTCCTGACCGGGTTTACTCAATGTATCAAGACTTATAATTCCCTTATAAATGAACTGACTCAATTGGGAAATTGTAAATAGCATAATCCAACTTTCTAGACATGAAAATAAATAACACACTACTCTCACACACTCAAACTACTCACAAACTCCATGCTTCTTGTTGTCCGAATTTTCACTATCAAAAAATGAATTTACACCAACATAGGTGTATCAATTATTCTCCACGTTCATCTAATGATGAACTCAATAAATCTCCAATAGAAATACCTCCTAGATCTCCTTTATCTAACTTTCCATCCCACATATGGAAATCTTTAGTTCTCTCTTTCTCCATGCTTGTTATTGTCCTACTCTTCACTAACAATGAATGAATTTACACCAACATAGGTGTATCAATTCTTCTCTACATTCATCTAATGATGAACTCAATGAAACTCCAATAAGAATACCTCATAGATCTCCTTTCTCTGACTTTCCATCCCACATATAGAAATCCTTAGTTCTCTCTTTGTATCTTTGAGATCTATTTCTATTGGTATATTCCAAGATATTTATTCCTTCTTTTGAAAGAGAAATATATCTATTTCTTATATCCATAGAATCACCATGTCACCCTCCAAATATTGATTCATGATCACCAATTTAATCCACTGATATTCTTTCTGAAAGATATAAATTTTTAACCTACAGGAATGTTAAGTCTATTCTAAAATAGTGTTTTCATTACCACCATGGTGTGGAACCTTCATCTTCCAGTAATACCTACAGGAAATTTGATGTTCATTACTTCGAAATAAACCTCTAACATGAATACCACAAATATCAACTCTATGAATATATGAGTGAACCTCGTTGTATCAAACATGAAAATGATGAAAAAAACCCTTTGATGATGCATTTGTTAGTCGACTCAGAAACCGTATTCAGGACTATTTGGACTTCTGAATTTATGAAGACTTTTCTTGGGAAATCTGATTTCAAGTACTTGGGAGAATTTGAAAATATATGTACAATAGCCGATGTGTTTATATGTTTCCTTTTTGTAACACCTCACTCTTTTCTTGCATTGTAATTTAAAGTGCAAGGTAATAATTATCGACATCAAAAGAAAATAATTTCTCAACACACTCATATTAAACCCGCCTAGACGATGAGTAATCAATTATAGTACTCAACCCATCATAGCGGTTGAAGCATTATAGAATTTATTGTCCTAAAGTTACAAGATGAGTTATTGATGCTAATCTAAAGTGAATCTAAAAGATGATAGATGAAGAAAGGTGCACATTTGGAAGATATATTGAAGTGAAGAAAGAATGAATATACATTTTCAAAAGATGACTCGTAGACAAAATCCCTCCACCTACCCAACCCTCCCCATCCCTCCCCACCGCCCAGCCCCTCCCCATCCCTCCCCAATGCCCAGCCCCTCCTCATCCCTCCCCACTACCCAGCCCTCACCCTCCCCCCCCCGGCCCAGCCCTCCCCCCCTGCCCAGCCCTCCACCTACCCAGCCCTCCCCCACCCCCCTGCCCAACCCCTCCCCCTCCCTCCCCACTGCCCATCCCTCCCCCCCTGCACAGCCCTCCCCCTACCCAGCCCCCCTCCCCCTCCCCCTCTCCCTCCCCCTACCCAGCCCTTTCCCTGCCCAGCCCCCTCCCCCTCCCCCCTGCCCAGCCCCTCCCCATCCCTCCTCACTACCCAGCCCCTCCCCATCCCTCCCCACTGCCCAACCCTCACCCTCCCCCCTACCCAGCCCTCACCCTGCCCAGCACTCCCCCTCCCCCTACCCAGCCCTCCCCCTCCCCCCTGCCCAGCCCCTCCCCCTCCCTCCCCACTGCCCATCCCTCCCCCTGAACATCCCTCCCCCTGCCCAGCCCTCCCCCTGAATCTCCCTGCATGAAATATGTAGATGCATGACATGTTTTATTTGGATGCAGACCCAACCAGGTAAGGTACTGTAACTGTTAGAAAACATCCTAAAATTTTGATAAGGTACTACAACTCATTGTATTACAGAACAGATTATAACAGAAAACAAATCTAAAATCGGATGTCCAACTAAATATGTTCCTTTAAGGTATGTTTATTTAAGGTAATACAACTCACTGTAATACAAAATAGATTATAACACAAGAAATACCAGTCAAACTCATGAAGAATGTGATTATCACTGTATTATTTACTGCTTGAGTTGTAAACAATATAAACTTCCATGCATCCTATCCTGTTGAAGAGTTAGTTGGGAAAAAAATACCTTCATCAATCCTCGCTGAGACATAAATGATTCACATATCTTAAGTTTCTTCTCTATGTTTGTAAATCGAAGGAATTCATTCCATCAGCCCATGCACATTCACAAATATTTCGGTTCATCACTATGCTGGGATGAGAACAATAAAAGTATGTCTAGCAACTCTTAGACATGACCCACAAAAATCAATATACAGTGGAGTCAATAGTGAAAACATATCACCTGAATTCATATGCTGGATGAAAGGGAGGTTAACTCCATGATTTTACGACCAATAACTTGCATTCATATAGTGTGTATATGAAAATGAAAAATGATGCATGGTAGGGAGGTGAATTCCACAATTTTAGGAAAACATACCTGTTGTAGAGATCTGGAACTTATTAGTGAAGGATTCCCTTGATCTCTTCATGTGCAGAGTGAGTCACCTGCAATATATAAATAAAAATAATCAATATTAATCTTAAAAGATGAAGTGCGTAATAATGTATGAAAAAGTATTATGCGAAGGGAAATACTGAAAATTATCTAGGAGATTATTTCAATGATATTACGAGAACATACCTATTGCGGGGTAAGCAACACATCGGTCAAGATTCGATTGAAGTGGCTGCTCTGGGCGGTTTTTGTTAACATCCACCTCACCTGTGCACCTGCTTTGTGTTTCCATCACACCCTTTAAGAACACTTTTAGCTTCCAGAATGTTGATTCACTCTGCATCCCACATACCAATTATGGCCGGAAACAGAGAGGAAACAAAGCATTTGTGCTGCAATGAATAGTCAAAAATGTCAGCTTTAATGATAGCAACCAGAAGTGTTTACCTTCAACTTGAAGACAGTGCCCCATTGATGATTGTTCAAAAGGTGCTGAAGAAAGGTGATGTCCTGGGAGTGGTCTATCCTCTAATGCTCCATGGTAATCAACTAAATCAGCTAAAAATTCATTTTTGGGAGCACTTGAAGCCCTACTGCATCATATTATGAAAATATGAGTCTGGGGTTAAATTGGATATTTTAGGATGCATTTGAGTAAAAAGAAAACTTGTCATGATGTAAAAAATGGTGTGGTAAAACCATACCTTTAGTGATGGTGGATAAGTCGACACCGTGTCCAGCTCCTCCCCCAGCCCCTCCCCCTCCTTCCCCACTGCCCAGCCCCTCCCCCTCCCTCCCCACTGCCCAGCCCCCCTGCCCTACCCCTCCCCCTCCCTCCCCACTACCCAGCCCCCCCTGCCTAGCCCCTCCCGACCGCCCAACCCCCCTGCCCAACCCCTCCCCCTCCCTCCCCACTGCCCAGCCCCCACTGCCCAGCCCCTCCCCACTGCCAAACCACTCCCCCTCCCTCCCCATTGCCCATCCCCTCCCTCTCCCCACCTGCCCAGCCCCTCCCCCTCCCTCCCCACTACCCAGCCCCTCCCCCTCCCTCCCCACAGACCAACCCCCTTCCCAGCCCCTCCCCCTCCCTCCCCACCTTCCCAGCCCCTCCCCCTCCCTCCCCACTAAACAAGCTTTTTCTTTTGTGTTTGGAGTCTTCCTAAAACACAAAAAACCACATTAAAAAATTAGAGAACGGAAAGTTGAAAACCAAAAAAAGCATATGAAACATCTAAATCAGTTAGTCAGCTCCGAATATTCATATAACTGTTAGATCACATACCAATCAGTGCCTTTACGTTTAAATAAAAAGATCAGAAGCAACTATAACTTCTCAATGCCTTCAATAGATGAGCTCTTCTACTTCAAAGTGGAGGACACGGTCATACTCTCCTGATGAACATCCTCTGCATGTCGAGTATATGAAAAAGAGATTATGTGAATGCATCCCCCTCCCATCCCATCCCTCCATTGCACCCCACCACCCCCCCCCCCCCACCCCCCTCCCAACCTTCCCCTCCCAGCCCCCCCCCCCAACCCTCCACTGCAGCCCCACATCCCAAGCCTCCCCTCCACTGCTAAGGCCAAGATTAGATGGCGAGATAATAATTAACACACCAAACCATAAAAACAAAAATGGCATGTGAATATTACTTAAAGAATTTTCAAATAACACCCCCGATGAAAACATAATCCAAAATTCATTTCACTGCATAATGAAATTCACATACAAGCAGTCCACCAATACAAAAAAAATTAAAACTCCAACACAAGTATCTCTGCTAAGTCAAAAATGGAGGGGATTAATATCCCCCCCCCCCCATCACCATCATCGTCATCCCCATGTCCAGCATCATCATCATCAACAACAACATCGTCAGCATCATCATCACCAGCAGCAACATCATCATCATCATCATCAGCAGCAGCAATCTCATCACCAACAACAGCATCAACAACATCCTCGCCAGCTCTATCGCCACCACTGTCATCGACACTAGGACCCTCATGGGAATCACCCGAGGCATTATGTAAAGAGCACATTGATGTTATACATGAATCAAAAGTGGTAGCAACCTCTGGTGGTAGTGACTGACTCAACATTGACATAGATTTCATGAAATGTTCATTCATTAGCTTACTTTTTTCACGCTCCTCTAATACTATTTTCTTTGTCGCAACTAATTCAGCATGCATACTTTCCAACTCAGAGGCCTTAGAAGCATTAGAGGAGTACGATGATGACCAATACCTATAGGGGACAATGTTTTTTCCTGGTCTACAACAGACTCTTCATGGATGCTCCACACCTAACACCTGACTCAAATGATCATTTGGCCCTAAGTTGTCAGCTTCCTCATCCATGGCCTCCAAGGCAGACTGTTGAAATTATACATATATTAAATTATGAATTTTGTATAAATGTTTGAAATATATATAAAAAAACTTACAATTATTTCTTGTGTTTGTGAATTAACTGAAGTTCCATCTTTTCTTTTCCTACTAAAGCAGAATAATTTGGAACGAGGTACAAGACCTTCAATGCCCCATTCAGCTTGCTGCATATGAGAAATGCACAAATTTGGATTAAAACCATATATGATAAATACAAAAAATTGGATTGAACGTACCAGCCGCTTCTCATGATCGGGCATTATAGTGCGCCCCAATGTGTGTAGATATATCATTTCATCTTTGTTTTTTTTTCACTGACACTTCCTAAGGAACAAAAAAACAATACAAGTAATAAGAATTAAATTTTATATAAAAACCATTACAGATTAGTAGTACCTTATACTGTTCAGTCTTCCAATGTGCGATAATTTTTTGATATTGACTTCTTGGATAGTTAGGTTTTGTGGGTACACCCTCTAACTTGGTACCCACTCTGCTCGTCCAACTAATATGTAACTCATACTTGTATGACCGCCAATACTCTCCAAGATCACTCAACCTAGCAGCTTTGGCAGATTCACCGTTAGGAAATTTAAATCAACTCTGCAACGAAAATGTTAAGTCATATAAATACATTACTAATATTAATATAAATTTATAAAATTTCTGTACCCATATCTGCGCCCATGCCCTATCCTTGATGTCAGCACTGATATGTCTCCATGAGACCGGTTCCATCGGAATGATATCATGATATTTTTCTAAAGTAGCCATGAAACTTCTACACTCCTTAGCATTTTTACCTACCATTTGATTTTGAGGACTGTAATCCACCATAATCCGAGTTTCGCGATTCTAGGCATCCCGCATTTGAGTGCGCCCACGTCGCCTACTAGAAGATCCCACTAAATAACATAAGAGGTGAAACGAAAAGAGTTAAGTGACAATACAATAAGACAAAAGTTAAATGATAAAATTTGAAACATTTATAATAAAAAACCCGATGCATGCTCCTGAATAGGTTGTGAGGCATCCGTGGACTGTGTTGGATCAACATCTTCTGAAGGAAGTATCTGTTCCACAGCATGCTCCGGCTGATCTTCATGAACAGGAGTGGAAACTGAAGTAACAGACTCAATATGTGTATGATGGATGGTAAGAATAGGAGGTGTCATATACATGTCAGAATATGCGTAGTAGGTCTGGGGATACATGAATGGATATGGAAATTATGGAGGTGAGAACATCGGTCGAGTCGGTGTGGACATGGAATGGGAAAAGAGGGTAAATGGGATGATGAAAGCAGCATGTATGGGAACATCCCAGGGGTCTCAAGCAGAGGGTGGATATGTGTGGTGGATGGGATGTCCACTGATGGGTCAGTGTAGGGAGTAGTAAGACGGGAGCTCTGCCTAGGTCTAGGAGGATCCCTGGTCGGTCCCTTACTAGGAAGAGGAATCTCTGAAGTTATATATCCCTAAAATAAATTTGATCAAAAATATGAACTTCATATTATATGTAATGCGGAAGATAAATAATTAGAATTATTATACTCACTGAAGGCAACTCATGCTTGTGTATAACAGGATCGACATCAAATAATCTTTTTCTTGCGAGCTTCTGTAGTTTTCTTCATAATATGTATAAGAATGAAATAAATATTTTTTAGTAGCAATTTTAACAAATCATACATACAACTTAGAAGCCAAAGAAGACAAAAAATGTCATAACATCTTTCAGTAATGATAATTTACAACCAATTTATACAGTTTTTAAAACCACATTTTAAACCCAGTTTTCTGAATTGAAATAAATATAATTAAAAAAAACAAAACCAAACAGTACTAAAAAAGACATATCATTACAAACTAAAACTAAATTATAGTAATTACATTCATACCAACCTGAGAAACTCACGTCAATGTAAACTGAATGAACTCTGAATATATATGGTTTCTTTTATATATTACCCTCCACTACCTCAGGTTCAACATCGTCTCTCACAATGGGACAATTTTTGTCATCAAATACAATATTTTGGCTAACACCGATGGGGGCGTCAATGGTGAAAATTTCATCCCCATCATCATGAAAAATATGTCTTGGGATTACTTCATTAATGACACCGTAATCAGGTTTCAGATGATCTTTCACATAAAACACTTGTTTTTCCGTTGACGCCAAAATGTATGGTTCATCAGTATGCAGGAATCGACTCATGTCAATAACTCTAAATCCGCAATCATCAATAAATGTACCATGTCGCGTCATTGAATCAAACCATTTACATTTCATCATAGTGACTCGACCTTGAGATTAGTAATCCAATAACAATATTTTCTCAACCAGTCCATAATAATATACATCTTTATATTGAGGTCAACTATCTGATGCACTGGCATAACAATATGTTCTAGCAGTTAACATAATGCCATCATGCTGTGTTCTCATTTTCACCGCTTTATCAGTTGTAACAAATTTATATCCATTGATTATTAAAGATTTGCAGTCACGAACCAAAGAATTGGGACCAAAAGCCAATGCTCTTAATTCTTGAGAAATGAAGTCAGCAGGTAAACTCAATACCTGAAATACATATGATTAATATAATTAAATATATATCTATATTTTAAGGTATATAATGTAATGGTCATACCTTTGATTTCAACCAAGCTGGGAAATCTTGGCCATGCATAGCCTCTCTCCTTCTCAACGACAAAGACCGATGAACTCTACTTATAATTTGTTTATGTTCTCTACATAAAATGACAATAAAATTATAAGGTATATGTTATATGATATCGTATGAGATAACATATATATATTCAAATTACTTACTTGATATAGGCATCGAACAAACCATAATTAAACAAGACTGTTCGATGTGCCATATTCCGCTCTTCAAAGCTCAATGTAACCAATGTATATGACCCGACAATTCCACCTGTTTGGGGAAGAGATGGAAATGGGGGCTGAATTTCCTCATACTGCTCATCTTCATTTCTCATTGGTCGATTATGTATTGTGCTCACACCAGAAAAATACATTGAACAAAAATTCATACATTCTTGGGCCAGATGACTCCTCACAATGGAACCTTTAGGATAACTCTTATTTCGGACATATGATTTCAAAGTGAACATATTTCTTTCAGTGGGATACATCCATCGAAAAGCGACTGGTCCCCCAAGAAGTGTCTCAGTTGAAAGATGAACTGTTAAATGCAACATGCAAGTGAAAAAGGATGGAGGAAATTTTTTTCCAACTCACACAGAATTAACGGAGCCTTTTGCTGCATTTTTATCAACAATGATTTGGATAACCTTTTAGCACAAAGGTCTCTAAAAAAATGACACAACCGAATCACTGCTACTCTTACATTATTGGATAGCAAATGCCAAATTGCTATTGGAATCAATTCATGAAGCAGGATGTGATAATCATGAGTTTTTAGGGATTTCAATTTCAAATGTCTTATGTTGACTCGTTTAGATATGTTGTGGAATAGCCATCTGGAACCTTAATATTCTCCAATATTTCCAGAAATCGATCTTTCTCTTCCGGTGTCATCACATAAGAAGCACAGGGAACTTTCCATTTGTTTTCACCAATACAAACATGATGTAGTTCTGGTCGAATACCCCAATCCAATAAATCCCGACGAGATCGGAGGTCATCTTTGGTCTTCCCCTTAATATTCAAAAGAATTTCAAGCAATATTTCAGATATATTTTTCTCAATATGCATTACGTCTAAACAATTATGTAACAAATCAGTAGACTAATATGGCAACACACAAAAAAATCTTCTCTTTTTCCAATTGTAAGTGACTTCAGTATCATCATTCTTCCTCTTTCGAGATTTCAACTGACCATTCCCTAATGAAAAGATGAAATATTTCAATTCATTAAGCACATCACTTCCTAACATAAGTTGAGGCGGTTCTTCAATGTCAACATTATTATCAAACCTCCGACGATTCTTCATGTATTGATGATCCATTGGAAAGAATCGGCGATGCCCCATGAAACTAATACTACGACGATATTTAAGACTTCTCGATCATGTATTCTTCATACAAATAGGACATGATAGTTTTCCCTTCGTGCTCCACCCAGACATCACTTCATAGGTAGGGAAATCATTTATGGTCCATAGAATGGCAGCACGCATCAGAAACGTATTATTTGAAGAAGCATAAAATGTCTGCACACCTAAATCCCAAAGTTGTTTCAACTCTTTCATTAAAGGCTTCATGTAGACATCTATATCATTACCAGGATCCAAAGGTCCAGATATCAGTATACTCAAGAAAGTGAAAGGTTTTTTCATACACATCCACGGAGGAAGATTATAAACATGAATACAACCCGGCCACGTGCTATGAGCAGTAAGCATCTGACCAAACGGATTAAAACCATCACATGATAGGCCCAATATGACATTACGCACCTCAACTGCAAAATCAGGATGTTGTGCATCAAATGTCCGCCATACTAATCTATCTGCGGGATGGACCAGCTCATCATTACCTTTAATTCTCTCAACATCATGCCATCGCATATTAACTGAGATTTCTGGAGGCATGAATAGATTTTGAAGTCTGGGAATCAATGGAAAATGTCACATGACTTTCTGTGGGACACGAGATGGTGTTCCATCTGCATTTGTCTTCCATCGAGATTTACCACATTCTTTACAGTCATTATGGTCTGTTGTTTTCTCCAAATATAAACTGAAATCTTTCATACAAGCATGGACTTTATTAGTAGCAAATCCAAGCTGATTAATTAACTTCCATGCCATGTAATGATTGGAGGGAATATCTGCACCATCAGGAAGCAAGTCCTTAAAAAATGTAAGAATATAATCAATGGAAGTATTAGAAATCCCATACATGGTTTTTCCATGATATAACCGCATTAAAAATTCCAACTTGGTAATTTTAGTACATTCTTGATATACTGGAGTTATGGAATCATCCAATAAAATTTTCAGTCTCTCAACATCATCGTCTTCAATATTTTCCTCATGCGTACTAATATCATTGTCTTCTTGCACCGGCATGTTATCTCTCTAGGAATGATGCACATATGGAAACCGATCAAATATCAAATTCTCCATGTCACTTCGTTCATTTCGTTTATGAACAGTCGAATATTGGCTCATCTCTCCATGGTGAAACCAAACATTATAGTTAGCTTGAAATCCAAATTTCGTTAAATGGTAACTAACTTCTTCTCATCTTAACCATGGTCTTCCAACACAATTATACTAGGGACACTGTATACATCCTCCATCTGACGCATTTTTAAATGCAAAATCTAAAAAATTCTCCAAATTACTTTGAAACTCGGTTGAAATCTGATCGATACGATACATCGAGCTTCTATCCATTCTGTAACAAGAAAAACAAATTATCATTCAATCAACAATGTAAATCATAATTAAAAAATTCATTACAACCAATTTTATTATTAAATTAATCAATGAATATTAGTAGCTAGCAAATCATATTTAGTGACAAGAGGAGTCCATGATTGAATAAGTAGAAATAATAAGAATGATCAGGATAAACCATCTTTCCATATTTATTTTCCATGTAAATCTAGAAATCATCACATTGGATATCATTTTATATCCTAAACCTGGATAATAAATCCGAGATCTATTTCATTTACAAGGATAATAAATAATATCTAGTAATAATAAGAATAACAATAAACAAATGATAAATTATATTTAAATCTCAAGGACTGATTAAATTCTATATAAATGGTTTGGTTGCTTGGCTTAAAAAATAATGCTCTAAACTGTTACATGTTGTTCAATTCACCTTTAAATATAACATTGAAATTTTACATTAATACATAGTAAAAAACTTTAAATTTTAAAAAAAAATATTTAACTTATTGTTTTTCATAATTTATGGAACATACATTATCAAGATTTGAAGATGATTTCCATGTGTTACAGGTCATAAAATATAGTATGTTAATTTTGAATCATTCCATGATTGGTTTAGTAATTATGTATGCAATCAAATAATTATGTTAAAAATAAATTATAAATGGTATTTTCAGATAAAGCACTATATATGATCATAATGTGTCTTATATAGTCTAGCATGCTTAAAAAATTAATTGAGTAGGATTGTCCAAATGAATTCAACTAAAATGTTATTATAACACTCAATACAATAATTAATTATTTATTTTGAAATACAAATGACTATTAATTTCTCATTATTTAGGTTGTTCAAAATAGTTCAATACAATACAATAATATTTTGGAGTTAGTTTCAGCTTGGTGTTTAGTGAAAAGTAAGATATCAAAGAGAAAAAAATTTAGACATAGAAAAAAATCATGGTGTGTTACAATGAATATTAAATTATTCCTCCCTATGTGGTGTGATCATTATTGGTTTGAAAATCTATTCTCTAAGGATGGTATGAGCTTGGTCTTCCTGGTTTTTCATCATATGGTTTGCAACAGGTCATGACCACATGGAACAGCCCAAAGAGATGATTTAGATATTTTAGTTCATCTATGCAGAGTTTTTTGGATTTGGTCATTTGAGAGGGTATGGCGTCAGCCATCGGATCGAGACTGTGCTTTGACACAGGACACTTGCTTGTTGAATCACATTGCAATGGTGGAGAGCTTCATCACATTCAAATATTGGGGAGGGGTAGTTTTTATGTTGTCAATCTGGTTTTATTTTCCTTGACCCTTAGGGAATTATTTGTCCCAATTCATGATGTCTTTGGGTTTTCCCATTCATCCCTTAAAATGTAGTCTTATCTTTATAAAAATTTGAAGGCCTTCAGGCCATTGGAGGAGGTATGAGCTCAGTCAAGTGTCTTTCGAGTCAGCTATTTATCGAACATTTTTTCCACAAATAGTTAGTTTTTCTTGATAGTCACCCTCTTCTTCTGGTATGGGTAAAGGTTAAATATTCCACCTATGTTGGGGCCTTCTCTAATATCATCTATCTATAATCAACTGTGCTCTTCAGAATGTCATTGAAGACAAATCAGCCTTAAACGGTGTGGACCAATCTCCTATAAAAAGAATAGTAGACATGACGGTCTGTGAGGTTGACCTCATTAGGTTTCTTAGGTTTTTGTATCTTGATTATGTTATTTTCCATATATGTAAGGAAATAATTGTAAAAATTCTCCTTTAATAAGTAATACACTATGTCTATTTGTTCCTCAAGTCATGGGTGACCCAGATCACTTTTTTATTCCATTCAAGGGAGAATTTGTTGTCAATGCCGCTCAATGGGAGGTGTCATGTGATTTAGGGAATTCCTAGATGCTTGAATTGGAACTACTACTGTTTTTAGGGTAAGAGAATCATTATCTACCTTACTAGTCCTTTTTCCCTATGTCATGGGTGTCAGCCAAGATTTGGCCTAGGTTTTTTAAATTGAATCTTCTAAGCATTGTGTTGTCTCTAAAAACTCATAGAATCTGTCTAGATAATTCATCAAGATAAAAGGTGTTCGTAGCTCATCCTAAATATTCCCATCACAAATTTCCATCCATTTCTTTTTTGATAAAGGTATTCTGAGTGAATATGTTAAACTTTTCCATCTAGCGATGAAGTAAGAAACTCTATCACTTTCACATTGTTTGCAATTTTTGAGGTCAAAAATCATTATTTTCATTAACATGGAGTTTAAATGATCTAGTAATTGATAACGGGTAAATTTACTTTCCATAGTGGATCCTACCAAAAGGTTGTTTTACTAAAATAAGGTTGGTCCTACCAAATTACATACAAAAACATCTTAGTTTTGTTTCATCCTACTAATCTTAGGGGCTCATCATAAAGTCTCTTTAGGACATGAAGTGTGTAGATGTAATTTTGGATCTCCAAAAAAATCAAGTATTTAGAATATAGTATTGTAAAAATTGGATAGGGTAAAGGTTTTATCCACACATTCGGGATATAACATATTTTTGGGTTGTATGGGGGTGTTCCTCCCTTCAATGGATTCCATTTTGGAATCCAATGATTCAGTGGTGTTGAGGAGTTCTTGAGGTATTATTGTCTAGGCCACCTTCTAACTACAGGTATTGGGAAAGTATTGATGAGGTGGCCCCACCTTCATATCTCATTGATTCTCAACCTATGCTAAGACTGAATGATTGCTCTAATGGGGAAGATGTTGTCACCATAATAGAGGAAAGTCGTAATCATTCAAAACTTATTCATTTATGTAAATCAATTTCTTGGATCTATACCCAACGTAACATTAAAATTACACCGTTTAATGCATATTATCCCGCTCCTGATGTATGTGATGAGAGTGTTTTGTCTCTTTTTGAAGACGATATCCAATAGAAATATTGTCCCTGATAGTTCCTCATCGATATATTTGAGATTCTATATCACATTCTCTTATTGTGCTAGTAGTTACTCTATAGAGGTAATTTCAGTTCCCCAAGGTAGTGATTGGTATGTATCCACACATTTCCCTTTATCCTAGGCAGAGTTCCATCGAGGAGAGGGAAATTCCTCATTCATAGGTGACATGTTCTACATATTTCTCTGATTACGTGTATGTGTAGCCTTAGTTTGTTCATCCACATCACCTACCCATAAATGAACAGTTTCCACATCATTCTCCTATATTTTTAAATCTTGGTTGACATCAATTTTTATATTAATTATGATGATGTTCACTAAGGTGTATCAAGTAGTGGGATTTACCCCATCACTCTCCATGCAAAAGGGAAATTATCTACTATTTACTCCTCCTTTGAGGGTTTCATTAGGGTCATTTATCTGACCCCTGGTCATATTAGTCCATTTTTTCTTATGAAACTTATCGTTTTTAACTTCCTTTATCGTAAATTCCCCCTACCTTGGTCTATGAATAGTGACCATAAGGGAATTTCCATTCATACTTGTCGAGAAGACCCAAAATGAAAGAGGTGTATCTCATAGTGGGGGGAATGATTGGGATGTTGACCATTGATAATTATCTTCAAAACAAGAGAAGATTAGTTCCTTTAGGGGTGATAATAATGATAAAAATTACCATGCACCTATGGAATGGGAATGATTTGGGGATGTTGTTGGCACTTTTTGATCCCATTTTTTAGGATATAAGGAATCCAATCAAGGATTTTATGGATCCTAAGATGGAAATTGAGATATAAATTCCCCTATACCTAGATGTTGGTGTTGATATAGAGCCACCGCTGATTTCTCTAGGACATAAGGAATCCAATAAAGGATTTTATAACATAAGATGAGTGAATTGTTGAATCATTTCACACATATTACTACATCATGTATGGATCAAAAAATTTCTGATATATCATTATCTATAACCCCATTTTTAGATCTTCCATCACCCATGAAATTCAATCTTATAAGAGAATATTTTCTTATTCCACACCTACCTATTGATTAAGAACCATTTACAACTTCACATTCCACATATAGAGTACCACACCAGTATCTTCATCCTATAACTAACATAAATTTTCATAAATTTTAATTTTTATCATTAATTATAATATATTTATTTGTCTTTTTATTAATTTATGAAGATATGTATTCGGACATGAGGACTGTTATCATACATAATATGTATAAGTTGATATTTATGATAACCCCAACTCTATCATAAATAATTTCCAATTTTACTAATCTATAGATATCTATGTGACACTTAAATCAACCAGTATCTACAACTTCAAATCCTAGAGGTTAATCATTACACATGGTAACCCCTATAATCAACCAAGAATCATTGATATCCTCCCATAACATTAATGGAGAATCACAAGTAAAATTACCTTGTTTAAGAGATGTCGAGGTGGAGGCGAAGGCCAGGGGGTCCAGGTAGGGAGCGGGGATGCGGAGCCAGGAGGCGGAGCTGGGACGCGGAGCCGGGAGGCGGAGCTGGGTCGTGGAGCCCGGACGTGGAGCCGGGATGCGGAACCGGGATGCGGAGCCGGGACGTGGAGTCGGGATGCGGAGCTGGGAGGCGGAGGTCGGGGAGGGGAGTCAGAGAGGGGGGGAGAGGGTTGGGAGGCGGTGGTCGGGGAGGGGAGGACAGGGCCGGGAGTAAGGGTCGGGGAGGTAGGGTTGAATGGGGGGAGCACCGAGTGAGGAGGAGCCCGATAATTCGGGCAGTATGTTGTTTTAATACCCACGGTTTTAATAAAATCATGGGTAAATATCAATAAAAACAACCTATTCCCACGATTTTATAAACTGTGAGTATATATGTGTGGGGATAGACCCCATTCCCAATAGTGTGGGTCACATAAAAATTTCATCATAGTATAAGCAATGAGAATGAAATGAGTTTCATAATAATCTCTTAAAAATTATCATAAAAGTAATCCATATAGAGAAATAATAATAATGGTACCATTAGATCATATCCCCCGCAATAGATAGGAAATAAAAATGGTTGTTGTCTTTATTGAAAAGAAATTCTATAAAGGACCACTATAACATAATTCTAGAAAATATCATTTTCATTTGGAAATAAATTATTTAAAATATAAAAATTTATAAAATATTTGAGAGTTTTTTTAAGAAAATAACATTGAAAACATGTAATGTATGTTTTGAATAATATACTGTTAAGGGATTTGGAAAATTCTATTCACACCGTACACATTAAAGAAAATTTTCCTTTCAAATTTTTGATAAAATATTAAAACTACCTAATTCAGACAAAAGAATATTCATTTTAAAACATTATGTAATAATTAAAACCTGGGTAAAAATTTCTCTAAAAAATATCTCATAATTGTAAAAACATCCTTTATAACATTTATAAAAATCACGGACATATAATAAAAATGTTTTTCGACTAAATAGAGAAATAATATCAATTTTTAAACAATATTTTGGACTATTTGGATCATATAGAGTGAAAAATGAATGAAAAAAAATATATAGTCTTGAAATAACCATATTATATTAAAATACATGAGTTTCTTAAGAGGTAGGACATAATATTTCATCATCAAAAACTTAATCATAAACAATCCCAATAAAATTTAAATTATTACATTAATATTTTACCAATTTAGTATCTTTTGATTAATAAACCTAGGGAAACAAATAACAATATATACATATGTAAATCCCCATAATTTTCCTAGTAATTATCATAAAATACATTCATGTTCATTATATACACCACATAAGAGAAATACATGGTGAATATGACATGTGTCTCATAGAAATAAAAGTGAGATGAAAATAACTTACCACTTTGGAAACATTGGAATCAAAAGCCCCATTATAGAATTACATAAACTAAAACATTAAATATAATTAAGATAAGTATATTCACGATATAATATTTAAAATGGGTATTACATAAACCACACAAAGATAAATGAGTTGTGAATATGGCATATATCTTGCAGAAATAAAAGAGGAACTAAAAGTCCCTTACCACATGTCTCGTCATTCTTCATACACGTCTAGGATACGATATAAAAAATATAGATTTATCATAAATATACACTATAACCATAGTCATATATATCATTCCATATTTTATTTAATTATGACCATTTATTACCTGTATCTAGTGCCTTCTATCAATTACATTGGCAAGATTAAAAGAAATAAAATCTCAAAGGACCGATCAGTTTAGTATTATTGGTAAAAATGATACATAAATGAGTCTTGTATTAAAAATAAATATAGTAATTAAAACATTTTATTATTATTTTAAAAAAATAACTTCTAGGATAACTCTAGTATATCTATAAAACCCTGGTAAATCATTCATATTATGCTTCATTGACTGTTGGGGAAAAATAGAATTATGGTCATCTTAAATGCTCAATGATAGTAAAGTATAGAAGAGGAGATAAGGAATCAATGATAATAGTTAATATGGAAAGTTAAATAACTAGAAACAAATTCTATTCATATAATAAACATAAAATAAAATGAATCCATATATTTTATAATGTGAAAATATCATGAATAATAAATAATGAATCAAAATGAAGGTAACACTTAATTATTGGACGTCATTTGTGAGGCACATGAAAACTTATATTGTCAAGATCCATCCTCTAGATAGTTTGAAACTATGAATAAAGACCCATTTTATTTTCACAACTTATTTTTATTGTCAGAACCTATTGATCCATCTAGATGTTATATCATGTCAGAACTCTACCCTTCATTGCATGTCCAAAGCTTTATTCATATCAAGTAATAAATTTAATTATTAATAAAATGCCTTATAAAATATCTGTATTGAATAAAAGATACAGTTTTATCAAAAATTATCTTGTAAATAAATTAACTATTAAAGTATACACATTATGTAAAATAGTATATATTTTATGAAATAGTAATATACACGATAAATGAAACAAATAATTTTGGGGAAATTAAATTTCAAATGATCATAAGAAAGTAAATCTTTCAAGGGTACTTAAACGAATCAAAGAATTTAATGTGAATACTATCCTCTTATAAATCAATTATAAACCACAAAAATAATGATTATAGTATGAATAAAATATTCCCCAAGTGGAGTAAAATAATGGGTTGTTGTCATTGATTAATAAAAATATTATAAAAATATCTTTCTACAAAAACTCTTGAGGGAGTTATGATTTTATTTTGAAAAAACAATTTCTTTGAAAAATTATTATAAAAACGTTTTAATTAAGAAGAAACCTCTTAAACATGAAAAGTAAGTTTCAATGAAATGATGGAAGGTAATGTTGTACAAGTCATACGAGGTAAAATTAACATTCCTTTTTCATGTTAAAAAGGTTAGAAAAATGACTTATTCAGAAAGTGACATGAAGAATACTTATAAATAATTGTAAAACACAGAAGGGTAAAAAATATATTAAACAAATCATTTTAAAAAATTATTTGAAAACATATTAATAAAATATGGTTTTTAGAATAAAATAGGTTCACTAACTAAATAGAGAAATGAATTTGAATTTTATTAAAAACATTTTTAAAACACTTGAGTACTAATGAGTGGAAAATGACACTAATACTTGAAAAGTTTCATGAATTAGAAGAGGAGAGAAAAATTAATGATTTTATAGAAAAGTTTTAATGTAATTTCTTCAAATGGAAATACAATTTAATGATCATTAAAGTTATTATTGAGGAATATAATCTTTAAACACTCCAAACTGTTGCATACCACGTGGAAACATTTTAAATCATAAACCTCATGACGGAATAATATTATATAAAGTTTTTAAATACCATGAATATAAATTAATTCTTGATATAATATATAAAAATTATCATTAGACATAACACCTAACAGAGGTAAGTGGTTAACATGACATCTATCCCATGGATATAAAAATTGAGATGAGAATACCTTACCTTGAGTTTCCTTTCGAGTAAACACCCTTTAACATTATGTATAATAAAATTATGTTAATTTTATATTTTATTGGGAACCATTTTATTTTTTATCATTAATTTTATATAACTTTTTTACTATATTGTATAAAACTACTTAAACAATTAATATTATGTCAGGTGTTTTGACCAAATTCAAATTATGGGACAAAAATGACTATTGTTGGTCAACTACGATCAATGGGTTCATTAAATGAAATAAAAAGAATAATAATAATGATATAATTATCATATTTATACTTCAATTATTATTTTAATATATATCATTAAATATGATTCTGAAAAATGTACCAATCTTACAATCATACAGATGGTAGGCCTTACATACTCATGAGTAACGTTCTCATTTTGAATGATCTTTATCAAAAGAACGTATGTATATTAATATATTTATATAATGATAATTATTTCATAAATACCATAAAATTTATTCATATATACTTATATATAGAATTATGTTTATGTAAAAGGAATCAAACCATGTCGAGGTGGTAGTAATCCACATGTCTAGGAATAACGTTATCACTTTTTAAGTGTTTCAAAAGAGTAATAATGTAATTGATATATATATTATACTTAAAAGAAAGAAATTATATCATTAATTTCATATATATTTTTTTGATTTATCATATGTTTAATTATAATCATCCCTTATAAATTTTATGGATCACGTGAACAATTCACATCGTTGTGAGGGGGAGGTAGTCCACACTTCCTCAAATGATGTTATCGTATTAATGAAAAATGGAAAGTATTAAATTTACGTGTCATAAAAGTATTTAATAAGTATATAGAAAAAATAAATATCATATATTTAATATAAAAACTGATTTTTTATCATAATGGTTAACCATGAAAGTTGGTAAAGGAAAAAATGAACAATCATCATTTTGTAAGGCAATAATTTTCCATACATAGAAACAATATGTTTGTTACCCATTAGATTGAAGTGTGTGAAATTTTAGGTACAAAAATTTACATAAAAAATAATAGTATATTTAGGATACTAGTTTTTCTACATAAAAATGTAATAATAATATATTATGGGGTGTATAATGGAAATAAAATTAAATATTTTGAGAGAAGACGTTACCACTTAATCAGGTAACTACTTTTGAGTTGTACCAAAAAGATTCCTTGGAATAATTTCTTCCAAAAAGTAGTATTAATGGTATTTGTGAGGGATTTTGGGAAGCTACTTAGAAATAGTTTTTTGAACCTAAGTGGTTCTAAAGGTGTGGGGAATGGCAAGATAAGATGGCCTTTTATAGGGATGGAAAAGGAGTCACTTAGAATTTTTGGAAACAAGTTTGGTGTATACATGTTATTACCAAAAAAATCAAAAAAACTTAAAAGACTAAATAATTGAAGTTTTATGGACAATTTAAGGACATAAAATGTGTTTTGGAAAAGTTTATAGGTTATTTGGTCCTAAAAGTTAAAGGTTTATTCTTTTATTAAGCTTATTTTTTTCTTAATAATTTTAATTAATTTTAATTACTTTCACTAATATTTTTGGTCATAAATATTTTTGCCTTATTATAAATTTTAAAATATTATTATTCTGAACATGGAATCAATTTTTCCAAATTATAATAATAATAGGGGATAAATAAATTTAAATTTAATCCCACAGGCGGGATGCCAATGTGGGTTTTTAAATTAAAAACATCTGAAAGTTAGCTATATTTTTATAATAAATTTCAAATTTAAATTGATTAAAATGAAATATATTGTGATAAATGGTAAAAATATTATGTAATTAAAATTTAAAACCAATTAAAATTATAATTTATCCTTAAAATATTCTATAAAGAAAAATCATTTTTAAACTAAAAATCTGTATTTTTAACTATTCATTAAAAAATTAAATGTTGCGAAAAAATATCATGAACTCAAAATAACCTAATTATTATGTTTTTATTGAACAAAATAAGTTCATTTTGACATATTAAATCAATTAAAGTATATAAATTCAAATTTTAAATAGGTTCTCCATTAAAAGGAGATAAAAATGCAATAATAAAAATATTGGTTTTTATTTATGAAATATGGTTTGTTATTATCTTAAGCATTTGAATCCTAACGGATAAATATAAAAAATATTTTATTTAATATATAAAATATATATTTCACTAAAATCTATAACTAATTGTAACTAATATTTTTATTAAGGAATAAATCCTTTAGAAGCATAAAAATAATAAAATTTATTTTTTATATTCAATTGTTAATTATCTTTTTTGGTCATTAATTGGTAACCCATGAATTAATTATATATATATATATATATACCATATATTTTAATAAATTGGTTAATTATATTTATAACCGCTAACATAATTTCCCAGTTATTTCCTATCATATTAAATAATAATATTTTAATAATACATTGTTATTTGGGGAAAATCATTCTTATTTGTAACAAAAGATATCGATTAAGGTAACTCTTACGTGTAACAAAAGCTTTCAAGGAAGGGTTCTCTTGCATGTAACACAAGATAACTCAGTGTTTCAGTAATTATAATCTATATCTTGTGTTGAATATATTTAAAATAATAAATATATTATAAATCATCTAGATATTATATTACCTTACACTCTTGGTGTTGCGTATTGTGCATGCTATCGAATACAAGGTCGTACTTTAGAATTTTGGGGTGTTACATTCTCCCCGTATTAATTGAATTGAATCCTTGCAAATAAAACTCCATCATGGTGGTATATTTTTTGATACATGCTTTGTTTAAAATTCCACATTGTGAAAATGGTTCTTAAAAAATCCTCTATAAATGAGAGAATAGAAAGAACAAAGTGCACATGGACTATCAGATAACTAGGTATCTATATAGGAGAACTTTATTGGAAAGTATAGATATGTAATGGGGGGAAAATCATAAAAAATTATAGGGAGGGAGTGAGGTCATCAATCATAAAAAATTTAATGATCAATAGAATGTTGAGGGACTCAAATCCATGAATCTGTAATGATTTGGAAGGCCATCAATTCAACAGAAATTAAGGTATTATGAAAATAATTTATTTCAATTTTATTCTCCTAATTGGGGATAAATATTTTATTACCTCATATTATAATAAAATATTCTTACTTGATAGGTTTTAATTTCATATGAACAATCCTAAATTTTGGTTCTGGTTTGATGAAATTATAATTCATACCTCCACTCCCAGAACATAATTACCAATAAAAAATTTTATGCCATAAGAACTAAAATATACTTCTAAAGGATCATAAGTCATATAAAATATGAAAAGTATAAACATTTTTATTTAACTATCTTCCAAAACTAATATTTTAAGTCATTAATATCCATACCAAAAAGAAACACTACCAGTTTATCATTAACAATCGTAAAATTGTTTAACTAAAATCAATGAAAAATTATCCAGGATGTAAGAACCCGATTCTTATTCTTGAGGCATGGGTTCCTTCTTTTCTATTTTACTTAAGTGTTTTTTTTTTGAAAATAAGGAAAATGGGAGGAAATCCAAAATTTTGTGACTACACACCGTGTACTTTTCCACACACCGTGTATTTTGGCCATGTGGAATGATTACACAAGGCGTGTAGGCTGGTCGACGATGATGGGTGTAAAAACCGACTACACGCCGTGTAGTGGGTATTTACTCATTGTGTAGTCAGTCAGCAGGAAACCAGTAAGGTAGTGGGAGATGAGAGACAATACACACCGTGTATTCATGTCAACAGATGAACAGTTCCATAGTGGAAAGAATATGCCAAAGGAACAGTTAAAAAATGAAAAATACAAGTTGTATACTCAATAGTACACACTATGTAGTCTATTTGTTTTTTCTTAAAATGGGTAGTATCCTCCCCTATTCACAGGGAAGGCTTAGAACCAGGGGAGAGATTGGGAGAGATGGCCAGATCTTGGAGGACCTCCCAACTGCACACCAGAAGCTCGTTTTCTGCATCGTTGAGCTCGTTGGAACCACACATGTGAGTAATTCCTTCTCCTTTCTTAGCTCATGCCAATTATTCCTATAAAGGAAGTTATTTGAGTTTGAACGAGGTTATTTTCACCTCATATCTACGTCGTTCTCGTGCATTTTGAGGAGATTCGTTCACGTATATTGATCAAGGGAGATCGAGGTAGGTGGTCTGGTGTTTAAATTCCAACTGATGTGCGTTTTTGTGTACAATTTTGCAATTAACCCATGTTGGGGTGTCTTTTGGCTGAGACCTTCACTATTTTAAATATCTATAATTTCATAGGTAATTTAATGAAATTTTATAACTGCTGTTTGGGATTGCTGCTTGGATCCAGGACCACCCCTTTGGTGCATTCCTCTGTTTAGCCATTTGGTTAGGTTACCTGAGGGTATACCATGATTTTTATAATGTATTAAATTACCATGAAAGTAATTGTATGTAAATTTATTGTTTATATGTTGGGAATGACCTAGTTACTTGTTTAGCCAGAGGGTCGTGTTGTGATTAGCCTGTGGGCAGTGCTATGTTCAGCCTGAGGGAAACTTCTTTTGTGCTAGTGGGAAGTAGATTACGTGCCTATGGGAAACACCTCGTACGCCTGTGGGAATTAATCGATATTCCTGTGGGTAGATTCATGTGGGTTGGGATTCTCTTTACCTGAGGGTAAGGGTTTTCATGTCTGAGGACACTGACTGATTACTTAGAATATTCACTATGGCGATTTTCTAAAATTTAATGATTAAATGAATATTAAAATGGAAATATAACTGGTAAAGTTAGTTAATTTTGAGTACTGCTTAGTTTATTACATTTACCTTTGCACACTACTGTTGAAAATTTTCACGGATAGTTGGGCACGGGCCTTTGGTGGGTGCCTACTAGGATTTATTTCTCACACCCTGTTTGGGTCATGTCTTCGACCCAAATAGACTATATTGTTGTAGGTATAGATATGGGAAAGGGTCCCTACATAGGTACATGATTGTTTCAGAGGAGTAGGAGAGCGTGGGACCAAGGTTAGGCTCGTGATGCTGCTGAGTTCCTGTTGCACTGTTTTCTTTGTTTGTTGTACCTGTACTTCCCAATGTATTGTATTTTTGTATAACATGTTCTTGCTATTTTCTTTGAACTAGAGACATGTTGAATCATTATCTATATAACTGTTGGTTCTCTTTTACTGTAGTTGTTCATTTTAGTTATGTATGTTTTACTTCTTCCGCTATTCTTGTATGTTTGTTCTTATATTCCACTGCACTATACTTTAACAAATTAGGGCATAGTTTCTTTACTATCAGACCTGGGCCATTGCTGCTAGTCAGAATCATCTGGCATTTGGAAAAATGCGCTTGAGGTCATGTGACCAACTGGGTTCGGGGCTCCTGTGGAGTGGCACCCGGATCCGGGACGTTACAAAGTGGTTTCAAAGGGGTTCTTTTCATTTACTTACTCTTTGGAGCCTTAGTCAGTGATAGGACAGACATAGTAGTTGGTAATAATCTATGCCTGGGACTAGCTAACCCGTGTACATGGAAAAGCCATTCTACCTCGTAATTTTGAAATTATTCTGATTTTACAAATTTTATAGTTGATCTGATTTTCATCGTTGGGTGACGCACTTGTGGTGTGTTGTTTATATGTTATCCATGGGTTCTATTAAGTTGCAACCCGATGAGATGAGGTTATGCCATCTCATGCATCATTTAGGCACATGCTATAAATTGAATGCCATGCATAGTTCCATGCCATGTAGGTGCATTAGAAATTGCATGTTGTTGTGATAGTTTTTGTGCTATAAAATAAAGCTGTTGTGATATTTGCTTTGATAAATACGTGCTATGTGATAGGGTATTTTCGTCTAAGCATGTTGATTGGATGGACTCCAAACATTTGTTTTTGGGGAGTATGGTCCCTCAATGACCGGAATTTGGTGGATCATATACTTGTTTACTTGTGTATAACATGTATAAGATACCAAACTTTGATTCGTGGGGAGTATGGGCCCTCACGGATCAAAATTTGGCACTTCGGTGATGTTTTTTAGTATTTGATGGGTTTTGGAGTAGTACCTGAGGCTTGCTGTCTAGAAAACTCAGGATACACGCCATGTAGTTCCTCAGACACATGCCGTGTGTTCTTCTGTTCGGGAAGAAATGAAAACTTTTTTGAGTACACATAGTGTACCCTAAGTACATGTCGTGTAGTCTCATCCCGTGTCATAGACCGTGTGGGTGGGGACACGGGGTAGGGATAAGATTTGAAAAAACACGCCGTGTATCGGATGTACATGCCGTGTAGTGTTGACCCAGATTCCACCCGTGTAACTAACAACACGGACGAAGGAGGCCTTGTGATATACACACCGTGTCCACCTTCGAACACGTCGTGTAGTCCGACCTGGGGACCCGACCGTGTAGCTAACAAACACGGGTCGGTGTTACCTCATCTTGGACACTCCGTGTACCTAAGGGGCACGCCGTGTAGTCCTTCCCGGTGGGAGACTGTGTGGACATAGTCATGTGGCTGGGGAAATGGGGTGGTGTACACTTCGTGTGCGGGTGTTACACGCTATGTGGTGTTATTCGAGTAGTTGGTCGTGTCACGAACGACACATGTAGTTGGAAATTAAACGATACACACCATGTAGATGACATGCATGCCATGTAGTCTTGTTCAAAGTGAGTTGTGTGGCTTAGCCATGTAGAAGGACTCGTCCAGGGAAGAAGGATTCAAGTACATGCTGTGTATTTAGAAGGCACGATGTGTGTTTGGGGTGTTACATGACCAGTTTAAGCTGGAGTACACGCCCATGTGAACGGTTGTGAGAAAATTCTGTGTAGTATTTATATACGCTATGTAGTCAGGTTTTGTAAATTTTGAAAACTTTCCTTCTCTGTCTCCTTGTTTTTGGTCTTTGATAAATCTTGACCTAAGGTGTGTGTTTGACCGTGTAGAGTCATGCTGCTGAGACGACCACACATTGTTCACCAAGAGAGTGGAAACAATTATACACCAGAGATGGTAGGCCGTGGGATACCAGTGGATCCTCCAGCAGAGCCAGATGTGGCTCCAGCCGTTATACTGGACACAAGTGCAGATGCGCAGTTTTGTGAAGGCTTCATGCGGTTCATGTAGGCCTTTTAGGGAGCATCGTCGGCTGCCACATCTATGGCTGAGTTAACTTGTATCTTCCAGCAACGGCATCCACCTACGGTTTTAGGGGATGATGGACCACAGGCTGCGGAGTCTTGGCTTGATTCATTGTAGACTATTTTCATGAATCTTGAGATTCCTCCAGGGTGGAGGGTCAAGCTCGCGACTTATATGCTGCATGATTCTGCCAAGAGGTGGTGGGATGTTACCAGCCAGTCTGAGCATCACAGAGACATGGAGTGGGAAGATTTTCAGACAGCTTTCTATAAATTCTTCTTATGAGGGACGCTGAGGGAAGATTGTGCTCCAGAGTTCATTAATCTACTGCAGGGAACTGTGTCGGTGATGGATTATTCTTCTCGTTTCACCGAGCTTCAGAATTTTGCAACCATTCTGGTGGGTGATGAGATGTTGAGGTCTAGACGCTTTGGGGATGGTCTCCGATATGACATCCGCGCACTAGTGAATGTTTTCAAGTTGCCTACTGTACACACTATTGTGAACTAGGTACTGATTACCGAGTGGAATATGAGGGAAGCTAGTGGTGTGGGCCAGGGAGGTTCAACTCTAGTTTCTGGTACTATTTCTACTGGTAAGAGGAAGAGAAATATGAACATATCTCACAGTGGTAGTACCAGATAGAAGAATGTTTCAGGTGGCCAGGTCATGTGTTACTAGTGTGGTAAGAAGAGGCACAAGAGACCGCAGTTTCCACGTGACCTGGTGGAATGCCGAGCTTGCGGTAGGATGGGGAATCTGCAGCGCTTTTGAAGGGTGTTCCCACCAGGGGCTAGTGAGAGGGGTTCTGTGCACACTCCATGTGCGGGAGCAGGACCATCAGCTTTTTACCAGTCGGGAAACTGGAATATGTTAGGGCATGTAGGAAGAGATGGTGGTCATGGCCATGGTAGCCAGACACCAGGATCTCAGAGGTAGCAGGGCAGGACAACTCAGGGTAGCCAGGCTGTGTCACAGGGTCGCGACACTGGGTAGGCATATGTAGTGCAACAGACCCCATAAGAGAAGGATCTCGGACCTTCTACTATTAGAGGTACTATTCTAGTATCTTCTGTCTTATCTTCAGTACTTTTCGATACGGCTGATACACAAAGCATTGTATTTGTGCCTTTTGTGGAGAGCCTTGGGATCTATGTTTCTTCTCCTTCTGATTTTATGATGCTAGACACTCCGTTGGGTACTAGAACAGCTGGTGTGCATCAGTGCAGGGAGTACCCCCTTGAGGTCGGTGGGTGTCACTTACTTTGGGACCTCTATGTCTTGGAGATGACGAGCTATGATTTCATTCTCGGGGTGGACTTTTTTGTTCCCTTTCGAGCTTTGTAGACTGCTATCGTCGCAAGGTGAGTTTCACATCACTAGAGGGCGGAGAGTTTCTATACAAAGGCAAGTGGGATGTTCAGGAAAGTTGAGATGGACTAGAGGATCATGGGAGAGGTGGAGTCACAACCCAGATTAGGAGTTTATATCTGGATGATCAGGGGAATTGTCAGAAGGAATTCCCTCCAGTGGTTGATCATTTCAGGGATGTCTTCCAAGATGACTTTTTAGGTCTACCTCTAGAGTGTGAGCTGGATTTGTCTATTGATATTGTTCCAAGAGCAGCACTGGTATCCATTCCTCCTTATAGGATGGCTAAACCAGAGTTACAAGAGCTCAAGAGATAGTTATAGGAGTTACAGTCAAATGTTTTTATCTGACCCAATACTTCTCCTTGGGGCTCTCTAGTCATTTTTGCGAAGAATGCAAATGGTACCCTCAGACTCTGTGTGGATTATCGGAAGCTGAACCAGTTGACGGTTAAGAAACGATATCCCTTACTGAGGATTTATGATATTTTTGATGAACTTCTAGGTGCATGAGTATTCTTGAAGATTGACTTGAGATATGGATATCATCAGTTATGTGTTAGACCATCAGATATACTTCTCATAGCCTTTAGGAATAGGTATGGTCTATATGAGTACTTTGTTATGCCGTTCAAGCTTACAAATGCGCCAGCAGTTTTCAAGTCTTTGATGAATTGTGTGTTCCATCCTTATCTGGATTATTTTGTGGTAGCATTCGTGGACGATATCTTGGTGTACTCTCACACTTGACATGACCATACCACCCATCTTGAGATCGTATTGAGTACACTAAGAGATCATCGGCTATATGCTAACCTCTCAAAGTGCCACTTTTGGATGGACCAGATTCACTTCCTGGATCTTATCATCTTAGAGGCAGGAGTTGTAGTAGACCCATAGAAGGTGAGAGCAGTAGTTTCCTAGGATCATCCTATGAATGTGTTTGAGATATAGAGTTTCTTGGGGATGACTAGTTACTACAGGCGGTTTATACAGGGATTCTCCTACCTAGCAGCTTCATTGACAGGTTTTACTAAGATGGGTGTGAAGTTTGTTTTCTCAGAAGCTTGCGAGACAACCTTCCAAGAGCTGAAGGGAAGGTTTACATTAGCACCATTCCTGGTACTCCTAGAGTAGGGAAAGAGCTATACATTTTATTATGATGCATCAGGTATTGGGCTGGGAGCTGTGTTGATGTAGGGCAATCGAGTTGCTGCGTACGGATCTCGGCAGTTGAGGCCACATGAGAGGAATTACCCGACTCATGATCTCAAGTTGGCTGCAGTTGTTCACGCGTTATGTTGTTGGAGAAATTATCTCTTGGGAGAGAATTTTGTGGTTTTCACCGACCAAAAAAGACTCAAGTATATTTTTACTCAGCGTGACTTGAATCTGAGGCAGTGAAGGTGGGTCGAACACCTTTAGTACTTTGATTTTGAGCTTTCCTATACACATGGTAAGGGTAATGATGTTGCTGATGCACTGAGAAGGAAGACTCACACACATGTTGTTCATGCGGCCAATGGTGAGGGATAGCTTATGGCTTTGTTCCCTGAGATGCATTTTAAGGTGCACGACAGTTAGGGGAAGACCTATTTTTCTTCCTTAGCTATGACTTCTACCCTCCTGGATAGACTGAGGGTGAGACAACCATCTAATTCAGAAGGCCTCATTCTACGAGAGTCATTGGAAAGTGAGGACCCTCCTCCTGGGTGGACGATATGCGATGATGAGGTACTGCGTTTACATGGACGAGTGTGGGTTCTATGGGATATATGCGAGGAGTTGATGCGAGATTTCTATGCTTCACCTTGGTAAGTTCATCCCAGAGTTACCAAGTTGTACCGTGACTTGAGACGTCAGTACTGGTGGCCGAGTATGAAGAGAGAAGTAACTGGTTTTGTTACAAGATGTTCTACCTGTCAGTAGGTGAAGGTGGAGCATCAGAGGCCAGCCGAACTATTACATCAGTTACCTATTCTAGAGTAGAAATGGGATGATGTCGCTATGGACTTCGTGACTGGGTTGATGAGGTCACCTTGAGGAAATGATGATGTGTGGGTTGTTGTGGAAAGACTCACGAAGGTAGCTCACTTTTTTCTGATCAAGGAGACCTTTGGTGTTGACGAGCTTAGAAAGTTGTATATCCGAGAGGTTGTACATCTTCATGGGGTTCCATGTTCTATCGTTTCAGATAGGGATGCCCATTTTAGGTATCATTTCTAGTTGAGTTTTCAGAGGGCAATGGGTACACAGGTGCTTCTGAGCACAGCTTACCACCCTCATATAGATGGCCAGTCAGAGCTTAGGACACAGGTGCTAGAGAACATGCTACGTGCATGCGTCCTAGAATTTGGGGGCTCTTGAGGGAAGCATATTCCCCTAGTTGAGTTTTCCTATAATAATAGTTTTCAGGATACTAATGAGATGACACTTTACGAGGCTTTATATGGTAGGCCATGCTGATCACCTTTATGTTGGATGGAGGCAAGTGAGGTGACTTTACTGGGACCACGTCTTGTGCAGGAGATTTCTGAGCTGGTCCAGTTGATTCAGAAGCGGATGGCTACTGCACAGTCTCGTTAGAAATCTTATGCTAATATTCGGAGACAACCCTTGGAGTTTGTGGTTGGTGATAAGGTGTTCTTGCATGTTTCATCTAGGTTGGGACACAGACGAATTAGGAGATAGGGTAAACCTTCACCGAGGTATGTGAGGCCATTTTAGATTCTAGAGAGAGTCAGGCCGGTGCCTATCGGTCGTAGTGACCACAGAGGTACCAGGCCATGCATGATGTCTTCCATGTATCTCACTTGCGACACTATCATTCAGACTCGTCTCACATATTTCATCCAGAGGAGGTTGAGATTCAGATATATGCATCCTTTGATGAGGATCCGATTCGTATCGTCGATAGGATCATGAATGTTCTCCGAGGCTAGTCAGTTTCTCTCGTATGGGTGATATGGTAGCATGGCCGAGTGCAGGACGAAACCTGGGAGCAGGAGATCGACGTATGTGCTCAGTGGCCAGAGTTTTTCTAAGCTTTATATTCACCACCCTTAAAATGGAAATTCAGGGATGAATTTATTTTAGGGGGGAAGTTTTTAAGAACCTGGTTCTTATTCTTGTGGTACGGGTTTCTTCTTTTCGATTTTCCATAAGTGTTTTTTTTTGAAAATAAGGAAAATGGTAGGAAATCTTAAATTTTGTGACTATACACCGTGTAATTTTCCACTTACCGTGTATTTTGGCTGTGTGGAATGAGTACACAGGGCATATAGGCCGATCGATGATGATGGGTGTAAAAACCAACTACACGCGGTGTAGTGGGTATTTACACTCCGTGTAGTTAGTCGGTAGGAAAATAGTAAGGTGGTGGGAGCTGAAAGATAGTACATTCCATGTAATCAAGAAACCATGTCGTGTAATCATGTTGACAGATGAACAATGCCGTGGTGGAAAAAAGTCGTCGAAGGAACAATTAAAAAAAATGAAAAATACACACTATGTACTCAATAGTACATGCATTGTAGTTTGTTTTTTCACATAAAATGGGCAGTAGCCTCCCCTATTCACAGGGAAGTCTTAGAACCAGAGGAGAGTTTGGGAGAGACGGCCGGAGCTTAGAGAACCTCTCGACCGCACACCAGGAACCTATTTTCTGCACCATCAATCTCGTTGGAACTGCACAGGTGAGTTCTTCCTTATCCTTGCATTCCTCTTTCCAATTATTCCTCTAAAGGATGTTATTTTAGTTTGAACGAGGTTATGTTCAACTTAGATCTACATCATTCTCAGGTATTTCGATGAGTATCATTCACGTATATCGATCTGGGGCGATCGAGGTAGGTGGTCTGGTGTTTAAATTCCAACTGTTGTGCGTTTTTGTGTACCATTGTGCAATGAACATATGTTGGGGTGTCATGTGGCTGAGGCCTTGGATTTTTTAAATACCTAGAATTGCATAGGTAATTTAATGAAATTGTAAAACTGCTATTTGGAATCTCTTCTTGGATCCAGGACCACCCCTAGGGTGCATTCCTCTGTTTAGCCGTTTTTCCATGTTACCAGAGGGTATACCGTGATTTTTAGCATGTCTTAATTTACCTTAAGGGTAATTGTATATAAATTGCTTGTTTTTATGTTGGGAATGACCCGATTACTTGTTTAGCATGAGGGAAGTGTTGTGATTAGCCAGTGGGCAGTGCTCTGTTCAGCTTGAGGGAAACGTCTTTCGTGTCTATGGGTGGTAGACTCTGTGCCTTTGGGCGACACCTCGTACGCCTATGGGAATTACTCGATATGCCTATGGGAAGATTCATGTGGGTTTGGATTCTCTTTACCTAAGGGTAAAGGTTTTCATGTCTGAGGACACTGACTGATTACTTAGAATATTCACTGGTGTGATTTTCTTATATTTAACGATTAAATGAATATTAAAATGGAAATATAACTGTTAAAGTTAGTTACTTTTAAGTACTGATTAGTTTATTGCATTTACCTTTGCACAATGTTGTTGCACATTTTCACGGACAGTTGGGCACGAGCCTTTGGTTGGAGCCTACTGAGATTTATTTCTCACACCCTATTTGGGTCATGTCTTCGGCCCAAACAGACTATATTTTTGCAGGTTTGGATAGGGGAAGGGGTCCCTACACAGGTATATGATTGTTGTAGAGGAGTAAGAGAGCATGAGATCGAGCTTAGGCTCATGATGCTGTTGAGTTCCTGTTTCACTGTTTTGTTTTGTTTGTTGTAACTATACTTTTCAGTGTATTGTATTATTGTATAACATGTTCTGGCTATTTTCCTAGAACAAGAGACATGTTGCATCATTATATATATAACTTTTGGTTCTCTTTTACTGTAGTTGTTCATTTCAGGTATGTATGTTTTACTTCTTCTGCTATTGTTGTATGTTTTTTCTTGTATTCCGTTGTGCTACACTTTGACAAATGAGGGCATAGTTTCCCTACTATCAGACAGGGACCTCGCTGCTGGTCGGCAACCCCTGATGTTTGGGGAAATGCGCTTGAGTTCATGTGACCAACCGGGTTTGGGGCACCCATTGAGTGGAACCCAGATCCGGTACGTTACACATGACATTGCATAGATCAGTGGTTTGAGTGAAACCTTTACCATACCTCGGTCACAGGTTCAATACCCGTGTCTTTGCCAGATTTGATTTTCTCTACCAGCTTATAGGTTGTCCTTTTCTAAAACCCAATTAATATTATTTTTAAAATAAATACGATGGACATTTTTTTAATATGGATAATAAAAAAATATCATTTTAACTATGGTTTTCAATAAAACTTCAATACATAGATACTTAATCCATTTATTTACACATATGTCCTTTCTTGGTCTTGGGTTTATCCAAAATATCAATTATATAATTTCTAAATCATGGCACCATATTTTTAAATCTAAAACACTTTAAGTTTAAAAAAGGTCATCCTTTGTCATCATCCATCCAAATTGTTCATAATGGGTAGTAATGAAAATGTGGATTATCCAAAGCATATCCCCAAAGAGTGTTAAACTAGGTGCGTAGTAGGGCTCAATTTTGTGTACCAGGTTACCTCAAGTCAGGCCCAGAACACTGTGTTGGATTTGTTACAACTATGTATATTTGTTCCAGAACCAGGTCCACCTTTAGTATCTAGACAATGATTTATTACTAGGAAGACACACATAATCAATAGACTAAAAAAATTTCTAAGATTTATTTTCTAAACTTATCCTCAAATTATACATTGGGGTTGTGTTCTCTAACCCATGTTTTCCTAAATCTAGTTCCCAAGGTCGCTAATAAACTTCCTTTGAAACCAACTATAGTGAACCGACCTCTTAGAACCAATGTTTGCTATCAATTACATTGACATGATTTAAAGGAATCAAATCTCAAAGAATTGATCAGTTTAGTAGTCATGGTAAACAATATACATAAATGATTCTTGTATTACAAATGAATATACTAATTACAACATATTTTTTATTTTCAAATAAATAACACTGAGTATAACTCTAATACATCTATTAAATCCATGCATATCATTCATAATACTTTTCGTTGATTCCTAGGGTAGGGAAACATAATAAGGGTCAACTCAAATGATCAATAAGGGTGAAGTATAGAGGAAACAATAATGAATCAATTAGAATATTTAAAATGGAAAGGAAAATAACTAAACACAAATGGCATGTTAATCAATAAATAGAATGAAAGTACATAAACAATATGGAATGGTAATAACTGGAAACACATGCCATTAAAAAAATAAACTAAGAATGAAATGAGTACATAGATTTTATCATGTAAAAATATGATGGATAATAAATAAATAATCAAAATTAAAGCAATGATTAATTTTTGGATGTCAAGTTTCAGGCACATGAAAAACTATAATATTAAGATTCATCATCTAGACGGTTTATAACTACAGATAGAAACCCATTTAGTTTTTAAAAGTTATTTGTCCTTTGAGAACCCATCGATGCATCGAAGAGATATATAATGTATAGGCTCCACATATCATTTCATGCTCAATGATTTTTTTATATAGATTAATTGATTTAATTATTAAATAATAAGTTTTTTTAAATATACATATTGAATAAATTAGATAGATTTATGAATAATTCCGTAGTTAATAAAATAACTAATAAAGTATACACCATATGTTAAGATGTAAATGGTTTAGGAAATAGTAATATCCATAATAAATGAAATGGATAATTTAGGGGAATGTCAATATCAAATGTTTATATGAAATTTAATATTTAGAGGGGACATAAAAAAATTGAGAAAGTGGAAGTGAATACTATCCTTGGAAAAATCAATTAAAAACCATCCAGAGAAAGGTTAAGAATGGTATCAATACCATATTTCCAAAGTGGATTAAAATAAATGGAGATTTTCAGTTATGAATGGAAATATTATAAAAATATATTTTTAAAAACATTCCTGAGAAATATGTCTTTTTTCTAAAATCTTTTTACAAAACTTTTCTCTACATTTTATTTTTTGTAAACATTTTCTTTAAAAAAATTATTTTGAACATTCCAAGGAAGTTTTGAATAAATGACGATTGGTAAATCCATACATGTCACATGAGGTAAAAAGAACATTCCCTCTTTTTGTAAAAAAGTATAGAAAAATTCCTTGGTCGAAAAGCGACAAGAAGATTCCTTTTAAAACAAATGTAATGAAAAATAGGGGTAAAATGTATTTAAAAAATAATTTTAAAACCAATTTTGCAATAATTTTATTAAAAAATGGTTTTTAGAAGAAAACATGTTCCTTGGATAAAGAGATAATGAATTCGGGTATTCTTAAGAACAATTTTAAAACAAATTAAGTACCAAAGAGTTGAAAAATTGTACTAATAATTGAAAAAGGTCATGCATTACCAAAGGAGAAAAAATGAAAGGATTTATTGAAAATTTTAAAAAAATTACCTCAAATAGAAATACCATATAAATATCATTAAAGCTATTGTTGAAGAAAATAATATTTAAACATTCCAAAGTGTCCCATACCACTGTAAAACATTTTTAATCATAAACCTCTTGATGGAATAATATTTAATGAAAGACTTAAATATATTGAAGATACAAGAATTCAATATATATTATATAAAAATGGTTATTGGATACACCACTGGAAATATGTAAGTTCTGAACAATAGATTTATCCCACGAATATCAAAAGTTGGACGAGAATCCCTTACCTTTAGTTTCTTTTCGGGTGAACACCATTTAACTTTCTCTATAATGAACTTGTGTTAATTTTATACTTTATTGAGAAAATTTTTCAAGTTTATCATTAATTTTATTTCACTTTTTATTATATTGTATACAACTACTTAAAAATTAGGATTATATTCGAAGTTTGGCCAAATTCAGTTTATGTGTTAAAAATAACTTTTGTAGGTCTAATATGGTCAAAGGGTTCATTACATGGAATCTCAAGAATAATAATCAAGAAATAATTAACATATTTATACATAAATTGTTATTTGAATATCTATAATGAAATATTTTCTTGAAAAATTAACCAACGTACTTATGTACACACATTAAATATCAATCATTAAATATGGCTTTGAGACGTTAGGTCATACATTTGCATAATTAATGTTCTCATATTCAATTATCATTATCAAAATATGGTTAGTAAAGAAATATATTTCCAGAATGGTAATTATATATTAAATACCATATTATTTTATAATATATAATTATATCTAAAAAAAGTCTGATGTAAAATTATCACATCATGTTAAGGAGGGAGCCATCCACATATCCATGGATGAAGTTATCACTTTTAAAGTGTTTTAAAGGGTAATAATGAAAAATATATATATATATATATATTTAAATTGAGGTAATTATTTAATAAATGTATTATATATGTTTTTTATGTCTCATTTGTTTAATTATAATCATACTTTATACATTCCACGGATTGTGTGAATGAATCACATCGCTTTGAGGGGGTGGTAGTCCACAATTCCTCAAACGATGTTATTGTATTTATGAAAAAAAGCAAGTATTAAAAATATGTGTTATAAGAAGGATTAAATAAGTATAAATAAATAATAAATATAATAAATATGATATATAATAAGATATTCAATCATAATGCCCAACCATGAAAGTTGGAAATGTAAAAATGAACCATCATCATTTCGTGAGGTAGCAATTCTTCATAAATAGAAATAGTATGTTCTTACCAATTATATGGAAGTTTGTGTAAGTGTAGGTAAAACCATTTACATAATAAAAAATATTATATTGAAGATATTGGTGTTGTTAAATGATAATGGAATAATAAGATACAAGGGATTGGATAATGGAAATAAAATTAATGTTTTTGAGAGAAGATATTACCTCTTAATTATGTAACTACTTTTTGTTTGTACCAAAACGATTATTTGGAAGGATTTATTCCATAATGGAGGATCCAAGGTCAATTAAAGGGGCATTAGGAAGATATTTGGGTAAATATTTCCCAAACATAAGAGTTTTTAGAGGTGTGAGGAATGGGTAGAGGTGGTAGCCTTTTATTGGGATGAAAAAGGACTCTCTTGGAAATTTTTGAAACAAGTTATGTGTACACATGTTATTACATAAAATTTTTTATAAAAAACCAAAATAACTCAATAATGTAAGGTTTATGGATGATTTATGGACATAAAATTAGTTTTGGACAAGTGTATTGGTTCTTTGGCCCCCTAAGTAAATGTTTTAGTACTTTGTTAAGATTAATTTTTCCTTAATAATTGAAATTAATTTTATGTACATTCACTTATATTTTTTGTCAATTTTTTCGTATTATTAGAAATTATAAATTCTTATGATTCAAAATATGCAATCCATTTTTCCAAATTCCAATCACAGGAGTGGAAGAAATCAATTTAAAATTTATCCCATATGTGGGATGATAATTCATGTTTTTAATGTAAAAACATCTGCAAGTTAGCAAGGTTTTTAGTATCAATTTATTTATTAAATTGATTAAAATGAAATATATTTTATTAAATAATTAAAATATTATATAATTAAACTTTAAAACCAATTAAAATTATAAATTAACCTTATAAACATATTACATGAAAAAGTATTTTTATACTAAAATTCCGTATTTTTACTTATTCACTAAAAAATGAAAGTTTCCAGAAAAATAAAAAAATTCAACCTAACCTATTTATTTTCTTTTATTTAAAATATGAATTTTAGTTTGAGATATTTTAAAAATTAATGTGAAAATGTTAAAATTTAATATGGGTTCTCCATTAAAAGGGGATAAAAATGCCTTAACAAAAATATAGAGTTTTTATGTATGAAATATGGACTGTTCATATCTTATGCATATCAAACCTAATAGATACATATAAAAAATATTTGATTGAATGTATAAATATATATTTCATTAAAATAACTAACTAATTGTAATTAATTATATTTATTAATACAAAACTCCTTTGGAAGCATTAAAAGTATACAATTTTTTTATATCCAATTAGTTCTCATTTTCATTTCGCATTAATTAGGAACACGTGAATTCATTTTATATTTATATAAACCATAAATTTTCATAATTTTTTTAATACAAATTATAATTTCTAACATGATAGTTAGGTTTATCATATTATATTAAATAATGATGTTTTAATACTATATTATTATTTGGTGAAACTAATTCTTGCATGTAAAGCTAACGATGGAGGAAGGTTTCTCTTGCATGCAACACAAGATAGTGAGGAAGGTATATATTAAATGTAACACAAGATAACTCATTTTTGAGTTCATTACATGCTCTATAATGTGTCTAATAAATTTAAAATATTAAACATATTATAAAGTATCTAGATATTATATTACGTTACATGAATTGTGTCTCATATCATTCATGTAATCGAATAAAAGGTTGTGATTTAGAATTTTTGGGTGTTACACCAATTTTACAAAATGAATTAATAATGAAAACACAATTTATTAAAATCAAATATGACTCAAATAATTTATAAAGTGTTTTAAACCCCCACATTTTATTGCAAATAAATATTGAAGTAATTTTACAATACTTAGAATTTCTTATTCCAAATTTAATGTAATTTAAATATTTCAAAGAATTAACTTATGACCCGAAATAAATTTTCACAACTCCAAATTTACTTTTTGTAAGGATTTCATAAAATTTAAAAATAACTATTGTTAGTAGTATAGTTAAATTAAACATAAAAAATTCATTAAATTGGAAAAACCTTGTCCTTCTATGTAAATCGAGAAGAAAAATGATTATTATATGAAACTGTAAAAATTAATTAAATAGACTCATTTAACAATTAATACCAATAATAAACACTCAAGTAGTCAATGGTTTTAAATTTATAAATTTGGAAGTGGGAAAATCTTACTTAGAATCGATGAAAATCAATATTGAACTCAAATACCACATAAACAGTTTCCAAGGAAGACATCACAATCCATATGACTTTGGAAACCCAAAATTGTTAAATTAGATCCCATGGGGTTTAGTAAATAAGGGAAAAATACAAGGGGATGTAATAGTGGATAAAAAGGAGAGGGAGGATAGGATGATGTCTTTACATGGAGATCTGACCCTGAATTATAGTGGAGTTGTGATGAAATATCAATGAACTGAGGAGAAAAAAAGTGTGGGGGTGTGAGGGTTTAGATAGGGGAGGGGTGTGAAACAGAACATAAGGGAGTGGGGGGGATTTTATGGTTTCAAAAATGAATTGAAATAAAAAAACTAATCAAAAAATTTTAATCTAAATGAATAATTCAAGGTTTACGAAACTATGCATTGACCATTAAACCCAAACTATATAAGAAAATTGCATCCTTTATGGTTTTTCATGGGTCCCCACTTAATTTTCTCGGCTAGGAGATGATTTTATAAATGAAAAAATCTCTTCATAAATCCCAACCACACAAATTTCTTATGGTCTACTAACAGTGCCAACTAACCATGCGACCCTTTATTTATTTATTTTTTAATTTGAAAATTCTAACCCAAAACTCCTAAAAACATTTTAAACTCAAGAATATATAAAATAATATAAAATAAAAAATTTAATTAAAACTAGAGGTGTTACATGGTTGTATGTTCTTATAATTCATATAAACGTTTTCATGAAATTAGTTGCCACCACACTCTACACTATAATATTTGGGAATTCTAAAGATATTGATATCATGCCCAGCTAATTAAAAAAGATAAAAGGAAAACATTAACAAAGACATTAATAGTTTCTATGATCACATATTTGACTAATATTTAATCTATTTTGAACTCAATAAAACATAATATGATGAATAAAATGGAATCATGTTTTCTAATTTTAATGTTTAAGATCATAGATGTGTAATATGAGGATTTATTCAAATTACAGAGCATTGTTTGAACACATAAAACTGAATGGGTTAAATTGAAAAATAATTAATCTTAGAAAAATTTGATGGGAAACCAGCACTTTTTATTTATTTATAAGAATTGATGTGGCGGGGGATCCTAAAAGAGTTCAATTAAGAGGGTATAAAATAATGTAACCTGAGGGAATTTTCCCAAACAAAGAATGTACCATTAGGAGGAAAAGATCCAAGACTAGAGAAGATGATTACCCGGTCAATATGGGATACCTTTAAAGCTATAATGTCCACTACCACATTTCCCTCATACTAAGTGTGGATAATGGTCATGCAATTATTCTTGATATGCTTTCATCTTCTGATGGAGTATTCAGTGGACCAATGAATAGGTCATTTTCCTGAAAGTAATTTATAGATAATTAAATAATCACTCTCTACCTCATTGATAATGATATTCCTATAGTTTCTAAGAACAATCCTGGTGAGTATAACATACTTTTACAATTTAAGGGAATTCCCACTCCCAATGAAGATAGATAAGGAAACAATAATAGGCCCTTTGAAGTCTCTAACGACACCTACACCATGCATAAACCCCAAGAAACATGATCTATATGTATTCAATTTGTTCTCCGAGCAAGGAGGCTTCCACAAAACCCAATTCCCCTGATATAAAAATTTATATTGAATGGGGTGGGGATCATGGGATGTAGAGGTAGGAGAAATAGAGCATTCACCAATTATTTACACAACATGCATGGGTCCAAGATTGAGTTTTTGTTTTAAGAAGAATACGTGTGATGGAGACCAATGAATATCGGTGTTTTTTAAAATTTCTAGCCTACCAACAAATTTAGAATACCACTATAAAGATAAGAGTCCTAGTCTTTCTCTAAGCACATGTTCTATAAAAACTGTGAAAAATTTGATGGAGGAATGACTCACTTGAAGAAGAGTGCACTAACTAGTTATTCAACTACCCAAATGAGCTCCAAATCATCCTTTCCCAATCAATACATGAAAAATAAGTGGTCTATGGTTTCATATTGAGCCTCACTATAACATTTACAACATGAAGCTATAATAATTCCACTATTCTGAATATGATATAATTTACATCATTGATAACTTTTCAAGGAGTTATTCGATCATTCTCATAAATATATCTTGATGGTGTTCTTAATTCTGAGAGATAAATTTTGATATTTTATTTTTGAAGAAAAAAATGAAGAGGGGGGTATATGTGATAATGAAATATATATTCAATGAAAATAAAATTTTCACTTCATGTTTATATATAATTCTAAATAAAATAAAAATATATAGAGATCTACATATATAGATAAATTTGGTGATATATGAGTGAAGGTGTAGTGGTAAAAAAACAATAAAGACAACAACTAAATCTAGCTGAAGATGAAGGAGAAATTAAAAGGGATAATTATAGTTTTCTAGAATTATCAGTACAGAGGAGTGAAACTATGGATTCAAGATAAAAACTAAACTAACACTCATTCATGAGTAATTGAGTTTGAACAAACTAATGAAGAAAGGGATCAATAAAACTAAAGCTCGTAATGAATATATATGTAAATTTAGATGCCACTAAGTTGTGCATATCATGATGATCTAGGAGAGACCCTCACATATAAAAACTTATCAGTATTTACTAAAGCATTGAATAAGATTAGAAAATATTAATTTTACCTTGAATTAGTTATGATCACTTCATAAATACCATTCAATAAATTTAGAACTGTGAATTACATCTTAACACCCCAACACATTATTGGATTGTTCTCCGTGGAGTGGCCCATTTTGTTAAACCAAGTAAAATCTAATTCCCCTTTATATTTTACATTCTATATATGTGCATGTTGTGTGATGATAATAAATTATAAATATAAAATAGTTTGAAAGTATTTTTTACTAACTTTACAGAAAGATCATAATGAAAAATATTAATAAGAAAAAAAATTAAAAAAATAGATAACACACTAATTCACCTCCCCTATTAGGGTGTCTTGAGTTCCAATATTAGGGTTTTTTTACATGTCTTGGAGTTTTTAGAATTCCCTTATTATGTGAGTTGAGAAATGGAAGCTATGAGTTAATCTCAATTGAGACTAGGCCAAAATGGCATTGATCTCACACTGTGATTTAGATTACTCTAAAAAAAACTATTCTATCTTATGGTGTGTTGTGTTTAGAAATTTTACATTATAGGTTTGAAAAACATAACCACCCCATAATTACATGTTTTATTAAATTATTTCAGAAATTTCATCCCTAGATCATTTATATTTATATTTTAGATGATTATGAAACCCCTTATATTAAAAAAACAACACTTGTATTTATGAACATTTTACCACATAACTATGTTCTTAAAATTATACACTTTTTTATATCAATAATAATCTATACACCAAGAAATATGACTCCATTATATTTCGTAATAATTATTAAATAATAAAAAATAACAATAAAACATGGAATAAACATATAAAACTTATTAAAGGGTATAAAATAATGAAAACCCATTAGGTCATTAAAATAGGTGAAAACCCATGAAAAGGTATTTTAATTAAATAATAAACATTTATCTCTTAAAAATCATATTCACTTATAAAATGAAATTAATCATCACATAATTATATAAATAAAACATATAAGTAAGTGTAATTGTAATAGATTAATTAATAAGGTTTATCGGGCCATCATTTTCATAATCAAACATAAAACCATCTATATAATAAAATAACCCATTCAATTAATTCTAATATATATTATTTTTTGATTAAATAATTACCAAAGTCATTAGTGAGATACATCCTAGTCCCACTGATCACTATCAATAATTCAAAAGAATAATAAAACGAGTAATATACATAGGATATTTCATTTAAACTAATTATAATCATTAATGTTAACCAAATAATTGAAAATGAATTTAAATATATAGTTTATCTAATTACCTATTTAGAGGAAAATAAAATCTAGTCATATAATATTGATATATTTCAATCTGAAGATGAGAAATAAAATTCTTAGAAAATATTATAGAGAGTTGAGAGAAAAACATCAAAAACTTTAAAGTAAACATTTAAACGAAAAGCCACTATGACATTGAAAATGCATGAGTCGAAGCCAATGAAAAAGAAAACATGGAACACAATTTTGATTACCATGAATTAATTAGGAAATATAATAAAATTAATTAATAGGATATTTTACACATTGTTTAAAAATATAAATAAATAAAATTTATGTATGATCACTCAAAGAAAGGAAATTGAGATAAGAATCCCCTTAATTTTAGTTCTTACATGATTCATATATCCTCTAACTTCATGAATAATCATATTTTATTAAATATTTAATTTATTTATAATTTGTTTATTTATTTTTTATTATTTTATTTTTTATGTATTATTCTTCATTTGGGTTAATTTTCCTTTTACTATTATTTTGTGGTTGTGTGGTATATTGTTTAAAAATAACATTGATTTAATTGTATTAGTCAAGGATCCATGTGAAATGGTTCAATAAGCTTTAAAGGTTTCAATGTATATGTTTGATTACATTTCTGATGAAAACAATTTCAATATATAGGTAAATATTCTTAATTTTTGAAAATCATCCCCAATAATCTTTATTTAGACTATTAAAATTGGATTTTACTTTTAATATCATTATTATCATGACTAGTTTATAATTATAGAATCACAGAGATACATTATTTAGTTATATTTAAATTTGAAAGACATTTTATGAATATACATAAAAGTATTTATTTTCAAAAAACATGATCATTCACTTAGGTATCATAATAACACAACAAGTGTATGATCTATTTAGGTATCATAATACCACAACGAGTGGATGATCTTTTTTTATTTTCTATGAGGATTTGGTTTTTTTGGTGTGGTACAACGGTTCCGGCGATGATGGTTTCAGTGTTGATGTGTAGTGGTGATGATGAATTTGACGTTGTTTGGCCTCGTTCCTGGTAAGGTGCAAGGCTAGAGGATTGATTCTGGAATTGTTATTGAATTTTGAATGTGGACCTTCTAAGTTGTCTCCGGATTAGGGAGCTAATGGTGCCAGGATCTGGTAATCTTCATTTTTGTTTCTTTGACGTCTTTTGTGGATAGATTCTTCTTGGAGGTCCATTTAATTTTTCTTGAAGGCTGGGTGAATTCCGCTGGAGTTTTCCAACGGGAGGATTTGGTCCGGTGTCAATGGTCGCACCGGGAGACGTTCAAGGTAATTCTCTCTGAGGTTTGTCTAGATTTTCTGATGTTCTTGTGCACTGGTTCGTGGTTTCTTGATCCTTTCTATTGGTTTTTGATGTTTTTGTGGAATGGTGAAAGTGGTTGTATTGGAATATGTAATGGGGTACCAGGAACCCATAAACTAGCTTTTGAAAATGAAAAAAAATGATTAGCAAGAGAAAAAGAATAGTTAAACTAATATTTAGAAATTAAATTTAATGGGTAACCCATATTATAGAAAGGGTAAGATGAGAGTACAAAAGAAAAGACATAGATTTTAAAACTCTTACGAAAACATAATAATAACTCCTAAAAATGTGTTTCTTTAATGGTAATAACTGATATTGCATCACTAATGGATGAAATATCTGTTTATAACATGGAAACAAAATATTTTCTGAAAAACATTATGAATTTCAAAAGATTATTAATTTGATATATTATTATATAAGAATAGAAATATTGAGTTCGGAACCATTACCATGCCCTTTGAATCACTTCCATTGTATTCAATCATAATCCTTTTTAGAAGGTAATTTTAGAATGAACATTATGTTATAAATATTGAAATATAGGTTTATAGAGGTATTTGGAAAAAATATTTAGAGAATACTGAACTTCATACATCTATAGGATTGGATGGAATTAGTATTATTTTATTGATATGATTTAGTATTAACTTCCTCAATATTCAATCATTAAGTGAAAAGAATAGAATTTTCACTCATAAGGTGGATCATAAACCGAACATAAATTATATTATTGACCAATAATCATCCCTAATTGACCCATGAAAAGGATTAATAATTATTTATTAATATATATTCCATGCTTAAGAAAAATACAATTTGAAACTTGAGTTTACAAATAACTATAAAATTATAAAATGAACATATTAATATTTTTATAATAACTTAACAATATTAATTTTCTATAAAATTATTTTAACATATTTATTCACCTGAAATGTATCCATTCAAATATTTTAAAACTACTATTTAGGGCTATTCTCTAGCCATCACAAGCCTTTCACAAACATCATAAAAGTATTTTAGATAATTATTCTATTACTAAGTTATTAAAATAAATTACTAATATAAGTATTATTTATTATTTATCATTATTATATTATAATATCATTCATAAAATATTTATTTCCATTTATATCTTGATAATATTTTTGTCATAATAATTTTGACTTTACATACTTTTGATATGAAATGAGTAAACATTTGGATAATTAACAAGTTATATATATATATATATATTAAATTTATAGTTATAAAACATTCATTGAATAATCACCATGTTTATCTCCCAATCAAACCAAATCCCTTTCTAATCATATATTATATCTCAAAGTCATTAATTTTATCTTTTTTAATATTTTTTAAGATCTGCTTTTGTATAATTAATTATTTTCATAATTATTTTTAAATAAAAAAAATTATTAAGTTGATAATATATACATATATATATTATTTTTAGTATATTATCTCATAATACATCATCCACACATTTCTGTAATGTTCTATAAAATTTTAAATATAAATATATAAATAGTAGAATTCCCTTTGAAGTGAATTTCATATTTTTATACGAATTTTGAATTTAAATGTACTGATAAACCTATATGCATATTAAAACTGAATATTTTCATTCAGAATATATATTTTAAAAAATTAAATAATTAAAATTGAAAAAAAATATATTTTATAATATTTTAGAATTATTTAAAAAAAACTATGATATCACATTTAATACTTACCAACATATATAATTCTTATATATTTTCAAAAAATAAAGTTCTTCTATATTTAATATAATGATTCAAAATATTCAATTTATTTTATAAAAATTGGTCTATTACTATTAATTATTATCATTGAAAAACAATTCATAATATACAATATAATTTATAGACACATATGTACACATCTTTATAATAAGAAATATTTTATTTTAAATTGAAAAAAATATTCTTTTATATCACTCCATAATATTTTCTAAATATTTTTGATGTACTATATATAATTATAAACAGATATAAATAATACAAAAATCACTATATATAAAAATATTATAATAAATTTGATAAAATATTAAATATAAAGTAATAATTTACATATGTTATTATATAACTATTTTAATTGATAATTCTATCAAATATAAGTCCTTAATAAACATAAATATTCAAAATACCATAAATAAGATCACAAAAATAAAATAAATTCCTCCCCTTTAAACTAATTTCACCCATGAAAATTTCACTCATTGGTAAACAAGTGGTGATAATTTTCCATCAAATTTTCCTTTGTTTCCCATGTTGCTTCTTCGACCATATGTTTTTTCCAAAAAATAGTTTCAAGATAAGCTAACTAATTGACTAGCACTTACACTCAATGATATTGAATTTGAAAAACATTTTCTTACAAAGAAAAATAAACATAGATATGAACTACTCTAGTTTTTAATATTTATGATGCATGAGGTATGTTTTTTTAATAAAGAAATTTTAAAGAGAATATATACAAGAGATGACCATAGATTTCATTCTACATGATTAGAAACTAATCCTAGGTTTTTAGGATTTCATACGGACCAATAAATCATTGGATAAATTTACATTTCTTATTGAAACACACCACACATTTTCTTATAGATAATATAATAAAAACCGAATTTCCTTCTCAAATGAAGGACATTTCCTTTGATTATCAACATAACAATTATTTTTACTTTGAGATACCATTATATGACATTGAATCAACTTATTTTTTTAAACTACAACATTAAAAAATTAAATATCAAAAAAAATTATTTCCTCAACCAAATTGTAATAATCTAGTATTTTACATTACTTTGCATACAATTATTTAAAAGGGACCATATTTAAATTTGGATGAAAACTTCTATTATAAGAAAAATAAACCAATGAATAGTGTTGATACTAAACACTTTGATAATCCAATGAATAAGCCGATATATTATCCTTATAATTTTTATTTTTCTACTATAATATTATATTACTTTAATGATTAAATGATTTACTACATATTAATTCAATAAATATTGACTTCCGAACACTTATAAAAAAAATTTATGTAAAGCATGGATATAAAACCTAGATCATGATTAAACACAATGAAAAAATAAATACATTGTAACCATACCATATATTTAGGATATATTTGAGAAAGTTTATCTAATGGCATATTATCTTGAATAGGATAAAAATAAGAAGTTTTAGTTAAATGGTCAAGAATAACCCATATATCACTATTAATAAGAGATATCTTAGAAATCCTCTATTTAATGGATATATGGTCCCACTTCTATTATAGAGTTGATAAATTTCAATGAATTTATTTCTGTTATTTTTAATTAGATATAAAATAATAAAAATAAAACATTTCATGGAAAAATAAGAAATAAATTTTGCTATTATTTCCCATATAAAATATTCCTGAAGATCTAAACATAATTGTATTTATTGGTTGAGTAGAATAAAGAGAGTTGTGTGCCTCACTCAATATCTTATTTTTAAATTGAGATTCATTTGGTAAACATAAACTCTTAGAAAATAATATGACACATTTCTCCAAAATATATAACTCACACAAAATTCCATTCAATGTTAATTTTATCTTCACATATAATCCGTGATCACCAATTAAAGATTACTTTATTCTTTTTAGCATGTTTTACATTACGATATCTTATTACAAAAGAAATGTGGTTTCAAGTTGAATAATTTCCAATCTAATATTCATTAAATCATTATCTTATTGATCATAATCTAAATGTAACATCGTTAATTTTTTATTATCCATTCAACTTAACGAATTTTAGAGTTTTTCTACATTTTCCATATAATAATGAATCAGGAAATAATAATTTATTATAAATTCATAAAATATATATATATATATATATATATATATTTTTGAGTGAATATATATGTCAAAAATTTATGATCCATTTAAAAAAACGATCCCCATATAATTATTGGGTTATGATTTATTAGGAATAAAAGACCCTCGACGAAAATATTATTGTCTTTGGATCACTGCATCGTAGTTATTTTCATAAAAAGGGATTAATTCCCACATTAGGGATACTAACCTCTATCCTATGAAAAGTATTTTTCATGTGTATGGTACCATTTATGGCTTATATTCCATACACAACACCCCTATGTGCCTGATATGGGACACTATTCAAATGTGTGACTCTCTGCTGTCATGACACCCATTCGTCACACTACGACACTCTCAAACTAACAACCCTTAACCTTTTGGGACATTACTTCATTAAACTGGGACTCTAAAATATAATCCTTAGTGACTTCCCCCAGAATTATTGGATTAAAACCTAACTGTAATACTAATTATTAGGATAATTTGGGGATGTAGGACACACCACTATGTTATTGTCTTCATTGGATCACTACGTCGCAATTTTGTCTCGTATCCCACCAAGAGGAAACTTCCCTCCAACCTATATAAATAAATTTTTATGTATAATAGATATTATGGGTCGTATATTCCATTCCTAACACCCCTCTATTCACGATGTGGGACCCAAGTCATTGGAATCAAACTATGGCATCCATATGTCACATCATGACACACTATAGAAAGAAACCCTTAAACCCTAAGGAAAACATTGCACTAAATTAGGACTCAAAATTAAAATATTAATATATATTAGGATTTTTTGTGTTGTAGTTTTTGAAAAGGTTAATAAAGGGTAATTATTATGAATTTAATTGATTAAGATTCCATTTTTCTATGAAGAAGAGCTTCACCAAGGCTAGGAACGTGCTCATAGAATTAGGCCTATTATGAAAGAACTACCCATAATGGGAATATAATAAAATACCATTCCTAGGGTGTTACCCATAGTTTAATCTCATTAAAATTGTATAAAAAGGTAAATTTAGGTTACCACCCCCATTTTGGAGGTGGTTTTGGTCAGTAGGTGAACCTATAGTGAAAAATAGTTTCCAACAAGAGGCTTTTCCCATGGTCCTCGACATGTTGAAAGAAAAAAAGAATATCTTCTTTAAAAAGGTGATAGAGAAGAATAAATTGTAAGTATTTTGATATGAATTGAAGGCCTACAACTTAAAGAGGACAATATGAGCGTGACTATAACATTTTCTAAGGCACAATGATCTAGGTGTTCACCTATGAGACATAATTTATCCATTATAACCATTATAGTGGTTGTGCCATGGAGGAAAAGAATCTATGAGTAAATGGATTATAATATAAGTAAATTATCATGATGTAGAGAATTTTATGGTATAAAAGATTGGTTATTTATACAAGGCTATGATAAATGCAGTTTTGGAACTCGATTTCGCAAATCTAGATAAACATGTGGTGTTGACTCTTATCTTATATGGAAGTTGTAACCAATAGATAATGAGTAGTTTTAAATAATTTTTAAGTCCATAATTCATGAATATATATGTACAATAAGAATTCACATTAGAGAATAATTTTAAGAGGGAATAATTGAATCATAGAGAAAAAGTGACCTGCTACATTAATTGAAAATTTTAGAAAGGGAAAAATTTCAAAGTGTTAATCCACATATCATCAGGAAGGCTGAAGGTAGGAAAAGGTTTTCTTCCAGGTGATTTATTCTCTCTTGGAATTAAAAATTTTAAAAACTAAATAGAAACACCATTATTGGTGTATGTTTTTATAATATTCATTTGGAGAAGAAAAGATTCAACAAATGGAGAAATGAATTATTTGTTAAAGGTGGGACGTGAGTTCTATAATTTTTCATGAAAGTGAACTAGGAGGGTTAGAGTGACCTCCAAAAATTTTACTTTTAATTTATAGAGATATAAGTAAATTTTATGCATAGTAACATTATTGTCCATACTGCCTAGATATATCATAGAGAGAGAGATCTAAGTAAATTACCTCAGGTCTTTTACTGTTTTCATCAATCATTGAGAAGAAATTGAGAGAAGAAATTCAAAGTGTTCCTCAAGGTTAGATAATAAGATCACCCTTAAAGGAATAATTTATTTAAGCTTTTATACCTTTATTTACCCTCAATCTTAGGGTTTAATCCTATATAGGGATCTAACATGTGGTATCTATTTGTGTTATTATTCCTTCTCTATCTTGGAATCATGAATAAAATTTTCTACCAAAATGGCACTCTCATATATGAAGACAAAAATTTCCAACCGGGAAAAAACTGGATGATACACTATTTCAGTACATTGGGAATTTATATCTGTTAAAAAACTATTTATGGAACCACTAATAATAGAGATAGTGGATCCTTGATGGATATATATTCTTAATAATTTGATATAGATTCTAAATTCATCAATTCCTTTGGAAGATATCTATACAATCCTATTTTTACAAAGGTAATGTCTTGAAAAAACCACTCATGTTATATAGAAAAAAGTTCTGAATATTAATGAAGAAGATTGAATGGTTATATATGAAAATATTGATTTTTTTATTGAATAAATATTATGATTTGAAAATAAATTAAAATAATATCATTAATGCCTTTTTTGATTGTTTAAATTCTCTTGTCAAACATATGAAATCCTTTAGTGAATATCTCAAAGATGTAAAGACGATGAAGAGTTTAATGAGAACAATACCTCCTTATTTTAATGAATACTTATGTCTTCTTATTAACAAATATCCATAATTGATTTCACTTGATAGTTTACAAAGCACTCTTGGGGATCATGATATGAGAAACTTAATTAATGTTTCAATAAAGAAAGAGTGTAAATAATAAGAGGAATTTTACTTCATGAATATGAAACCAATCAAATAGAATATAGAAGTTAATTAAGTTAATGAGGTTATGCAATTATTTTCCTCTAACCATATGATTGGAAGATAAAGGATTAAGGGAAATATTCATTTTTCTTGTTCAAATGAGTAATGGTAAGACACATCATGAAATGTTTTACCAAGAACTCTCAAGAAAATGGTGCTAAGTATTGGAAGATCAATAATGTAAAAGGGATGTGAAATGAATAAATTCTTAATATAGGCCCTTAAAAATGAAAAAAAATCATTCAAATTAAGAAGAAAATTAGAGAGAAGGTGAAATAGAATAAGTTTAGGATTTAAAATATGAAGGTGTATTGATGGATATTTCCAAAAGGAAACATGAAAATAGTGTTTATGATAATAAAAGAGTTTTGGGAAAGGTTTATATTCTTGAAGAATTTGAGGCATCCCATGAATAAATTTATGTATTAATAGAAAAATTAAGAAGGTAAATACAGTGGTGAATGATTCCAAGATCGACATACAACAAAAATAAAAATAAAAATTATTGTTAAAGTATGAGATTGAGAAAAAAGAAGTGTATAATTTCTAGAAATCCAGGAAAGTAATTTAAACAAAATTTCAATTTTAAGTACAAGCCCATATCCTTGATAGTTTGGATAAAATCATCAATGATGGTGTTTGTAGAATGTAGGAACCTAAAAATTAATTTTTTAGATGGTGTTAGATGTGTGAAGATGAAGAATGGTTTTTTATATATAACATGTTTACTATAAACTCAAATACATCATTATCAAGTTAACAAAAAGAAATTTATGAGGAAGAGGTTATAAATATTTATAAAGATTAATGATTCATGGATAATGTAAAATATTTGGGGAACAATATTGAAAAGTAGAAGAAATATATGGTTGTTTCAAAAATGAAATCACTGAATTCTAAATATAATGTAAATATTTACAGTTGTAGAAGGGACAAATCTTAAAGAAAAGATAAATTGAAATGCTTTAAGAGTCAGATGTTTTTACTATGGACTTTCCAAACAAACATACTATGTTTGATTCATTTTAAGGAGGAATTTATAGGATAAAAAACAAACCAAAGAGGCAAACATAATTTACCATCTTTATTTTACTTTTTTTGTATATTGTTTTTGTTGTGAAGGATTCATAACTAAGAAAATAAATTGAATACCAAGGATACTACATAGATCATTAATAATTACTCAAATTAGAAGAATATAAATATTGGAATCTTAATCCAAAATTATTGAAAAATATTTTTACATTATTTAATAAATAATAATAGTTTATGGAGCTAAAAATTAAGAAGGATAATTCCTTATAAACATGTTCTAGGAAAAAAACTAATAGAAGGCTAATGTTAAACAAACTTTCATGCAGGAAATAAAGAAGTCGAGTTAAAAGATATTAGATAATGACTGAATATAACACATATTTGGAAATAAATATATCATTATGAATATAAATCATAATAAATATGGTTTCATTTATTTTGGAAATTATTAGAGTCTAATGATAGCTGGTTATAAAAAATCTGAATTGGAGGAAAAGTCCTTGGGTGGGATAACGTTTTATTTGTTCAAGGTTTAAGTCATAATCTCTTTAGTGTTATCTATTTTTGTGACTTTGGGCATAAAATGGTGTTAATAAAAGTTATATACTATTAAAATATTGATTCTTAACTTTTTTATAAGGAATAACAACCTAGGTAAATCTATACATTTTTGAAGAGAAAACTTTTGTATGTTTTCCAAAGATGAATAAATCAGGAAATTAAATAGAAATATCTACCATTTTTTCTAATGAATATTCACAAATTTTGAAAATAGTGATTGTTCATGTGACGTTCACTATCTTATGTATGATAAAAATCACATATTTGATTCATGTAAAATTGGGAAGACTGTCTAGATATATTTCATGCCTGAAAAGGTAAAAATAAAAAGGATGTTTGAGATAGTGCATCTAGAGACAATCTCAAAAAAATAAATTGATGTGAAAAGGTATTCTGTGTTTTTTATTTATGATTTATGCAATATGAAATGAATTATTCTAGTCAAACATAAGTCCTAGGTGTACCTGAATATCAATCTATAATGAAATATAACTGAAAATATTCTTTGTGTGAAGATTCATATGTTTTCAAAAAACAATGGTATTGAATTTATAAATCATCATGTTAAGTAATATTTGGTGAATAATATAATTAAACATCAGGTTTATACTATTATAAGACCTAAAACAATTCTATAGTGAAAATAATAAAGCAAAAAATCAACAATATGGCATGGTAAATACTTTTAGAAAATAAGATTCCAAAATTAAATTGTAAATAAACTATTATTATAGCAGTTTACATCTCTAATGAATAATTTATATGATAAAATGAATGGATAACACCATATAAAATATAATATCTAAATAATAACTCTGTCAAATACTTCTTTAATTTGGGATGAAAATGTTTTATCCTTAAAAATAAATGATTATAAAGTTTGTAGATAGTCGTGCTGAAGGAATATTATTAGTTAATCATTAAAGGAAAAATCCCAAAAATCATACAATAAGAAACTTGATAAAATGATCAAGATAAAATATGTAGTGGTTTTTGAAAGTAGGAAATTTAATAAAGAACATGAAAATATTTTGTACGATGACCAACAAATTTTTGATCTGAAAGTGATGAAGCAGTGTAAGGTTCAGGGGGAGTTTCAATAAACAAAGATAACTTTAATAAATAAAAAATAATTAATAAGATATACTAATTGGGGAATAATGACGAAGAATAATGAGATAGGGTGAAATCACTTAGGAAAAAATTATTTGAGACCAAACAACCATAGTTAAAAAATGGATAATGAGGATTCAATGATAGGTATATTTATTTTATTTTTAGAACCAAAATCATATAATAATGTTATAAATGATGATATTTGGGTCAAGGAAATGAATGATATCATGAAAACAAATAGAGAAATATGAGACATGGGAAGTTGTTTTATGTCCAGGTGACAAAAAATTCATCGGAACCAAGTAGGTGTTTTGGGATAAAATCAATGAAGATAGAAAGATGATTCAGAATAAAGAAATAATTCTCTACAAGAGGTCTCCTAAAATATAAGGAATATATGTTTATAATAAATTTTCACCAATTGAATGACATGAGAGAATATGATTATTCTGGTCCATAGTGGTGAAGGATGGATTCAAGGTGTTCCAAATAGACATGAAACATGCCTTAATTTATGGGATACTTGAAGAAGAATCATACATTAAAAAAATAGATGGATTTATCATTTATAGTGATGAAAATAAATTATGTATATTGATTAAGTCCTTGTATGCATTAATGAAAGCATTGAGAGATTCATATTGAAGTTTGTACCAATATCTAATGAAGATTTGATTGGGGGGGTTGATCACAACCTCTATATAAAGAATAAAAATTATTAGAAGATTATTTTTCTTGTGTAACTTTATGATATTATATTTTTTGGCTCATATGACACCAATTACATTAAATTTTTAGGTTTCATGAGGTGCAATTTGGGGATGTCAACTATTGGAAAATCATTAATTTTATTTAGATTAAAAGTGACTCAATGAATTTATTGGATATACATATCAAAAATTTAATTATCCAAGGATGTAAAGAATAATTTTTAGAGGTATGGTTCAATAAAAATGGAAAATTCTTCTAATCACTAGAAAAATATATCCAAATACGATAAAGAAAAAGTGTTCAATGTCATAATTTAGAGAAAAATCGATGGTAGTTACTCTTATTGAATATCAATTGACTAATCATTTTGTTTTAAAAATTTCAATCCAAAAATTATAATTGTTTTCCTAAATAATTTCACATTATTTATCTTAAAAATATACTCTCTAATGTCAATCATACAGTGGAATACTAGATATTTTACAATAGAAGCTCATATCAACGATTTTTAGGATATTAAATTGAGAATGGGGATGGATTTTTCAATAAAAAAAATTATAATTTGGTTTTTATTTCTGTCTTTGGAGTTCATGTATACCATCGAAAATAAAGAAGTAGGATCATATATCGTTGAGCACCCTAAAGGATGAGTATATTGCTTTTACCCAAGAATACACATAATAGATATTGATGAAGAAATAACTTTAGGATGTGGGAGTTGAACTAATTTATGACATTCCAATAATTTTTAAGAACTCTTGTGTGATAAATCTTAGAAAAAATCCCATTAAAATTTATTTTATAATGAACATTGAGATCAAATATCAATTTATAAAGGAGAATATTATGCTTGGAATTTTGATATTGGATAATGTGTCAATTGAAGACAATATTGAAAATATAATGAAAAAATAACTACCCAAAACATCGTTTGAGAATAAAAAGAGAAATCTTGGAGTCCAATCAAATACATCAAACTAGTTAGGTCATTTTGAAACCCCCACTCTCCGTAGTTGGTCTTGTGAGAAATGTTTTTTCAATTCGTCTATTTTTGGATTCCTAACACTCTATTATATATTTTTTCAGAAAATAAGTATATTTGGATTATTTAAAAATGGGGGAGAAATTTTTAACTATGTTTTACAGGTGGAGAAGTATGAAAACTGAAAAGGGGGAGAGTCTGTTAATGAAAAAATAGGGGGGAGTTTATAAAAATAATTCAATTTATGTTTTTTTGAAAAAAAGTTTATTCTAAACTTGTTTCTCACATCGATCATGGTCCACATAATCTTATAATTGGTCATATATGGATCATTGATACATATATTGAAAGTGGGTTTAGAAAGGAATATGAATTGGTTCTTAGAGTGTTTAAAGTGTTTTCGAAAAACCCAAATATTGTCATTGTTAGGAAAAATATCTCTTAGTTTATTTTGTGTTGAATTATTTTTATGGTTAATAAAATATTCTTGCTAAGAAATCAAATAATGTAGGATACCTTGTTTAGTGATTCATAGATCCACTATAACCATGACCATTCCCATAACATTGGTTGTGTTTTGTAAGAACGCCCAAAAATAGAAATAAAATAAAAGACAACACTTGTGGTGGCATCTTAGTGCTCTTTTAAAAAACTGGCAATGTAAGTGACCACCCCCATTTGTGATGTGACCATGGTTGATAGGAAGACATGTATTGTTAAATGTTTTTAAAAAAGAGGATATGACCATGGGGCTAGTTGTGTAAGTGGAAAACAACTAATAGGTTTTCCCTAATACGTGGAGAGGAATATGTGGTCATAATATTATTCTACATTAAATACCTATAGATGAATGATCAAACAATGAGTGAGACCACACTATTTCCTACAATGTGGAAATCTGGGTTTTGACCTATGAGACAAGGTATACCCCCCATATCTATTTCATAAGTTATGGCTCTGAGGAAGGTAACTTGTGAAAAATGAATTTATGTATAAATAAAAACTCATGGTGCATGGCATGTCAGAGAAAAAATACAAGGTTCATTTCAAAAATTCTTGGTGCATGACATTTTTGGGCATGAGTTTTTAGATATGAAAAAACACATGGTGGTCTCTGTTATCTTTGAAGAAAGTAATAACCACCACTTAATGATTGATATCAAATTGTTCCTTGATGGAAAAAATTTTAATATTCCTTTGGTAATAGAAGAATACACATGGGTGATGTGATTAAAAATGCGATAATCACATCAAAGATAAAAATTGATATTATACAAAGCATGAACATTTTTTAAAGGTAACAATTTATAAGTGATAGTCCAAATATCATGTGGAATGGTTGAGGTCAAAGAGGGTGTTATTCAAGGTGGCTCATTTTATCCTAAATGATAAAATTTTATTTACTATACATAAACACTATTATCAGGGTATGTTTCATTATATTTATGTGTAGAAAAAATGGTTGATCAAATGGATAAGGGATTTATGTATTGAATAAGGTTAGGGGGTTCTCTAATAATTTAGGGAAGTTGACTAGTTTGTTCAGTGATACAATTCCAAATATTAATTATACAGTGGTGATATGTTAGTTAATTTGGTTCTTAATCCCATTGATGTGCATGATCCTTGAACAGATCCTCATTTAGGTGAACCATGTAAAATCCTACATTATATATACTTATTTCTTCACTCATTGGTAATAAACACATATAGAAAAATAAATCAAATTGTTCCACAGAGTGAGAAAACAAGATCCTCCATCAAGAAATAATTTCTTTAAAAATATATATCTTGATTCAACACCACATCTCTTAGTGTAATCCTTTTTAAGGATAAAATAAGTGGTATCAAATGGTCTGATAATTCCTTCTCTCTATTAGAAGTATGAACATGACTACAACCATAAAGGTATTTAAATTTTTGAAGGAAGTAATTTCTACTTGATGATAAGCTATATTCCACACAATTTTAGGTCATTTAAATGGATTTATATTTAATTAACATTTATAGAATCATTTATAATATATAGAGTGAAACATTGATAAATAGAGTTTATCAGGAATTGGATGTAGTTTATAAAGCTATTAATTCCCTGTGATGTTTCCAAGACAATCCAATTTTCACAAAGTCAGTTTCTTAAAAAACCACACATATTATATGAGTAAATTTTTTTAATATATTTGAATAATATTTAATGGTTCATGAAGAAATGTTATAGGTTTTATGGAACTAATATGAATATTTAATATTTAATTCAAATCGGATGGTTAATTCCTTTTTACATAATCTAAATGTTCTTATTCAATTTATACAAGGATATAGTGAAGATATCATGGTTGAAAATATATTTAATAGGGTCATAATAAGCCTCCCTCATTATTTCATAGGAAACATATCAATTCTTGGAGTGAAATATAAGAAATTGATTTTATTTTCTATTATTCAGAGTAATTTTCTGGCTTATGAGATAATAAGAAACGACAATGCGTCGATAAAGAAAGATAGTAAACATGTAGTGAACATTATTTCCATGAAGAAGCTATAAATAAAATAGAATCTATAATTTTATGAAGTTTATGATTTTATTTTATTCATATTCTTTTATCTTAATACCTGAATATGGACGTTTATAGGAAAAAGTAATGTTAATTTATAAAAATGTGTAAAAGTAGAAAACCTTGTGAAAAAATAATCCAAAAACTATAAAGAATATTTTTTTGATGGTAGACACATTAGGATCATTAATAAAAGATTTATAAGGTAGAAAAAGTTTTTAATAGAGGCCCATAAAAAACATTTTTAAAGATGAAGGCAGTTTTTGAGAATGTGAAGTAGAAGCTGAATATTTCAAGGATGAAGGTGTGTTGATGGATATTTAAAAACCACCTAGTGGTGATAGATATGATAAGAATATTATATTTCATAGAATGGTTGATATTCCAACATAAAATGAGGTACCTATTGAATAACTTTACGCCTGGTGAGAAAACACTAATAAGGACAGTGTAATGGTATATGGTTAAAAGCACCACATGATGTAAAAATAATAAAGAAACTTTAATGTTAAAGTATGATATTGATAAAATAAAATATATAATTTCTGGAAATTTAGGAATGTAGTTTAATTTAACTTTATGTTGGATAAAAAACTATAATCAATGATGGTTTGGATAATATCATCATTGATAGAGTTAAAATAAAAAATGTTCTCAAAGAATATGATATGAATTAGGGTCGAAAGTGTGAATATCAAGGAAGTTTATTGACACATGTTATGATGTAAAATGAAATTAAAATCAAGATAAAAACATAAAAATAGAGTAATTTATAATGAATAGAGTATACCTATTCCCCATGATCAATGTTTCAATGTTAAATGATAATCTATAGTGAACCATTTTTAACAGAAGAAGTGAACTATGGTTGTTTCAAAACCAAAAGCACTGAATCCTTGAAACAATCTAGATATTCAAAACACTATAAAGGAAATAAATCAAGTCACTAAGTAATATTAAAATTCATTAATAGATAAATGTTTTTTCAAGTTGAAATTTGGGACACATATACTATGTGTTTTCTATTACCAAGACGTCTTTCTAGGAGAAATGCTAAACTAATTTAGCAATAAAAATTTATGATCATTCTCTTTAATTTAAGGGATACTATTTTTTATGTAATGTATTCATAAAGATGGGAATAAAGTATCTTTAAGGTTAAAATGATGTCTAAAAAAATTCCAAAAAGTGGGAAGAAATAAGTTTTAGAGAAGCATAATGTTTCATAAATTGCAATGCGATCCATATACATGTCGAGTTCATGCATATTGAACAGTGGTTTCACAATACATATGAACATACATAAATACCTCATTTTGAATATAAAGAAAAATAAATATGGTTCTATTCATTTTATAAACAATTTTTTTCTTTAATATTTATTGTTATGGAAAACATAAAATTATTCACAAATATATTAGGGATGATGATATTCTCTTAGTTGATGGGATAATTCATAATCTTCTCAATGTTAGATAATTTTGTGACTTGAGGCATGTGTTGGAGTTCAAAAAAAGGGTATTTATAAAGAAAAATAAATAAAATTCACTTATTCTATTGGTAATAAGAACATTGGGAAGTTGATTCATTATTAAAGTTGAAAGTCTATGTATATTTTCCAAAAAAGAATAAAACATTCTATGTCAAAGGTGAATTAACCATTTAATTCAATAATCCTTAGAGAATTTGGTAACGAGTGATGAAAAACATGATATTACCTATCTCACATATGATCACACTCACATATGTAATTCATTTTAAAAATAAAATATTATTTATAGGTCTTATAACAAAGACAAGTTGAAGGGATATAGGTTTCTTGAAATAGTTTATGTGGATGTTTGTGGGCCAATATCACCCAAAGTGAGATATGAAAACATATATTTGGTGTTTTGTATCTAGAAAGATAGAATGGATTTTGTATATCACACAAAAGACCCATTTTTACTCTTGTATCACTCTACATTGAATTAGATATGAAAATATGATTGGTGAAGGGATTTAGAAATTTTGAATATTCAATCTAATTGAATTTACAAATAATCAAGTTGAGAAATATTTAGAGGTGCATGGAATTCAACCTCTGAATTTTCTATTAGAACACTAAAACAAAATGGGTGGTTGGATATATAAATCTAATAATCAATAGAATGACCTGATATTTTATATAGATAAGTATCTTCGACAATGATTTTGGAAATAATTTATTTTTATATTAGGGTATATCTCTAATAGAAAATTTATATTTTCAAAATAAAGGAGAACACTTTATAAATTTGAGTATAGAAGAAATCCCCCGCTCTAATACTTCTATGTGTTTGGAAGAAATTTTTTTATTCACAAAAAAAGTGATGATTTAAAGTTTTTTGAACCAGGGAAATGGTGGAATATTCATTAGTTATTAATAAAATACCAAAGACTATAATTGAAACAAAAATAAAAAAGACAAAATGATAGAGTGAAATAATGTTGTGGTGGTTGAATGTAGTCAACTGAAGAAACACATTAGAATATTCCACATGATGACCAACCAATTTTTTAGTATAAAAGTAATTAAGAATAAAAAGGTTTATGTGGAGTTTCAAGGAGTGAAGATAACTCTAATGATTATTCATATAATAAATAAGACATAATAATTCTAGTAGATTTAATAATATCATGGAGTAGAGATAAAATCACTGTGGAAATTATTATAGGATACCAAACAACCCTAGTTAAAATGAGAAGAATCAAGGTTCTATAGTAGGTTTATTTATTATATTTTCTAGAAGAAAAATCAATTAATGAGGCTATAAATGATGAAAATTGGGTTAAGGCCATGAATATATAAATTGAACAAATAAAGGAAACGAGATCTAGAATGTTATTTTAGGTATAAGTGACAAGAATGTTTTCAAGACACTATTTACATACAAGAAAAAATCAATGAACATGGAGAAATGATTCAAAAAAAAGCATGAATTGTGTAAAATGGGTATTCCCAAATTTTGGGAATAGGTTTGGATGAGACATTTTTACTAATGGCATAACACGAAAAAATAGGAATATTCTTAACCAAGATAGCGATGAAGGGATTCATGGGTTAATAAATGGACATCAAATAATCATTTATTTTTTGGATCCTTGAATAAGAAGTCTATATTGACAAAAAATATGGATTTATCATTGATATTGATTAAAATAAAGTATTCCAGTCCAATAAGGAATTATGGTGGACCAATTATATACTAAGCGCATAGTACTGAAGGATGGACCAATATCAAAATAATCATGGAGTTTAAAGTAGAGGGGTTGATAAAAAACAATATATCATGAAAAAATAACCAGAGATGATGATTCTTGTGTATGTGGATGATATTATCTTTGGAGGCTCGAATGAAATATAATTTAAGAATTTTTCAGATTTTGAATTGTGTGAATTTGACATGTTATTTATTAGGAATTTTTTTCATAGATTACATGTGATTCAAATAAAGGATGTGATCTTCCTATCTAAAATAAAATATACCTCTGTGGATTAGAATATATTTTATATAGATGTTTCAGAATCAATGGAATAGTTGGCCAAGACCAAGATAAATTTCTCCAAAGATAAAGAAGGCATAGTGGTTGATGTCACACTTCAAAGGAAAACTATACACAGTTTACTCTACTTTATTGCAACTTTATATGAAATTGTGTTTTCCTCATTTCAATCCAAAAAACATCAATGCTTTCCTAAAAAACGTTACATGAATACTATGAAATTACAATCATGGGTATATCAGTCATACAATATAATATAGTAAATTTTAAAATATTAACTTATAATAGCGATTTTTGGAATATTCATATATCAATTAGGTTGGTTATATTCATTAATATAAATCTTCTTATGGTGGGTATTTCTATCTTTTGAGTTCATGTGTATCATGGAAAATAAATAAGTATGTTTTCATATTTTGAGCGCTGTTGAGAATGAGTACATTGCTCCCACTCAATAATTTAGTCAATTTATTTAAAAGAAACATAAACAATATGATATTTAATTTGATGTGATTTCTCCTATTTTAATCATGTATGAAAACTCAGGTGAGGTAAATATTATCAAAAATACCAAAAAAAATCATGGACCAAACAAATTGAAATCAAATATTATTTTATAATTGAGAATGTGGACGAATGAAGTGTGATATTTGATTATGTTTCATCTCAAGATCAAGTTGTGGAAATTATGACATATGCACCACCCATATTGGTTTTTGGGAAGAACCACATATATCCTATATTCTAACACACCCCATTTAACTAGATGAATAAGGTAGGAATCCTGACTCCCCATGGTTTCTCTCTAGATAAACAGATGTCTTTTATTATATTTTTTTGGATATCAAACAATCTCTTATGAAATTTTTAGTGAATTGAACTATTTTGGTTCATTTCCAAAGGGGAAGAAATTTGGAATTATGTTTGAATGGTTGATATTTGAAAAAAAATTTATTGGGGGAGATCATATCAATGAAAAATAGGGGATAGGTTTTTGAAATAATGCATAGTATATTGGTCAGAAAAAAATTTATTTCAATTATATTTTCTAACACCAAGAATGGATCACACGAGGTTAGAATTAGAAATTTTTGCCTCATTGATACCCATCTTGAAATTGGTTTTTTGAAAGGAATATGAATTATTTCAAAAAAAATTTGGAGTGTTTTCAATAAGCCCAAATGGAGAGATTATTAAAAAAAATTATTATAAGGCCTTCTAGATTGTGTTTTTTTACATTATCGATGATGGATACTTGAAAAAAAGTAAATTGAAGTAATTTCCCTTTTTTGGTGAAGTATATATTCACCATTTCTTAGACCACACCAATAGAACTAGATTCATTATGGAAGAGCTACACAAAATCAAAAATGGAGAAGATACCATGACCACAATGGTAACCATGGTGGCATCTCAATGATCCTATCATAAATGGAAAATATATATTGTAACATTCGTTTTAGACCTATTTATGGTATATACGATAACCTATAGTGTGGAACGAATTTCAGTAGAAGTCTATGATTATGAGGGTGGGATTGTTAGAGTAAAATGGAAAATATGTTTTTACAAATCCATGGAGAATAATCTATGGTCAATATTTTTTTCTACATTGAAGGCCCACAGTTGATGGAGTCCAACACATGTGATGCGAATCCATTTTTCATGTTTTGGTGATCTATTCATTCACCATTAATCCATAAGATGTCCCATATGACTATTTTATATGCCATGGATATGAGGAAGGGAACCTATGAAAAATTTATTACATTAGAAGTAAATTAAAATGGCTTTAATCTTGTTAAGGAAAAGTATCTAGGTTATTTACACTAGGGTATGGTTCAAACTATTTTGGCCTTTGAGTATTCAGATCTAGAAAAACATGTGGTGTTGATCGTTGTCTCTGAAGGAAGTTAAAAATACTACTTATTGAGTGGTTTAAAAGATTTTTTTGAATGATATAATTTAGGTATTAATTGGTAATAGTGTAATTTACATAATAGAAGTCATTTAAAATAGGTGAATCTCATCAAGATGAAAAAAATGATCTTCTGCAACATTTTAGAAAGGGTACAATTTTTGAGTGATAATCCAAATTTCATCTGTATGGTTAATGGTTGAAGATGGAATTATTCAAAGTTATTAATTCTCTCCTAGAATATTAAATTTTATATACTAAATAGAAACACCATTCTTGGTATATTTTTGAATTATCTTTGTGAGGATTAGAAATGGTTCAAAAAATTGTTTAGTGAGTTCTTTATTGAAGAAGGAAAGCGAGTTCATAAATTATCTATTCGAGTAAACTAGAAGGGAAAGTGAGGCCATTACAAATTGTATATATAAATTAGTGAATTATTTTTAAATTAAAACCACATTCACATTATCATTAATCCCCAAGGATGTATCCCATTGTGAGCGAACAATGTAAAATAACCCATGTCATTTAATTCATTCATCCCTTATTTAGAAGAAATAGTGATATAAATCGAAGTATTCCACATAATATAGAACAAGATCCTCATGAAAGGAATAATTTTTTTGAACTTATTTAAAATGATTCACACCACTCTATAGGTTTAATCCTCTATAATGACCTAACACAATGTATCTAATTTTTTACTGAAAAAATGAATCTGTAAGATTAAGACCATGCATTGGATAATTTTTTAGATAGGGGTTCAACTATCATGATTCATATTCTATTACTAGATTATTTTTATTAAAATATAATAACCAACCTTTCATGAATCATCACTATAAATAAAAAATAACCCATTTTCAGATGGATTAGGTAACTGAAAATATTCATCCTATTTTTTCTAAAATAATTTTACACACTTTCAATTTATCAAAGATAATGGATTAGATAACCAATAATGGCTTTTAACAAATCATTAATTATAACATCCTCATCTATGAAAACTATGAATTTATGTGATATTAGCCGGTCTTGTCCAATCTTACTACACTTTATCATTAACAATTCACTGTTATACCATCTTAAGTTACAACATGCAAGATAAATTTAATTTGTTGTAACCAAAACCCACATTAACTAAATCTTCCATAAAAATTATTTTCTATAAATATTTGGGGAATAATCCTCAATTTTTTCTCATAATACTTTTAAAATTTTGTGTATACTAGAATATCATCTATAAAATGAATTAAAATTTATCCATGCTTACAATGTATAATCTCTTTATAAAATATATAAATATTGTAGTTTAATTCATCAACCAAAGAGGAATAACTATAAACTCACATTGAAAATAAAAAATTCCAAATATTTCCTTAGTAATAAGTTATCACATTGCCTTTAATATATGAAATACAGATATAAAGTTAATCCTTGAAATGTACAAAATCTCCATGGATTTGATCAAATAAGTAATCAATATGAGGAAGATGATACTTTTTCTTGTTAGTAATATATAAATGACCTATATAATCAAAGATAATCCACATAGAACTATATTTCTCATTGGGAAATCATACAGAAGCACCCAATGGAGATGTTATGGGATTAATGAACCCCTTATCATGATACTCTTTAAATTTGTTTCTAAATTATACTAAATATACTTGATCTAGTCAATGTGGGTTTTTTGAAGTTGGAATCGAATAATAAACTAAATAAATAGTAAATTCCCTATCCTAATCAAGAATAACACAAAAAAATCATTAACAAATTAATCAAAATATTTGAGTACCATTAACCCGTCAATAACTCAAACCATTTTTTTAATGATATTAACAGAATATATTTCACCTCTATCTTTTAACAATTTTTCATCTTATTAGTATTCTATCACAGGTATTAATTCAATCATAAATAAAAACATAATCTCATTATGTAAATTAAATAGAACTTAATTTGATCTATACTCTATGTTACTATGATATCGAAAAATCCATATGTTGGTCGGAGTGGATACTCATGGGGGGTGAATTGAGTACCAATTAAAAAATTATGTTTAAAAGATTTATATTAAAAATCCCCCAATTTAAATAACAAACTAAATAATAGTGAATTTTTAATACAGTAATGGTTCTGTTAGGTTCTCAAGAGATTCTGTAGTTCTAAGTTAATCTAATCTGAAGATTATATTATCTTTTGAAACTAACCTATTGAGTTACAATAAATACAAACACTTTCTAGTTTATCTATCAGAGTAACTTTAAAATAGATTGGTGTTTAATGTACTTAGAAGAGGAATATTCAATATAGTTTAAACCAAAATAAACAAGCACAATAGTTTTAACCAAGAGGTTCAGTATCATGCTGAGACTTAGTCCTCTCAAACAGTTTTATATAAAACTTTGATCCACGCCCTGGATCGAGGTTTACAACAGCACTTAGACTGTCCAGGTCCTCAGACCTCTACCACAGTTCTACGTGGGAAAACAAAAATAACAACAGATCATAGGCTATCCAGGTCACACTTGACCTCAACCACTATCTACAGTGGGATACAAGAGTTTAAGGGAAAAATTGAGTGAGGATTTATAAATCCTTTAGTTCATTACAGAAGATAGGGTGTGTTTAAAATACAGAACACACACACTTCCCAAAATGTAAAAAATGAAACACAATAGGGATAAACAAATAGAGATGAGTTTATAATTATCTATGGGTTTTGAGTGATGCTCTGGACTCTTTGGATTGAATGAAGATGAGGCTTTGAGTCCCTCTCCGGTTTTAGTCAAGAAAAACAGAGTGTCGTTTTTGTATTTGACTTCTAGGTCCAGGTTGATTAGCCTGATCAGCTTGAGTGTAGGTGAAATCATTGAAGCTCTTTACTCCTTGAATGTTCAGGTCTACAGATTCAATATGTATTCTTCCTTATTCTTCAATGCATGTAAGTCCTTGTGTGTCTCCAAAATATTGTTTCATATGTGCATGGAAGGACTGATCGACCTCATCTTCTTTAATAGTGTGAGGTTCCCTTAAATACCTTCATCTACAGTAATGGGAATGATTACCTTTTTACAGGTACGAGGTATGGTTCCTGATATGCCAACAACTATCATTAATTAATAACAGATTCATTAAAAACTTCAAATATGATCGTTTCTAAATAAACAATAGAACTATAGTTTAGAGAAACATTTACTAGTTTCCATCAGTAGCTCTTTGTATCTGTGATCTTGTATCGGTGGACTTGAGTCAGTAGGTCTGTATCGGTGGCTGTTACTCTTGGTAACATTAGACTATGTGTCAGTGACAATGACTCTGTATTGGTAGCTCCTCTTATCAACTTCTCTTTAATATAGGTAGCATTGTTGTATCGGTGGCTCTCTCCTTCATTAACTCACCTATGCTGGTAGCTGCTTGTCTGCTTGTATTGGTAGTTGTATGTCTGTTTGTATCAGTAGCTATCTCTCTGTTTGTGTCGGTAGCTTTTTGTCTATTTTTATCGGTAGTTGTCTGTCTGTTTGTATCGTTAGCTATGTGCATACCAGTGGACTGGCTCAAAAACTTAATACTTATCTATTCTATGAAAATCATATCCTGATTGAGTTAGTATTATATCAAAACATGTATAAGCATAGATAAACATTGACTAACATATTCCTATGATAATTTTGATATTTTTTTCAACTCAACAGTAGGATGACATAATTTAACATATAGATAGGATTTTCAAAACATATTAAAACATAATTGAGATTATCAAAACAGGTGAGGTCAACAATCTCCCCCTTTTTGATAATCACAACTTATGGTATTATAATCCAACATAATCATTAATATATCAGTGTAAAATACATTGGGTGTCATTTCTTAGTGTGAATAATGAAATTTTAAAATGTATTATAGAATAGAGTATTACATGAAAATGTACCGGAGGTATGAAACAACTGTATCAGAGGTAGAATTATAAAACAAATGTACCAGAGGTAAAATATATTATTCTCATATATATATATATATATCTTTCTTATATTTCTCAAATTTATCCTCCTTTGTGATTAGAAAAAAGTAGCAAACAATGGTTGAGAGAAGGAATAGAATATAAAAGAGAAGAATATCATATATATTTCTTGGTGAAAAAAATCAGATAAATACAAAAGGAGTACAAGTGATTATTATCAAATCTACTAGCCATTATTCAATCCACCTACTTAGCATATGATTTGGATTTTCCCTTGGAATCAGAAGTGGAGTCAGGCTAGGTAGATATAGGTAGAGGCTTGGGAACACCAGTGGAAATCAAAGGAGGATGAGCTACTGATACTGTGCCTCGCCTATATTGTGGAGTCCTTTGGGTGATCATAGGAGAGAGAATTCTGATTGCTTGAGCGGGTGTCCTCTAAGGAATAGAGGAAAACTGAGCAGAGGAAGGCAGGGATAGAGGTACAATGATAGGTGTAATGTCTACATGAAAAAATGGAAGCAACAGATTCCTAAAGTCCATAACGATTCATCCTCCTCTTTCCATAGCAGAAATAAAGTCATCTTTTTTCCATAAACTTGTCTAGAGCAGGAGTCAACTCTCTGAGCATGCATACTTTCTCTCTGAAATCCTGAGTGACTGGAGGTAGTTTCATGTTCTCTAACAGAATCTTGAAATGATTTTTCAACTTATGTTTAGTGTAAACCCTTTGGAAATAGTAATCCACATTGTCTTTTACCTCTTGCTGAGAATCAGTGGCCTCTCTCATAAAATTATAAACTATTTGCCCTATATCCCTAGTGGTAGTCACCACTTGGGCCAAGAATATAGAGTCTACAGAGCCACTGGTGGAAGACTGTCCAATTTCCTCTCTCATCACAGTTCGAATTTGATCAATATCCATATATGGCTTGGTAGTAATCAGAGGTGCAACAGAAAAGGGTACCGTTTCCTTAAAATATTTAGTCATCCCACTTATAAGATTTTTTACAACAGAGTCCTGGGTGCTGACATGTTTCTCCATTGATTTATTAAATCCCCCAAAAAAAGATACCATCTGACTAACTACACTTTTTACACATGAAAAATCCTTATCTACTTGAGATTTAGAGCTCATATAAGATTCCATAGAGACAACGGGTTTCTTTAGAGATTCAACATCCATTGCCAAGATTGAAACTTGATTCTTTCATGTCTTGACTTCATCCAAAACACCAGATACCGATTCAGTCATCACAGATTTAATTGAAGATACTAAGGAGGATTCCATTCTTCTCATCTCTTCCATAAAACATATATTGAGATCAGAATTCAATTGGTTTAAATCATATTTTCTTACAATATCCTCAGGTAAAGTATTAGAAAGAATATTATAAGTGACAAGAGGTCTACTGATGAGTGTCTCATCTTCAGAGTCAGGATAGTCCAACCCAAATACTACAAAACCTGGGTCTTTGGCCCAGTCATCAATCTCATTAGATACTAAAACAGTACCATGTCTGATGGGATGCTCCCCCTCAATCTGTTCATTCACCTGAACATGCATATCATCAGCATCTTGAACAGGTAGGTCTTCCTCAGAATAATCCTTCACATCTATTTCCATTTCAACAACAGGAGGATCATTAGGAATAGGTGCAGGTTCTTCCAACTCAACCAAAAAAGCCTCTTTAGGCATAGTAGAATTCCCAATCAGTGGACTTAAGCTCAATATACTCACTTCTAAACTATCAGAAACATGATCTCTATTTTCATTTACTTCTTTCTCATTCTCTGGAGTAGGATAGTCTTCCTCTTCTATAGGGGCATCTTCATTTCTTACACTCAACACTGTTTCCATTCCAGATGATACAACTTCAGCAACTGGACTTGGAGGCAAGTCTGGATCCCTTCCATCAGCTATAGAGGTATCCTCCTCATTAGTATCATCACTATACTGAGGTTCCTCTTCATCGGGTCCTAGACCTGGATCTCTTCTGTCTCTTGGCCTATTGGGGTGATCAGTAGGTTTGAACTTATCATACACATTTTCATCATCAATAACCAATTACCTTATCCATGGTTCCATCCAATCTTCACATACTTATAGATTGTGCTTGTGATGAAAAAATTGTTTCTCACAACTACTGTCTCATCCTGAAACTCAGCTACTCCTTTCACCTTCATCATTACCGAAATAAACTTTTCAAAGAATAAAGCATTGGATTTTGACTTATGCATGATCATATCCCCAATTTGGATCATCAAAAGGCTACACATATTTATCTTAACACCATTCCTTAGTAGATGCAACAAATAAATATCTTGGTATCTCAGATTTGCAAAGTCCCCTCTTCATAGAATTATCACATGTTGGAAAAATTTGAATAACATCCGGTTTTCTCCATCTATCTCAGTATCCACTACCTTTCATTATTTTCCACTACCAGTGAGCTCTTCTAGAGTAACCTCATAGACAAAAATGTCACTAGTTGGGGGTATTGTCTTTTATGTATACCCAAATACACCCTTATGTGGGACTTTCAGACATTCATCCCATTCAATAGAAGAAAAAGAAATTTCCATTCCATTCACTAATGAAACCATTCTGTTTTCATATTCAGACTTCTCAAAACAAACAAAAGCTTAAAACTCTTTAACCATCTTTGGATAATGAGGTCCATTATTGTTTTCAAAACAGTTGATCCATACCTGTTCTTCCAATACTCTTATAACCAATGACTTTCTAGGCAAGAGCCATTCCTCATTAAGTTCATTTTTGATTACTACTTCTCTATTTTGCAAATGGAGGTTCACTGCATGCCTCCCTGAACTTGTTCTAATTTCACTACCACAACCTTCAAGTTCTATTTTCTTCTTCTTCGCACTTAGCGCATCACTATCATCCCTTACTATCAGTAGTTTTGTTCTTTCCATCTTCAATCGAATAACTTAGTGTTATGCGTAATCCGGAGGTTCGAGAAATGAGGATTTAAGGGAGGAGAGTTTTCGGTGGATTGAAATTTTACTAAGGATTATTTTTTATCATTTAGAAATCGAAATGTAATAAAAAGAAATATATTGAAAACTATAAGAGTTTCAGCTATAGAAAATGAAAATCAGGAAGCACATGACATATCTGTGACAATTATCGGTGAGAACCCTGATGGTGAGGTTTACCTATCAGTGAGGTCTTTTAACAGTGATATTTTTAAGTAGTGAGGTTTCCTAACAGTGAGGATTACTAGCGGTGAGGTTTCCTACTGGTGAGGTTTCATAACAGCGAGGTTTTCTAGCGGTGAGTTTTCCTAGTGGTGAGGTTTCCTAGCTCTGAGTTTTTTTAATGGTGAGGTTTTCTAGCGGTGAGGTTTCTTAACGGTGAGGTTTCCTAGTGGTGAGGTTTTTTAACGGTGATGTTTCCTAACGATGAGGTTTCTAACGGTGATGTTTTTTAATGGTGAGGTTTCCTAGTGGTGAGGTTTCCTAATGGTGGGGTTTTCTAACGGTGAGGTTTCTAACAGTGAGGATTTGGATAACGGTGAGGATTTGTCTAACGATGAGGATTTGACTAATGGTGAGGATTTGGCTAACAGTGAGGATTTGTCTCTACAAATTATATCATTCCAAACTCATTTCTAATGTAACTTAACCTATCTAAACATAAAGGGTTGGTGAATATGTTAGCTAATTGATGTTCAGTACCTATAAATTTAAGAGTAATATCACCCTTTTGGTAATGATCTCTCAAAAAGTGATGCCTTACATCAATGTGTTTGGTCCTAGAGTGAGATATAGGATTATTAGAGATATTTATCGCACTAGTGTTATCACAGTTTATAGATACATGTCTAAACTGATATCCATAGTCGAATAATGTATCTTTCATCCACAAAATTTGTGCACAAAAACTACCAGCAGCTATATATTCTGCTTCAACAGTAGACAATGCAACAAAATTCTTCTTTTTACTACACCAAGATATCAGGGACTTACCTAGAAAATGGCATGTTTCAGAAGTTCTCTATAAATCTAACATGAAACCAGCAAAGTCAGCATCTGAATAACTTATTAAATCTAATGATTGTCTTTTTGGATAAAATAATCCTAAGTTAGTAGTATGTTTAAGATATTTGAAAATTCTTTTAGCAGTAAGCAAGTGTGAGTCTTTTGGATTAGCTTAAAATCTTGCACACATACACACAGTAAACATAATATCAGGCCGACTGGCAGTAAGGTAGAGTAGGTTACCAATCATACCTCTGTAGTTTGTTCGATCCACTAGTTTTCCAGTTTCATCAGCATCCAAATTACAAATAGTACTCATAGGTGTATCACTTTCCTTAATACTATCCAAACAAAAACGTTTTAAAAGATTTTTTGTATATTTATTTTTATTTAAAATAATACCATTTTCATTATGAAAAACATGAAATCCATTAAAGTATTTGATTTCTCCCATTAAACTAATTTCAAATTCATTTTCCATACACTTTGAAAAGTCAATACACAAATCATTTTAGAAGATCCAAAAACAATATCATCAACATAGATTTGTACTATCAAAACATCTTTGTAAATTCTTTTAATAAAGCGAGTTTCATTAGAAATACCTTTATAAAAACCTTTTGATTTAAGAAAAATACAAAGTGTTTCATACCAAGCTCATGAGGCATGTTTTAAACCATATAGGGCATTAAAAATCTTAAAAACATGATTTGGAAAATGAGGATTAGTAAATCCAGGTGGTTGTTCAAAAAAACATCTTCAAATATAAAACCATTTAGAAAAGAACTTTTAACATCCATTTGATATAACTTGATATTCAGATGAGCAGTATAGGCAAGTAGAATCCTAATAGATTCTAATCTAGCTATAGGTGCAAATGTTTCTTCATAGTCTATTCGTTCCTCTTGACTATATCTTTGTGCAACTAGTCTTGCTTTGTTCCTAACTAGATTTTTAGACTCATCAACATTATTCCTAAAAACCCATTTGGGGCCTATGGTTAAGGTTTCCTTAGGTCTGTCAACTAATTCCCAGACTTTGTTTCCTTCAAATTGATTTAATTCTTCTTGCATAACCATTACTCAAAAGTTGTTATTGATAGAATCATTGATATTTTTAGGTTCTAACTATGAAAAAAAGGCTTGATGTTCAACCTGGTTTCTTAGAGAAGCTTTAGTCTATGTCACTTTATCAAGATTAGCTACAACATTATCTAAAGGATGGTGATTTAGAATCCTAGTTGATCTGGTAAAGGTAGGACTAGAAATTTTAGGTTCTTCTATAGGTTCGGGTTCATCAGAAGCATATTCTAAAATATTTCCAGAACTATATGTCTTTACAACAAGTTCACTACTTTTATCATTAATGTCCAAAATAGAAAAATCTTCTTCAAGATATTCAACAGGATGTTTTGGTTCATGCGGATCAATTTCATCAAATTTCATGTTAATATATTCTTCCACACATTTGGATATTTTATTAAAAACTATATAGGCTTTTCTAGATGAAGGATAACCTAGAAAGATTTCTTCATCACTCTTGGATGAAAACATATCAAGATTATCTTTAGAATTTAGAATAAAGTCTTTGCAACCAAAAAATCTAAAGTAACTAACCTTAGGTTTTCTATTATTCCATAATTCATAAGGGTTCTTTTTAAGAACAGGTCTAATAAAAACTATATTTATAATATAACAAGATGTATTGATAGCTTCATCCCCAAAATAAACAGGTAAGTCATATTCATTTAGCATAGCTCTTGCAATTTCATGAAGGGTTCTATTTCTTCTTTCTAATACACCATTCAATTGAGGTGTCCTAGGGGAAAAGAAATTATAATTGTAGACATTATGTGAGCAGTATGATTCAAATTCATGATTTTTAAACTCACGTACATGATAATTTCTTAAGGTTTTAATCTTTAGTCCACTAAGGTTTTCTACAGACTTGGAGTATTTCATAAAGTAAGAACAAGCTTCACTTTTGTGAGCTAGAATATAAACCCAAGTATATCTAGAAAGGTCATCTACAAGGACATAGACATATTTCATCCCATTTAAACTAGAAACTCTAGATGGTCCAAATAAATCCATGTGAACCAACTCTAGAGGTTGAGAAGTTGAAAATTATTTCTTTGATTTAAAAGAATCTTTATGTTGCTTTCCCTTTTGACAGGGAGTACAAACTCTGTCTAATGGGAATTTTAGGTGAGGTAGGTCTCTAACTAAATTTTTCATAGTCAGTTTCTTAAGTGAATGAACATTGAAATGTCCCAATATTCTGTTCCATATCCAAGATTCTTTATAAAAAGCATTTAAACAGGTAATATTTTTCATAGCTAAAGAGATTAAATCCTTAGCATAAAAATTTTCATTTCTTAAGGCAGAAAAAATAAAAAAAAATAGAATTAAAAAAATTACAATAATCATTTTTAAATTTAACATTAAATCCATCATCACACAAGTGAGAAATGATTAAATGATTATATTTTAGACCATCAACAAGTAAAACCTTATAAATTAAAATTGAACCAGTGTTACCAATTTGGCATAATATTATGATTTTTCCTTTTGAGTTATCACTAAAGGTGACATGTCCTCCATCAAATTTGACTAAGCTTTTAAAACATGAGTAATCTCCAGTAATATGCCATGAACATCCACTGTAAAAGTACAATATCTTATTATAAGAAATATTTAAGTATGTTTCCTACAACACAGGTTTAGATAGAATATGATTTTGGTACCCAGATTTTCTTGGGTCCAGACAGGTTAGCAAGCAAAACTTTTGGTACCCATTTTTGTCTAATGGGTTTCATATAATTAATAGATTCAAAAGACATTGAAAGATAAAAATTGTTTGATATATAACTATATGAATATCTGTTTGATACATAAGTATTTCCAGAACTGGATCTAGAAGAACACTTTCCAGTTTTTGGAATAAATCTATTTTGTTGATCTGTCTCTGTCTAGGTTGGTATCCTAAACCAGTATAGTACTTTGGTGCTACCTGTTTTACAAGAATTTGACTTAGAGTATTCTTTCCATTATTAAATCTTTCCAAATCTTTCCTGAGTTTCTCATTAGACAGTTTCAGTTCTGTATTTTCTTTTAACAGTTGAGAATTATTTTCTTTCTCTATTTCTAGTGAGGATTTGAAAGTTCTAGTTAAAGCATGCTATTTCTTTAATGACTTGTAATTATCTTTCATCTCATTAAAAGTATCTTCTCGCATGTTACAATATTCAAATTACTCTTCACTAGACATGTTTTCAGAATCATAATTAGAATCATCTCCAGAATAATATGAATTTAAAACAGGAGTATCAAATGTTACCTCAGATGTATTTGTCAGGAAACACATAGTAGCTTTTTGAAAATTTTCATCCTGAGTGGAATCAGAATCACTTGAACTGTCTTCTGAAGCCCTCCAGGTTGCTTTCATAGATTTCTTATATTTTTCATCCTTGTACTTATATTTTGTCTTGTACTTTAATGTTGGACAGTCAGCCTTTATATGTCCTTTCCTTTTACATTCATAGCAGACCATGCCATTACTTTTATCAGTTATTTTCCAATCCTTCTTCTAATGAACTTTATTATCAAACTTTCTCTTATAATTGGATTTTCTGAAAAACTTCTTCTTTCTATAAAACTTCTTGAATTGTCTGGCTATCTGAGCCATTTTAGCATCACTATCAGATGCACTCTCTTCACTGCTTGAACTATCACATTCAATTTGAATTTTCCATTTGTCCTTATTTTTTGATACAAAAGTCATGAAGGCTACATAATTCTTTCTTGGTTCGTAATCTCCTTCCTTGTTGACTTTCAGTTCTTCTTCATACATCATTAATTTACCAATGAGTTCCTTGACAGGGAAAGCACTAATGTCACAAGATTCTCTAATTGAAACCGATGTGCCTATCCATCTTTCTGGCAGACATCTTAGTATCCTCATGATTTGATCTTTTGTAGGAACAACTTTTCTAAGTGAGTTCGTTGTATTTACAATTTCGTTGAACATCAGATACATGTCAGAAATTGGTTCATCATGCTACATTTTATTATTTTTATATTTAATAGTGTAAGTGTTTAATCTCATTTCTTTCACATTGGTTGTTCCTTCATTAGAAATATCCAAAGTATCCTATATTTCTTATGCAGTTTAACAAGCAGATATTCGATTAAATTATTCATCTCCTAAAGCACAATACAAATCATTCAATGCTTTGAAATTATTATTGTATGTAACTTTAGTAGATTTATCCCAAGTAGTTCTTTCAGTTTCTGGAATCTTATACTGAGTCTCTATAGCAGTCCAGATATCAAATCCCATACTTTCTAAATGAATTTTCATTTTTAATTTCCATTGGGCATAATTAACACCATTTAAGAATGGTGGCATGTTGGTAGCTGCACCTTCTAGTCTATTATCCATAATTTTATTTTATCAAATATATTGAAAGAGATAAAAATTTAGAAATAACAGAAATTTTGAGATCTTTAGATTCAACTAAAATCACAGTTGAAAAACAGAGTGTTTGGAAATCCTTTATATTAATAACAACCCTCTGATACAAAATGTTGGTCGGAGTGGATACTCAAGAGGGGGGAGATCAATTGAGTTCGAATTAAAATTTTCTGTTAAAAAGATTTATATTAAAAATCCTTCAATTTAAATAACAAGCTAAACATTAGTGAATTTTTAATACAGTAAAGGTTCAGTTAGGGTCTCAAGAGGTTGATTAGTTCTCAGCTAATATAATATGAAGATTAGATTAGCTTTTGAAACTAACCAACTGAGTTACAATAAATACAAACACTTTCTAGTTTAACTATCAGAGTAACTTTAAAATAGATTTATACTTAAATTACTTAGCAGTGGGATATTCAATATAGTTTTAACCAAAATAAAAAATCATAACTGTTTTAACCAAGAGGTTCAGTATCAAGATGAGACTTAGTCCTCTCAAACAGTTTTATATAAAAAATTGATCCACGCCGTGGATCGGGGTTTAAAATAGTACTCAGACTGTCCAGGTCCTTAGAAATCTACCACAATTCTACATGGGAAAAAAATAACAACATATGACAGGCTGTCTAGGTCACACTTGAAGTCTACCACTATCTACATTAGGATACAAGAGTGTAAGGGAAAAATTGAGTGAGGATTTATAAATCCTCCAGTTCAGCACATGAGACAGGGTGTGTTTAAAATGCAGAACACACACACTACTGAAAATGTAAATAAATGAAACACAATGTATTTAAAAAAAATAGAGATGACTTTAGAATGATCTATGTGTTTAGAGTGAAGCTCTGGACTCCTAGGATTGAATGCAGATGAAGCTTTGAGCCCCTCTCTGGTTTTAGTCAAGAAAAACAGAGTGTTGTTTTGGTATTTGACTTCCATGTCTAGGTTGATTAGCCTGATCATCTTGAGTGTTGGTAAAATCGTTGAAGTTCTTTACTCCTTGAATGTTCAGGTTCTACAGATTCAGTATGTATTCTTCCTTCTTCTTCTATGCATGTAAGTCCTTGTGTGACTCCAGAGTATAGTTGTGTATGTGCATGGAAAGGCTGATCGACCTCATCTTGTTTAGTAGTTTGAGGTTCCATTATATACCTTTAGCTCCGAAAATGGGAATGATTACCTTTTTATAGGTACGAGGTACGGTTCCCGATATGCCTACAACTATCATTAATTAATAACGGATGCATTAAAAACATCAAACATGTCCTTTGCTAAATAAAAATAAAACTAGAGTTTAGAGAAATAGTGACTGGTTTCCATTAGTAGCTTTTTGTATTAGTGAGCTTGTATCGGTGGACTTGAGTCAGTAGGTCTGTATCGGTGGCTGTTACTCTTTGTAACAGTATACTATGTGTTCGTAATAGTGACTATATATCGGTAGCTCCTCTTATCGGTAGTTATTCTATATAGGTAACATTATTGTATCAGTGGCTCTCTCCATCGATAACTCGCCTATGTTGGTAGCTACTTGTCTGTTTGTATCGGTAGCTATCTGTATATTTGTATCAGTAGATGTCTGTCTGTTTTGTATCGGTAGCTGTCTGTTTGTTTGTATCAGTAGCTGTTTGTCTATTTGTATCGGTGGCTATGCGCATACCGGTGGACTAACTCAAAAACTTAATACTTATCTGTTCTATTCAAATCATATCCCGATTGAGTTAGTATTATTTCAAAATATATATAAACATAGATAAACATTCAATAATATATACCAATGATTATTTTTATATTTTTGTCAACTCAATAGTAGGATGACATAATTTAATATATATATATATAGGATTATAAAAACATATTAAAACATAATTGAGATTATCAAAATAGGTGAGGTCAACACCATACATACCCAAAATAACATCAAACATCAATATAGTTATGACACCCATATTTAAAGATAAATAATTTTAATATATAATTATAGTAAAGTTTATAAAAATACATGTTTCTTTCACTCATTGCATAGTTTTTTTTAAAAAAAGATAAATATTTATTTCTTGGGAAGATACATCCATATTAATAGAAAATATCTAATAAATTAATGAATTTATAGATCCATAATTGAATAAGATAATATTATAATATCATAAAGTAAATAATGTACCTTTTAACACTTCATTTATTGGGATATCGTCTTCCTTAGTATATATAAATAAAATTTCCACACTTTTTTCATACAATCATGATTATTTACACTGTGAATAATTAGGATCATTCACATTAACCCTTCTCATTAAAATTAAAATATTTCATTTAAAATAGAACTTTTTTATATGACTTTAGTCCCATTGTATTCACATTATTATTATTATTATCATTAATCATTTATTTATAATTATGAACCATATATTCAAATTTACCATATTTATATCATTTTATTAATATTATTAGATCCACCAAAAAAAAATTTTTAATACATTTAATATGACATTAAAATTATAAATTATTACCATAGTATTTCTTTTCTACTTGTTTATCCATTTTGTTCAACTATAGAAACATAGAATACTTGATGACATGGGATCCTAGAGTCAAAAAACTCCATCTAATCTTTCTCATCACATCTAGATATTTCCTTATTTCTCTAAAACCAAATAGTATAAAAATACCTTCATAAACTCATTTTTAATATTCTATTAAATCTATCAATATTAATTTTATAGTCTAGAATAAAATTATGTGCATTCCATTCATTTCGAATAAAATTTATCTAATATATAACAATTGAGTAATCTTATTTTTTTCTCTAATAATGTTTTTCTTTTAATTATTTATGGGGATTATTTTAGAATTTTTTTTCAAGAAAAATATATTTAAATACCTTCCATTACATCATATTATTTTCATTATTCTCTTTGATAGTATTAATTAAAGACAACCACAAATTAAGTTCATTATTTATTGGCATAGTATTTTTTAGAGGATTTTCCCGAGCCCTTACATTGGTATCACTATACATAAAATGGATTAATTGAGATAACATTTCCCAAATTTATAAACTTTAACTCAAACTATTTTTAGTTACTCATTTGGATGGTTATTTTTCACTTTTTTCATTCTTAGTTCATTTACAATGTTTCCTTTTTAGAAATTCATTTTGAAATTGAAAAATATATATGAAAAAAAAGTCACAACACATTGAATAAGAAAAAAATATCTCATATAAACACAGAAGGAAGTTAAATTTTTATCTTTATACAAAAAATTTAGAATCTTAAAATTTTATTTACATAGTTTCTCAATTAATTAACCCCTAAAGTTGTCTAAAATATTCACTGATACTAAATGTAATAAACGAAACATAATAAACCCATACTTATAGGTTTTATAAATTAATTTCATGACTAAAAACCTGAATAACACTAGGTTTAGTGATTGAGAGGATTATATAACCAATTACATTAGAAAACATATAATTCAACATGAAAAATTTCCTAATTTTTTTATTAAAATTACATACTAGATTCTTTCATGAAAAGTATCTATAACTGGATCTTTGACATTCTTATTATCCATACCAATCCTTAAACCATTTGAAATCATTTTAAGGCATGGAATGGGAATAGAAATCACAAAAAAAGGTATAAAGGAATGAAAACATTTTACCCTAGTATAATAAATAAAAACCCATGAAATGTGTTTCCCTTTAAATAAAAAAAAATCTAAGATCATATAAAATTCTATTCATATAATAAATCAACTTCAATGCTCAATGAATTCTATCAAATAGACATAGAATAAAGAATAATGAAAATAAATAAATAATGACAGTTTATTGGTGTAACACCCAAAACTAATTCACTCACCTGGAACTATAGTGGGGGTCATCACATGACCTCAGGTGTGCCTCTACATGTGAAAGAGGTTTCCAACTAGTGGTGAAGGTAATGGATAGTGTTTTTAGTAATATTGTTTGCCTAAATATATATATGTGGTATTATAATTCAAAAAAATATATAGAGAAACCAATAAAGGATTTTGTTTCATTACTAAATATTATTGAATTAATCATCAATTAAACCGAATAAAATAAAAACATGATAACTAGACAAGAAATATAACATAGAAAAGCTGAAATGGGAAAATATGGATCACCCCAATCAACTAAAATTATCCACCCACTAAAAATTATATAGAAATTAAATGAAATATTATTAAACCAATAAAAATTATAGAAAGTAGAAATATAAAACCTTTAGAATAATTTATTATAATATAATTTGAAAGAATGATGTGATATTTGTTATAGGTAACATGACCCTTGGGCATAGTAACCAAGCCATTTGGAATATTGAACTGAATATTGGAATTGTAATTTTAACTCAAATTAATAAATTGCAATACACAAAATATTTATAATTATTAGTTTAAGAAAATATAAATTTTATATTTCTAAAAAATAATTATCATTATTATAAAAAATTGATAAAATATAAGCACATTTTTAATGAACTGTATTTTAAAGTAATTCATAGAAATCATAATTTTTAAATTAAAATTTTAAAATGAACTAATTTTGAAATTTATTTTGATAATATTAATATAATTTTTGAAATCAAAATTTTTAAATTATCCAAGGGTTTTTTTAGTAATTTTCACAAATACATCAATTTTTATGTGAATAGTAAAAATACTATTTTTCACAAAACCAATTTTATTCAAATTACAAAATTCATGACATGATAATGAAATAATAACTTCTAGAACTTTAGTTCATACATGTTATATTTAATTTCATAAAATTGTGATTAATATTCAATAAACACAATTTACCATCATAAAAAAACATTCCAAAACATAAAGTCAAAAGTGATTAAATAAAATAACAATATTTTATTATTTACACTTTCCTATTTAATAAACTAATGAATTAGAATTATAAAGACTATATAAATGTATTAAAATATTATATAATATTTATTTATTATTTATAATAACAAAATTCACTATTACAAGTTTTACCTTTGACATATTATTTTATTCAATATGTTATTTTAAAAATAATCATCTCCTCATGTAAAAAAGAACCCCTCTCCCTTCCCATGGAAGCCACTCCTTCCAACTTTTAATAATCCCAAGATTTAACCCAATAAAAACTATAAATCCCCTTATAATACTTAGAGAAAATATGGATCGATCCAATTCCAAACACCAAGTATTTACAGGAGGCGTTAAATCGATGAAATAAATCAGGAATTCATGTTAGGGGATTCTTGGTCACAATTCCTTTATTTGGGTTATTCTATCTTCCATAGTATCCATGTTTATAATATGTTATTGAAATTTACTTTATCTTTTCCCTTTGTGGACATATAAATTTTTACCATGTCACAATGTTTTCTAAGAATATTTTCTTTAAAAGTGACATTAATTAAAAAAATTGTATTTTACTCCTATTCAAATTATTTATTCCCTTTCAAGAATAATATTGTATTATTTACATGTATTATTGTTCTTATTTATTTCGTAACCAAAAATTTTATTCTTGAATGTATGATTTATGAAATCTTGATGAAACACATTATCTTCATTGGGTTTACTTCATGATTTTTATTGATATAAATTCAATGTTTCATGCATGATTATATAAATATTATTATGTGATGGGTGGGACTATAAATATATATCACTCCAATAAATTGGGTATTATGATGTATCTCAAGATATAATGTGCAATATTCATTAACATGATACTATTTTGGTTCAAAATTATGATGTTATGATTATGAACATATGTTTTTAATGACCATGATCCTATCTTTGTTCACTACTATGTGTGGTATTTGACCAATAATACATGATATTTTATTTTTATGCACTACCACATTCTCTGCCTTTATCACATGTTTTACTCATGTTGTTGATGATGATTCTATTTTTATGACATGATGATGATGTTTATGCTCACCCATATAATACTGATTATATTCCCTTATTTATCCTCTTATGGTGTTTTTAGGTCATACCTTTAATTGATGTATATCCTCAGGTGATTACTTGAACTAAGGTGAACATGTGGTACAAATAAAATATGGAGAAAAATAAATTAAATAATGTTAATGTGTTATTTTGTACTTGTTATGAATAAGACTAATTTTTTCAAGACACTAAACCTTTGGATACTAGATTTTTAATGCTATTATGATGTTTATCTTTCAAATCATGTAATGGAAATGTAATAAAAATAGGGTTTCCATAGCTGGTTTCAAAGAATCTATTATCTAATTTGGGAATTAAGAATTGGAAAAAAGAGTGAAAATAATAAGTGTAAGTATATATATAGAAAAAATATTCTTGAATAATATTTTTTTAAAAGGATAAATGTATGGATCCCATAAGATATGACTATATATTTAATTATATAAAAGAATAAATTATTCATGATTTTTTGAAATAAATTTTCTTAAAAAAAATATCAATTTTAGAAATTGGTGGGACCCATGACAAATCGGGCCAACTACCCATGTGAGGGAAAATGCAACAATTGTCCAAAAGACATAGCTAATGTTATGGGAGGTGGAGTTAAAAACTTTATAGATATTCTTACCCAACTATATAAGTCCATTAATAATAACCTGAATCATGTGTAATATCTTTCTTTAACCAAGAATGATCAACTGGACCTTGAGTCCATTATGTGGAAACAACCACCATTGTTTAGTGGAACTTCCAATCTAATTTTCATGGAATAGTGGATTAACACAATAGAGAAGATATATTATGTGATCCATTATTATAAGAAAGATAAGGAAACTTCTAATATTTATTTTATAGATGTAGAATAAGATAAATTGTTTGTGTTGGTAATGAACACTATGCTAAATGATGAAATGGAAGAGATGGAATGGGAAGACTTTAATAAAATATTTCATAACAAGTATTTTTCTTGAAATATTTAATAAAATATGGTGATATAATTAATATAAATTAATAAAAGGGAAGGTGAATCTATCACAGTTTAAAAGGAAAAATTAATAAGTCTTTCTAGATACAACTCGTGTTTTGTTATCAACAATGATATAAAAATAGTAGATTCTTTTGTGCTTCAAAACCGCACCTTCTAAAGGCTCTATAAATTAAAGACATTGAGAGTTTTAAAAAAGTGGTTCGATGTTATCTTAAAGTAGATATGGAGTTTGGAGAATGGTACCATGGTTTTTGAGATAAGAAGAAAATAATAGAGTTTCATTTTGGTTGGTCAAAGGAAAAAGGAGGAAAGAAAATCCAACTACCCACATGACAAAAATGATGGGAGAAGAATCAAGGGAATTGTATCAAAGGGATGGGGAAATTATTAAAGTTTGGGAGATAAGCCCACCAAGATCATGAATGTGGAATATTTATGAAGAATATACCAATATGATAGAGGAAAGGAAGGAACCTCTTAATTAACCACATATGGTTCAATGCATAAACTGTAGGGAGAATTGGAAAGCTTATATCATCACTACTACTAAAGAGGAGAAAGAAAATGAATTTTTACAAGGTAAACTTCCTATTAACTTAATAATAGATTTTTTTTTGTAATTCAAGTAAAATTCATTCCTTTATATCCTACATGTCTTCTAGAACTATTGAATTGAATCCCTCATACCTTAAAGTAGAGATATCTCTAAAAACACATAGTGTTGAAATATTTGTAACTCATGTTTTGGATTTATATCCTATTGGAGAATGTTGGAAGATTCTTACTTTTATTCTTAAAATGCATACCTTAGGTGAATTCAGCACTATACTATTTATGGGTTGGTTCTCATTATATAGATAACACCTCAATTGTTATGAAAAGAAAATCTCTTTTTATTTTCTAAACCCTATAATGATCTTTTACAAATGAAAGGAAGATCATGAACCTCCTTTGGAAAATTCCACAATGGTTTAGGTGTAGATACACTATAAAGAAGCATACCATACTCAAATGGTTGAGTCAAAGTAATGTATCAACTTGGAAGAAATTCCAATTGTGAGTTAATACATTGATGTATTTCTCAAAGAGTTGTCGAGACTTCCCCCAGATCATGAGGTGGGGTTCTCAATATAGATCATACCCAGAGCTACTCCTATCTCAAAATTCTCCTACAGGATGGCCTCGATCGAACAGGAAGAGTTAAAGAAGAAGCTGGAAAAAGGGTTACAATTCCCTAGTGCATCACCTTGGGGTGTTTCAGTGCTCTCTATCAACAAGAAGGATGGATCAATGTAGTCATGTATCAATTATTGTGATATCAACAAGATCACCATAAATAAAAATTATCCTCTTCTATGGATTTATGATTTGTTTAATCAACTATGAAGATATAAATAGTTCTCAAAGGTTGATTATAGTTCTAGATATCATGAACTAAAGCTAAATAAGGATGATATTCAAAAGAACAATTTCAATACAATGTATGATAACTATGTTTTTTTATTAAGTACATTCTGACTTACTAAATCTCCTTCAATATTTACGGATTTTTAATAGTGTCTTTAGAGAATACCTCAATAAATTGTTGATAATGTTTATTGATGATATTACCATTTACTCCATTTGTAAGGAGTAATATGAAGAGCATCAATAGATTCCTCTTATGAAATTTATTATGGAGAAAATGTATGCTATGTTCAGAAAGTGTGACGTATGGATGCAACAAGTTTCATTCTTTTGACACATGGTCACAAGTGACAGATTTTTTGTGGACCCTTAAAAACAATATAAATTAATGAATGAAATAGACCCACTATTGAAATATAAATTCATAGTTTTCATTGATTGGATGGGTACTATTAATATTTTTTGAGAAATTTCTCACTCTTGTCTAGCCCACTAACCATGTTATCATCAAATGAATAAAGTATGCATGTACAAAGTAATGTCATAAAAGTATAAAGTGCCTTAATAAGAAGATAATAAGAATATATTTAATCAGACTACCAACTTTTGGTGAATATGTTTTTATATATAATGATTCTTAAATTAAAGTCTAAGGTTAAGTACAAATTCAGAATGATAATGTGATAGACTACACCTTATTAAAATTGAAGATCCATGAACCGAACTACCTGATTCCTAATCTGGAATTACCTATTGTAATGTTCTCTCTAAATATTTAGAGGCACTATCTCTATGGTTATAAGTGTGATATATACATTCCTATAATAAAATTCTAATGTACATATTCACATAGATGGAGCACAACATTCATTAAATAATATTTTTAGATATAATCAAGGACTACAATTGCTTTATTCCATACCATACATGATTGGAAGACATGGTATATGATGATCTTAAAATAAAATGACCCTGTACTCTATCCATGATTCATATTAAGAGACACCCTCTCTTCTTGGAAATAAAGAGGATAGACCTGGAAATCATAATGGAATGGAATACATCCTACCTTACCTAAATGATTTCTTAACCATATATCCAAGATAATACTGATAGGCGTAAAGGGATGATATGGAGCTATAAAATAATGTGAAATAAGTAAATAAGGGAATATACATAAGTTCAGTATTTATGATGATGGTGTGATCCAATTTAGAACAAGGATTTATGTTCCTTAATCACTTAACATAAAGAAAGATGTATTGTAAAATGATCATAGCTCATATGTATACATCAATTATAGAAGTACCAAGATGTATTGAAGTATCAGAGACATTTTCTGGTAGGACAACATAATGAAGAATATTTCTGAGTACATCTCGAGGTGTTTAGTATGTCAGAATGTTAAGGTAGAATCAAAAAAGTATAAAGGGATGATAAAACCATTTCCTATAACCAAATGGGAAGGGTATAATATCACTGTGTACTATATCACTAGTATACCAGAAACATCCAAAGCAAATAATTCAATAGGGGTTGTAGTGGATTGAAACACCATGACTTCCCACTTTATCACTATTTGGGAAGATTTTTTGCTTGAAAAACATTTCATGGTATATGTGAAGCATGTTGTGAGGCTGTGTGGGGTTCCACTTTAGATCATCTATGATCATGATCCAAGGTTCACCTTAAAATTCATGAGATGACTTCAAAATTCATTGATTAATGAATTAAATTTTATCATGGACTATCACCCCCAAACTGATGGTAAATCTAAAAGAACTAATCAGATGCTCAATGAAATTCTAAGAGCCAGCTCAATGGAACTCAAATGAGTATTAGTTCAGCATCTTCTATTGGTTGAGTTCTCAAATTAAAATAGATTCTACTCAAGAATTCAAATGGATTAATATAAATATATATAGGGGAATCGATGTAGAACTACAACTTGTTGGGATGAATTTGGAAAATGAAGTGTACTTGGACCAAGTCTTGTGTAAGAGACAACATAGAGGGTTTAATCCATCCAACAATAAATAAAATATGATTGAAGTTTGTAAACGAGTTATGTTAAAAATGGTCTAAGTGGATTGGAGTTCGATGTTAGAGGAAAATTCCTCCTTAGAATATCACCAAGGAGGGGAGTCATGTGATTTGTAAAGAAAGGGATGTTTATCCAAAGGTACACTGACCCATTTGAGATACATGATCACATATGAGCAGTGGCCTATCAGTTTGCACTTCCACTAAGTATGGTTCAAGTTCATGATGTGTTACATTTATCTTTCCCATGGAATTAAATACCATAACCCTCACATGTGATGAATTTATAGGTGGTTTAACTCGTGAATGACCTATCATATGAAGAGTAGCTAGTGAAAATCAAAGAACATGGAGAAAATTTTCTATACAACCTAAGAACTTTCCTTGTAAAAGTGTTGTGGAAATACCATAATTATGAAGAGTTGACATGGGAACCTTAGGAAAAATGAATGAAAATTACCCTTATCTATTTTCAACTGAGAATATGAGTTGAAATTTTGGGATTGAAATTTATAAAGGGGGGAAGGATGTAACGACCCGGTATTTTTATTAATTTTTTTCTTAAATAAATGCTTGTTGTATTATTATATATATAAAAATATATAGTGAAACCAATAAGGACTTTGTTTCATTACTAATCAATGTTACATTAACCAGAAATGAAACCAATTATAATTCCAAAAATTACAACATGAAAAAAATATAAAATATAAAATATAAAATTTGAAAATATGGATCATCCCAATCTATTAGAATCATCACTGCCATTGATAATAAAAATTCAATGGAATTGGAAGAATATTTGGTTCTAATGTGACTCCTCCACAATTATGCAAGCTGTTAGAACTAGTGAAATTCACCTATCATGAAATTTGATGGCTATATGATCCAAATTCCTCCAAAATAACTCCAAATTTAATTCTATTATCACTCATATTTTTCATGAATCCAAATCTATTGAGGAAGGAATTTCATGAAAAGGGAAAACTGATAAAGTGTGCATCTTCTGTAACATTATTCTTATTGATATAATTCACCTTTTACAATGCGAAATATGTTAACTAATTCTCTTTTTACATTTTGAACTTTATATATACATTATGGGATATATTTTGCTATTTTTCTCTAAAAAATGAAGTGGGGTTTTTTAGAGATAACCTCACCATTGGGAATAATAACACGACCGGTGAGAATAGTAACATGACCGTTGGAATAGTAATTATACATCAAAATAATAAATTATAATAAAAATAATTTATATCATGATTAAATTAAGTAAATATAACTTTATAATTCTAAAAAATAAATATGTGTATCAAAAAACTCAAGGAAAATATAAACACATTTTTAATAAATTATATTTTAAAATATTTTATAAAAATCGAAAAATTTATATTAAAAATTAAAAATACATATTTTCGAAATTTATTTTTATAAAATGAATATTATTTTTGAAATAATCACATAAAAATTATCCAAGGGTGATTTTTTGAGAATTTTATGAGATACTTTAATTTGTGAGTGAATAGTCAAAATAATGTTTTTTCACAAAACCGATGTAACTCAAATTACCTCATTCATGATGTAATAATGAAATAGTATTTTATAGAAATTTAGTTTCCTGAATTTTATATTTAATTTAATAAATTTTCGTTAAAATATAAAAATCTGAATTTCCAAACCTAAAAATAACATTAAAAAACAAAAGTCAATAGTGACTGCTTAAAATGACAATTTATTTTCCAGAAACCATTTTAATAAACTATTTAATTAGAATTTTAAAGAGGATCTAAATGATTAATCCCATTATATAATACATATATATTATTTATAATGTGTAAAATTCACTATTACAAGTTTAACGTTGATATATTGTTTTATTCAATTTTTTATTCTTAAAATACCCCTCCCCTCGAGTATAAATAACCCATCTCCATTCCCTTGTAAAACCACTCCTCACAACCATTAAATAGAAAAATATATAAAAAAATCCTCCCTATCAAGGCCTATATAAATCTTACGTACATTATGAATAAATAAAAGTATTTACAGTGTCATATAGGTGAAGATACACTATGGATGAAGTATGTTATGATCCACCCCTCTCTCTTTTTTATTTATTCTTCCACATATATTTCTTCTTACACCAACAATTTCACAACAAAACATTAAAAGAATTCATTAGGTTGTAATTTAACATTATATTAATAATTTTAACATACTTTAATTATCACAATACATATATATACGAAACTTCTCCTTCCCACTCTCCCTATTATGTCCTATCAATGGTCGGTTAACCACATACAAAGACATTTCCATGTAAAATCCTAAAACCATCATCATGGATGGATATTATAATATATATATACTATAAAATTTTAATAATTTTAATTTTAATCATCTATAATTAATTATACTAACATATAAATTATATTTAATAAAATATTGAAATGGATGAAAAACGATAAATTTTTAATTAAAACATAATATCAAAATGCAACTATTTCATCAATGGAAATTAAGAAATATAATCCAATAATTATAATTTATACATATTTATATAAATTAAAATAATTAACATATGGATGTGTTTTTTAGTAAATGTAGGTTTATTATTCAGGAGTTGAAAATGTGACAAAATAAAGCGAGAATTAATGTAAGGGTATTCTCAAACCCAATTCCTTTATTTGGGTTATTCTATATTTAATGATATGAATTCTCCTAATATGTTCTTCAAATGTAATTTTCGTTTTCCTTAAGGGATATACATTTTCCAACCATATCAAAATGTTTTCTAAGAAAAAACCATTTTTTCAAAGTGACTTCTATTTACAAAATATCATATTTTACTCCTACTTAAATACTTCTTTTCCACTAAAGAATAATGATTTATTATTTACAAGAATTATTTACCATATTCATTTGTGAACCAAAAAGTTTATCAATGAAATTATGCCTTATTGAATCGTTATAGAACCCACTCTCTTTGTTGGGTTTACTTTATGGCTTTGATTGATATACATTTTATGTGGCATGCATGATTATGTAAACGATATGATGTGACAGGTGGGACTATTGTCATCTAATTAATTGGGTAATGTGATGTATCTCATGGGATAATATTGAATATCTGGGATCTTGAGGCCTGTTTTTTTCACAATTATGATGTTATAATTATGCAAATATGTTATGTGTGAACATGATGTTATCTTCTTTCACAACTATGTGTGTTATTTTACAACTAATACATGATGTTTAATTTTTATACACATCCACATTACATGAATTTTTCACATGTTTCCCTCATGTTGTTGATGATGAACCTATGATTATGATATGATGATGATGATGTTTATGCTCACCCATGTTATATTGATTCATGTCCATAATTTATACTCTTGCTTGGATTTTAGATCACCATTTTAATTGATGTATATCCTTATGAGATTACTTGTACTAAGTTGAGTTCAAGGGCCAGTAATATGATAGAGAAGAAGGAATTAAGTATTTTTTATTTTTTATTTTGTACAATTGAGGTATAAGGATAATTTTTCCAAGACACTAAACCCTTGGATTTTGGATTTGTAATGTTATTATGTTGTTTATCATTAAAATGATGTAAAATTTATTTAAGAAAAGTAGTGTCTCTAGAGTAAGGGCCTCCCAATGTATTGGTGAGATGGTTAGCTCAATAATAAAACCCATGGGCCATGCCCAAATATATAAAAAATTCAGCATGACCTATCTATATAATGGAAATCCCTAAAATACCTATAGATATAAAACAAACATCCAATAAGGCCTTGATTATATAGAATAAAAACCTATAAAACTCTCCTAATTATTTATGGAAAAATTATAAACAACTAATAGATAAATCATAATGATATCCTCATACATATAAATTGAACACTGGGTAGTACATATAATGAACCGAAAAATGTGCTGGTCTATGACACAAATCAGACATTCGTCCCATCAAATCATTAACCTATATGTGCTACTAAATTAACCATGTGTCCAAATCCATGTTATACCTATTTCTATAGAGAAAACAAGATTTTATACCTATGAATATCAGAACTCATCCTATGTACATGGGAAATGGGTGAGTTTACTGACCTAGAAAGAATCCCCAATGCCTAAACTATATTGAGTGAAACTTTCATTATCTAAATATTAATGAAATATATATATAACTATTTAAGTCTTAACTATGAAATAAAAACACCTAAGATACCTAACAAACAATGAAAATATTAGGACACATTTCACGTTTTCATGGGCTAACTAGGACACCACAACACTTTACCATACCTTCTTTAAATTTATACCCAAAGGAAAATTCAACTCATATGAAATCCCAACCATCATATTAAGACTATAGGTATGAAAATATATTAATCCTAAACCATTCAAAAATATTTAGGGTAGTGTGGTACCCATATCCATAACACTACCTGATGATGAAAGGTTAGAAGAGTCCGGATCCATCCCACCTCACTCAATAGAGGTCACACATAAGAAATCTAGATAGACTTTGTCACCTGAGGGATTCCACAAAATAAAAATATTAGAAAACATTTCTAACACATGTTATGAAACACTATAAATACCTTGGCCAACACTTATGACACAATGGAGGCCACACTTCTTGTCTCAAGTCACACTTTATAATTCAAGGTTTTCCTTAACATCCATTACTTATAGGATCTCATATCACCCATGGAATTCCTAAAAGTGCCTTCTTCCTAATGGTGGTAAGAATCCCTCTAGATCCATATCACCAACACTAAAATCCATTTTCAATAAAACAGACATAGTCACACACACATGAAATAGAAAAAAGGAACAAATCCTTTCACATACATCCACTACTACTCACAAGGTAACTAGTCCCTCTAATACTTTCCCCACATCTCAAACACATTATAACACCCATATAAACCCTCTATGTGGTCTATCACATCCATCCAGACCAACCCTTCACTTTGATGATAAAATGAACCATCATTGGAAAGCACTTGTAACATTCAATATCATGAAACAACATGCACACTAGGCATCCACATCCAGGAACTACAACATGAAACTAGGGTTAAAAAATAGGGTATGGCCCAAAAAATATGAAATGAACCAAAACCACTTAAAACCACAAAATTCCATCCTTACATTGAAAACCAAGTCGAATTATCATTTTTATGACGCATTTCAAAATTTTATCACATTATATATCTACTCACTCTAGTAACATGTCCAATATACTATCATAACCTTAATTTAAACCCCAATTATTTTTTTCTAAATATCAATTCAAAAACAATTTAATGATTTCCAACTTTTCAATTGAAAGTATATTTCAATCATACCCCATATCGAAAAACGTTTATATAATGAAATAACTTTATATTTGGAATACAACTCACATGATTGAGTAGGAAATAATGAAGTCCACTAACAATCATTCATCCTAGGTTCCAGGACAAAACCTTTTATAAATCTATATGCTTCATATCGACTAATAGGCCTACAGAAGCCTGTCTTAATCTTTGGGATATATCAAAAAAGTATTTTAGTATGTCTACAATAATATAATGATAGTAAATAAACAAAATATTCCAAATGAGTAAGATACTTGATAAAATCATGGGCACCTACTTTAACCCATGGTCCATAAATAATCTCAAGTTCTTACCAAACTTATTAAATAGTATGATTAAATTTCTCATCCACAAAAATATTTAAATTAATAAAACAAAAAATTTAAATCATATTAAAAAAATTATATTTACCTACATCATACTCATCAAGTAACCTCACAGTGATGAAATTATGAAAAATGAGGTGTGGTCCCCTCCTATTGCGCACCCATACCTAAGAAAAATAAAATCCACAAATTTATTACATGAAAGGATAATAAATATCATCTAAAATAACAAATAAAGCAAAAATAAATATATTATAAAACATAATTAAAGTAGAATGTTAAAAAATTACTTGAATATCTCCTCTTGTGACATCCTCTACAAGTCACACAAGAGAGATACATCAAGTGGGAAAATTTTATAATGTTCTGAGGAAATCATAATTCAAAATCCATAGTTGCAAATGGGAAAAATTCAATGGAATATGGGATTACAATAAAGTAGGTATAGGGAGTGATATTTACCAAATTAAACACAAAGAACCATTTACAAATAATATGGATTAAAGGGACACCAATATTGGATGAATAAATATCATTGAGGGTTCTATTTTTATATCTCGTGTGTCTAGGGGAAAAGGAACATGAGGGTAATATAAATATGGACCCCTAAAATATTACTAAGGATCCCGTAAGAAATATGGTGATGATCCCTTTTTGGCTACTCTATAGGGGTCATGATTAGAATACTCCCTTTTAGGACTGCCTTGTGGTGAAACCCCTTGTGTTAGGTCATAGGGGTCTTTCCTTAGAATCTAAATTTGGCATTGAGAGGATCTATATGTTGTAAAACTAGGTGGGGATCTCGATATTGTACCACTTAAGAGCCCTGATTAGTTTATCCCCAAGGTTGTAGCCTGGAGATTCCTCACCTAGACATACTATGGTGTGGCCCTATATGATGCGGTGCAGACGACCCCTAAACAGTGTGGCTAAGCCCACAACACCCTTTTTTCTCTTCCATGAAACCCCCTTTGGAAGTACTTTGGTCTTCCCTGACCATGAGGCACCACACTGTAGTTCCCTTTATTATGCCATGATGGCTTCCTATAACTATAATTCCAGATAAAGGTCCACCCCGACTATTCTTCACTGACTAATAAGTACAAAAACCACCAATGGGTCCCCATTATTTATAGAACAACATCTCATAAAGGTTAAATATCACCAAAAATTAAAATTTGAGTCCCTTTTCAAGAAACATTATATACTCTTAGACCAAAAAATTGAATTTACATTGAATCTTAAAACCTGTAATGATACAGGTCCTTAAACACTCCCCAGTATAATTCTTCTTTTCCCCAAAAAGTCTCTATAGTCTTCCTACCACTATACCAAACCCACCATAGTCTAAATTCATTTCTAACACTCAATTTTACATCTTAAAATACCCGACATTACTTTTCCAAGAAACTCCAAACACCAAGTCGTATACATATAATTTTCTTCCAAATTCTCTACCCAATTCCAAAAAACTATTTATAATGTCTCAAACTACGCTTCCAATGTGGTTTCCACCTCAAAATATCTAATTCTGTGACATTTTTGTAGGTATTACACTGTTGTATGGATTCACCAATGAACACTTAGTCTCACACACCATCATATCACTACATCATTGTACCACCAGATCATGATGCCTTAATAACCAAAGGAATTATTATAAATCCAAACACCCACACCGATGTATGAACCGAACTCATAGTGAAATTACATGATTATATACTTAACCAAACCACCCAATCGTCATGATATAATAATTATAACTAAGATTCCAATGATTTCAATCATTCCCAGATTAAGTCATCTTCATCTCCAGTCTAATGCATAAAAATAAAATTCTTCAAAAACTGTAACTAAATTCCAAAAATAAGTCTATTCTGTAAGAACCTAGTTCATCAATTAGATATGGATCTTTTAAATTTTGGTTTAATTCTTTATTTTGGACATAATAAGGATTCCAAATATGTTAGGGAAGGTTCCGAGGGTGTTTGGTGCTTGTTTAAATCCCAAAACATAGTTTTTTTCTTGAAAACTAGGCCTGGGACATGGTTTGTAGTTAACCATGCGGGAAGGTCACACAGTTAGATTGAATTGTGCAGATGATACCTTTTTGGCCAGAGACTTACCGCATGGTTGGTGCATGATTTCCCTAACCGTGCTTCCTAACCAAGCCAGTGCCCCTCTTTCTCAGGTACTCATTCATATTTTGTTCATGGGTTGTCATGCTCTCCAGACAAACCATGAATATTCTAAATTTTGGGTAATTTTACTATTTTTTCCTTAATGATCTAATTAAGCTTCCTCCTTCATCCTGATCTAATATCTAGTTGGATTATCTTACTTTTCTCCCCATTTATAGATTTATAAAGACCTAAGGTTGGTATCAATTGATATCATTCATCCAAGATCTGATCGAGCTTCTGTTTGTCATGTTGGATGCACAACGGTATGTACTCGAGTCCTATTTAGTCATTCTTCCCTTCTCGTGCTCTCGACCTAGATTTGGAGGTGAAAACATTTTTCCATTTTTCTCATATCTACTCCTTTATAGGATAAACCAGAGACCAATATCAGTGGAGGAGAGTCATGTGACCCTAAGGTGGGTGTTCAATAACTCATCCCTCAAGTTCGTTGATTTGGGAATTGTCGTGTGGGGCCCACCACTTTGATTTATTGCCGTTAATTGAATTTATATTCCATTATTATATTAATTAGAACTATATGGTTATGCACCTTCCATATATGTGATTAATTATTGGTGGTTACACCCACAACTCCATCCATCCCATGTAGGATGTTATGCCATAACTGGGTTTTTAGTATTTGGCACTTTTGATCCACCGTTCATGTGAGACTTGGATTGACACTTTTAGGGTTCATCTTTTCTATATTAAATGGATTGATTTATATTATTAATTTCATAATGGAAATTACCATGTATTCTAACTACTTGACCCGCCTAAGGTACGTGCTTCAATTGATAATTAAATGTAAAATTGAATTTGGAATGTATACTAAGTATATGAATTGACAAGATTAAATTTAAATAAATAATAGGTTTCAAGTTTGTAGAACCCCTTACCATGTCAATGGTTGTTATATCAATGGACATTAATTATTGAACATCTGTTAAATGGATTTAATAAAGGTTTCATAATAGTTGGACTTGTCACCCTAATGAAAGGAGAGGCTTCAACCAAATGATATATTATATGACTTAATTATCAAATAAGAGTGACCAAACTCAAGATCATCTTGGATTCTTTTCAGGGTTTTCCTAGATCACTCAAAAACCCCATTCTGATTCAATGATGCAACATTATTTGGTTGAGACCCACCTAGATCGTGATCCTTGTCTATTCATGGATGTCCAATATGACACCGTAGGATCCCTCACATATAATCAAAGGATTCCTTGGATACACTCTTTGGATCCAGTATTTGTAAGTAGGTTCCATGGTTATAACCCATATGTCCGATTAACTCTTTAGCCCCATTTTACCCTGGATGATCACCCTGGATTCGGTAGGAATCATATTGTGGAATGCCCTGGAATATGCTCCTTGAATTACCCTCTTACCCTAAGCCATGATACATTCATTACTAATTTGGAAACCCTATAGGTATACATTTCCTTGGTTATTACCTTGGACCTTCATTATTAAATATCATTACAAGTTTCCTTGTTACATCTTGGAACCTTCACTATGGTTATCATGTGACGTATTTGTAAACTATAAATAATCAATTAATTAACTGGTTATAGGTTCAGACACTAACTGAGGGATGGTGTAGGTACTTGGGTATTTAGTTACATTGTAATTATTTACTTTATATATATACATGCCCAAACACTATTACATTTCCATTACATGAGATAGATGTTATAGAAACCATTGGTGGTGGTCCACTGAGAATTATCTCAAAACCTCTCCGGGCACCATTTAACACCCAGGACTGATTACATGATTATAGGTGTTGATAAAGGAAAAAATATGGCTTTTAAAACTTGATGGCTTGCTGCATAGAATGGTGGTTTATGGAAGATGATGGAGACAAATCTCAGGAAGCTTGGGATAGACTTTTGATTTCCTTTACACTTTTTTGGAATATGTTAGGACTACTTTCCTGTATCTATGTTTTCTAGTTTTCTAGTGACATGACATATAATCCTTAGTAGTTGTATTCTTGTATATTATTCTCTTTATTCCGTTTATTACTACTATTTTATATATTTTATATTGTGACTTCTATTTACTTATGTTGCTTCCGCTATTTTCATATGTTTACATTTATCTACAGTGCTACACTCTGGTAATGATGGAATTGTATCCCCATAAATAAACTCTTGTCCCTCACTTCTAATCTTAAACCTCTAGAATTTGGGGAGATGCACTTAAGGCCATGTGGTCCACCAGGATCGAGGCACCTATTAAGTGGAATCTGGGTCCAGGATGTCAAAAAGTGGTATTATAGGGTTTCCTTTCATTATTTACTTTTTAGAGACAATATTCAAGAGCTTATGAACTCTTAGGATTTTCTCATAAGCCATTCTTGGGTGTCATAAAGCCATGTTTGGTTAGAAACCACATTTCCTAAATTATAATTGTTGTTCTACTTTTTTCTATTACCGTTGATATTATTTTACCATTGGGGGACACACATGTTGTGTGGATTTTTATTATTATTTTGGTTGGGTATTTCATTTCATCCTTGGCCAGATTATATTAGGGAACTTGGAATTGTTAAATGCATTACAATAGGCACCATAAATTCACATGTCATGCATATTTTATTTCCATATAGGTGCATTTCACTTCTTTTCATTGCTGTATATGACTATGATTATTGAGTGATATTGAGATAGTTAGCTTATGTTTGCATTACAATATTTTAGAATTTAGTGATTTCCTATCACAATTAATGAGGTTTTATGGCCCCTCAGGGGTTTGGATGAGTAATTTACCAAGCCAAGCGATTATTCTATAAATAAATGGGTGTCGTTTTCGTTGATGAGGTGTATGGGCACTTATTCAATGGGAGTAGATCTCCATTATAAAGTGAAACATGACTTATAATATGAAATGGTTTCATATTCTTATCCTGCATTTTCAGGTTTATGAAAGGTAAAAGTGTGAACCTAGAAATTAAATTTTAAATTAAATGAAACTTATACTTGAGAACTTACCGATACCTAGCCATCTATGCAGGTAGTTTAAGTTTTATTCCTTGGGTAGTTAGTTTTCTTACATTTGTCTTCTGTTAGTGCAGATATCTTTCTACGTAAATATTTTTGTAGGCATGTTCTTGGAATTTTTAAATCAATTTCTCTATGATGTCATCATATCATATTCTAGGAAGGTGGTGAAAATAATTCTGCAGACATGGTGGGCCTTAAGCTACCAGTCTTACCTCTAGGAGTTCCACATGAGGCACTGCCTTCTGTACCTAATCCGGGCACTGATTTCCCAGTTTGTGTTATTTTCCTACATCTTATGTTTTCCATGGATGATGCTCTGTGTCTTTGTCCTATGATGGCTGATCTGACTCGTGAGTTGCAGTAGCGGCAACATCCAACTTTCTCAAGGGATGGCGGTCTACAGGCTGTTGATTCGTGGTTAGAATCTACCTTATCCAGATTTGAGAATATGGAGATTCCTCCAGAGTGGAGGGTCAATAATTCTACATAAATTCACCAGGGTTTATCCAAGCATTGGTGAGATGTCTTTACCAAGTCCGGTCATCATCAGGGCATTCTATGTATTGATTTCCAGACTTCCTTCTATGATCAGTTATTTCCTCAGATGTTGAGAGATGATGGAGCTAAAGATATTACGAATCCTCAGTAGATATCTATGTCATTAATGGATTCCTTAACATGTTTCATAATGTTTCAATTCATTTCACTTATTCTAGATGGTGATGAGATTTCATGTGCTTGATATTTCTAGGATGGGCTCCAGTATTCCATCTATATGAACGGAAATGTCTTTCACCAACCTATATTTTTTGAAATAGGCTATTAAGATCTTACTACAAAATAAAACATGAGGGACATAAATAGTACCAGGCATAGAGGTTCAGTGCTGTTACAATTCAGTAGTTCTCCCTATGGAAGGAAATGTTACATCGAGGTTTCTTATTAGGGAAGAGAGAACCAGAGTTCCCATTTCAATAGCTTTGTAGTGTGTCATCATTACTGAGGAGTAAGGAAACTGAAGACCCATTATTATAGATACCTAATAGAGTGTTGGGTTTTTATCTATTTGGGGAAAATTCAGAGTTTATATAATACCTTTACACCAGCTTCGAATGGAAACTGATATGCACCGGCTCCACCATCAAGAGTGGGTTCTTTTGCAACACATCAAGTAGGGAATTGGAGTAGCACCAATAGGACTTGTTGAGGAGGAGGTCATAGCCATGGAGGTCATACCTCTAATCACTAGCCATGCCAATAGAGAAATTATGAACGTGGTGGTACTTCTTTTACACAAATCCATTGATCTGGTCATTGGTATTCACTATAGTTGATACCCAAGGACCAGGTTGTGGGACCATCAATAGTACAGGGTACTAATCTTGTGAAATCTACTATAGTATCTTCTTTATATGTTATTGGATATTCAAACTATTTTATCTATGTATTTATCTTGGAAAGTCTTGGAGTGGAGATACAATATTACTATGGTGTCATGACCCTAGATATGTTGTTATGTATAAAAATAGAGGGAATACACTAGTGTAGATATTTTCCCCTTGAGGTTGGAAATTAACTTTTCTTATGAGACATCATTGTTCTTGAGATTATGAGATTCTATTCTATTCTTGGGAAAGATTGGTTGGATTTATATCACGCCTTTTTAGATATTTATTGCTACATGGTATTGTTTAAATCACTAGAGATAAGAAATTATCTACCTTAAGGTGAGTGGGATGACTAGGATTGTAGAGCAGGACCATAGAATATTGGTTTAGGTGGGGTGACCACTCATATTGAAAATATCTTCATAGAGGATCATGTTTTATATCATGCTAATCCATTTAGGGATTTATTTCCTGATGATTTTTTTATCTTACCTCCTGAGATATAGGTAGAGAGTACTATCGATCTTCTTCAATGAGTAGATCAAATGTCCATTCCTCTATACATGATGGAACCTCTAGTGCTTCAGTAGATCAATAGGTTGTTAGAGTAATTAGAGGACAAAGGTTTTATATAGCCCAGTACATCCTGTTGGGGTTCACCCATGCTTTTCTCTGGTTAGGAGGGTTAAAACTTACATCTATGAGTGGATTATAAAAGGTTGAACCAACTTACGATCAAGAAACGATATCCATTTCCTAGAATATATGATCTCTTCTCCCAAATTCAGGGGGATAAGGTATTATCTATAATTTACCTAAGAGAGGGTTATCATTATGTGTGAGTTAGGCCGTAAGACATACCTCATACATCTTTCCAAAGAATGTATATTCTACAAGAGTACCATGTTATGCTATTCAGTCTTTTGAATGTGCCCTCCATTTTCATTGATATAACGAATAGGGTTTTTGATCCCTATCTTGAATCTTTTGTCATGGTCTTTATGGAGGAAATGTTTGTGTATTCTCATACTCGTAATGACCATGGAAAAAACATAGATATTATTGTAAGTATACTAAGATAGCATAAACATTATACCATTATTACTAAGTTACACTTGTGGATCAACAATGTTCACTTCGTGGGTCATATCATATCAGAATAAGGAGTATCCATTGACCCTGAAAAGGTTAGTGATATTGTCTCCTAGGAGAAACCCAAGAATGTGTTTGATATGAGAAGCCTCTTGGGGCTGGATGGATATTGCAGGTGTTTCATTCAAGTCTTCTCACATCTTTATTCACCTATAATTATCCTTACAAATAAGGGATTCAAGTTCCTATGGTTAGAATCATACTAGAAAGCCTGTCATGAGCAGAAATAAAGGCTTTTATCGACACCAATTATAATTCTTCTAGATCCATGTGTAGGTTATAACATCTTCTTTGATGCATAAATCATCGGCCTAGGAGAAACATTGATATAGGAGGACAGAGTCACTCTGTACATATCTCAATAGTTAGGGCCTCATGAGAGAAGTCACCAGACACACAACCTTAAGCTAACAACTATTTTCCATGCATTATGTTGTCGAAGACATTATGTATTGGGTGAGTGATTTGGGGTTTAAATAGACCACCCAAGACTCAAACATATATTTTCACAGTGTGACTTGAAGATTAGAAAATGGAGATGGGTCGAATATCTTCAATCCCTTTCTTTTGATCTTTCCAATATACTAGGAAAGGGAAATGTAATTGCAGAAGTGCTGAGTCATAAAACTCAAACACAAGCCATATGATAATCTAGTGATGAATGGAAGTTAATGAAACTATTCTCTAATATAGATATGGTGTGTCATGATTTTCACAAATATTCTTACTTATTGTCTTTGAAACCACCTTTTTCCCTCCTTAAGATGGTGAAGGGTTGATAATTTTCAAATTCTAAGGGCTTCATTCTCCATGAGAGTATATCAAGAGATGACCTGCCTATGGATTGATCTATGGATAGAGATGACATCCAATGTATTCTTGGACATCTCTGAGTTCCTACAGATATGAGAGAGAGTTAATGCATGATTCCCATTCTTCTTAGTGGGAAGTTTATCCAAAAATCACAAATATTTATTGGGATATGCGATACTAGTATTGGTGGCCTGGGATGATGCATCAGATAATTGGCTTTATCACTAGTTATTCCCCCTTTCAGTAGGTGAAGGTAGAGAACCGGAGGCCTGAAGGCTTGTTATATCCACTTCAAGTCCCAGAATGGAAATGGAAAGATGTTTCCAAGGAATTTTTATTTGGTTTACTTAGGTTTTTTTGAGGTAGCGACACTATATGGGTTGTCATTTACAGACTAATGAATGTGTCTCCCTTTATTCATATTCAAAATATATTCCTATTTGATGAGCTGGGAAGACTGTATGTTAGTTAAATCATATGAATATAGAGGTTCCCACATAGTATCATTTTATATAGGGATGAACTTTTCACATCACAATTCTGGTAGAGACTGTAGAAGGCTATGGGAACACATGTTCTTTTAAGAACAAATTTTCACCCTCAGACTGATGGAAAAAATGAACGTACAATATAGGTTCTAAAGGATATGCTTTGAGCATGTGTCCTTTATTTTAGTAGTTCTTAGGAGAAACATATGCTTCTTGTTGATTTTTCCAATAATAACAATTTCCAGGTGACAATTCAGATGGCTCATTTTGAGGCCTTATATGGTATACCACACTATTCAACTTTGTGCTAGATGGAGGTAGGATAGGCAACACTACTTGGTCCTTATCTTATTCAGGAGACTTCAATGTAGGTTCAGCTGGATAGAAAGCATATGAATACTACATAGTCTAGAACGAAATATTATGTTGATCTCTATTGATGACCTATAGAGTTCATGTTTTGGAATCATGATTTCCTTCGGGTATCACCCAGTCTAGGGAATATATTGTTATAGAAGAAAGGGAAGTTGTCACCTCATAACAGAGGTATGTCTGAAATCCTAGAGAGAGTTGTGCCAATATCCTATTAGTTTCTACTGCCTTAGAGGTGTTGTTCAATGAAAAATGTCTCCCAAGTTTCATGGATTCAACAATATCACGTAGACCTATATCAAAAATTTTATCCCAAGGAAGTTGAGTTTGATTTTGAGGCATCCTTTGAGGAGTATCTAGTACACATCATTTACTAGATAATGAAGGATCTTCAAGGCCGTTCTATACCTTTAGTATGGGTGCTATGGAAGTATGGTCACGTGTAGGATGAGACATGGCAGCGGGAGGATGATGTACGTGCCTAGTAGCCAAAGTTTTTCTCAGACAATTTCCATCCGTCATTGGAAGGTGAACTCAAGGATGAGTTCTTTTAGTGGGGGAATAATGAAAGAAGTCGGGTTTTCTCACATGTATGGGTCCATTAAATTGTAGTATAATTTTTTATTTTGGGGATAATATGGAATAAAAATAAGTTAGTGAAGGTTCCTAGGGTGTTCTGGGCTTGTTCAGAGCGGATAACACAAATTTTTGGGAAAACTATCCATAGATCACCATTTGTAAAAAACTGTGCGGGAAGGCTACATTGTTAGATGAAACCACACGAGTGCTGATTTTTTAGATAGAGCCTTACCACATAGGTGGTCCAAAATTTCCCTAATAGTGTGGCCTAACTGTGATTGTTCCCCTCTTTCCTAGGTACCTATGTATGGTTTGCGCATAGTTTCTCAAACTATGCAGACAAAACGTCCACAAGATAAATTCTATGTAATTTTTCTATTCTTCCCATAATGATCTAATTAAGCCTCATCCTTCATCTTAATCTTATTTATAGAGATATAATTCCCCTTTTATCCCAATTTGGATATTTTTGAAGTCCTAAGGTAGGGATCAAGATATATATCCTATTCAAGATCAGATTGAGCTTTTTTTCATCACGTTGGATGCACCACAGTATGTACTTGTGTCATTTTTAACTGTTCTTATCGTCTCTTACTCTTGACCTAGTTATCGAGGTGTGAGAGTTTTTAAAAATTCTCAGATCTAATCATTTATAAGGTGAATCATAGGTGTATATCAGAGGAGGAGAGTCGTACGACCATATGGTTGGTGGTCTATAACTCGTCCCTCAAGTTCCTTGATTTTGGAATTTGGTGTGGGCCCCAAAGATTTAATCAGATGTCATTTATAGAATTTATATTCCATGATTATATTAATTATAACTATATGGTTATGATTCTTTTAAATATGTGATTAATTGTTGGAGGGTACGCCCAAAACTCCATCTATCACATGTAGAATGTTATTCTATAATTTTGTTTTTATTATTTGATATGATTAAGCCACCATTTGGGTGTGACTTGGCTTGACCCTTCCAAGGGAAAGCTTTTCTATTTTAAATGGATTGATTTATATAGTGAATTTTATTATGGGAAGTATCATGTATGCTCCCATCTTTACCCGCCTCAGGTGTGTTCTTCAATTGAAAATTTAACATCAAATGGAAATTTGCATATATACTAATTATACGAGTTGAAAAAATTAAATATAGATAAATAATAGGTTTCATGTCCATGGAACCCCTTACCATGTCAATGGTAGGTAACAGAATGTTCGTTAATTGTTAAATGTGCCTTAAATGGATTTAATAATAGTAGTATGGTAATTGGCCTTGCACACTAATGAAAGTAAAAGACTAAAACAATTATATATAATATGACTTCATTATCAAATATATGTAGCCCAATAAGAACTAGCCATGCATTCTTACTAGAGAGTTCCTTGAGAACTCACGAACCCCATTAGGATTCAAGGATGTGGATTTATTGGGTTGATACCCACCTATATCCCAGTCCTTTTCTATTAATACATTCCCGATATAACACCACATGATCCCTTACATCATATTCAAGGAGGCCTTGGATACAATCCTTGGACCCAACATTGAAAATAATATTCCATGGTTACATCTCATAGGGCCTAGTCACTACATTTCCCTATTTTAAATTATATGATCACCTTGGATTTCGTAGGCATATTATTGTGGAATACCTTGGAATATGCTCCCTGGATTACTCTCTTACCCTTACTAGGCAAGAGTCATTACTGAGTTGGCGACTGTTGAGGTCTACGTTTCATTGGTTATTACCTTAGAAAATCATTATTAAATATCATTACAGGTTTCATAGTCATATCATGGAAACTTCGCTATAGCTATCATATGACTTATTTGTTAACTGATAGTAATCAATTAATGAATTGGTTACATGTTTAGACACTAGTTAAGGGCTATAGAAGGTACTTGGGTATTTAGATACATTGTACTACTTTAAATTATATATATGCATTCTTGTACACTATTATATCTTCATTACACTTGCTAGATGTTATAATCATAGTTGGTAGTGGCCCACTTAGATTTATCACACACCCACTCTAAGTGCTATTTGGTAATTGGGGAAGATTACCTAATTGATGGTTTTGATAAAGGGAAGCATATGAATTTGAACACTTGATTGATTTTTTTAGGAAAGAACTTGATAGAAGATGACTGATCTAAAGACTCAGATGCTTGGTAAAATATTTTTATTTCCATTATAATTTTGTGGAACATGTAATTTCTTCTGTCATGTATCCATGTTTTCTAGTTTTCTATTGACATGACATATCATCATCAGTTATTGTATGCTTGAATATTTTTCCAGTTATTTAAGTTATTGTTAATATTGTCTCTAATTTATTCTCTTACTTATGTTTACTTATATTGATTTCTCTATTTACCTCTGTTTACATTTATTCGTTATGCTACACTCTCGTAATGAGGGTATAGTCTCCCCACAGACACACCGTAGGCCCTCACAGCTAGTCAGCAACCTCTTGCATTTGGGGTGATGTGCTTGAGGCCTTGTGGACCTCCAGTCCTGGGTCACATTTTAAGTGAAATATGGGTTTAGTACGTCACATATTCACTTTTTAGAATCCCAATGTAATAACATCCATCATCCATTTGGTTTTACTACACCCATTATCCTTATGACGAAAGGGAGGAATACTCCTAACATAAATGATGCTTCCCACTATTGTAGTGTCTTTATCATCCACAAAATATAAAAAAATACCCAATATACATCCCTATATACTCTATATTATGATATTTATGAACTAAACATGACTAAAAACCCCTAACTGAGCACCAAAATGAACCATCATTCACCAAATCCATGATTGTGCACCACTGCACTCATCGATCCCAAAATACCAAAGTTTTAACAGTCAATTTATCCAAAGACTTATGGTTCTCACCATTTTATGAATACCATTAAATGTTGATTCATTATAATGTTTATTCCCATCATCAAGAATATCCTACCAAAAAGAATACACACCAAGCGATCCAAAGCACTAAATCATAAAATAACACATCAATGGGTCCAATCCACAAACATACCTACTCAAATCACGCTACTCAAGACTTAAATAAATAAATAAATATATATATCCAATAACTTGACAAATAAAATATCCCAAAACATACAAAACATACTTATTAAACACATGATATAATACTTATGTCTCTTTCACTTAACAACTAAATACCATGTAACCTATTTTCTTTTTCCATCATCCAATAAAATTAGTTCCACACCTGATAAAAATTATTGAAGTTATAAAAACATGACATATATGATGATCACACAATTTAATAATTCATGCCACTCTCAGACTAACCAAAAAACTCATGCAATACAATTTACATTGTATAAGTTTCTTATCTTAAAATCCTACTCAAAACATTTTATACACACTAAAACTCAATCATATTTCCAAAACACCCCATAGATTCCAAGGACTTTTTCCAAAAACTAAAATATGTAGAATTGTCGGACAATCTAGTAACTTTACCAATAAACCAATACAACTTTTAATATTTATTTAAAATCTTATTTCAAAAACTATTTTCCTTATGATTCCTAAAAAACCTAAATTCTAAATCATTTCAGAATCACAGAATCCATGATTTATTTCAATTGAATTAACTAGAAAACCCATTTCCACACAAAATTCATTCTACGGCATGAATTTTATTTTCAAAAACATGTTTCCTTATTAATTTTGGGGTTTCACCATCAAAACCTGATTGGCTAAAAAAATCAGTTACCTATGGATAACTAATAATTAGAATCATAATAAAACAAAAGAACCCACCAAATACATATTAATGTAATGTACCCTTATAATATATTCAATAAAAAATAATTTATATTATAATTTTAAAATCAATAATGAATTTAAATAATGAAACATGTCCCAAAAAATTATTACACACAAAAGTTTCATATTATAAACACAATATTACCATGATATATGAAAAAATAACTAGATCCTCGCTAATCCATATGATTCTTCAAGAGTTTGATTCATCTCACATTGGAATCTTATTCATATCCAACACCTCACTCATATAAGAGTAACAATTCCCAGCAGTAGACATCCCATAAAAACATGGTTTTCAACTTTTATCATGCAGTCTATGCATGCACTTAGCCTACCTCTTGAGTCCTAATATTATAAGTCCAGCTATATCTAAACTACTACATCCCAAAATATAATTTTATAACATTTTATAATTCCCTAAATCGATTAACCGGAATGGTAACCTAGTAGTGTTCATCACATATCCTCATGTGCACCACCCCATATTCCTGATTCTAATGACTAGTGGTGAGATCTTAACATTTTCTTTGAGAGAATGTTCCCTCAAAAATTAAACCCATGGGACACTAATTCATATTCCAAAAAATTCATCATGACCCATGAATATAAAAGACATCCCAGCAATATATATAGAGTTAAAAAAGGAGCCAAAATTCCCCCCACAGTATATAATAGAAAGTATTTAATATATTTACATGATTAAACAAATCCTAAAAAATTATCAAAAAAAATCCTGATATAAATTAATGGATATAGGTTAGTAAAAAGAAAAAAAAAATATACTATAGGAGAATCCAACCCAAAAACCATAACAATCCTACCAAATTCTTATCCTCTATGGACAACTATGTAAACCACTTATCCATCTCCAATTTATTCCTAGATTTTGAGATAATAAATGAAATAATACCAATGTATATAGAAACCCATGTTGTATACAAAACTAATGAGTAGGAATCCTTAATGTTTCAACCACACAATGTGATGATTTGTTCAAGTTGATATAGAGAAAACAAATTCATACAGAGTTATTAAATATTATTTGATGAATAATAATTTCATAACATTATGATCTACGCCAGATCCAAACAAGTAAAGTGTCTATAGAAACATGAATATATATGAAAATAGTAAATAAAATATCTAAACCATATCCCATTAAGTTATTTACTTCTAAAACCATTCTTATACATATACAACTTGAAATATTTCTTCAAATCCTAAGGAATGGTAAACATAAAAATGAGTGAGTTAGGATGATCAATAAATGTAAAAAAGGGTGATATCAATGATATTTTATGTATAACATGGGTGTAATGGTATGTTAACATGATCTCAACAATTGTAAAATGTACCATGAAAATCATAGAATATAAACATGATATATGGAATGAAACTTGTCAGATAATAAGACATGAGTATAAAAGGAATCAAACCACATGAGTGATGAGAGAATAAAATTTATATAATAAATAAGTTTGTTGAAAACATATATACATATAAAATCATTTCCTCAGTCAAGGATCACTGATAATACGATCATAGTGGATTGGGTTCACTCATCATTCCATCATTTCCTTAGTCAAGGGTCTCTCCTAAGTCTATCATAGTGTACATAGTCACTTTCTAATCTGAGCTCACTCTCTATTCATGTCATTATTATCTCATAAGATATTTGTATTTATGAAATTAATTAAAGGGATATATGATTTTAGGACCACCCATCATATAATGAAATCATACAAATTTTTTCCATAATATCTTAAAAAAATTTATCATATTATTGAAAATGGAATGAATATGGGATTAATATACATTTATTCATTTCATTATAGCATAACCAATGAAAAATAAATGATTTTCATAAATATATCTTTATAGTAATCATAAAATCATCCAAATAGAGAATAAACATGATATAATTGGTTTGTAAACCTAGTAAAGCATAATTAACATCAATTAATGTTATTTTAGATGAAAAATTATTCTATAATATCTATGGAGCCTGTTTTGAGGAAAATACATTTTCATTTTAACAATAATTATTTAAAATGTTGAAATTCCAAACAATTTTATGGAAATCATTTCATTTGGAATGAACCATGTAAACATGTAAAGGAAGCATTTAAGTATTTAGTTGTCATGATGGTGGGAAATTTTTTTGATGTTGATTATGTTAAAATAATGATTTTGTTCATAGTTTTGATGAAAATTTTAAATTATGTTATTAATAAAGTGAATAGATGATTATTTAGAAACATTGTTAAATAATTTCAAACATAGATAAAAATGAATTTAAAAAATCATTGTAGAATACTAAAAACAACTATCGAAAACATTTTCAAGAAAAAATAGACATGGAAGAAAAATATTCATGGCCAAAGATGTGAAATTTGTTAAACACCATTTTTATATAATTTTATATACCAAAGAAAATAAAATGGTAAAATTACAATAAAATTCCATAAATAAACATAATTGAAGAGAATAAAATGGATTTTTCTACAAGTGGATCTTATAATTTCCAACAATTTAAATTCATTAATAAAACATCCTAATTAAAATGATATTTAAACCAAAATCCATTACCTAATGTTCATCATTCTTCGAAATCACTCTAACCCTATTTACAATAAATTTATGTTTTTTATAAATCAATACTATAATTATTAACCATATTATAATATCATATATGAACCAATTTTAATAATTCAATATTCAATTATAAATAATTCCTTATTAAAATGATTATTTCCAATCATTAACTGATTCATTTTTCATGGATGATTTTTTTCATATTTTTTTATAATTTTACTTTGATCGTGATTATGTATTCATAAAAGTTATAATCATAAAATAAATATACTATATATTCATTATATAGATTAATATAAACATCAATAAAATATATATATATATAGAAGAATCATTAACACCATTCGTTGAGATTGTTGGTCGTACGTATGTATGAATGCAGTTTTAATTTTCTATAGAAAAGAAGAAATGAAATATAAATAATATTTTATCATTAAAAAATAATTATATCCTAAATATAATATTAAAAAATTAAACCCATCATAATTAACAACTATGAATTATATTGATTTAAAATGAATTATATGAAAATGTGAAGGTGATAGTCCACATATATAGAAGAGTGATATTTTTACATACCATTTGATGGAATAGAGTGTGGATAATAGTGGTTAAATAAAAATAATAACATTTAAATATATTTTTCATACTTAATATATTATTCTATAATTAATAACATAGATTTATAGATTCTAGAACTAGAAATAAATTAAAAGATGTTTGGTAGGATGATTACCACTTTTTCGATAGACCATATTTAGATCCCCTTTTATGGACACTTTGAATGCACTTTTAAGTAGAAAATAACATAGAATTTGTTGTTAGAGATGTTTAAAAGTGAATTCAGTAGTTTTTGGATAACATTGGTGTCTCATGGTGGGGTCATGAATAGATGGTAGGTGGTGTCCTTTTATATTGAAGGTAATAACCCACATATAATTACCTAAAATATGTAAAAGTAATTAATTATTATTCATGTACCAGTGAAGCCTATGGGAAAAAATTTAGATATAAGATATTATAAGGTCAAAATATCTTCATTAAATAAAATATTGATTGGTTTATGATTCATTTCAATCATTATCTTTTGTTATAACACATTCATTAATTTTCTTACCTTAATCTTGGTAACAACTTTTTCATCACTAAACGGTTTTAAATTTACATATAAAATTAAAATTGGCACTAAAAGGAAATTCCATTTAAATTTAGATAATATTCCATTTTTCTTGTCCCATTTAATGATTTTTATGATTTTACCTCATTTAATAATATATTATTTAACGTAGAGTACCACTAAATTAATTTTTAGAACTACTCAAATATATTGAATTTAATGAAAACAATATAGAAATGAAAATCAAATATAAACTTCTAAAAAATCATAAACATCTTATTTTTAACTATAATTTTCATGGTGTACAATAATTTATCCAACATGTACTTCTTTAAATATTTTAGAAATTTATTTATTTTATTTTTCTATTACTTGAACAAGTACTGTGTCAATGTTACATAAGAATTTATGGTAATTATAAAATTAATTAAAATTAAAAATAAATTAATAGAAAAAAATGAATAAATTATGTTTAAAATAAACTTTTACATTCATTAATAAATTATTATTATACCTATGTTAACATATAATGAAATTTAAACAAATAGAATGACATTTTGTAATGTTCCTTAACATAAAATAATATAAGTGTCTTTATCAAGGATATATAGAACCAAATTGACATATTATAAAACCATTTATGATAATGTGATAAATACAATCATTAAATAAAATAAATTTAGGTTTTTTGGATATTTCTTGGATTTACCCATAGTTTTACCCCAATTTCACTTATTTTACCCTTATTGAGGTGACAAATATTTACCTCATTTACAATTAAAAAAATATAAATAAAAGGACATTCTAAAAAAATTAAACCATTTAAATAAAAAATATAGAATAAAATTTTCAATATTAAATTTCCATAAGTTTCTAATATTAGTTTTAATATAAATGCATAAAACACAATGAAAAAACCATTATTTAGGAAAATGTGATTTTAGCTAAACAATTATCTTATAAAAAATGAATAATGATTATTACTATGTAATTAATTATATTTTTTTCAAATTAAATGGTTATTTTGTTAATTTAAGATAAAATAAAAAAATACATATTTATAATTTAAAATAAATGGTAGTTTTACACAAATCTATATTTTTTATTATTCACTAAACTAATTTTGAGAAAAATATCAACATTTCACCATAAGATAATGTTGATACAATAATTTATAAAAATTATATCCATTTTATAATTTTTTAATCAAAGTGGTAGAAATGAATTATTACATTTTCTCATAGAAAGAAATAATTTTTGTTAAAGAAATAGTATTTTTGAAGCATAAAATGATTTTACTAAACAATTAAGTGCTTATTACATACGAATTAATCACTATATTTGTGTTGAGTAGAAACATTATATATATATATCATATTATAGTTATTCATATTAATATATTCAAATTAAATGAAAATTTTATAAATGCATACTATATTACACTTCATACAGACTCGAGTTTGCATATCATTCATGCTACTAGAGAAATAAAATTTGTTACTAGAGAAATATATAAAAATATTTCATGTTGTTTCATTTTATCCACCTTTATAACAATTTCTCCCTCAAAATTCTTCCACTTAGATATAGAAAAATGAGGATATCATTGTTTCATAACATTATTGGGTTCCCAAGTAGTGTCTTCAAATTTATGCATCCTACGGAGAATTTTATCTATGTGAGTAGTATTCTTCCATAGAACATTACCTATATAATACAAGATTTATAATTTTTGTTCATTGTAATACATATCATGATCTGGAGGTAAAATATTTATGTTCAATACATGTGAAGGATTAGTTATGTACTTATTCATTATAGATACATGGAACATATTATAAAATTGAGAGAGGTTCGGTGGGAGTTCCTAATGATATGATGTTTTTACAACTCAATATTTAATTTTCTACGGGATAATATAACACCTGAAGCTTTCACGGTAAACTTTCTTTTTAAATAATTCAATAGCGTGTGATATATGCTACACCGAGTTCAGCGCACCACGACCTATAAAACTAGCTGTTTCAAAATCAGGTATGAATATTATTAACCACATTCTATATTTTATATTTCACATATAATATTAAAATTCATATTTCATGTTTCTTAGAAATAATATGAGGTCAAATTAAATTTTTTATAATAAAAGAAGTGTTTTTCAAAAATGCAGTCTTCCACCTTTTAATGGAGAACCATTTTTAAATCCAATATTTGACACTTTTATATATTCAATTTGTTGAAATTAAATTCTTATTTATAATAGGGACATAAAAATATACTTAGGATTAATGTTTTGATATTTTTTGATAACTTTATATACTGACGAATAGTGGAAAATACTAAATTTTAATTGAAAACATCTTTTTTAATAAAAATAATATGTAGCCTTAAATTATACATCTCAGTAGTTTTAAATTATAAGTAAATTATAATTTTATCATTTAATATAATTTAGGTCATTATAATTATTTTTACATTTAAATTTTATAGAAACACATGTCAATATTTTGATAGTATTTACTTCTTGAAAACCAGACTTTTGGTTTTAACAACGAGAAATAATTTTAAATTAATTTCCGCCAGCTATGTGTTTTGAATTTAGAAAAATGGATTCCATATTTGGAACTAGAAGGTTCAATTTTTTTAAATAAGTACCTATTATTTTTTGATATTATGAATAATAACTTCAATAATTATTTTATTTACAAGGGTTAAAGGGTAAATCTAGTAAATAAGGGTAACCAAATAATATTATAATAATATTAAACAACACTAAAAAATTTCATAATAGTATTTGATGAAATATGTCCAACTATGGTATTCCTAGGGTCGATTTGGGGACCCCATGGATCCACTTAGCTATGGTAATGAAATTATATAATAATTAATTTAAAGTATAGAAAAATATTACATAAACTGATATTTTTCATTAAATTTTTTTATGGGGTCATATAAATGATCTATTCATCTATAAAGATTCATCAGAAATATAACAATATTTCTTACATCATGGTATTTAATTTTTAATTTTTATACATTTAATAATATAATTTATTTGTGACACAATAATGATGCAGTATTTTTTTATTAATGAAGGAATCAAATAAATGATATTATAAATATTAAAATAAATATAATTTGAATGTTTGGATGCCACAATATAATTTAATATATTACATTTACATATAAGGTATTATGAAATTCCTTTGGTTCGAAGGAATCAAGTTGTTATGACTTTAAAAAAATCAATTATTAAATAATGTCAAAATTGACAAAAATGGATTTAAAAAAATACTATTTTATTAAATGGTATAAAACTACTAAAAATATAATATTCAGCCAAATATCTTTAAAACATACACAATTGTAAGAAATTATCCACTTTAGGATCTCTTGGGATTTTATAGTAAAGATATTAACCATATAGTATAAAAATAAAAGAGAATATGGTAAGAGTTAAACTATTTAACTAAGGGTTAGTCCCAAAAGATAAGAACAATTTTATGATTAAAAAAATATAAAACCTGTTGTATGAGAGTATTTAAAACCATAATCTTCTTATAATCTATATAAATAAATTTGGAGCTATTATAAATCTAAAATAATTTTATAGTAAATTAATATTTCATGAATTTTCTTAAAGTGCCCCTCATATCTCTTATAAAAGGGTAGCTCCCTTTATTCTTAATTCTCATCTTCAATGCCCTTTGGATAGGCCAAACATGACCCAAATATCTTTCCAAATTCCCTCCCTTAATTTTAGAATCAAAACATTGGGTATAAATCCAAATTAAGGAGTCCTTTTGTTCAAATCAAAAGGAGACACCCGAAGAAGCGGTAATCGTTTTATCTCTTCTTTCAAAGTTCATTTCTTCTTCTAATTAATCTTACTAAGTTGTTACATGATCAGATATTGTTATGATTATGGGAAAACCATATTACTCTTTTTAAACATCCTATAAAAATAATACCATCGTGCGTGCGTACGTATAAGTTACCATTCCACGTTATGGTGTAAATTGTTTTTCATGTACACTTTATTTCTATGGGTATAACGAGGAATATAATAGACTTAAATTATAAATGTAACATGATATTGTTTGTTTAAAATTCATATTCCATCCAATTCCATACCATTTAACCATTAACAAAATTCTATCATTGCTTGTGCGTACGTACGACCTACCGTCTCCATGACACGATGAGACTCATATTCTATGTTCACCATCCAAGAATGATTATAAAAATAAATATTATTATTAAGTATAAAATATATGATATAATAATTTTACTGGGATTATATATATACACACATATATCTCATTAATTTACTTCCATTCAATATGATAATAAAATTAAAATAGCGTTCATGCGTACGTACGACCTACCATCTCCATGAATGGTGTATTCCAATTTATATATAAATCTATTTTATTTATTTATATAATGAATATATATGATATATAAATCATATTATAAATTCTATAAGTAAGTAAATCATGATCTAAGTAATATGATCAAGAATAACCAGTCAAAACACGTATGATAAACAATGCGATATTACCTGAAATGTGGCATTAACTTGGAATTGTTAATAAATGGGTAATATAAAGTCATAAAAGAATAATATATGATATAATAAATTTTATTATGATTCTGATATAAGTTAAAAAAATTATATAGGAGTTTGGTACAAATACAAAGAGTATGAGACCTAAGGTAAGGGATAATTCCTCAATCTCATTACTATCTGAGATTGTTTGTGGGTAAGTATTTATTGGGACAAATTTATCATCCATTTCTGTGTCTCATAAAAGAGTTTTAAAAAGGGTTATTTTTAATGGACTCTTTAACTAAAACATTATCTTAAATGTTTTAAATATTTTTTCTTCTAAATCTTTCTCATTAATGTACATGTTTTCAAAATGGTTTTAAGGATTTATTTTTATGGACATGAATGTTTTAAATGGTTTATTCCTTTAAAAAGTTTCAAAGTGGTATGAGATACTTTGATTCATTTATAAATTCTGTGACTTTTAAATGATTTCATGAAAAATGGATGTTTCCCTCAAAGGGTTTTACTGATCATTTTCAACTTTGTTAAAATCCTTTTCTAGATATTATTCTTGATTGAGGTTAATTTATTATAATAAAATCATTCATATTGTATTGAATGTGTTATGATATGTTTGACTGTGGATGTGCTATTTTTTTACTATTCTTGTTTTATGATTAAAGTATTGACATTTTTTATGCTAGTTTTAATTAAAAGGATTATGTTATGTTTCAACCATTTCATATATGGAATACATTGAACTTAGTATGTGACGGGCGGGGCCTGCTATAGCCTCTCGATGCATCAGTAGGTCTCATGAGACAAACTAGTATCTTGTCACAAGGCCTTAGCATAATATTTTTGAATGGTCTTAGCACAAGGCCTTGACGTAGTAGTTATTATGTCCGATATTATGCTTTCCCTCATTATGATAATATTTATTACATGTAATTATTCAACTAGTAGAATATCGATGTGTATGCTTATATGGTAATTTTGGAATTTTTTTCATATTATTTTCATGTTTTTGTTTAAAATGGTTGTTGTATTTTTTATACATCTTGCCTCAAAATTTTATAAATTCTTCTGAATTATTTACCCTTACTGAGCATCTAAGCCCACCACTTTATTATGTTTTATTTCAGAAGGATTCCAAGATGTTTATTATGATTAATATGTTGGTTTCAGATAGGAGAATAATGGAATTATAAAAGGATTATCAATGCTATATTTTATGTTAGATATTTTAATGTTAAGTTCTTGTATGTAATCTATTTTCTAAGACTGCTAAACTGATCGGTCCTTAGGGACTTGATTCCTTGAAATCATGAAAATGTTATGTGATAATGCATTGACTCTGGGTAATTGGATTTGGGGTGTTACCGGGGGATATTCCTACATCTCAAATATCAGTTATTACCAAATTGAATAGACTTATTATATAAATAAATTCCTAGGAATACCAATTAATTGACTGAAAATTTTAGGCTTCACAATATATTATTTGTGTAACATTTTTATTGCCTCTAAAATTCCACAATGTGTTGCTGAATAGTTATAATATTCTTTTCTATTTTTAGCTAAATCAGGTGGTAATATATTTATTTCTATAACTTTATACTATAATATTAGATTTCTATAATTTTTTCCAAATATTCCATCATAAGTATCTATTTAAATTCTTGAGTGAATGAAATTTTTATAAGTGAATTTTATAAGAGGAAGATTTTGATCCCAACCCCCTTTTAAATGAATAGAAAAAGATCTTATATTATAATACAGGGCTTGAATTATTCACTTAGACTAAATATATTTCAACGAAGTATAAACAGTATTGAAACACAACCATATGTCCAAATCATGTGAAATATATTTCTAGAGCATTGAAGTAAATCCCAGATCTCAATCCGATAGAATCAAAGGTGGTAATCCATGTGCTTACTTTTTAATGTGATCAACTTTAACCAAAATAACATTATAGACTCTAGATGTTTGGGGAGTCTAATGAATAAATCCTTGGTGATGTTTTCCCAAATCTATTCTAGAATGTTTAATGGTTGTAACATCCAATTATAATTTTGTCACATAGCCTTAAATTTCTAACACACCAATAACTAAGATATATAGTTTACAACATCTATATTCATTTTGTGTCACCTGAAATACTCTTTTATACCCCTATACATATTCATACACCTAAAAAAATAGCTAATGATGAACTTTGAGCATCATATAAAAACTCCTTCTTCAAATATGGTATGGATAAGTCATATATATGGTTCCAAAAAAATATCATTACATGACATTCATGGTTGAAATCAGAAAAATTTATCACTATATTTTGATGACCTACATACTTCTTATTTGCCTATTTAATCTTAACATGGATATATGGTTGAACACTTTTTTGAAAAAGATAAGATTTATTTATTTCATTCAATATTGCATAGACCATCATTTTCACATTTAGAAATATTGATTCCTTTGTTATCCTCATCATAGAAAAAATAGCATGATCATTTTAAATCATAGAGTCTCCCAACTTGTTCACTTTATATGATGTATTAAGTATTAATATTATTTATTCAACTCCAACCATATTTTATATAAAATTTCCATGTCTATCTGAGTGAATATAAAATTTATAATTTTTTTTCAGTATATATGTCGCATGTTTTCGCAAAAAGATTGAAGTGGAATATATTTACTGAAAAAATTTCTACAACTAACTCTAAGTTTTTATTTGGTTAATTTTTCTCATAAACCATCAATAATATTGGGTCTTAAGATGTCAATATATCATTTATAATTAGTATGAATTATATGGAATTTTTAGATGCATCACTACATATATAAAAAATTCTCCACTGTAGGGTACTATGAGATTAGGGGAACCAAGTAACCTTATCACAATTAAATTGAAATTTTAATCACATTAATCTATCCATAGAAACTTGAATTCATTCTTAGTCAGATTGGTGAGTGGATTATATAGTATTGAGAAATTCTCTATAAGGAATTAATAATATCCGTCCAAACCAAAAAAACTATGGATCATGGTCACAATGTCTGGACTCGACCAATGTTCAATAACTTCAATATTTAATTTATCAACCAATATAGACTATCTTTATCTCCTTATAATTCAGCATATAAATAATCAATATGAGCTAGAGGATAATTTTTCATGAATTTGATCTTGTTGAGTTCATGATAATCAATATAGTTACTTATTGATCAATATTTATTCAAAAGAGAATAGGTTCAACCCATGGATATGTAGTTGGAAAAATTAATCCCTTATCATCTACATATTCAATTAATGTAACTCAATCAGGAGAATTCTATATGGAGTTTTAGAAATAGGAGTATCACTATTTATGAGTTCTATTAAAAACTAAAAATCATGATTTAGAGTAGGACTAAAATTTTTAATGTAAAAAAATCAATAAACTCTAATACAATAGGTATATCATCAATATTGAGTTTATCCCCAACCATCTAACATAAAAACCCCTTTTTAATATTAATAATGAAAATATAGTGGATGTAATTTCCATTTGATGCTCATATTTATAATCCAATCGATAGATGATCATTGGTTGGTTTGAAATATAAAAGTTATATTCCCTTAATTTGAAATTTATATGGAATTTTTATAAATAAATCCAATCCATGTCCCAAATAATAGGATATAAATTTTTTGGATGAATGACAAGATTTAAAGAAGAAAATTTTAATAAATTTACATCAGATATTAATTAAGCTTGAAATAAGATCCTCAACCCATTATAATTTTTCATTAATAATTTAACGTTTAATAATTGATGTGGTAATGTGATCCATTTGGAAAATTATTCAAATATAAAATGGTTATCCGATATAGAATCAAATAAGATAATATCAATTCTAGAGTTGAAGAAACATTTACCTTTAACCACATCATTATCATATAAAATATACAAAAAATTATTTTATGATATTTACGTTCATGTCTAGGATAAATAGGTTATTGAAAATAATTATCATAATTAACAATTATATTCAAGAATTAGTATGCATGGTTCCCATAACCCTTGTATTTGAAACACTGAGTGCGGGTTGTAAATTCTATTTATATTTTTCATCATTCCATTCCTTGAAAATTCTCTTTACATCACTTCAACATTATTTTTCCAATGACAATATTTTCCAATATTTAAAAAAATTACCAGTCCTCTTAAAACAATTTGGTCCATGTTTCCTTCCAAACATCAAGAATAATAGAAATATTAAATTCATCTCTCCATTTTTTTATTATAAAAATGTTCTTTTTAATTAAATATTTATTTTTTGAAGAAAACAATGATATTTATGGGTAATTTAAATTTAAATTTCTATGTTGATAGTGCATATAATAATTTCATCATAAGTACTAAAGTCCCATATGGCCTACTACATTTAAAGACTAAGTTTTAAGCCAACATTGATTGATCAATCTTATATTCTGATTCAATGATAATATTATAAGTGTACCTAATAAGTATTTTAAAATTTTCCTCATAAGTACTAATGGATTCATCATCCTTCTTGCTTATCTCAAGGAATTACATCACCATTTTCATAAGTTGAATACAATGAAACTATAGTTAAAAAATATAATTCTAAACTCATACAAATAATAAAATTTATTTTTTATATGTATCCTTGTGTTATCGTTGAGAATCCAATACTGATCTAATTCACCTTCCAATTGATAAAAGTCCAACATTACATTTTCATGATAAAAAACAAATAATAGAAAATATATTTTTAGTAGAACTGATCTATATCCTTGGAACTAATGGATCATCACAACTAGTAAATTTAGATGGATTTTTACACATGAAGGAATCAACATAACATTTTCCCTAAATTTCTCATTTGGTATCAAAAGATAATTAATATCTTGGGAATTTTTTTAAGCATGGAAATTTGATTTTTCATTATAGCCCCAATTAAATTTTGTTTCTTAGGAGGAAAATCATTTAATTTTCAAATGAATTCTGTTTTTACATAGTTTATTCTGGTTCCAAACACACACTAAAACCCAAAATAATAGTGTGAGTGAAAACAATCCTAGTGAGAAACCATATAAAATCCTTCCACAATCATTCATGGGATGTCTAAATCATGATAAATTCTTTTCAATCTTTGAAAACTTATGTTTAACAATGGCCATCCAAGATCATCATCAATATAAATCCATAATAATGACTAAAAAAGAAAATGTGAATTATCCTATGATTATTTGTAACACCCATAGTTTTAATGATGTTTTTTGAAATAAATTTATTTTTTTGAAATATTTTGTTACACACAACACCGACTCTCAATGAACAATGACATACTATTGCCTAAAGTTGGTCATTATATTGTAGAAATTAATATTGGAAGTAGGAATAGTAATAACCAAAATTTTATAATTATGTCTAATGATTTAATATAAGTAGAATATATTGATAAAAATTAATTCATTTTCAGTAAAGTCATGTTATGTTCTAAAATTATATTTTTCTCAAAATATTATTTATTTATTTTTTTTGAAAAAATAGTACATGTATAATTTTACACAATTATAAAATTTATTTTTAAAAATATAAAATAATATTTCTAAATCCATGTGTCAAAATATTCTTTGAGTGAGTTTTTGATAATTTTCTGAAAAGATTAATTTTCTCGATGAATATTAAAAAATACCAATTTTTATAATTAAATCCATTATCATTTAAAGTATTTACAAAATAAATTTTATTTTATAATGGTTTTAAAAGTATAATTAGTATAAATATTTTATTTATAATCCAATTAAGGTAATTGGAATAAAAATTATATTGATTGTTTTATTAAAACTATGTGTACTTTTGAATATTTTCTCTTTAGAAAAATGTTTTCATCTTGTTTATGGGATGAATTTTAAATTAAAAATTTCCAATTTAATGAATTGATTTTGGAAAATTGGTTTCAATATTTATAATCATAATAATTAATATTATATGATAATCACAACTTATGTTTTTCAAATAATTGTAAACACAATAAAAATTAATTACAACAGTTAAGGTTGAAACGAGTTTACTTGGGTTTAAACAAAAATATAAGGGAATTTATATGAAAAAAACATGTATAAATACAATTTTATTTATATATTTCAAGATTATACTATACAAAAATAGAATATAAGGATATCTGGATGGATTTTTCTTTGTAATCACTATATAATTTTGGATTCTTTTTAGAAAATTACAGGTAATTCCCAAGTGGGTTACTTTCCCCACTTATAAAGGACTCCCCCTATCTTATCCTATTAATAATAATAAAGATTTTTGTTTCAGCCAATAATTTCAACAATAATTTCTTTTATTTACTCACCATGTCCAATATTCATTATTTTTATTATCAAAACATTCTAATAATTCTTTTGGTGCTAACCTATAGAGATTGTTTGAAGAAGAGGCACTGTTCATATTCGAACATTTTCTATTATATCTCTTCCTACACATGCTTAAAATATTATAAAAATATAATAATATAATGAAATATTCTTCTCCCATATAATTATATTTTTTATGTTAATCTCATGACCCATATCCATCTCATTTCCATCAAATGGGAAACCAAACCGTCGATCGTGTGTATGGTGGACTACTGCCTCATGGGCCGAAGTAATTCATTTTCCATAACCTTACATAATTGATAGATATAATGTTGTATTTAAAATACGTAAATAATATTTATGAAAAAATTACACTTATTTAATTATAATATAATATATTTTTTCTTACATTCTAATCCATTAGAAAATGATAACATCACTCGTGCATACATATGGACTACCACCTCTATAAAGAGATGTGATACACTGTTAATTTTTTTAACATTGTTAGTAATAAGTATATATTTAATTTTTATTATATATATATATATATGATATATAAATTATTATTTTATGGTGAATTAATATTTACCAGTGTTTAATTTATTCATTAAAAAAATGGAACCAACATTCATGCATAGGTACAACCCAATGACTCCATGAATGATGTAATTAATTTTCTATATATATTTTTTGAATCAGAATATATATATATATATATATAATGAATATATATTATATTTATATAATTTTTAATATTATGTATACTATGGAATCATGATCAATGTAAAGGGAAAGAATTACATACAAGAACATACATGAAAAATAAAGAAACTATTACTTGAAACCTATTTTTATCAAGGTATTGTTAATAAATGTGTAATAAAGGATCATATATAAATAAAATATGATAAGATATATATTATTATTATTCTAAAACAGATTTATAATAAACCTATATTTATTTAATATTTGTTCCAAACGAGTTAGATGAGTTTTGAAACATGATTCAAGGGATTTTTTTCTCAAATTATCTTTTTTGGGAAATATATTATGTTATATTCCTATATTAATTTATGGTGTATATTTATATATATAATATTTTATATTTTATAAAATGATTTTATTCATTCTCATGATAATTAATTTTTCATTTAATTTCATCCTTTAACGATTCTTATGATTTAAAAGTTACCAACACATGTAAGGGATTTTCATATCACTTTTATTTTAGTAAGACACATTCTATATTCACAAATGTTTCCATAATGTTTTTTATATAGTGACCAGGAATTTATTCTATAATTATTATTAATAAAATTATTGGGATTTAAATATCCAACAAATGGTTTTTTCTTTCATGTGGATTATGATTCCAAAGTTATTAAAATTGTAAAAATATTATCTAACGATCACATTATTAAACGAGATTTTTTGTGATTTAGTTTTCAGTGATGAAATATTATGTTAAACATCTCAAGAAAAAAAAATTATTTTATTCTAATATATCTATTTATATATGAGGCATGTTTAACTTTTTTCCTCTCTTTAAAAACTAAATATAAAAAAGTATTTTTTTAACAAAAAAAGTCATTAATTATATCTTCAGTCAAAAATACCTTTTATTCAATATATTTGTCTTATAAAAATGTTTTAAATAATTTTTTTTCTATTGTACGATTATTTATTAATGAAAAAATATCTATGTTTTTTTTAAATATGGTTTATAATTAATATTATTTTAATTTTCCAAATGTGGTAGTTTTGAATATCTACCAAAAATGTGTAAGGCATCAATTTTTTAAAGTATACACCATGTAATAAATTTTATGCCATCCTGGGCACTAAATTTTTGGAAGCTTACATTAAAAAATTTCATCTTTATTTTCAAATAAAAATATTTCATTAATATTTTAGAAGTTTTTATAATTTAAAGAATGGATTTCAAAATAAAAAGGATATTTTCCTCAAGAATGTTTTAATGATCTTTTTATTGAATTTATATTAATCAATATCAAAAACCTTTGTGTTTGATTATATTTCAAGATGGATATAATACAATTGTATAATCCTTAGTGTTTCTTTAGATTGATTATGTTTATGTTTATTATAAAGGGATGATTATGGAACCCATTCCATTCCCACATGTTATGCTATGATAAAATGTTTATGAAACCTTTCTATGGGTTATGATATGATGTTTGTTTTATGATCTTGTAGAACTAAAATTTATAGATTATATTATGGATGGAACTTATACCTACATCAAATGTGTTGGGTAAATATTTAGATATAATGAGATCATTATTGGAAATAAGATGATGTTCAAGATCCTCTATGGGAAGTATAGTAATGTGATTAATACACTATGGGAAAAAATTCAATGTGCTTGACCCACTATAAGAAATAAGTGATGATTCCTGATCCATTTTATTATAAGAATTAAGCATTGATTTCTAATCCACCGTGATTTTATGGTATTATTATTTAAAATTGAAATATGAAATGTTTTCTATAATAATGATTGTGTCACACTTATATGACATGAACATATAGTTCATTATTTTATTTATAATGATTTATCACTCTTTAGATGCATGTGTTGGAAATGATATTATTGTACGACATTAATCATCTTTATGACCTTTAAAAGATTAGGAATATACCTTGTAAGTTATAATGATGATATCATACTCATATTCTTATCATACACCTTATTAAGATCATAGATTGATATGTCCCCTGTTTACCCTTATTGATCATCTGAGCTTACCATTTCTAATGATTCCACTATCTAGGTTATAAAAAATGGATATTATAGGGTATATCATTGAAGTTTTCTAAATAGGGAGGAATTTATGATATATATTTAAGGTCCTTTACGAAATAAGAATATTGTGTATCTGGTCTCTAAATTCACTATACCATTATGGTCATGAGTTGTTTATATGTGAAATGTATTGAATATTTCGTTAAAAAGATTTAATATTTTTATATGAAAATTTGAATTGCTACAGTTTTTAATAGAAGAAATATTTAGTTAAACTTCAGATATATGATGAGAAAATTTTAGTGAGAACCTTATGGATAAGTCCAATGATATGTCTAGGAGTAGGAAAATTTCATTGGATTTTGTTCATGGATAAACAAAGTGGCTTCTAGGCTATTACATTATTATCAAGATATGAAAAGTGTATGTGGATATGGAATAGTTTTCCATTAGGGGTAATAACATCAAAAAGAGAATATTGGGATTTGAATCGATTGTCACCTAGATCATTACAATGATCATTGTTTCATAGTCGATTTGACACCATAAGGTGATATGTTTTGTAATTCCCCAACAACATAAAAACCATATTGAAGTATATGAATATTTAAATATCACTAATAAACATGTTAAAACCTATTTTTTTTATAAATATAGAAGAAGGTTTCTTGATTTATACATCCTATAAATGATTATTTCATTATTATGTGGTTTCCCACTGTTATTGTTGTTTCTTACACCATTTTTTTAGTTTTAGTCAATGGAAAGAACCAGATTGAACCATGTAAATATTGAGTGTGATGAATAATGCATTCATTCTACTCTATATAAAACAAATTATGGGAGATATAATAAATAATATACTTGATATCCTCAAATAACATTCTCAAGCTATTAATGTTGCGGAACATTCAAATGAGGAAAGAATGGAACACCGTTTTGTGGAGTCCTTCATGAAAACATTTAGACCTTATTTTAGTAATTCCAATGATACACTTGTTCTTGAACAATGGATCAATATCATTAAAAAGATAGTTTACATTATCCAATATTTAGAGCATAAGGAATTTATTTTTTCTATTTACTATTTGTAAGGATATATAGATTAGTAGAGGAAACATATCATGAACATATGGTGATAGGAAGAAATTAACTCTATATAATGGGATGAGATTAAGAGAATTTATTTGAATAAGTAATTTACTCATATTTTTCATTCAAAAATATAGAAGTAGATCCATTAGCTAAATCATAAGGATTATGAATTTATTGGTACCTTTGAAAAAAAATTTACAAGACTTGTGAGGTACACTTCTTGGATTATCATCCAACCTGAAAGTGAGGTTGATCAATTATTTGGAGTCCCAAAATCAATATTCCATAAGGAATTAGCTATAAGATACTTTATTATCTATGAAGAAATCATTCAATGTTAACTCAAGGTAAAAATAGAAATTGGATATCCCCACCATTCATAGGGTTTTGATTGAAAATAAAGATGGATTCTCATAAAAACATCAATAAATTACATGTTTGAAGAAAATTACATCCATATACATGCCATAAGTGTGTAAATAAAAATCAATGGATCTATTTAAATGGAACATAGAGGGGCTTTAAAAGTAGAAGGGTGGTTTATAATTATGATTAATGTCAGAAGGCAATGAATGATTTTGTTAAAGAAATGGAAGAGAATAAGACACCCACTAATGCACCACCCATGATCCAATGCCTCAAATTCAAGAGTATGAGAGTTATGCTAACTAGTTAAAAACTCCAAATATTAATAGTGATGGTAAAAATCAGTAACCTCTTATCCCAAAAGATAAAAATAAATATCATGAGATCATTATTTATACCGAGTGGTAAAGTAACTATGTTTTTAATGGTACACTTACCATCTAGGCTAAAAATGATAATGTCTTAATTTACTATGGATCTACCCTCTCCTTTATATCTGATAATTTTTATATGGGTATAAAAATACCACACTAATGATTAGATATAGAGTTATTATTGAAAACAATTAAGGGTATGATGACTACATTCTACATATATGATTCTTCTATAGTTAATGTTTTTTGGAATATACTTCCAATAAATATTGTTATTCTCAATTTGGTTGAATTTGATGTTATCTTAGGAATTTATTTTATTTCCCTATATAAATAGGAATGTCCCAAAAGCCTTTATTTGTTTTATTATTTTTGAAAATCAACATTTTAATGGGTGAGGTGAAACCCTTACAAGGCCTGATGTTATAAAGACAATTACTTGACCCACAATTCTTAGATGGAATCACCCAGACAAGACAACATAGAACTGATCCTCTACAACATATGTCATGACATCATCACTACACATTCGATGAGCATGTCATCAAGCTGTCCTATGCAATGTTTCACATTCCCAGAACCGATGGCAATGCCATACGCTCTCATTTTTTCCAGTTCTGGATAGTTTTTCTCTAGTGAATATGTTGGCCCTGAATCCTCGTATGAATACTTTTCCCCTGTAGTCTGACTGGTACATCTACATAATCATGTAGCCCCAAGGAATTGGGGTGTCTCTATGGCCTTAAGGTGTCTCGAATGCCAAGAGAGACAACATGCCCGAAGGCCTTGGGTGTCCTGAAATCCATGCAGGACCCAAGGACCAAACCAGTGGCCTAGATGTCAAAATGAATGAATATTTCCAGCTGATATAGGACCGAATAGTACCTGCTACAGGACTAGAAATATTTATTCACCTAGATTTGATCTCGATTCTCACAAACTGGGCTAAGGATCATGTGCTCCCTATATAAATCACATATCCATTTTAGGGCAAGAGAAGTCATGTTTGAAATTATACAAAATCTACCATCATTTAATAGTGCGATGATAAATTTTAGCTTTGGTTAGATACACCCATCAATTATCTAGGTCTTGATTTCTTTTAAAAAGGGGGTTTTATCTCATATAGTAGGGGGAAAATAAATTTTGATGATATCCCTATTACGAGGGAGTATTTTTATGTCTTTTTGGAAGATTTTCATTGTCTTATACCAGATCTAGTTGTTTTTTATCTATTGAACTCAAACATGGTGCTATGACTTTTTCTATGATTCTTTATAGAATATCCTCGATGAGTTATATGAATAAAAGATTAAACTGTAGGAATGTCATAAAAAATGATACATTCATCTAAGTGTGTCAACTTGGGGTTCACTTGTTTTTTGATTTAGAAAAAAAAATTATTGACGCAACACTGTATTGATTATCGGGAATTGAATAAGATCACAATATAGAAAAAGTGTCTTCTATCACATATTGATGACTTGTTTTGTAAATACCCAGAAATTTCAAGGAATATTTTTTCATAAATACTTTTGAATTTTACGAGTCTATGGATTCTGATGGCACTTGACTCCAAGGCCCGATGTGCCCGGAATCAATTTTCAAAGTTTAGCTCGGGTAAGTTCAGTAAACGAACGAGCAGGATTTTATATCTTTTGATTCGGTGCTCGGAATTGAAATCTGATGGCACCGATGAACTCACAACACCGGTAATTTCTTAAGGGGACATTTACCAAAGATGCATTTGCGCGAGAAGAGAAGTTAAAAATTTGTGGATTAAGTGAGTAGTGAATAAAATTGTGATACAATTTTATTATTATACCTAAGGTGGTTTTATCCTAGATGGGGGAGTTAGGGTGGGACCCACTAGCATCCTAACTAACCATGTGAGGATAAATGTGAGGTGGGGCCCACATAATCCCCAACCTATCATATTCTATAAAACCACTTAAACCCCCCCCCCATTAAACTTTTTTGTTTAATGTTGGAAACCCCCTTGGAATTAATTAGGTAACTCCTACTCTTCCCACTCTCCTACATTAATTCTTTCCAACACACACTTAATGAATTAATTGAAGCTCATCAATTAATTGAATTAAGTGTTTGAATTTTTTATTTTGAAATGAATGGCCTATTTAATTAAAATAAGGGTGGCCTTATTTTATTTTGGGGTTTGCTTTTTGTGTGAGGATTTTTGAGAGAGAATTATGTGAAAGAAGAAGGAAGATCCTCCATCATTGAAGAAAGTTATCCTCTCCATGAAGAACAACAACATGCAATCCTATTCTTCTATCCATGATAAAAGGGGAGACGTCACTTCCTCCTCGGACGCTCTCCATCGTCGGCTGCGTACCTCACGATGTCGTCAAGCGCGATGCCTGACGTTCACTATCTTTTGTTGAGGTAAGGGTGTTTTTGGATTGAGTTATGATTGTTTTTCTACCATGTTTTTGTTCCCCTTAATCCTCTTGTTATTAGACTAATGCGGAAGGGACCAGACCAAACTAACACGGTCTGATTCCTCCGCCGTTCTTTTGAATTTGTTGAATGATTTGTCCATTCTTGAGTGGTAAATCAAGCTATGTTTTCGGAGCCAATCGGAGACCCGAGAATATCGTAAACGGCCTCAGAGCATCGGGGCGACCTAGAAGTTAATGTTTCATATAAATTGGATCATCGGGACGAAGAACGGATACCTCGGGAGGCATGCTGGCCAGAGGCATCGTTTTCTAGAAAATTCCAGAATACACAGTGTGTACTCTAGGAGCACACACCGTGTAATACAAGCGTACTGTGGCTTCCGTTTTGTATTTTAGAAATGTAGTACATGGTGTGTGACTCTAGTTACATGGCATGTACCCTCCACACTGTTTGACAAAGGAGACTTCGATGGACATGGCGTGTATTCAGGGAAAATACACGGACACGGACAGAAATACACAACCAAGTAACACGGCATGTATTCTCTTCATAAAAATGCAGAAGCGGCTTCGCGAGGCTCAACATGTAATCTGGGAGATACATAGACACAGGCAGAACCACACGCCCAAGAGGCGCGGCGTGTACTACCTTCACCATGGCAGAAGCGGCTTCGTGAGGACTCGGTGTGTATTCCAGGAATACACGAACATGGGGTGGAGTACACGAGCATGTACTCCACCACAAGGCCAGGCATGGCCAGTGCACATGGAACTGACCCTATAGGTATGGACATGGCGTGTAACCATACCACACACCGTGTACTTATATACACGAACATCCCTGCGACACGGTCCGTTTCACACGGGCAGTACCTGGTGACTTATGACCCAACGTGTATCACTTACCTACACGTCGTGTACTTTAAGGAAATGGCTTGGTCGTCTTGTTCTCTGTGACTTGGGCACATTTTTCTTGGTTTTCCCCCTATGAAGTGGGATGGAACTACGAGATACATCAACTCTGGACATCGTGACAGTTGATGTATTGATCTTTGACTCGAGGAGCGGACCCTCCCAAAATCTAGTGTGCTGTGTGCTGGAACCCTAGAGCTAGCTATGACTACGATGGTGATGACGACTATACATGGATCCTACGTGGGTTTGGTAGAAAGGAAGACTGTACTTAGATTCTTTATGGGTTCGACATAGATGGTGACTATACTAGGATCTTACATGGGTTTGGAAGCGACGATTACTGTACTTGGATCCTACATGGGTTTGGCAGCAACAACTTCTGTACTTGGATCTTACAAGGGTTCGATAGGGAAGATGATTCAGAGGCTACATCTATCATCTCCACCCCCTTCGTGAGTAGTATACCTGTGTGATATGAGTATTGACTTTCATTCTTTATCATCGATGTGATTGAGTTATTTCTTATGTGGACTGGGTTGTGCTTTCCTGTGTGGACTGGGTTGTGCTTTCCTGTGTGGAATAGGTTGTGCTTTCTTGTGTGGACTGGGTTGTACTTGGGCTCGTGAGTTGGAGCCTAACTGGAATTGATGACTTAGGTATATGTATGGTCATATACCTAAGTAGAGTGTGTTTATACTTCGTGTTTGTATCTTTCCTTTGTGGTTTATCCTTTGTGGATTCTGGGAGACATTAGGGTGTCTCGGGATCCCTACTGAGTATCATATACTCACCCCTGCACGGGATATGACCGAACTACGTTGTGTTGGATGAAGACGAAAGACATCACTGATCGAGGATGAGTCTAGTGGAGTGGGACGGTACCTATATATGGACCACTTAGTGGGATGTACACGGAGCAGATGACCAGACCTGAGGAGTTGAGGAGACCATCTATACCCACCCTTCAGGTGGGGTTTCCGGAGGAAGACTCGGTTCTTGCTGCTTTACTTTTCGGTTGTTGTACTCTACTTTTCTCAGTTGAACTGTACTTTTAGTTGGTTTTGTATACTGTCCCATTTACTTACCAGCACTTACTTTTGTACTCAGTTTACTTTGTGTTTACTCTAGCTTACTTACTCTATTGTGTTTGTTTACTTACATAAATTTAATGCCTTCCCTTTTTATCGAGATTTATGCCTTTGGTGCTAGTCTCCATCCCCTGGCCTACGAAAGGCGGGCTTGGGGTATTCAAGGCACGAGCCCTGAGGACAGGTCGTGAAAAATTGGTATCAGAGGAGTCGGTTCGACCACAAAACTTAGGACTCTGATAATTTCTTATCTATGAATCAATAATGTTTAGACTATTGAGTGTGGTTATCGGTCTAGGGAGTCCAGTGTTGGTGAGGCGGCCGATGTATCCATACACCAGGACCCTGACTTCTGATTTCTGACTCAGTGCTCTAAAACACTGATTGCATGTGTTTTTCAAAAAATTTCTTAGTGATTACTTTGTTTCAGCTCACCAGGTATATTGTATTAATAGTGGTGCACCTGTTTCCTTTTAGGATGGACCCACGATGACAGTCATCTAGGGTTCCCAGATACCTACGAGATGGCAGCCCACCGAGCGATGAGGCCTTGGTGCAGGGCCCCATTATAGCGGAGGCACCCTCGGTACCTCTACCCACTAGGCCACCGATACCACCATCCCCAACAGTGGAGAGTGCACACCGCCTGAGTGCGCTGTATGAGTTTCAGTGATAGAGGCCGCCTAGGTTCCGTGGAGAGACGGACCCTCAGGCAGCCAAGAATTGGCTGGAGGCTATTGTTCGAGTCTTCAGATTGGTAGGGACACCAGTAGATCTTATGGTGATCCTTGTTGGGAGTCTCCTTCACACAGTAGCAGGTAGATGGTAGAGCCTTATGCTCCAGGTGCACAACAAGGCATCTCTACTTTGGATGGACTTCGATAGCCTCTTCCACTGGGAGTTCGTTTCAGCCACCCTCCGTGCGGTGTGCATCCAAGAGTTACTACAGCTACGGAAGGGAAGCATGACAGTAGCCGTGTACTCGGAGGGATTTACCGCCCTCCCGCGCTATTCCATGTACATGGTACAAGACTCATTATTTCGGGCCCGGACCTTCGAGCAGGGACTGAGTCATCAGATCATGGATTTAATGATCTCCTTTAGCATTCCAACAGAGGTAGGAGTATTGGAGTTATCCCTTCCTGTGGAGAGCTACCTTGCTGAGCTGACACCGGTAGCGAGACCTACCGCAGGGCGACATGTAGAAGAGTCTTCTATAGCCGGTAGTAGACAGATGTCGCAGAGGTCCAAGCAGACCAGGTAGTGCTATGCATGCGGCAGGCAGGGCCACATGGCTCGTGACTGCCCGACCTGCCATGCAAAGGAGCAGGAGACGGTTGAGGGACCACCCAGGTAGAGGCAGAGGTTCGACCGTGGTAGTCTGCAGGGAGTTGGAGGACAAGGCAGAGTAGCTGGCTAAGTATCAGGTGGTGGACGACGCTTCGAGGCTCTACCACCACCACCACCACCAGGAGGACCACCCCGACCACTGGGAGCTAGCAGACAGGGGTAGGCTCAGCTCCAGGCAGTCGAGGCCTACGACCACGGTGCACCTGAGATGATTTGAGGTACTATCTGTGTATACTCCACCCTTGATATAGTTCTTATAGACACAAGAGCGAGCCATTCTTTTATTGTTGTTGCCCTTGTTCGGAGCTCAGAGATTCCGATAGAGTCGTTGGCTCGATCCTTAAGGCTAGAGACTCCTACGAGAGAAGACACAAGGATTACGCACTAGTGCCGGTAGTGTGAGCTTACCCTAGAAGGCGATAACTTCATATGGGATCTTCTTGTAGCGGTGTCAAGGCCTTACGACGTCATCTTGGGTATGGACTAGTTATCTACATTCCATGCCCAGATTGACAGTATTAGGCGCAAAGTGCAGTGTGTCCACACAGATGGTAGTAGGTTCACCTTCACCAGCGAGAAGGGAGCCTTTGCAGCGTAGGATGGAATTACGTAGAGGAGAGGGCATCCGATCACCCATCAGTTGGCTAGTCTCATCCTAGGAGCAGTTGATGTGCGGAGTCCGAGTTTTCCTATTGTGGTGGATCAGTATGCAGACGTTTTTCCTGATGACATTCCAGGACTACCTCTTCGTAGATAGGTACACTTCTACATTGAACTTTACCCCGGGACATCCCTGATATCTACTCCAGCCTATAATATGGCTCCCGCTGAGCTTCGTGAGCTATGCGTATAGCTGGAGGACTTGCAGGGCAAGGGATTCATCTGACCTAGTGTTTCACCCTGGGCTTCTCCGATTTTATTCACTAAGAAGGCGGGTGGTAGCTTACGACTATGTGTCGACTATTGTCACCTGAATCTGGTGACCTTAAAGAACAATTATCCACTCCCAAGTATTGACGGCCACTTTGATCAGATCAAGGGAGCACGATGGTTCTCAAAGATAGACCTCAGGTCAGGCTACCATCAACTAAGAGTTTGAGACGAGGATGTGTAGAAGACAACCTTCATGTGTCGGTATGGTCACTATGAGTTCTTGGTTCTGCCTTTAGGTATAACCAATGCACCAGTAGTATTTATGAGTCTCATGAACAGGATCTTCTAGCCTTACCTCGATTGATTTGTCGTAGTCTTCATTGACGACATACTGATTTACTCGACAACTGAGGAGGAGCATGCCTACCACTTGCGGGTTGTACTAGACACACTCTGAGAGAACCAGCTTTATGGTAAGCTCTCAAAGTGTCAGTTTTGGATTCGAGAGGTCCACTTCTTAGGGAACATCATCTCTAAGGTGAGAGTTGCGGTGGATCCTGCGAAGATTGAGGCAGTACTTGCTTGGGATCCACCCAGGAGTGTGACGGAGGTGCGGAGTTTCCTTGGTCTAGCTGGGTACTATCAGAGATTTGTTCCAGACTTCTCCAGAGTTGCAGCACCACTTTCAGCTTTGAAGAAGAAGGGGAAACCCTTTGTGTGGTCAGATAGATGTCAACATAGCTTTTAAGAGCTGAGACATAGATTGACCAGTGCACCCATCTTGAGGCTACCAGAGGAGGGCGTAGGGTACGTAGTTTACTATGATGCATCAGGGACCAGACTCGGGTGTGTCCTGATGCAGGAGTGGGTAGTGATCACTTATGGTTCACAATAGTTGAGGCAGCATGAGAAGAACTACGCTACCCATGACCTGGATTTAGCAGCAGTGGTATTCGCCTTGAAGATGTGGTGGAACTGTCTGATGGGTGAGTGCTTTATAATTTACTATGACCACCAGAGTCTCAGGTATATGTTCTCGTAGAATTACCTGAACCTGAGATAGCGGCGATGGCTCTAGTTTCTCCAGGACTATGACTTTGAGATAGTCTATACTCCTGGGAAGGGGAACGTAGTAGCTGATGCTCTCAATAGGAGATTGTGCATTCAACTACTTGGAGAGGCGATGGAGCAGCTAGCTGTGTTACAGATATCCTTCGTAGATAGAGATGGAGCAGGCTTTCTATAGTCACTCATAGTCACTCCACTAATTCAACCGATCAGGAAGGAACAGTGTTGGGATGTTGATTGTGAGGCATGACGTGCTCAGATATCCTCAGGGCTGGCACCCGATATATTTTCTGAAGGCGGGGAGAATGTCGTCCTCTTCAAGGGATGTACCATTGTATCAATTGCACTATAGGAGGAGGTGTTGAGGGAGTTCCACACTTCCTCTCTAGCAGTACATCCTGGAGTAGCAAATATGTACCATGACCTCAGACGACAGCACTTGTGGTCGGGTATGAAGAAGGATGTGGTAGAGTTCGTTTCACGATTCCTCACCTTCCAGCAGGTGAAGGCGGTGTAGCGGGTTCCTCTAGGCTTGGTGCAACTCTTAGAGGTTCCGGAGTAGAAGTGGGATGGGATATCCATGGATTTCATGATGGGACTTCCATGTACTTTCAGAGGACATGACTCCATCTGGGTGATTGTCGACCAACTCACCAAGTTAGCCCACTTCCTACCTATTAGAGAGCAGGGCTCAATGGAGATCTTGGGACGCGTCTACGTTCAAGAGATCATACGGCTTCATGGTGTGCCATCATCTATCATCTCCGATCGAGATGATCGCTTTACTTCACAACATTGGAAGGGTTTTCAAGAGGCTTTTGGGACGCAGCTACACCTGATCACTACCTTTCATCCTCAGACGGATGGCCAGACAGAGAGGACCATTCAGAATCTCGAGGACATGCTCCATGCATGTGTCTTTGACTTGGGTCGCAGCTAGTAGGATGACCTACCCATGGTGGAGTTTGCGTAAAACAACAACTACCACTCCACCATCGGGATGGCACCATATGATGAATTGTATGGCCGACCATGCAGATCACCTTTGTGCTGGACTGACCCTGGGGATTCATCACTTGTAGGACCAGAGATGGTCCATGCTATGACAGAGAAGGTTTAGATCATCCAGGAGCAGATGAGGACTGCACAGAGCAGACAGAAGCCCTACGCGGATATGAGATGGAGACCATTGGAGTTCGAGGATGGAGACCACGTTTTCTTACGAGTCTCACCTCGACGTGGATTACGGAAATTTGGCCGGGGAGGCAAGTTATCTCCACGCTTCATCGGACCATTCCAGGTTCTCAATAGGGTTGGCGAGGTGGCTTATCACCTATCCTTTCCACCTCAGTTGCAAAGGGTGCACGACTTCTTCCACGTATCTCAACTGAGGAGATACATGGACGACCTGACGCATATCATTGATCACGGGGAGTTGGACATTGATGATGGGGCGACATTTGCGGAGGTCCTGGTGGAGGTTGAGGATCGACAGGAGCAGGTCTTACGTGGATAGCTGATTCCTCTGGTGCACATTTGTTGGCAGCACGGGATCCTCCTGGAGAGCACATGGGAGCGGGAGGCTTAGATGCGTGCACAGTACCCTCTTCTGTTTTCCTAGTTTATGATGTAGCTTTACGGGGACGTAAAGCCCTGAGGTGGGAGTAATGTAAAGACTCGGAAATTTCAAGGAAATTTGTTTCTTAAATACCTTGGAATTTTACGAGACTATGTCTACTAACGACACTTGATTCCGAGGCCCGGTGTGCCCGGAATCAATTTTTGATGTTTAGCTCGGGTACGTTCAGTAAATGAACGAGCGGGATTTTCTATCTTTTGATCTGGTGCTTGGGATTGAAATCCGAGGGCACCGATGAACTCGCAACTCTGGTAATTTTCTAAGGAGACCTTTACCGAAGATGTGTTTTCAAGGGAAGAGAAGTTAAAAATTTGTGGATTAAGTTAGTAGTGAATAAATTTGTGGTACAATTTTATTTTTATAATTAAGGTGTTTTTATCCTACATGGGGGAGATAGGGTCGGACCCACTAGCATCCAAACTACCCATGTGAGGATAAATCTAATGGGACAAGATATAGTTTAATAAATGTAAGATAACAATAGAGCCTCTTAACAATGTATAAGAGTTATACAAACTAGGTATAATAGTAAAACCAGAAAAATTGGTGTTATCTAGAGTTTTATATTGGTGGGAATTTTTTTCTTTGAACTTATCCATGTAATAATGTTATAGGATTTTTGGGAAAATTGTTGATTATCCCTAGGTATATTTTCCCCATTAAGATTCTTGATCAATTAGGGATAGTAGTCTATCTCTTGGCACTTCCACCAAACCTCTATCAAGTCCATAATGTGTTCCATGTATCTCTCCTGATGAAGTAAAAACCTAATCATTCACATGTTATAAAAAATAGGTCATAGAATTAATTAATGATATTTACATTTAAGATAAACCATGGGAGAATATGTATCATAGAGAGGAAGTGATATAAAACAACACCACTCACCTTGTCAATGTTTTGTGTCAAAACAACCAACTTGATAATGCTACATTGAAACCTAAAGGTATGATAAGTTTGATGTATCCCAATTTTTTGTATAATAGAAAAAGATTTCAATGGTGGAATTAATTTTAATTGGGTTATTATGTAAAAAATTGGGGTTTTATGAAATATTTTTTTTTTAAATAAATTTTGATTTATTTGATGGATTGTGTTACACACAACACGGTGTGTTAATGAAACAAAATGGTTATTATTTAAAAATGATTATCATATCCTCGCCATTAAACATGGTAGAAAAAATATTAATAACCAAAATTTTAAAATTAAGTATAATGGTCTTATATAATGATAAAATATTGATGAAGAGTGATTATTTTTTTAAAATTCTTTATATGCTATGAAAATACATTTTTCTCAAATAAAATGTTTTTTTTCAAAAAATATTAAAATTAATTTTAAAAAATATGAGAAAAATTATTTTAAAAAATATAAATTAATTTGAAAATATTCATGTAAAAATTATCTTTTACTGATTTTATGGGATTTTTCAAGAATGAATAATTTTATTATGAATAGTATAAAATACTTATTTTTATTTTAGAAATTCTATTTAATTTAATGAATTTAAAAGAAAAATTTTATTTTAATATGTTATTTAAGGTATAATTTATTGAAATATGATATTATTAATCCAATTTAGTTTATTATAATAAAAATCATTTTTTTTTCTTATATTAATACTTTTTATACTTCTGGAAATTTTTACTTTGGAAGACGACTTTTTAATCACGTTTATGACATTAATATTAAATTAAAATTTTCTATATATATTAAAAAAATTTATAAAAAATGATTATTTATTTATAATCATTGTATTTAATCAAAAATAATATTGTTAACATAATTTTATGTCAAAATAAGCAGTAAACACAATAAAAATGAATTACTACAGTTACGGTTAAAATTAGTTTAATGGGGGTTAAACCTAAAAATAAGTTTATGGTTGATAAAAAAACTTGTATAAATCATATTTTATGGATATATTTCTTCCATATATTATTCCAAATTATAATTTAAATTTCTTTGGTTTAATATTTCTTGGGAATGAATTTATCATTTTGGATTATTTTGGAAAATTTTCAAGTTATTTCAAAGTGGGTTCCTTTTCCAACTTATAAAAGGACATCCTCTATCCTATAAACTTTCCAATAAAAATGATATTTAATATTAAAATACCTACCCAAATAAATTCATTAATTTTCGACCCACATCCTAGCGTCAATAGTTTGATTTGGAAACCATCCTAAAATGACTTTTCGTGCTAACCTAATGAGGTTCTTCGAAGAAGTGTTATTGTTCTTAAAAGAGAGTTTCAATTTTATTTACTCTCCCACCATCATATAATATTTTACCAAGATGATGATTTAATAGAATAATTATATAAAACTTAATAATAATTTATTATGTTAATTACATAACCATTATCACTCTCCTATTCCACCAAATGTGAAATAAAATTTTTTATCTTGTGTATGGAGGACTACCTCCTTGTGAACCAAAGTTATTCATTTTCGATCACCACCTATCACAGATAGATATAATTATTTATTTTAGATTTATTATTATATTTATTAAATAATTAAACTTATATAATTATAATATCACATCTACCAGTGTACCTTCTAATCTTTAGAAATTATAAAATCCCTTATAGATAAGTGTGAACTGTCGATTCCGCGAAGCGATGTGGTACATTTTTCATTTTTTTTTAGAATTTTATGTTTATAGTGATATAATCAATTAATATATAAGATATGGAAATTATTCTGTAATGTTTAATTGATATTTAGTTTTCTTTCATTCAATCTGTTGTGAAAATGGGAACAACATTTATGCGTGTATACGTCATATCTTCTTCAAGAATGGTATATTTCAATTTTTATATCCATATTTAATAAATTAACCCAAAAAATACCTAATTAATAAATAATATATTTATATAATTTTCAAAATTTAAGAGATTATTGAAACATGATCTATGTAAAAGGAAGAAAAATACAAAACCAAAAGATTTATGAAAAACAAAGCTGTTATTACCTAAAATGGGATTTTAAGAAGGGATTGTTAAAAAATTGGTTATATAAGGTAACATTTAAATAATATATGTTATGATATTTCTGATTTCTGATTTATAATATATATAAAATAATCCAATATTTATTAAAAAGAATTTTCAAATGTTTACAATGGAAATCAAGATTTAAGGTAGGGGTTTTTTGTCTCAAATTTTCTTCTTTGGGACATATATTATGTTATGCACCAATATTTTTTATTGAGATGTATATGAAGAACATTTTACATGTTATATAATTAATTTATTTTTTCTTAGGGTATTTTAAATTTTATTTAAGGTTATTCTTTCATTTGGCATACGATTCAAAAGTTACCAATTTTTTGTAAGGGATTTTTATCTCAATTTTATTTAAATGAGACACATATCATATTCACCACCTATGTTTTTTATATGATTAATATGATGACCAAAAATTTATTTTATTATTTTTAATTTTAATATAATTTGGATTTAAATATCCATCTAGTTTACTTTCTTTTGTGGGGATTACGAATCAAAATCTACGATAGTGGTGTAAAATTTATGCTATAATCTCATTATTTACCAAGATTGTTTATGGTTTAGTTTTCGATGATGAAATCATATGGTATACCTATCAAAAAACTCATTTGTTTTATTATCATGTTGTTATTTATAAATAATAAATGTTTTCTTTTAATTTTACGCTCTTTAAGAACTATATACCCCAAAATAATTTTTCTTAATAAAAAATGACCTTATTTCTCTCTTTGGTTGAAAATCATTTTTATTTCATGTTCATGTTTTCTAGAAATGTTTTAAATGATTTTTTTGAAATGAAATAATTATTTTTTAAATACATTTTCACCCGTGATTAATTTTTTTAATTTTTTTTAAATTTAATCTAATTTTCATTTTTTGAATGTGGTACTACTGAATTTTTAACAAAAATATGAAACAAAAATTTATTTTAACATGAATTCCATAAATTGAATCTTCCACCATCATGACCCAAAAATTATTTGAAGATTAATTTAATATATTTTAAAGTTATTTTCTAATAAAATTTTTTATTTATTAGTTGGGGATTTTTTTTATTTTTTAAGGAAGTGATTTCCAAATGAAAAAAATATTTTCATCAAGGATGTTTTTATGATATTTTATGAAGTTTATATTCATTAACGATAAAAACATTCCCTATTTCATATTTTTTATTGGGGATATGATCCAATGGTACCATACTTATTATTTATCTATATGTTTTCTATATATGTATATAAATAAGAGAAGATAATGAAACATGTTTATTTCCCATGGGTTATACTATGACAAATTGTTTATGAAACCCATTTCATTTCAATGGGTAATTATTTGATGAGTGTTTTATGGTATTTTAAAAAAATTATGGATTATGTGATGGGTGGAACCTATATCTACATCCAAATAATTGGGTAAATATTTTAAGCTCGTGATAAAATTATGGAAAATAAAAATATGTTCTTGATCTGGTATGGGAAACATGCTGATGTGCTTGATCCACTATGAGAATCAATTCAATATAGTTGTTCCACTATGGAGAAGAGGTCATGATTCCTAATCTATAATATTCTAGGAAAGTGGTTGGGATTCCTAATTCACAATGAATTGATAGTCATGACGGTTACCCTTTGCATATAAATTGGTTTCTATACTTATGATGATGCCACAATTATATGGAATAAACTTATGTTTCATGATTGATATTTGATTTTTTTTCTCTCTTATGATGCATGCATTGGAAATGATAATGTTCTATGCCATAAATTATGATTATGATATTTGAAATATGGGGTATAAACCCTGTAATATATATTAATGATCTCATACCCTTATGCTTATCTTATACATTCTTGGAACCAACGATTGATATCTCCCAAGTTTACCCTTACTGAGTATAATTGATCACCATTTCATAATTTTTATTTTCCCAATTTAGGAAGAATGGTTTCACTAAGGTATGTCTATGATTTATACTAAATGGGGACATATTTATGAGATATGATAAATATCATTCATGAAATTAAATGAATGCATATATAGTCTCCAAAGACACATAACCTTTATAGTTCTCAGTGATGTATTTTTGAAATGTATTAAATATTAATCTAAAAAGATATAATATTAATGTATGAATTGTGTGGGTCAGTATAATATCCCTTAATAGTATCTATTCAAGTGTTTAGTCTTAGACTCACTCATCATGCACTAGTTATGATATAATTAGTAACCAATCTTCCATTTTCATAATTATTACGCCTAAGTGCATCTATGACACATCCTCATCCACCTACTATTATACATACAGATATGTATTTACTAGGAAAAACTCACTACATTATTTACCATAACCTATGATGTTATTCTATATATAGTATTAAAATAAAGGTTTTAAAAAAATATATCATCCAAGTTTTTTTAAAAAAAATTAACCCTACTCTGATACCAACAATATCACCCCAAATATTTCATACATTGAAATTACATCTTATTAGATGAATTTTTTATACATAAAATTTATATGCATGTTATAATCATAAATGTTCAATGTTTTTGTAAACATGGATACATAGAAAAAAATTATATAAAATATTGAAATTATCCCCCACAAAGTTCATCACAACTATCTCAACACTTAGGCATACCAAACATAAAACCTTTCATCACATCCCATTGAAATAGAAACATAATAAAAAGGGATATTTAATTATTTGAAAGGGTAAATAATGGAGATGTAAATAAAATTGTAAGCATAACATTAGAATAAGTTTATGAGAACATGATCTTATAATTTGAAAACCATACCAATTAAATCATAGATCATAATCACTTACCTTTACATAAAAATTTGTAGATCATAAGACACAAATCATAAAATAATCAAAGAATAAGAGTGATAGCATAACATTTTCAGAAGACCTAAGTTTTTTTCCATGCATATAATCATAGAAAATAATTTAATTGTTAAAGTCCCACAACCAATACTATCATAGTGGATTTGGTTCCCTCCCCATTCCCTCATATCCTTAGACAATGTTCATTCACAAGACCATAAATGTAGACAAATACCCATAAGGAAATTGGTTCACTCCCCATTAGAGTTCTTATTATATTATGAGATATCCATCCTTTTACAATATATTAGATGGATATAAAATTACAACACTACCCATTATATAATGTAATAATATATTTTTGTGTGAAAAGATCATAAAACATTCATGATATCATAACCCATGTAAAGTATACATATTTCAAAAGCAGTTCATCATTTCATCATAGCATACCCCAAAAAAATAAACTAGTGTCATAAATATATCATTATCAAAATCATTAATGTTGGTTGGAATATGTCACTGAAGAGGGGGGTGAATTGAGTATCTATAAAAATTTATTTTAAAAAATGGTTGGTTGAAAGATATCTTCCAATTAATATATAATTAAATTCAGTTTGTAGTGAATTTATAAAAGTACTGAATGTTCAATAAATTTCTCATAAGATTGATTAGTTCTCAGCTTTACCAATCTAAATATTAGTCAAACTTTTGAAACTAATATAAAGATTCAGAGAATATATAAACACTTGATAAACTAACTATCAAAGTTCAATTTTGTTTTATTTGGAATAAACTAAACACAGATCAAATTAAAATAAATTATTAATACATAGTGGATAAAAATAATATGTTCAGTCTCAATATGATACTTAATCATCTCCACTTAGTGACCAACTTCCTACAAGTATTTTTTGTTAATAAACATTTGGATCGACACCCTGGATCGAGGTTTACAACTATACACAAGGCTGTCCTGGTCACACTGGACCTCTACAACAATTATTTGAGGGAAAAACAACATCCCAATCACACTTGGTCTCTTCCACTCTCCTACATCGGATATAAGATAAAAAAAGAGTGTGTGTGTGAGGATATTGAGTATCCTCTAGTTATGAACAGAAGACAGTGTGTGTGAAACTAAGAGATGAACACACTACTCAAAAAGGTAAACATAAGATCACAACAGTGTTATAAATAAATAAGGGAGCGTAAAAGTCTTTGTGTGTTATATAGTGAAGCTCTGGACTAAATTTAAGGAGAGTAAAATATATTCGAGTCCTCTTCTAGAAGATGACTTCATAAAAGAGTATCGCAACCTCTATACTCTATCTTCTAGGTGTGAAAAGTCCAGGTATTCGATCTTAGGATGTTCAGAAAAATTCAGAACATTCTTTCTTATGTCATTGAACACATTGTGTACTCATCTTTGAGTTATTTTACTTCTTTTAGAGTTATTCTATTTTCACAATTTAGCACATTCTCCCAGTCTGTTTCACACCCACACTTTGCATGGTTTATCTTGTAATCCTTTTATAGTTCACGGTCCAAAAGGCATGAAGATATCCCCACGTGCATGTTCCTCGTACTATCTATAGACAGACCTACATAAAACATTAAATAATGTTAGGAATATTAAATAATCTAAATATGACCATTATAAATAAATTTAAATTAATAAATTTGAAATATTATTTATTACTAGCATTGAGTCATAAGTATTGGTGATACATTTGAATTAGTCTATCATCATCGGTCTGTCAGAATCAGTCTGTCAACATCAGTCTATCAACATCGGTCATTCATCGTCAGTCTGTCAGCATCGGTCTATAATCATTGGTGACTTCGAGTATCGATGAGTTATTTCCATCAGTATCAGTGACTCAGAGTATCGGTGAGTCATTCGTGCTATCAGTCTGCCACCTGTCGGTGAGTCATTCATCGGTGACTTATCCATCAGTGAGTCGATCATCGGTGTGTCATACATCGGTGTGTCTATCATCAATGTGTTGTTCATCGGTGTGTTGATCATCAGTGTGTCGATCATCAGTGTTTTGATCATCGATGTGTCGTCCATCGGTGTGTCGATCATTAGTGTTCCGATCATCGATGTGTTGATCAGAACTAACGATGCTAGGGACTTATAAGGAACTTATGAAGTGTCTATCTTACACATAGAACTACTATATTTAATGAAATCCATAAATACAAGGAAATATACAGTTATAAATATATTAAACCATAAATATGTTATATTGAGTTGTTGAAATATATTGTTCATTATGAAATAATTGATGTACTAAGAGATATTAAATGACATGAAATAATAGAATCTATAGATTGACATTATTTGTGATTTGAAAACCATTATATCATAGAGGGTCCAATAATATCCCCCAATTTGATAATCACAAATTATGGAATACATATGATGTTATGGAATAGTAATTACTTGACTTAGTATACCTCACTGAATGTGATTTTTCATATAACTAAAACTTTTCGTTGTTTGTGTTTTTAAAATAAAACTCCTCCTCAATTATTGAATCAATGAAAATACAGTTATATATATAATGGCTAGTACATTCCATGTGGCCTTTTATAGAGTTTATCCCCCTAAGATTAATAATGTATGCCTATACATGTCTCTCCCCCTATTGGGATTAACAAAAAAATTTTAAGAGAAGGAGAAAGAAGAAAGAGAAATAACATAATGAAAATGTGAAACATATGGAAGACACAAATGATTTCCATTATGTGTCTAAATGGTAAAATATGAAAAATAAAGATTTGAATCCCTATCAAATACACAACACGCCACTAAGGGTTTGGCTTTGGAGGTGTTGTTCCTTTATCTGAAGGATCAGAAGTAGGATCAGATGGTTTTGGTTTGGCAGTTGAAAGAGGTAGTATGAAGACAACACCAGGAAAGGCCACACTTGCAGGGACATTTCATGCAAGGCTAGGTCTTCTTTCTAATAATACATGGCTCTGAGGTTTCACTTTAATGACTAGTCGAATCTAGGAAAGGTCCTAAGATACAATCATTAAAGTAAGAGGTCGAGAGGTAGTTCCAATAGAAGAAGCAGGAGGAACCAAAATGTATTCTTCTTGAACTTGAAGATATTTCTTGAAGAGCATGATGAAATCATTAATGATTTCACCACTATATTTCATGGAATTCTTGAAATCATCCTTATTCTCTACGAATTTATCCTGTAAAGAGGTAAACTCCTTCATTGTTTCAACTTGTTTCTAGAAGGTTTTGATTACTAGAGGAATTATGAGATTTTTGGGTAAACACTTAAATCTATTAATACAATCATGCTTGGAATAGATCTTAGTAAATTACTTATAAACTTTCTCTCAAATCTCTTTCTGAGCAGCAGAGGCTTCATTTGTGCACTGCCTTTCCATATTGTAAACAAGGTCTGCATTTTGATGTACCTTTTCACTAGTTTCTTTGTCTGAATCACTCTAAATATTCTTGAGTTCTTCTCTAATCATATCCTTGAGAGATTCTATATCTGCAACACCACCTTTCCCACCTATATAATTGTATGGACCAGTGATAATTTTTTCAAGTTCCTCTTTCAATTTCTTCAAATCTACACTCAGTAGATGTGTCACTAAGTTTCTAAGAACTTCCATCACCCCACTAAAAGAGTTCTTGAAATTAGTGGTTAGAGAATTTTACTCATTTCTCATATTCCTTACTTATTCTCTCAGTAATGTGTTATGTCTAATAATTGTTTCATATTTGGTAATGAGATTAATTTGAATCTCTTAGATCACCATCCTTGCAATTTTTATAGCATCAACATCTGAAATACTCATTGAAGTAGAGGCTTCAATTCTGGATCCAACTGAGGATCTTAATGGCTCCCAGATTTCATTTTTGAATTGCTCTAAATCAGCCTAGTAAAATAGTCAATAGGCACTAGCTGTGCTACTAGCGCTACTGTAGGTGGTGCAACTGGTGAAGCAGGTGCAACCGGTTTTGCTTTAGCTTGAACTCGAGGAGCAGGATGAGGTGCTACTATCTCGTCATCATAATTATATTCCAAACCAAATATAATGTATCCTGGATCATTATACCACTCTAGAGTACTAGTCTAGTATCTTGGATCAACAATGTGAATCCTGACCCTTCTTCCCTGAGGCTCAAGAACAATTTCATCTTCATCTACTTCTTCATCTTGTCCTTTATCCAAAATAACATTTCTAGGCCTATGTACTAATTGAACATGAGGTTATACAAGTTCTCCATCCACTTCAACTTCACCAGGATGTTCCTCAATCTGAGGCACCTGATCCTCATCCTCTTACTCATGGACACGATCCATAATTTCATTCAACTTCTAAATGAGTTATGGATTTTCAACAATAGGATGATGACACCTGTACTCATTACCAGTATCTCCATGATCAACATCCTCTGGTCCAATAGGATAAGTACTATCTATAGCTCCATGTATAGATTACTCACTGGATCAATCAACTACTTGTTGTATCACTTTTAAAGAATCACTGACATGCTCATCATCTCCCTCTTCATCATCATTATCATCATCATCAGACTCCTCATCTGACATACATACATATCCTTCCACACCAGTGACTTATGTCTCTTTATAATCCTTATCACCTAACAATAATCCTTGAGGGTAAGTACAACGATGGACTAGCTGGTCCATAATACATGTCTTTTAGGTTTTCAGAAATATCAGGATCACTCCGGTCATCAAAAGAATATCCTTATTCTCTTGGTAAATCATCCTCAGCTTCCTAATCTGAATATACAACTTCCTCTCCTGATTTTTGGCCTGGATCAACTTGATCCTTTGGTCTTGTGGGATGGTTAATTGGATTGAACTTCTCATTCAATATTTCCTCATCTCTTAGCCAACATTTCTTCTATGGGTTCCAGAAAATTTTCATTCTCTTTCAAATCTCTTTCGGAATGTAGAAACCACTGCAGGCACTAATCATTTCATCTATATCATCCACACATCCCAAATTAATTAGAATTGCCGAGATCATCCTAGGATAGTACAAAAATGTTTCTTTCTTGGATAGTTTTATCATATTATAAATATTCACTATTAGATACATAAAATGATTCACCTTTATCCCATTTTTCAAGAGGTAAATCAGGAATACATCCTGATACATCACAATAGATAAATATCCCTTCATTTGGAAGATTTGATATTGAATAAACTTAAAAAGCAATCTTGCCTCTCCATTAAATTCACTGGAAGTAGATCTCCTTGATTATTCACTTTCAGTCAGCTCCTTCAGAGCATCCTTATATGAAAAAAAATCATAGGAAGGTGGAATGTTACCCTGATAATTAGAATAGGAACCTCCATGAGGAATGCCCAAACATTCATCTCATTCCTTAGATGAAAAATTTATTTCTTTTCCCTTTGCTATAGACATCATTCTTCCTTCTCCATCTCTATCTAGAAATATCTTCAAGTTGAGATAAAACTCATGAAAAAGATATGGATAAAATGATCTTTCATTGTTTGAGAACCATCTTAACCATCCTTGAGGTTATAGCTCCCTCATCAAAAGTGACCTTATTGATAGAATCCATTCAAAAAATACTTCTTTCTCAGTTGAAAAAACTTTTCTTCCTAAACCTAGATTTTCAGTATCACTAGACTCACCCTTTTGATGCTTAGATGTTGGTAATTCCCTCTAATCCTTCATCACACGCATTTTCTTTTCCATTTCTGAAGATCAAGTCCAAAGAGAGTCGAAAGGTCATGGGTCGAGACATAGAGTGTCAAAGAGCTAAATGTTTTATGGCAATGGGAATGTAAAAGGTTGAAGTGGATTGAATTTGTCATATCATTTAGTGATTATAAATAGTAAATCACAAAAAAATGAGAATCGTTAAAAAGAACAAAAAACAATATTGTTTTACTTAAAACTAAAAGAATTGCAAAAATGTCCTTAAGAGATCGTTTTCATACGATCGGTTTCACCAAATCGGTTTAAAGAGACCGATTTCATAAATTGGTTTCACAAATCACTTTCATATATCAGTTTCAAAAATCGTTTTTACATATTGGTTTCATAGACTTGTTACAGAGATCGGTTTCAGAGATTAGTTTCAGAGATCAGTTTCACAGATCGGTTTCACATATCGGTTTCATAGATTGATTTCATATATCTGTTTCACAGATCAGTTTCAAAGATCGGTTTCTCAGGCCGGTTTCACTGGTCAGTTTCACAGATCGATTGATATTTTCAAAGGAAATAGAGGTTTGATAGGACTTTAAAGATATATCACTCCTAGTTCATGTATAATGTAGTTAATTATCTCAGGGTTTAAGGTTTTAGTGAATATTTTAGCAAGTTGATACTCAGTCCTGATAAACTCAATTGTTATATCACCTTTTTGGTAATGATCTCTCAAAAAGTGATGTCTTACATCAATATGTTTTGTTCTAGAATGATAAATTTAATTCTTAGAAATGTTAATAGAACTTTTGGTGACATAGTTTATGGGGATATGTTTTAATTGAAATCCATAGTCTAATAAGGTGTGTTTCTTACACAAAATGTGTGCACAACAACTACCAGTAGCAATGTACTCTGCTTCAGCAGTTGATAATGCAACTAAATTTTTATTTTTATTACTTCATGATATTGGAGACTTTACCAAAATGTGACATGTTCTAGAGGCACTCTTTCTATCAAACATACATCCAACAAAGTCATCATCTGAATAACTAACTAAATCATAAGTTTCTCCTTTAGGATAAAACAGTCCTTAATTAGTTGTATACATGGGGTATTAGAAAACTCTTTTAACAATATTTAAATGAGACTCTTTTGGGTTTTCATGAAATCATTGAAACATACAAAAAAAAATATCCATCCTATTAGTAGTTAAGTACAGCAAACTCCCAATCATTCCTCTGTATGCAATTAGATCAACGGATTTTCTATTTTCATTAGGATCTTACTTACATTTGGAACTGATAGGGGTTTCACTAGACATAATACTATCATGTACATATATTTTCTAAATATATTTAGTATAATTATTTTGATTTAAAATAATACCTTCTTTATTTTGAAATATTTAAAATCCACGAAAATATTTAAGTTCACCGATCAAACTCATTTTCTATTCACTTTGCATTATTTTAGGAAAATAATTACATAAATAATTTTTTGAAGATCAAAAAATAATATCATCTACAAATAATTGATCTATTAAAATTTCTTTTGAAATTATTTTTAAAAACAAATTAGGATCTTCATGTACTTTTGTAAAGACATTAGAAATAAGGATGTTACTTAAACATTCATAATAAGCTCTTGGAGCTTGTTTCAAACCATATAATGCTTTACATAATTTGAACACTTGATTTGGAAAATGTGGATTTGTAAAACCTAGGGGTTGTTAAAAAAACATCTCCAACTATATAACCTTTTAAGAATTCACTTTGGACATCCATTTGGTAGATTTTAAAATCCAAGTGTGCCAAATAGGCAAGTAAGATTCTAATGGATTCAAGCCTATATACTGGTGAAAATGTTTCTTCATAATCAATTCATTTTTCTTGATTATATCCTTGTAAAACAAATTTAGAATTGTTTCTAACAATATTTCTAGCTTCATCCACTTTATTTCTAAACACACATTTCGTTTATATGGTCAAAATATCATTTGGTATATCTAAAAGTTTCCAAACATTATTTCTTTCAAAATGGTTAAGTTATTCTTTCATGGAAATTATCCAAAATTCATCATTTATTTCAGCATTGATATTTTTAGAATCAATTTGTGATAAGAATGCTTGATGTTCAAACTAGTTTCACAATAATTCTCTAGTTTGTGTTCCTCTATTTAAATATATAACAAAAATATCAAAGGGATTATTTTTAATTGTACTAGTTGGTATAGTAAAGGTAGGACTAGTTATTTCTGGTTCTTCATTTTGATCCGGTTTATTATAGCTAGGATCTATAGAATTTAAAAAACAAGGAGTTTTCACAGATTCCTTCATATGATGATTTGAGGTTTTATCATTAATATCCAGATCAGAGATATCATCATCAATATTTTATAGTTAGGTATTAGGATCATATGGATCTGTTTCATTAAACATGATATGTATAGATTCTTCCACACACTTTGTTTTTGTATTAATGACTCTATAGGCTTTGCAAGATGTAAAACATCTATGAAATATTACTTCATTACTTTTGGGGGAAAATTTATATAAATTTTCTTTAGTGTTAAGAATATAAAACTATACATACAAACTCTTTTACATAACATACATTGGGTTTCCTATTGTTCCAAACCCCATAAAAAGTTTTCTTATGGATGGCTCTGATTAAAACTCCATTTATTATGAAACAATATGTATTAATAGCTTAATCTCGGAAAAAAATCGGTAGGTCTAATTCAATAAGCATAGTCCAGGAAATTTAGTATGGGGTTCTATTTCTCATTTCTACCACCCCATTTTGCTGAGGATTTCTAGGGACAAAGAAGTTATTATTATAGCCATTTTTTGAGAAAAAAGATTCAAAATCATGATTCTCAAACTCACAACCATGATCAATTCTTAAGTATTTAATCTTAATTCCACTAAAATTTTCTATAATCCTAGTATACTTGGTGTAGTGAGAATAAGATTCACTCTTTTGATCTAAGTAAAAGGTCCAGGTATACCTATAGAAATCATCTATAAGGACATAAACATAGTGCTTCCCATTGAGACAAAAAACTTCAGATGGTTCAAAAAAATAAATGTGAACCAACTCAAGAGGTTGGGAAGTTGTTACTTCATTTTTTTGGATTGAAAGAGGTTTTATGTTTCATTCTATTTTGACAAGGATTACACACCTTTTTGTTTGGAAACTCTAATTTGAGTAGATATTTATCTAATCCTTTTCTAGTTAACTTCTTAAGAGAGTATATGTTGCAATGAACTAGTATTCTATGCCATATCCAAGACTCTTTGTGAAATAACATTAGATAAGAAACATTCTGTGAGGCTAGTGTGTCTAGATATATGGAATATATATTATCATTTCTAAGAGAAGTGAATATTTAGTTATTCTTAGAATAAAAAACATGGCATGAATCAGTTTTAAATTTTACATTAAATCCATCATCACACAGTTTAGATATGCTAAGCAGGTTATACTTTAATCCATCAACATAAAGTACTTTGGAAATTGAAATAGAGTTAGGGTTACCAATCTGGCCTAGGTTGATGATTTTTATTTTAACATTGTCATCAAATTTGACATGTACTCTATAAATCATAATCAGTATTTCAAAGCATAAATAATCCCCTTTCATATGTCTTTAACACCCACTGTCCATGTACCAAAGATTTCTACATGTTATCTTTAGGCAGTTTACCTACAAAACAGTTCATCCAAGAAATGATTTTGGTACCCATATTTGTTTGGGTCCACATACATTAGTAATATATGATTTAGTAAACCATAATTGTCCTATGGGATACCTGTATGCATAATATAGAGAGTTTGAAAAATAAAATCTATTTGGTTCTGACGAAATGAATGCAGTAAAAGAATTCATGGAACTGGAACTTGCAGTAATATTTTGGTTTTTAAAGAAAGAAGAAGATTTTCTAAATTGGTTACAAAATGTGGCTTGGATAAATTCTGTTGACCTGGTTGATATCATACCCCAGAAGTATACTTAGATTCTATTTTTTACCAAGAATTTAAGTAAGGGTATGTTTTCCATTGGTAAACTTTTCTAAGTCCTCCTTGAATTTCTCATTTGACATTTTTAACTCATTGTTCTCCTTGAGCATTTTATAATTTTTCTCTTTTTTAGTCATAAGTTCATATTTAATACTAATAGTAAGAGATTGTTTTTTCTTCAAGGATTTATACTTATATTTTAACTCATTTCATGTTTATTCTAGCATGTTGTAATATTCAAATAATTTAGTATTTTTCATATTCTCAGACTCACTTTCTTTTTCAGACTAATAAAAATTATATAGATGAGATTCTATGTTTACCTCTGTTGTGTTTTTCATAAAACAAAAATGATCCATATCCTCCTTCTCATTATGAGAAGAAGCAGATTCAATAGATCTATCATCAGAGGCACTCCAGGAGGCCTTCATTCCTTTCTTATACTTTTTATCATTATTTTTATACTTCTTTTTGTATTTCATCTTTGGATAGTCAGCCTTGACATGTCCTTTCCTTTTACATTCATATAAAATTCTCTCTTCTGATTTATCATTTCTCTTTCAATATTTTTTCTAGTTTCTCTTGTTATCATACATTCCTTTGTAATTTGGATTTTTTAAAAACTTCTTTTTCCTATAAAATTTATTGAATCTTCTGGATAGCTGGGCCATTTCTTCATCACTATATGAAGTTTATTCTTCACTACAAGAGCTTTCCATAATAGCTTGAACATTCTCCTTGTCTTTCCTTTTAGAGGCAGTTGTCTTGAAGGATACAACAATTCATTTTGGTTCATCCTCTTATTGATTTAACTTCAATTACTCTTCATAAATCATTAATTTTCCAATCATTTCCTTCACTAGAATCTTGTCAATGTATCACGATTCTCAAATAGATATTGATGTCTATCGCTATCTCTCTGGTAATAATCATCTAATACTCATAATTTTCTCTTTAGCTATAACTTCTATTCCTAAGGAAATCTGGGTATTCACAATTTCATTGAACTTGAGTTACATATCAGAAATAGATTCATGAGGATCTATAATGAAGTTGTCATATTTAATTGTATAATTATTTAGTCCCATTTTTTTAACATTAGATGTTACCTTGTGAGAAACAAACAGAGTGTCCCAAATCTCATGTGCAGTTTCACAGGCAGAAATACGATTAAGCTTTTCATCTCCTAGTGCACAGTACATAGAATTCATTGATTTATAATTATTAATATAGGTAGTATTGGTAGGCTCATCCCATGTGTTTATAGAATTTCCAATAATTTCATATTTACTTTCAATAATAGTCCATATTTCAAATCCCATTCTTTCTATATGTATTTTTATTTTAATCTTCCACTAAGTTTAATTATTTTCATTAAAGAATGGTGTATTATTGGTAGAATCCCCTTTTAATCTATTATCCATGATATAAATTATAAAATAATTTCATAGAGATAAAAAGTTAGAAATAATATAAATTTTAAGGTCTTTGAAAAACAAATACAATCACATTTGAAATTGATAAATATTATTAAATTCCATTGATACCAAATGATGGTCTAAGTAAATCACTCAAGAGGGGGTGAATTTAGTATCTATAAAATTTTCTGTTAAAAATGGTTCTTTGAATGATATCCACCAATTATAATACAATTGAAGTCAGTTTTTAGTGAATTTATAAAAGTCTTGAAAGTTAATTTAATATCTCAAAAGATTAATTAGTTCTCATCTTTACCGATATAAAGAATAGTCAAACATTTCAAAATAATCTAATGATTCAAAAAAGATATAAAAAATTTCTAAACTAACTATAAAATATCAATTTAGTTTTATTTGAAATGAAATAAACACATGTCAGATTAAACTAAAAGATAAATACATAACAGATAAAAACAAGAGGTTCAGTCCCAAGGAAAGACTTAGTCCTCTCCACTTGGTGGTCACCTACCACAAAGATGTTTATATTAATAAACATTTGGATCCATACCCTGGATCGGGGTTTACAACAGCACAAAAGGCTCTCTAGGTCAAACTTGACCTCTACCACAGTTATTCATGGGAAAAACAACAAACAGATCACACATTATCTGTTCCACTATTCTATGTGGGATACAAGAGAAAATAGAGAGTGAGTGTGAGGATATTGAGTATCCCCTAGTTATGCATAGGAGACAGTCTGTGTGAAACTAACAGATGTACACACTGCTCAAAAAGGTAAACACAGGATCACAAAAGTGTTATAAATAAAGAAGGGAGTTTAGAAATCTCTGGGAGTTATGCACTAAAGCTCTGGACTAGATTGAAGGAGAGAAAAATATATTCTAGTCCTCTTCATGAAGATAAATTCAGAACAGAGTATTGAAGCCTCTATACTATAACTTCCATGTGTGAAAATTCAGCTCTTTGATGTTAGGATGTTCAGAGAAATTCAGAACATTCTTGCTTGTCATACTGAAATCCTTGTATACTCATCTTTGAGTTCTTTCACAACTTTTCTATTTCTTATATATTCACTATTTATATCATTCACCCGTTCTATCTCACAGTCACACTTTGCATGTTTATCTTGTAATCCTTTTATTGTTCAAGGTCCATCAGGCATGAAGATCTCCCCACGGGCATGTACCTCAGAATTTCTATGGGTAGTCTTATATACAACATTAAATAATGCTAGAAACATTAATTTGATTAAATATGATGATTATAAATAAATTTGAATTAAAAAATTTGAAACAATATTTATGACTATCGGTGAGTCATAAGTATCGGTGACTCATTTGTATTTGTATGTCATCATCAGTCTTTCAGCATTGGTTTGTCAGATTGGTCCATCAACATCAGTGTATTAGAATCAGTCTATCAGCATCGGTCTATCAACATCAGTGACTCTATGTATTAATGAGTTTTTTCCATCGGTATTGGTGACTCAGAGTATCGGTGAGTCATTTGTGTTATTGGTCTGTCACCCATCAGTGAGTCTTTCATCTTTGACTTATCCATCAGTGATTCGATCATCCGGGTGTCATCCACCAGTGTTTGGATCATCGGTTTTTCATCCATTGTTGTGTCGATCATCAGCGTGTCAGTCATCAGTGTGTCACCTATCAGTGTTTCATCCATCAGTGTGTAGATCATATGTGTCTTGACCATTGGTGAGTCGATCAGAACTACTGGTGCCAGGGACTTCTGAGGAACTTATGAAGTGTCTGCCTTACCCAGAGAACTACTAAATTAAGTGACATCTATAAATAAATGGAAATATACACTTGAAAATATATTGAAGCATAAATATATTTTTCTGAGTTATTGTAATATATTTCTCAGTATGGCATAACTGATGTACATAGTGATTTTAAATCACATGAAATAATTGAATCTGTAGATTGATGTTATTTGTGATTATGAAAACCATTATATCATATAGGGTCAAACAATTTACTATGAAAATAATGAATAAATACGGTATCATTGGATCTAACCCCAATAAAAAAAATTACATCATAGGATGTTATCATAGATTATAAATTATAATACAAGATATCTCGAATATTTCTTGAGTAATATATCATTTCCATTTTGAAATCACTTATTAAAAATATAAGACTTTCCAAATATTTTGGTAAACTTTTTATTTGAAAATAACTATATAAACCTTTAATTAATGCTTAAAATAAATTTTTGGCCATGATAATATGAAATTATGTCCATGCCTTGTATTTTAAAACAAATATTCTTATCACATTTTCTATATAAATTCAAAAGTACCACATTCAAAAAGTGAATGAAATATTATTTTGAAACATTTTTATAGAAATATATACATTGGAAATAAAAAATTAAATAGTGTTTTCGATAATATTAATACAAACTCTTGAATATATTTTAAAGAAAACATTTTTATTGAATAAAAATATTCCTTACCAAAGATGATATAATGTCAATGTTTATTAAAATATTTTTTAGAACATTTTAATTACCAAAGAGAATAAAATGAGACTATTACTTGAAAATAAAATAAATAAAAATAGAATAATAAAATTAAAAAAATTCATAAGATATGGATAATATAATTTCACATAATATAAATTCAAGCATAAAAAGTAATGATTAAGATGGGATTGAAACCTAAATCCCTTATATTAAGTTACACTTTCTTCAAAAGCGCTCTAACCACTATATAATAAATTTAAATTTACTATAAATATATAACATAATCACTTACATCTATATAATATCATATATTAACCAATTATATGATTTCAAGTTCCATTTATTAATAATTCCTTATTACAATAATCATTTCCTTATATTAACTGCTGCATTTATCAGGGATGTTTCAGTTCATAAGTTCTAGTCTATATACATGATCATGGTTCCATCATCTCAAAAATTAAATAATTAAATAATTATCATATATATAAATTATAAAAATATTTAGAATCATCCATAAAAGTTAGTGATAAAAAATTTATTTTCACTATTCATAGAGATGGTAGGTAATTCAAATAGATTAACGCTATTTTTATTTTCTAACGAAAAGAAAGAATGAATCATAAATAATTTTTTATAATTAGAGAATCATAATTATATCATAAACATACTATATAATAATTAAATTTTTCATAATAATTATAAATGAATGATGTTGATCGAAAATAAATTTTACCTCCATATGGAGGCGATAGTCTATTCAAACACCGAAACAATATATTAAACTCCCATTTGAAATAATAAAGGGTGGATAATGGTTGTGCCAAAATAAAAATAGCATTTATTTTATTTAGGATATAGAATATATTATTTTATTATGAATACTGAATATTAATATTACGTAGAATAATAAATAAATTTAAAGAGGTCGGTGGGATGATTACATATTCTTCAGTAGACCTCTATCAGATCCCTTAATAATGACCCTTGAAATGCTATTATAAGAATTCTAGGACCAATAATTCATGTCATGATATTTTTATAAAATATTATTTCTGGTTTTTTTGAGTAAGGTGACTCAATGTGGTGTGAATAATAGTGGGGAGGTAGTGTGTGTTTATGTTGAAGGGAAGGACAAACATGGAATTACAAAAAATTTATAATATAATAAATTATTTTTCATGTTAAATTGGAAACAAGTAGCCAAATTTTCATAGATAATATAGTTTAGGGATTAAATATCTTCAACTAAAAAATTTTAGACAGGTTTATACTACTTTTTAAACCTTATATTTTGGTTTAACCCATTTTTAACTAATTTTAACCTTTTCCACACTAACAAATTTTGAAATTATAAATGGATATACATTTATATATAAGGTAAAAATTAGATGAAAAATGTCCAATGGATGAAAATTTAGAACATATCCTATCGCTATTTTCCTGTTTCATGTTTTAATATATTTGAAATCATTTAATAATTCATTTTTTAAACTAAAATACCATTAAATTCAATTTAATAACTTTTCATATATTTTGAATTTAAAGATATATATTTATAGAAATATAATTCAAATATTAACTTCTAAAACATGAGTAATATTTTATATTTTTTGACACAATTCTTGGAATATAACAAATTATTGAAATTGTGTTACTTTTATCATTATTAAAAAATATTTATTTTATTTTTCTCTTAAATCAATACATACTATGTCAGTGTCGTGTACGCATTAAATGTAATTATAGAATCACTAAAAATTTATAATAAATAATTATCATAAAAATTAATTAATTATGTGAAAAAATAAACATTTATATTAATTCATAACATCTTCTTATCTTTATGTGAATAGAAAAGATTAATTAAAATCAAGAGCGATATTTTTGAATATTTCTTTATTTAAAATAATATAAAGTTATTTATCTAACAAAAAATGAAATAAAATTAACATAAATTGGAAACATGGATGATAAAAAACACTCTAGACATAAAATATGATAAATTGAAGTGTTTGGATGATTTATAGATCTTATCCAACAGTTTTCACCATGTTTTACCCTTTTTACCCTTATCAAGGTGACCATTATTTACCACGACTAAAATATAGAATGTAAAACATTAAAGGGAATTATTTTCCAAATCTGATCCTCCTAATTTGAGAAATGGAATCAAATTTTAATTATTAAATTTATAAGAGTTCCATGTTATAATTTTAGTATAAATGTGTAAAACACAATGTAGAACAATTTTTAGAGAAATGTGTTTGAAGCTAAAAAATGAACTTATTTAAAAATAATGTTAATGATGATTCTTCTAAGGACCCTATATTAAATAATAAATAAATTTAATCTTTATAAAATAATTAAATTTCTCTCATTTTGAGTATTTTTATAGGTGTATTGTTTTTTAGAATTAGGTCATAACTCTTAAAGAAGATACACATGTATTAAAAAGTGTACAATTATACTCTGAAACAATTTTTCCCATTATTTAAAACTCTTAAAATGAAATATGTTTTATTCTCATGACAATTTTTATGGATTTAAACTTGTATTCTTGTCAAATTTTACACCTCCTTAACTGCTGTGAAGGAAATTTAAAAAAATTATATGAGCATAAAAATCTCAGTAAGGGACATATAAAAAAACAAACCCATTATTCCATTTAAAAACCATGAGATCATAATGATAATTTTCTTTAACATAATTAAAATTAAGTTTATATAATGAATTATATACACATTAATTCAGATGTAATTCCCAAAATGTTATATAATACAATTTATATAAAAACACAAAGATAAAATAAAAATCATGATGTTTTCATTGAAAACACGAGAAACCATGAAAATTATTTTCAATTAAAAATCCATTTTACCCTAAAATTTAATAATGATTCCTTAAAAAAATCATTAGAAAACCTTTGGAAATTAAATTATTTCCATGACAAATAATTATAAATCATAGAAATGTCATGTTGGTTTCTTGAGGTATCATGTTCATAGAACCTCTATAATTGTAATAACCAATACATTTAACTTCTACTATAATTCCATGTATAACATAATCATTACCCAATGCATTGGAGAGTTATATCTGGCTCACCCTTCATCTGAGGGATATCGAGATCACCTATTATAATAAGGTATATTGGGCTCACCCATCACTATGAGATATGTCAAAATCACCCATAATGATAAAACGTTACCATGGACTATATAATGAATAAAAATTTTAATATTTAAAATTTTATTCATAAATACCCTGAAAAAATGTTTTGAACCTATATACAAAAAAACTCTATGATATTGAAATACCCATATATTTTAAAAACGCATTTTCAAAAGTAAAATATAATGATCAATGGTAAGGATGTTTTTAATTTTTATAAAACATATATGGTTGAAACTTAATAATAAAATAAAATAAAATTATTAGAGGTGAAAAATCCAATTATGTGGTACACATTAAAATAGAAAATTCCTTTTAATGATTTGTAAAGAATGTCAAAACAAATTCTATATAAACACAACTTTTGAAAATAATTGTTTGAAATCTATAGTTCCCTTTAAAATTATATAATATCTATATAAATAAATCAATAAAATATTATTAGGAATATGGAAATGTAAGATAATGATTTAGAAAATAAATCTTTAAAATAGTTAAAAACAATATTTTTAATTTAATGTTTCCCTTACCTCAAGTCAAACTCTCTATGTGTGTTATTTATCTTCCCCAAAAATAAAATTATAATAATTAATTACTATATTTAGAACCATTTTTATTTTATTATTTCATTTATTTTACTACCTTATTATAATAAATTATTTATTTAAAGACGTTCATGTTATGCGTTTTGATGATATTAGACTCAAATGTACAAAATGAAATTAGTTAGTTGACTATGGTTAAAATAGAAATTATTCTATAATCACAAAAATTATAATCATTAAATAATTATCCTTTTTTGGAATAAATTTTACTTTTAAAACCGACCATGAAATATGGTTATTAGAAATAAACTATGTTACATTCACGAGGATGGTTGACCATACATATGCATGAGTAACGTTTGAATTTTTCAATGAACACGTTGAAAATAAAGTAAGTATTATTTTCTATTCATAGAATTAGGATTATATTTTTAATACAATATCTTTTATTAAAATACACTTATACATAGTTTCCATTTATGTGGTTATAAAAAATGTTCCGCATCTCTTTGTGGAGGTGGTAATCCTCACGCACGCACACACATGACGTTATCATTATTAGATGCATGGAAATATAAGAAAATAAGTGAGATATTATCATTTATAAATGTGAATTATTTAATTATAATCATATAATTATAAATATAAATATATTTATTAAATACATCATTATAACCATCAATGATATGTGGAGATATAAAACATATTACACTGGTTTGCGAGTTGGTAGTCCTCTGTACACACGAACAATGGTTTTCTCCCATTTGATGGAAGAGGAGATGAATATAAGTTAAAATTTTAACATAATAACATATATGTTTTTGGAAGGTAATAGTGTTATTATTTTTAATTTTTGAAGAATAATTTAATTAATTATCAAAAGAAATAACATTAAAACAACAAGTTAGAAACTACATATCTTCTTCAGAAAACCTGCTTTGACTTACACCTTAATCACTATAATGTTCATATTCGGTCAAAAGTAAGACTTGTAGAATTTGGGATGTGATATTTGGAAGGGATTTGGGTTGGTATGGCCTAGAACAATATTCTCTTTAAGTGTGTAGAGAAAATGAGGTGGGTTCACTTTTATAATGAGGAGAGTAGAAATTTTTAGAATTATATAAAAAATAAATTAAATAAAAATTAATTTTTCCCAAAAAAATGATCTAAATTTATATAATTAGAATATAGGATTATGATGATTAAAATTAATATCATAAAATAAAATTTTTACATGTTTATACTATTTTTTCACTCTTATCACTTTGTTTAACCCCCATTAACCCATGTGTGAATGACTGGAATATCAATGTTTTTTTTATTTATGGGTCAATAATGTCAATAAAAATGACTTATAAATAGACCATGGTTTATATAACAAACCATATAAAATTTTCTTGGATTATGATAATATTATTAGGAATTTTAAACCATTTAATAAAATATTTTTTATTATAAAATATCATTAATTCCATTTTTTTGAAATACAAGAAATATTATAAAATAAAATTTGTTTAACACCATTAAATTGTTCCAAATTTAAATTTGTTTGAATAAATGATAATTTGGACTTAATATAATTACATAATAAATTTTTACTGGATTTGATATCATTGTAGACTTTATCTTTGGAATTAACCCATTAGTTAAACAGTTTTAACGTTAAATACAATATTAATTTCTTCAATATTAATGGGTTATAATTTTACATATATGGTGAAAACTAGATAGTACAAGTACAATGGATTTAATTTTAGTCCATCTCTAATCCTAGTTTTCCACTTTGTTGGATAATATGTTTTTTAAAAAATTCAATAAAATATTATTAAACATCAATGCCTATAATGGTAATTTCTAACACTATTAAATTAATTTTACTTTCAAAACATTATGAAAAAATTAATTCCAATATATTACATTAGAGAAACCATAATATTTCAAGTCAATCAATAAATTTTTTGAGATTCTATACCTCACTAAAAAATTACTACCAGTGTTTTAAAAATAAATTTCTTGATTTTTATAATATTTTCACAATCACCGTGTCTGCGTTGCATAAGAATTTAAGGTAAATATTTGATAAGAAACATAAAAATAAATCAATAATATAAAAATACGTAAATTAATATTAAAAATAAAATTTTATATTCTTTAAATATGTAAATTTACTCAAATCTATGTCATAAAAATTTATTTAATGTGTTATTTTTTACTTTGTTATCGTTGCATGTGTATTGTAAATAATTTTGATAAGCTTATTTTTATATAACATAAATGTTAAAAAATAGAAATCAAAAACATCATTTATATATAATATTTACTAAAAATGTTATTAAAAGGATTTTCGTACTCCATTATTATCTTTAGGATACAAAATTTACTTTTGTAGCGTTGCAGAAGAATTTTATGGGCATTGAAAATGATTTTCGTGTTAATCATGAAAAAACTTTTAATTTAAATTTTTAAACTAATTTCATTACAAATTTGGAGTATTTTATCATAATTAAATTAATTATCTAATTTTTATAAATTATTATATTATATTTATGTCTTGGTGATATCAAAACAGATTCCATATTTCATAAAAATGTATTTTCTTACGATACATAAAAAATCCAACTACTTTAAAAAATATATAAAAAACTAATACCAAGATAAATTTGACATTTTAAATCTAAAAAATAATCTGATTTCATTACCTTTTATTAATTTAGGTCAAAAAATTACTTTTAACCTAAACTCATAAAATATAATGAAAAGTTGTTTTTTTAGATAAATGTGTTTTAATCCAAAATGGATCCTTTACAAAAATATTATATAAGAATGAATCATATGTAATTTATTGTATTATTTATAAAATGTATAGAAATATTTTAACTTAATATAAAATTTGAATCATAATGGTACTTCTTTATGAAAAGAAATGAAAATTTTCTAAAAATCATTATGTTTATCTATTTAATGAAAAATAAACCTATTGAAAAATATCCCAAAATTTCCCCCTATGATAATTTTGATAATGTTATATTAAAAAATAAAACCTTTTTATAAAATAAGATTTTTAAAATTAGAAAAAATAATTTATATTATCCACTCACAGAAATTAAAATAATTATGTTTTAGGAAAAAATATTTTTGAATAAAAAATGAATGCTAAAAATTGAGTCCTTTAGTGTAAATTAATCATAAAATTTGTATTGAGTTGGAAAATTAAATATATATATTTCATAATATTTCTAATATTATTCATAAATTCTAATTTAAATAATAGGTTATAACTATAACACATAAATAATAATATTTCATGGTTCGTTTGGGCTCAGTTTTGGGTGTTCTATATGCTATCACACATGGAGTAATTCTAAAAATATTAGGGTGTTACATTCACCCCCTAATTAAATTGAATCCTAGAAATTTTAACATTTTCCTACGAATAAAAGTTTTTATATTTCAAAATATAACTTTTGAAATCCCACATCATAGAAAAGTTTAATAAAACATCCTTATGGAAAGTGAGAAAATGACATATGCATGCCATCTTGAAAAACACATAATACATTTGCAACTAAGAGTACATTAGTGGGAAGTGAAAATATGATCATATAGGAAAAAATGATATCCCAATAATGATTAAGAGTAATATAGAACATTGATAAAAAGAATGTGTATGATCCTTAGATATTTAATGGCCACAATAAAAAAAGAAAAGAGGTGTTAGTAAGAACATTTATTTAACAAAATTAAAGGTAATAGGATAACATTTTATTTCAGATCATTTTCCTATAGTTGTGGAATTATTTTAAAATATATACTAAGAACCTAATAACATTTACATTAATTACAATTATAATTTCTTCTTTTAATAGATTTCAACCAAATCATTGCATTTTTTTACAAATTATGAATATTCAAAATTAATTATTCTTTCTTGAAGTACTAAAATCTAATTATAATGGATCATATAATCTAAAAAAAGGATAAAATCCTATTCCTACCCAAACAAAAATGGTTAGGACAAAGTAAGATAATTAATAAAATAAATAATCCTTTATATAGGTAAATACAACATTAATATTCAAATCCTCTTCAATGATTTCCAAAGATCAAATAAGACCATTCAATAGATAAGTATCATTAAAATTATTCAAAATATTCCACACTAATATTGAAACATAAAAATTTAGAATTATTTGATCGTAATTATTTTTGAGATTAATTTAACACTTATATCAAAAAATTTAGTAACCCATAAAGGCATATAACCAAACATGTATATTACATCAGCATATAATCTCTAAAATATTAAAATTATTTACCTAAATAACCTAAATCACCATAAAACCACATCTCAATTATATATGCAACTGAAAGATAATTCAATAATTGTTCCTCATATAAAATACCATAAAATACTCTTTAACTTAATCATATAATGTTTCCCAAAATTATTGTGATCTTATTCTAAAATAACATTAATCACTTAATTAACAAATACGTTTTAATCCAATTTTTATTTATATGATAAATCATATGTTCGAAAAGTCAACATAATATTTATTGATCAAATCATTTATGTAAAAATAATAATATCATACTAACCAGTACATAATGTTGTACAGTGTTAGGAAATACACCTTTTTATCCATTTAGTTGTGTGTTCAAGCCCCACAGCATTTCCAGATATGATGATTTTTCTTCCAGACCATATGTTATCCTTTTTAAAAAATATTTTAATATAATTCATATAATGTTCCAAAAAATGTGATGATCATCCTAAAGAATAACCATAATAACTTCAATATTAAATAATGTTTTAAACATAACTGTTATCTCATACATTTCATTTTATATCCCTTGAAAATTTAATGGAATTATTTTTAAATAATCCTTTATATTAAACCTAGGGGTTACATATAACTCAATAAATTAAATATTCTCCTATAATATTAAAAATAACTATAAAATACCATTACTTAATATAAGGACCCAACCTTATTACATAACATAATCTAGAATTTTAGTCAAGAACTAACTTCATTTCATATTGATGATCTTTTAAAGTTTATAGATTTTAATAATTGTAACATTATACATTCTTGACATTCCACATTAATACAGAGTGGATTTAATAAAAAACATTGTTTTCTCATCCAAAATATAAAACTTTTCCACTAAAACATGATTTCATTGAAAAATATTCATAACATTTAACTTGGATTCCTTTTTTTTTTACACGTCCTTACAACCTATGAAAATCATTTAAAAACATAGGGTGAGAACAAAAAGCTTAAAAGGGTTATTAAAAGAAGTAAATAACGCATTAGTCCATGGATACTTTTAATGTATGAAATCATTTTAAAAAAGGTATAGTTGTTAACCATATATAATTAATTTAATAAATTTGAGATTTCCACAAGATTAACTCAAAACATAAAGAACATAAATAGATCCATAAAGGCATCTTGGGGAATTACATACATAATCTAGTAACACTCTTAGATACCTTATAATTTTTAACCCTCATGGCTACCTTACAATTTGTGTAACCATCACAGTTACACATGAAGTAACCATATAGATGACCTAAAACTTACACATAAAAAATTAATTTAAGGGAGATATAGGTCATAACCTTTATCATAAAAATTTCCCATGAACTAGGACACAATCAAACAACATAATAATTGCATAAATATATTTCTTTTAAATTTAGTAAAACATAATTTTAAAAGATGATTACAAAAAGCCTCTTATAAATATCATATAATTGAAGTGGGACTTAATATAGCGGATAGTACATGTATATAATTATTTTATACACATAAGAAAAAAATATATAAAAATAATAATCTCACAAAAAAATTTAATACCCCATAAATAATGAAGTACAATATTAAACAACAGAATGGAAATCGGGTTATCAATTCCATTACATTAAGTTTGTCTTACAGAAAACTCATTTAAACCTCTTATATAATGGTTAAAAGAGTGTTATTAATATCATAAAGATACATTTTCATGTTTATAACTCCTTATATAATCATTTATTAATATTATTTTACTCATTAATTTTTAGTATTTTGGTTCTTCCATTGTTTTGGGTGCGTTCTTTACATGATTCCCATGGACGGTTTGTATTTGATTTTCATGTCGTATGGAAATAAAATTCCATAAGTGGAATGAAATAGTCTTAATATATTTCTAGAATATATAATGATACAATTAATCATTTTTATCATATACTATGATGGATCATTAGATAAAACATTAATGATGTTTGTTTAGATCATTTTTGGCGGTTCCTTGATAATCCTGAACTTGTTTCATTATATAATTTAATTCCATGCATATAAGTTCATTGCAGAACATTAAATAGGTTAACAATAAACATTACGTTATATATAAACTAGTAAAAGGGTTTTATGATCATCTTTTATTGATTTACTGGTTATTACAAACACATCATCCACTATTATGATAAATCTGCACATCTTGGATGGTGTTTTGATTTTTAGAACAAGAGGGAGAGAAGAGGAAGGAAGTTGATGAAATTTTTACCTGAAAATTATAACATATAGAATATATTAAATTATATATATTTAAATCCTCATGGATAAGTGTAGGGAAAGATATTATAAGAAAAGAAAGGAATTGGAAAGAAAACACCTGAAAAAGGAAGAGGATTTTTACCTCTTGATCTCTTATCCTTGAGATCCTCTGTAAGGCCTTTGGTTTTGGAATTTTGGAGATACTAAAAGATCTAGGACGTGAGGAAGATCATTGGAGAGTTTATTTTATGAAACATAGACAATCTTTATGGCTTGAGAAGTTAGATAGAAATAGCGGAATGAGGGTGGTATTTATAATGAAATAGAGAAGGGATTTTACATTATCTTAATCATTATTTTAATATTTTTGCTCAAGAATATGAGTAGTAATTATTCATGGGACCAAAAATTTTAAAAACATCATGTTATTTTGAAACAATTGGGATTAAATCAACCTTTCATCCCCTATGATGCAGAAAAAAAAGTATTTAGCATTTATGGCAATTTATCGTATTTTACTATTCATAAACATTCATGAATTTCAGAAAAATATATAAATTTCACCCTAACCATTTTTTGACATGTATAATTAAAAAATAACCACCAATTTAGGAAAATAATTTCCTAAATATTATTAATCTAATTTTTAAATAAAATCATATATTATTCCAAAATATCAATTTTAAATGTATAACTCATTTTTAGCACCTTTAAAAATCAATCAAGTTGTCATCATATTAATTATTTGGAAAAATAAAATTATAATAAAATTTAATAGTCTTTAGGTTCATATTACTATTTATAAGGGTATGTTAAAATTAAACCCAAAACAAGTTTTTTTTATTGACCGCGTTGTTGAGCGCGTAAAATTAGTTGTTTAATTTTGACTAGAATTTATGCAGTATAGCAGAAACCCAAGGTCGTCTCTCGACGGAGCCTTAGATCATTAATTCTAAAATGTGGTTTTGGTTATAAAATTAAAATGATAAATGGGGTTTTATAATACTTGGGTTTTATGATTAAAGATGACAATAGAAAATAGAAGCTATAAAACAAAGTAGAGATTAACTGAATTAATTAAGCGTGATCAACCCGGGGTACTCGTATGATGTTTATCCGTCATCGCTTCATGATATAAGGTTATGATATTTTAATCCATGGTTTGTAACACCTATAACTAGAATGTTACTAAGTTTATACTAGGATACCTCCTAGGGTTTAGTCAAAATCACACAATGATTCACCGGACACCGCCGATGATTGAATGAATTGTGTTTGACTTCATAACCAAAACTCACCAAGGAAACACACGAAAAACTCGATGCGCTGTCCAGATTTGTATGTTATTTCTTTGTTATGCCATGACATAAATGTACATGGCCTTGACAGTTCTTGTTTGAGTTCAATTGACCAATATAAACCACACAAACACCGCAATTGAAAGGGGGAAAGAAAGTGGTGAACGGTGTGTGAAACATCACATGAATGGGTACCCCCAAACATGATCATATGAGTTGATCATGACATACCGGTACATAACACAATAAAATAAGAATAGAGGATGATGGAAAACAACACAAAAATCTGGAATTTAAAAGATCATTCAAATATTACAAACATGAAGCTCGGGATGTACATCACATTCCTCCCCGGGTGATCACAAGGGGTTTAGAAACTCATGTGAGAGGAAGAAGAGAAATATGTTGAAGTAGAACCTACCATGGCCTCAAGAACATATAGGGATGTTTAGAAGACTCCTTGGGGACTCCAAAATGGCAGCACCTTGCCTCTTGGCTGAACTTGCAAATGGGGAGCCCAATGTGCCATTTTATAGGAAAATTGGAAGGTGGTTTTAGGCACACATATTTCTTCAATCCAATTGTACCATGTGTTTCGGCCTTCATACAGTATTATCATGCTTTGTAGAAAATAGAAAATTTTTATCCCTACCTCTTAAATGTCTCCACCAAAATTTTGGCACCATTTCGACAACTACAGATCAAGATATTGATAAAATACAGAACACCGAATTTGACTTGGTACAAATTCGGTGGCTTGGACAGATTAGTTCGGATGGGCCCAATAGAAGCCGAATCAGAATTGGATTCCTTAATATGAAATGTATCCTATTAAGTTTTGGAGAGTCCCAAAATATTTCAGCCCATTTAGATGCATGGATTTTGTGTACTATGCAAAACAGTAGACAGATGTCCATGGATCCATGCAATTTTGGCCCATTTTTCTTCCACTTCATCAAAGACCCTCCAAATCACCTCCACCTACATTGAAACAATAAAAACAAGTAACATTACCGATTATAATATATATTAACATTAATTGATTTATTCAAACATGAAGTGCATTTTATTATTATATTTTTAATATTCATTACAAAACTAGTTTAAAACTGCGGTGTAAGGGTGGAATAAAACAGTGAATCGTGGTACGATCACACCCCCACACCTAAACATTTGCACACCTGAGAAAAGTCACATATCAAAGTACAATGATTCATATATATATATTTCCAACATCCTAAAGATTTATCATTTGAGGAAATTTTATTTAATGTAAAGTGATCAATGCACGAACCACACCAAGGAGTTCCTCCTAGTGAAAATAGAAAAAGATGTCTCATAAATCATATCATAGCGAAATTCAAAAAGGTTCATGATACCCAATTGATAAACGAATTCAGAAGTAAACCATAACACTAACTCTCCATGTGTGTGTGTGAAAATCATTCCATTCTATTCTTTCCACTCAGTATCTAATAAATATATGTTATTTTAACATTTTTCAGCATAAATAATTTTGTCACTGAACCTGTCCTACATCCTTTGCAATCATATTTCAAGACCCACTCATTTAAGCATTCCCAGAAGTCAAACCATAAGATCCCGACCTAGATATCCCCGTATGTTGCACATTTCATCACTCCCGTCATTTATTATATATATATATATATATATTGAAGTTGCAATTGGAACAAATCTCACACTCATATCTCAACCCTTGTTTGATCTCCTCACGACACTAATTGAAATAGTTATAACAAGATCAAAGGTTGAGGAGGAGTGGTTTTTGACATGCCCAAGACACAACATTTTTTTAGGGCGTACAACAGTTGGACATTAGGTACACACGCATAGGTCAATTTGGTACAGTAATGAAACAGATCGGATAAGGAACGAATGTATGGAAATATCATTTAAAGCTGAAAAATATTAACCCAACATATATTTACCTTATATTAAGTAAGAAATAATCACACTTTGTGGTTTGGTGCAAAAATTTGTGGAGATATTAGTGACACAGTTTTCCAAAAAAACTACTCACACAAAGGGCATCAATCATCTCAAAGGTTTCACATAGATACGACCATTTATATCATTGACAGAAAACCAATTCACTAAAAATTACTCCTTGATGGTAAACTCATACACAAATTCTTTTTAGCCTTCATTATGGTATTTTTACTTTCCCCGCTTTATGGTCGCCACATCATGGAATTTCGAAATTGTTGATGGGGAAAAATGAAAATACCATAAATAAGGCCAAAAAGAGAAAACAAAAGGAGAAAAAGATGAAAATTCCTAACTAACCCATGAATGTATCCACCCCCCCACACCTAGAGTATACAGTGTCCTCACTGAAATAATTGAGAGTGTGAGAAGGAAGGATAAAACCTGGTGTGTTTTATTGGTATGATGCGTCAAGAAGGTGGATTTCCTCCACCTTATTCTTTGGAAAATACTCATAGAAGTGTTTAAGTCGTTGCCCATTGACGGTAATACTTCATCCACTCTGCTCAAGAAAAACCTTTATTGCACCAAAAGGGTAAACATTAGTAATATTATAAGGACCGAGCCATCGGGAACGAAGCTTACCTGGGTGGAGCTTAAGCCTGGAATTGTACATGAGGACCTTCTCACCAATATGGAACTCCCGCTGGTGAATCATGCTATCATGAATATCCTTTGTCTTCTCTTTATAGATTTGGGAGTTGTCATATGCATCACGTCAAATTTCTTCCAACTCTTGAATCTGCAGCTTTCTTTCCTCACCTGCATCTGAAAGGTTCATATTACATTGTTTAACAGCCCAATATGCACGGTGTTCTACCTCCACCGAGAGGTGACAAGCCTTTCCAAACACAATTCTGTATGGTGACATTCCGACTGGGGTTTTAAAAGCATTATGGTACGCCCAAAGTGCATCATCCAAGCGCAAACTCCAATCTTTCCTATTGGGTTGTACCGTTTTCTCCAAGATTCTCTTAACTTTCCGATTTGAAATTTCTCCTTGTCCATTAGTTTAGGGATGATATGAAGTGGAGACTTTATGAACAACCACATACTTACGGAGCAAGTTTTTCATGTTACGATTGCAAAAATGTGAACCCTGATCACTAATGATGAATCTTGGTAGACCAAACCTACTAAAAAACTGGGACCTCACAAAATCAACAACCACTCGAGAGTCATCAGTCCCGGTGGCCTTTGCTTCCACCCATTTAGATACATAGTCAACATCCAATAATATGTACACAAAGCCAAATGAATTTGTAAAAGGCCCCATGAAGTCAATTCCCCATGCATCGAAGATCTCACAAAATAACATGGGTTGTTGGGGCATTTCATTCCACTTAGAGATATTCCCTGTGAATTGACAACGACTACATGACTTGCAAAATCTATGGGCATCCCTATACAATGTTTTCCAATAAAGTCCTGAGTCAATGACCTTTCGAGTTGTACGTTGAGAGCCAAAGTGGCCCCCACATGCCAAAGTGTGGCAGAAGGTCAAAACAGAGGTGAACTCATGGTCAGGGACACACCAATGAACTACTTGGTCACTACAAATTCTCCACATGTATGGGTCATCCCAAATGTACCAACGAGAATCATGCTTAAGTCTCTGGGATTGTGAAGTGCTAAAATTAGGTGGGACCATAGATGTTGCTAGAAAATTCATAATGTCTGCATACCAGGGGGTAAGGTCCACAACATCACAAAGGTTCTCATTAGGGAAGAATTCTACAATGGGTAGGGGTGAGTCAACATGATGGTCCAATGATGGGGAAATCCTACTAATGTGGTCAGCTACAACATTATCCACTCCTCTCTTATCTCTAATCTCAAGGTCAAACTCTTAGAGGAGGAGCATCCACCGAATGACGCGGGGCTTGGCTTCAGGTTTCTTTAGGAGGAAACGAAGGGCAGCATGGTCAGAAAAAACAATCACTTTTGACCCAAGAAGATATGAATGGAATTTTTCCAAGGCAAACACAATATAAAGGAGTTTTTTTCTGTGGTTGTTTTTTTTACCTGGGAAAGGTCAAGGGTACGTGAGGCATATGCAATGACATGAGGATCCTTTTCAACCCTTTGTGATAAAACTGCCCCAACTGCAAAGTTAGAGGCATCACACATAAGCTCGAAGGGGAGATCCCACCTTAGTGGTTGGATTATGGGAGGTGATGAGAGATTTTTTTTAGTGAATTGAATGCATCCTCACAATTTTTATCAAGCACAAACTCATAATCCTTTTGTAATAACCGAGATAAGGGAAGTGAGATCTTACTAAAGTATTTAATGAATTGGCAGTAAAAACCAGCATGACCCAAGAAATACCGCACCTCACGAACACATTTTGGAAATGTAAGGGATGAAATTAATTCAATTTTAGATTTATCAACTTAAATTACCTTATTTGAAATGAAATTCCCAAGAACTATCCCTCGCTCAACCATAAAATGGAATTTTTCAAAATTTAAAACAAGATCTTTTTCAATGCAGCGGCGGAGGATAGAACCTAGGTTTTCCAAACAATCATCAAAAGAAGATCCATATACCATGAAATCATCCATAAAGACTTCCATACAACTCTCAAGGTACTCAGAAAAAATACTCAATATACATCGCTGAAAAGTACCAGGAGCATTACATAGACCGAATGGCATCCTTCTGTATGCAAATGTGCCAAATGGACAGGTAAATGTTGTCTTTTCTTGATCTTAAGGGGCTATATGGATTTGGAAATAACCCGAATAGCCATCAAGGAAACAATAATGGGACTTACCAGCCAATCGTTCTAACATTTGGTCAATGAAAGGTAAAGGAAAGTGGTCTTTCCACGTGGCTTGATTCAGTCAACGGTAGTCAATACAGACTCTCCAACTATTTTGCACACGTGTTGGAACCAATTCATTCCATTCATTTGACACAGCTTTTATTCCTGTTTTTTTAGGCACAATTTGCACTGGACTAACCCATTTACTATCAGATATATGATAAATGATCCCTACAGCAAGTAATTTTCTAACTTCCAATTTTACCACTTCAAGGAGAGTGGGATTCAACCGGCGTTGAGATTGCCTTATGGGTTTATCCTCATAATCCAAAATTATATGGTGAATAAAAATAGATGGGCTAATCCCGGGAATATCAGCCAATGTCCATCCTATTGCCTTTTTACACTCTCTCAAAAGTTTAAGCAGTTTCAATTCCTTTTGTGGAGAGAGGTTATTGGCAATAATGACGGAAAATTGGTCAATACCCTCAAGATATGCATATTTTAAATTAGAAGGAAGTTGTTTAAGTTCAAACACCGGTTGTTTATGGATTGAGGGAGGGGATTTAGGGGGAGTGAGGTCCATGAAACTATCTATCTGCTCATGTTTATTCTCAAAGGAAAGAGAATCTATTGAAATGAGATTTGCAGAATCATCGATAGTCATGGGTACCTCAGAATAAACACACTCAACAATTAAAGCACAAAATTTACATTTTTCTGAACCCACACAACATTCAAAAGAAGAACCAAAACTCAAATCGTCCAAGGGTGAAGAAAACAAAAAAGAATCAGAGTTTGGGTTGAGGAGATAATTGTGTGTGTGTGCATCGTTTGAGAGCACTTCCATCGAATAGATAGGAAGAGTGGAGTGCTCTTCAACAGGATGTTTCATAGCCTCAAGGATGTTAAAAATTACCTTTTCTTTTCTGAATTCCATGGACAGCGTACCATTGTGAATGTTGATGATCATCTTTTCTGTTTTTAGGAATGTCCTCCCAAGTATGAGAGGGGCATTTCCTTGGGTTTGGGTATCTTCCATCTCAAGAATGTAAAAATCAGCGGGGAAGATGAGATTCTTCACTCTAACAAGGACATCCTCAATCACTCCTTTTGGATGTGTTGTACTCTGGTTGGAAAGTTGCACAACAATGCCTGTTGGTTGAAGCTCTCCAACCTGTAGAGAAGTATACACGGAGTGAGGCATCACATTAATGGAAGCACCTAAATCTAGCATTGCATCAGAAAAAAAGGTATCCCCTATGGTACACGGTATCATGAATGTTCTAGGATCCTTGAATTTGGTTGGCATTGCTGGTTGAATCAATGTTGAGACATTCTTTCCCGGGTTGACTCTCTCATTCCCCTTCAACCTACGTCGATGGGTACAAAGCTCTTTAAGAAATTTGGCATAACGGGAAATTTTCTTGACTGCATCCAACAATGGAATATTAACTTGAAATTTTTTAAATGTATCCATTATTTCATTGTCAATATCATTATCAAAGTTTTTCTTAGATTTAGAGAGTCTTTGAGGGAAAGGAAGAGTAATGGATCATTCATTTGAATCATCAATGACTATTCGATTACCATTTTTTCTTGTTTTTCTTTACATGAAGTTTTTGAGGGTTGGGAAAGAGAGTTTTCATGAGGGGGACATACCTGCTGTGTAGAATCAGTAGAAGGAGAAACTTCTTTACCACTACGATGTGTAACTGCACATACATTACCTTTATCCTTTGGATTGGCAATGGGTTGGGATGGTAGTTGTCTAGAACCCTGCATCATAAGCTCACCGATGGTGTTCACCAATTGCCCCACTTGGGTTCATAGGTCTTGAATAGATGATTGTGTGGTTTGTTGGAACTGAAGGTTCTGGGTTTCCATTTGTTTCACCATGTCCTCGAGACTTGGTTCAGATTTGGGAGTAGGAGGAGGATGATTGTTTTGAGAAGTTGAAGGATAAAAAGGTTTCATACCTTAGCCTTGTTGATACCAATTCTGCTTTGGGTAGCTTGAGTTTCCTCCTTGTCGGTATTGGGGTTGTGCTTGCCACCTTGGATTTGGATTTAGCCTGAATTGTTCTTGCTTAAAGGGAGGTGCTTGTTGGAATGGATGCCTTGGGAACACAGATGCACAGGACTCAGATGAATCTTGAATTTGTGGGCACTGGTCAGAAAAATGATTGTTATCAGAACAAATCCCACAATGTAATGGAATAGAAGTAGAGTGTGAGTTACCTTGTGCTTGAGCTAATTGCCTTAGAAGGGTATGCATCTCATCAAGTTTAGTATCTACCTTTTGTTCTAGGGCTGAATGACTTACCTCATGAACTCCTCAGGTTGGTGTAATAGCTCGTGTACCAAATTGTTGTGCATTTTGAGCCATGTTGGCTATTAAGTCACGAGCGGCAGAAGGAGTTTTGTCAACTAGGGCACCACCAGCTGCAGCATCAATCATTCCACGATCCATGGGGATAAGTCCCTCATAGAAGTATTGAATTAAAAGTTGTTCACTAATCTGGTGGTGGGGGAATCTTGAGCAAAGTCTTTTGAATCTCTCCCAGTATTCATGAAGGGTCTCTCCTTGAGATTGCCTAATTCCACATATTTCTTTCCTAATTGATGTAGTTCGGGAGGCAGGGAAGAACTTCTCTAGAAAAATTCTTTTTAGTTCATTCCATCCCCCAATTGTGGAAGGCAAATAGTATAGCCAATCTTTGGCACACCATCAAGGGAGAAAGGGAAGGCCCTAAACTTAATGAGGTCCTCAGACACATTTTGCAGTTTCATGGTGGAGCACACTATGTGAAACTCCTTTAGATGTTTGTGAGGGTCCTCACTGGGAAGACCATGGAATTTTGGAAGAAGGTGGATGAGACCTGATCTAAGCTCAAAGTTGGATTCTTCCTTGGGATATTGGATGTACGCAGGTTGGTACTCCACATCAGGGGTAGTAAGTTCTTTTAAAGTTTGATTATTTGCAGCCATGTTTTCTTGGGTTTGATTGGGTTAAATTTTGAGTTGGTTTAGAACCACTTGAGGTTATAAATGGGGTTCCACAATGTTACTTGATTGACCTTCTCTATATGCCTTCATTTGTGTGTGATGTGACTTTTCAATTTCAGGATCAAATTCAAGTAGTGTTCCTTTACCAGATCTTGTCATGCAACAATGATGTCCAGTTTGATTGATTGATTTTTTTTTTGTGTTTTTTTTTAATTTGAGATGTATAAAAAAGATACTTAAGACGGGTGAAATAAGAATAGAATGTTATACTATATAATTGGAGAGGGAGATGGAGAAGAAGAGAGAGAGAGAGATAAATAACACACCAAAAACAACCAAAAATAAAGACAAAACCAAAAACAAAAACAATCAAATGGGGGTGGGGTATTTAAAGGAGTACTAATTAAGAAGTAAAATAACTAAATAAAAGGAAATAAAGAAAAAAATGATCTTGGATCCCCAGAAACGGCGCCAAAATTTGACCGCGTTGTCGAGCACGCCAAATTAGTTGTTTAATTTTGACTAGAATTTCTGCAGTATAGCAGCAACCCTAGGTCGTCTCTCGATGGAGCCTTAGATCATTAATTCTAAAATGTGGTTTTGATTATGAAATTAAAAGGGGAAATGGGGTTTTATAATACTTGGGTTTGATGATTAAAGATGACAATAGAAAATAGAAGCTATAAAACAAAGTAGAGATTAACAAAATTAATTGAGCGTGATCAACCTGGGGTACTCGTATGATGTTTATCCTTCATCACTTCATGATATAAGGTTATGATCTTTTAATCCCTAGTTTGTAACACATAGAACTAGAATGTTACTTAGTTTATACTAGGATACCTCCTAGGGTTCAGTCAAAAACACACAATGATTCACCGGACACCGCCGATGATTGAATGAATTGTGTTTGACTTCATAACCAAAACTCACCAAGGAAACACATGAAAAACTTGATGCGCTGTCCATATTTTTATGTTATTTCTTTGTGATTCCATGAAATAAATTTACATTTCCTTGACAGTGCTTTTGTGAGTTCAATTGACCAATATAAACCATACAAACACCGCAATTGAAAGGGGGGAAAGAAAGTGGTGAACGGTATGTGACACATCACATGAATGGGTACCCCAAAACATGATCATATGAGTTGAGCATGACATACCAGTACATAAATCAATAAAATAATAATAGAGGATGATTCAAAACAACACAACAATCTGGAATTTAAAAGATCATTCAAATATTACAAACATGAAGCTCAGGATGTACATCACATTCCTCCCCGGGTGATCACAAGGGGTTTAGAAACCCATGGGAGAGGAAGAAGAGAAAGGTGTTGAAGTAGCACCTCTCATGGCCTCCAGAACTTCTAGAGATGTTGAGAAGACTCCTTGGGGACTCTAAAACGGCAGCACCTTGCCTCTTATCCGAACTTGCAAATGGGGATCCCAATGTGCCATTTTATAGGAAAATTGGAAGGTGGTTTTAGGCACACATATTTCTTCAATCCAATTGTACCATGTGTTTTGGCTTTCAGACAGTCTTATCTCGCTTTGGAGAAAATAGAAAGGTTGTTTCCCTACCTCTTGACTGTCTCAACCGAATGTTTGGCACCATTTGGATAACTACAGCTCAAGATATTGATAAAATACAGAACACCGCATTTGACAAGGTCCAAATTCGGTGTCTTGGATAGATCAGTTCGGATGGGCCCCATAGAAGCCGAATCCGAATTGGGTTCCTTAATATGCAATGTATACTTTAAAATTTTGGACCTCCTCAGAAAATATCAGCCCATTTGGATGCACGGATTTTGTGTACTATGAAAAACAGTGGACAGATGCCCATGGATCCATGCAATTTTGGCCCATTTTTCTTCCACGTCATCAAAGGTCCTCCAAATCACCTCCACCTACATTGAAACAATAAAAACAAGTAACATTGCCCATTATAATATTGATTAAAATTAATTGATATTTTCAAACCTGAAGTGAAATTTATTATTATATTTGGAATATTCATTATAAAACTAGTTTAAAACTGCGGTGTAAGGGTGGAATAAAACAGTGAATCGTGGTACGATCATCTATTAGTCTCCAAATAACTTGCGGACCACAATTATAGATGACTATTTTTCAAAATTTAATACATAAGAGTGGAAAAAATATGTTTAAAGGACAGTTATAAATATAGAATTAAAAAATGCTTCATGAATTTCAATTTATTTTTTAAACCATGGGTGGTTACATTATCCCCACCTTATAGAAATTGCACCCTCAAAATTTTATTTACTTATTAAACATGTGGGGGTACCTTTCCCTCATAGAATTTTCCGATTCCCATATTGCTTCTTCGACCATGTGGTTTCCCCATAAAACCATTAACTGGTGAATTACCTTATTCTTCAATACTTGTTCCCTTCGATCAAGAATCTTTATTGGTTTATCATCATAATAAAGGTTCTCTTCCAGTTGAACTGCTTCTGGGCTCAAAACATGAGATGAATCTGGCACATATTTTTTGAATAACAAAACATGAAAAACATTATATACCTAAGATAAAATCGGAGGGAAATCTACTTGGTAGGAGACTGGTACATCTTTCTCCAGAATTTCATATGGTCCATTGAACCATGTACTTAGCTTTCCTTTATTACCAAAATGCATAACACTTTTCCATGATGATATTGTAAGAAAAACATGATCACCTACCTCAAAAGAAAAGTATACCCTTCTGTTGTTTTCATAACTTTTATGCATGATTTGTGTTGTCCTTATGTGTTACTAGATAATATTCACTTTCCAAGACACTCCCACTTTTAATTTTGGTCCCATCATCTTCCTTTCCCCATCTTCATCCCAAAAGGTTGGAGTTTGACACCACTTCCCATACAATGTCTCAAAAGGTTCCATCTATGTACTGGAATGAAAACTTTTATTATATGAAAACTCAAAAAAGAAGGATGTTGATCCCAATGTCCTTAGTAGTCCATTGAAAAAGCTCAATGAATATCCTCCAATGTATGAATCATTCATTATGGCAGCCCATCTGATTGAGGATGAAAAGATATACTGAAATTTAATTCTACGCACAATGACTTCTGAAGGCCCTTCCAAAAGTAATAAGTGAACCTGGGATCCCCGTCATGTAAAATTTATAGAGGAACTCCATGTAACCTGATAATATCTTTAAGGTACAGTCAAGAAAGCTAATCCAAAGACATTGTATCTCGAATAGAAAGAAAATGTGCAAATTTGTTCTGCCGATCAACAACAAACCAAATTGCATTGTTACCTCAAGAAGTCTTAGGTAGCCCCACCATAAAGTCCATCGATACATTCTCCCATTTCCACCATGGCACTAGAGAAGGCTGAATCATCCCTTTCGGTACCTACCTATCTACAGTAACTTGTTGACATGTCAAACATCTCAAGATAAAATCTGCAATATCTCTTTTCATTCCATCCCACTAATAATACTCTTTAAGGTCTTTATATATCTTAGTACTTCTAGGATGAACTGAAAATGGGATCCATGAGCTTCACACAAAAAATATTTCTTCAACCAAGAATCATAAGGCACTCTCAACCTTTTACCAAATATTAAAAAACAATCATTATCAAGGATAAATTATAGCAACTTACATATTTTAACCAATTATACCTTTTTCTGTTGCACACGAACTTCCTTCTCAAGTTTCTTAATTATGTCTAATAACGATGACTGCACTGAAACCTAAAAAAGAGAGGTATTTTCTGCACCAATAACTTCTAAGCCAAAATTCATCAAATTATTAATCAAAGAATCATGTTCTAAACATTACATTTTTAATGATGCACAATTTTCTGACTCAAGGAATCCACCACATATTTTGTATTTCATGAATGGTAATTGAGCATGTAATCATAATATTTTATCAATTCTATTCATCTACTTTTCATCATGTATAATTCCTTATGAGTGAATATATACTTCAGAATTTTATGGTCATTATATATTTAACATTTGTTTTTTTATAAAATATGCATCCAAATTTTCAGGGAAAAAAACCACCACTACAAATTCCAAATCATTTGTGGGATAATTTAACTCCTGAGGTTTTAGTTGTCTGGAAGCACAAGAAATTACCTGATCATTCAACATTAGAACACAACCAAGTCCATTCAATGAAGCATCACTATAGATAAAAAAATCTTCATTTCGGGAAGGCAAGGACAAAACTAGAGCATTCACAAATATATTCTTCAGTTCTTGAAAAAATATCACATTCTTCTATAAAAATAAATTTAACCCCTTTTCACATTAACTTAGTTTGAGGGCTAGATAACTAAGAAATGTTTTTAACAAACCATCAATAATAACATCCTAATCCAATAAAACTATGAATCTATATAGCATTTTTAGTTCTTTTCCATTCATCAACCACTTTTATTTTGGGAGGATCAACTATTTTTCCATACTTATTTATAATCTTCCCAATAAAAGAAATATGTTATAACAAAAAATCACACTTTCTGAAAATTCAATATATTTTTTCCTTTATGGTTTTTAAAACAACCCTTAGATGTTTTTCATGCTTCTATTTACTCTTATAAAATACCAAAATATTATCAATAAAAACAACTGTAATCTTATCCAAGAACTCGTGAAATATTCTATTCATAAGATCCATGAATAAAATAGGTGCATTAGTTAACCCAAACATCATAGAAACAAACTAATAATGCCCATATCTAGTATGAAAAGATATTTTTTGGATGTCATCCTTATTCACCTTCACCTAATGGTATCAAAATCTCAAGTCAATCTTGGAAAAATACTGAGCTCCCGAGAGATGATCAAACAAGTCATCAATATGAGGAAAAGGATACTTGATTTTAATAGTGATGTTTTTCAAATCTCCATAATAAATGAAAAGTCTTATGGAACCATATTTATTTTTAAGGAACAAAATAGAAGAACCTTATGGTGATATGCTAGGATGAATGAAGCATTTATCAACACAATCTTGCAACTACTTTTTCAATTCAAGAAGTTCTATTTGAGCCATTCAATATGGGGGTTTATAAATTGGCTTAGTATCAGGAACTAAGTAATTTATAAATTCAACTTTCTAATTATGTATTACACCGGGTAACTCATCAGAAAAAAAATGATGGTATTCATTTACATTGGCAGATAATTAATCCGAAGTGTTCCCTCGTTTCCAAAAATATGAAAAATATAACATTCATTTCCATATTTCAATAGTTTATTAGCTTCTTGATATGTTATCAATTGTATGTGTTCATTCTTTATAAAAACTGAAACTCTTTCTGAAAAACAATTGTTTATCTCTATAGTGAATCTTAGAACGATAAACAGATTGCCAATATATCCTCAGAATGATATCAAACTATACCAAGTGAAAAACAACAAGGTTCGCTGGTATTTCCTTTCCACATATAACAATAAGAATATTCTCATAATTCCCTATTACTATAATATTTCCCCTTGTTGTTTTAACAATAAGTTTTTGTATCATTTGTTGAGGTGATATTTCAAATTTTCCAGAAAATCTCTCAGAAATAAAGGAATGTGTAGACCCCTTATTAAATGAAACATTAAGAATGTCTATGAAAACAAACAAATTACCTGATAAAACTTCATCGTATGGCCCGAAATCTGCTGATATAGTTACAAAGGATCTTAATACACCTTTATACTTATATTATGGCTTCTTTGTATCATTCAGATCTCTCTTTGGGTAAGAATTTTCATAATGACCCATCTCTCCCCATTTAAAACATTGTACAGTATTTATATATGGATTATTCTTATGGTCATTTTCATTTAAACATCAAGACATATATATAAATTTACCGCATCCAAAACACATAACAATTTTGGTAAGGCATTCCCCAGGGAGAGTTTTCCACACTTTTCAAAAACTAGAAACTACAATTTCTTACCCTCATATTTCTTTGGTTGATTCTTACCGATCACAAGCCATATGTACCTCTTCTTCTCCTTATTGTCAAAGTGCGTGTTATCATAAAAAACTTCATCTCCACCCTCTGAACACATCACACCAGTTCTCATAAGTTTTTAATTCGTGGGAGGAAAATTCCATTTGATACCTTGGATTTAATCAGGAGTGAAAGCAGTTGATTTTTTATCAAGATCTAAAAGAAGATTCGGATTATACCTTTCTAGTTGGGTGAAGTTTGCTTCATACACATCCACTAAATCTTTCTTCTTTTGCTTAAATTCAAGGAATTTCTTATCCATTCATAGTCGCACCACATTAGGAAAATATTTTTTAAGGAATAGACTTTTAAATTCATCTCACTATAAGGAATCAATCTTTTCTATATCCCTAATACTTTTGACTATTGACTACCACTGATCAGATACACCGTCAAAATGATAAATTCAAAGACTTATGTTTTGATTATCTGAATATCCCATAGCATCGAATATTTTTTCAGGGGCCTTAATCCATCCTGCAACCTTTACTGGGTTAAAAGATACATTGAAAGCCAGAGGGTGTTGTCTCATAAAATCTACCACTATTATCATGTTCTGTTGTGGTACCTATAGTTGTTCTCTTGTATGGATTCCACCACCATTTATTTCCTACCTCAGCTGATCCATTCGTATCACAAATAACTCGGTTCAAATCCCTACCATTCTGGGTTGTAGATTCAGAAGGGTATCATTCTATCAGTCCCTCTCTACTTCAGTATCCCCATTTGTTATGCGAAAAATCATTCTAAAAAACATATCTCATTCATAGAAAGATGGTAATATTTAAATTCAACATCATTTCAAATTAACTACAAATTTAAAAAATCCTTTATTGTATTATATCAACATTATCATAACCCCTAATGTTATCTAAGCCATCCTCTAATATCAAGTATAAGGACACAGTCTTATTACATTACATAATCTTTAATTTTTTCAAGAACATACTTCCTTTCATATTGAGGATATTTTTATGTTTATATCATTAGTGAATTGGGTCACAATACACTCATAACATTACACATTAATACAAGGTGGATACTATAAAAACAATTTTCATTTCTTCAAAAATATAAAACTTTTTTCATAAAACATGATTTCTTAGACAAATATTCATAAAATTTTACATGGATTCCATATTTGTCTTACAACTCTTTATAACATGTGAAAATCATTTATAAATTGGGATGAGCACAAAAATTTCTATAAGGGATATAAAAAGAACAAAAGAACACATTAGTCTATGAATACATGTAACTTAAGAAATCATTTTAAAAATGACGTAATTCTCACCCATATATACTTACATTGTGAAACTTGAGATTTCCACAGGATTCCCAAAAATCATAAAGAATATAAATTGAACCATAAAGTCATATTGGGAAATTACCTATATAATCTTGTAACCCTCTTGTTTAACTTAAAATTTTAATCCATCGCAGCTACCTTATAATTTGTGTAGCCATCGTAGTTACACTTGGAGTAACCATACTACCTGCTTCCAATATTCACATAACCAATAAATTGGAGGAAGATATATATCCCACCATTCCTCATAAAAAAATCCTAAGAACTAGAACACAATAATAAAACATGAATAATTTCATAAAAATATTGCTTTTGAATTTGGTAAAACAAAATTTTAAAAGATGATTTTTAAAAAAATTCCCTTATAAATATCATATAATTGAAGGGATAATTAATAGAGTGGATGAAATATGTATATAATCAATAAATAAACATAATTTAATATTATATAAATATAATTTAACTTACAAATTTTTTTAATACCATATAAATAATGAATTAGAATGTTAATCGAAAGAATGGAAATAGGGATAAGAATTCCCTTACATCAGGTTTGTCTTACTTCAAAATCATTTAAACCTCATTTATAATGGTTAAAATAGTGCTATTAATATCTTAGAGAAACATTTTGAGGTCTATAACACGTTATAAGATCATTTAATTACATCATTTCACCATTTAATTATTTGTATTTTTATTCTTCCATTGTTTTTGGTGCGTTGTTTACACGATTTCCTCGGTTGGTTGGTATTTGATTTTCTTGTCATATGGAAATGAAATTACATAAGTGGAATGAAATGGAATTCATTTGTTTCCAGAATATATAATCATACCATAAATCATTTTTTTATTATATATGATTATTGATCATTAGATAAAACATTAATGATGTTTGTTTAGATCATGTTTGGCGGTTCCTCGATAACAATGAACTTGTTTCATTATATAATTTAATTTCATACATATCAGGTATTTCCAGAACATAAAATAGTTTATAAAATAAAAATTAATTTCTATTTCAACCATTAAAATGGTTTCATGATCATATTTTAAGGATGTATTGTACACTGCAAACACATCGTCCATGATTTTGGCAAATCAACACATCGTGGATAGAGTTTTTATTTTTAGAACAAAAGGGGGAGGAGGGGAAGGACGATGATGATTTTTTAAAAACACATGATAAAATAAGAAATATGTTAGATTCTAGATATTTCAGTCCTCTTGGATTTGTGGAGGGAAATATATAATAAGAAAATAAAGTAATTGGAATGAAAACACATGAAAAAGAAGAGGATTCATACATTTAGATCTCTTCTCCTAGAGATCCTCCTTAAGGCCTTTGGTTTTGTAATTTTGGTGATACTAGAAGCTCTAGGACCTAGGGAAGAAAATTTATGAGTGTATTTGGAAAAAGATGGACAATTATCAAGGCTTGAGAGGTGTTAGAGGAAGAGGGGAATGAGGGTGGTATTTATAGTAGAGGAGATGAGAAATTTTACATTATTTTAATCAATATTTTAATATTATTACTCTATAATATGAATAGTCTTGATTAATATGACCCAAAATATTATAAATTTCATATGAGTTTTAAACAAGTGTGATTAGATCTTCATATAATCACAAATGATACTGTAAAACAAGTATTTAGCATTTATCATAATATATCGTATTTTTCTGTTCATAAAAAATTCAAGAATTTCAAAAAAATCACAAAACATCGCCCTAATCATTTTTTGGCTTGTAGAATTCAAAAATGAACTCCATTTTTTGAAAATATTTTTCTTTACATTGTTAATTTAACTTCTAAATTAAATCACAATGTATTGAAAAATGACAATTTTAAATCGGTAACTCATTTTTCAACACCTTGAAAAATCAATCAAGTTGTAATTATCTTAATGCCTCAAAGAAATAAGATAATAGTAAAATTTAATATTTATTAGGGTTATATTAATATTCATATTACTATTCATATGGGTTTATCACAATTCCCCAAAAATCAAGTTGGTTTCATTAGACTCCAAATAACTTACTGATCACAATTGTAGATGACTGTTTTTTCATATTCAAAACATAGAAGAAGCAAAATTATGTTTAAAGGATATTTATAAATATAAAATTAAAACAATGGGTCATGAATTTAAATTTATTCTCAAAACCTTGGATTCATAAACTTAAAACCTTATATGGTGTGTTTATGCATTTATACATATGACCAACAATATGCTTACAATCCTATGATGGTATCCATAACTCTTAAGTTAATCTCACCTAAAAAGGAAATAATCTAAAATGTTATCTAAACCATTTAATCTGATAAAAACTATAATGGATTAAATATAAAGAATATGAAAATTTAATATTTATAAAATAATTTACTTTATTTTCTTTTTAGGATCTTTTTAGGTTTATAGTTTTAAATAATTTTGTCATAATTATTACCTAAGAAAATCATACATTACAATGTGTGAACTTCTACTCACTATTCATTTTTCTCAAAATATAAAACTTTTAAAATTAGTCATGTTTTATTTTCATGATAAATTTTCATAACATTCAACATGAATTATTATTTTTTATTACACATCCTCAATACCTGTGGAAAAATTTAAAAATCTCGGTCAAGAAGAAAAATATAATTTAGTAAAACTATAAATCATTAAGAAATTAGTCATGTTTGGATATTTATCCACCACATATGTTTTATCAAGTCCCAAAACATAACCTATTTAGTTATAATATCCTCAATTGATTAAATTTTTATAACAAAAATTCACATTTACTAAATTTTCTATATAACTTATTTTCAATTAAATTCCTGAGAATAATCCTAAAATGTTTACCAAGATTCTAATATCATTTATAATATATCATAATGTCATTGATAAATACCACCAATAATTTATATGAATATTCTATGAATACTTTATTCTTCAATTACATAATGAAAACAACAGAATTAAAAAACCCAATGAGCCTAACAAAAACTCATATTGACGATACCTCATTCAAAATACTATCTTGCGAATATCTTTTTCCTTTAACTTCAATAGATAATATTCATACCTCATCTCATAATTTGTAAGGAATTATTCTACTTGATCTAATCAATCAATTCATCAATATGTGGAATGATAGACTTTTTCAGAATACTAATTTTATTGAGTGATCTATAATAAAGGTAAATTCTCATAGAATTACCTTTATTATTTATAATAAAATAGGAGTACCACATAGTGAAGTTCAATAATTAATTAAAATCATTTCTAGAAACCATTTTAATCTTGTGTCAATTTTAATAGATATATTAAATTTATATGGTTTGTGGGATTTGAAATTGGAATTATTTTACGAACTAATTCAACAGTGAAATCAACCTCCCAATTATGATTAACATTAGTGTAATCATCATGATATAATTCCAAAATTTAATTTACCATTAACACATTAGTATATTGGTGTATTTTCTTTAATTTTATGATATACAAATGGAAATATGACACCATTTGTTCAACAATACATCACACCATGATACCTTAATATCAAATTTATAAGAAAAATACATCAAAAGCTAATATATTTTTGGAAAAAATATTTACAATTTCTACAATTCCATTGATAACAATATGATGGTTTTGATAAATCAATATTTTATTTGTTTTTTAACCAAGAGTTGTTACAAAAAAATTTAATTTTCATTTCTTGAAATGATATTTCAAAAATTATATTAAATTTCAAAAAAAATGAATTTTTTTCTAGAATCAAACAAGACATTAGCATAATGTGACTAAAAAAAATTATGTATTTGTTACAAATTCATTTTAAGGTCCAAAATTTGTCGAAGTAGTAGTTAATAAAATTTCCACACCATTTTTTATATGATATTGATGATTTCAACCATGATTTTTTTGAAAACATATTTTAATAATGAGGAATCTCAGTAAAAATAAATCATTTCTCTACTAATAGTCCACCATGAGAAGACATTGTTTCTCAGGTATTATCATCAACTGTATGATTATTACTCATTTCCTTACAATCATGAGCTATTTGAGAAGGGACCAATGTATTTTAGTGGTTATCATTATTATTAGTTTACTTATTTTAAATAAGTATATAAATATGTTTTGGGATGCAATGAAGATATCAATGAATGAATTGATTTAGGAATCCCATGATTGTCCATCATGAAAAAGGGGAGTGTTAGGAGTTTATTACTATTGATATATGACATAAATTTTTTATGATTAGTGTACTTTATTATAATAATTGATTAAATGAATTATTAATAATTTATATATTGTAAAAAATATATTACTATACTATCATTAATAATTAATGAAAAATAATAAAGATATGAATCTGATGTTTCTTATAATTTTAATTTAATCCATTTTAATAGAGAACAATATACATTGGATGATTTCATATATTATTCGTAAAGATTAAAAGAAATTATTTTTAGATCAAATAATAAATATATTCAACTAGCCTAAGATGGTTTGGAAATTTTTCCTACTATAGGAATAGAGTGAAACAGTCTAAGAGAACAACTTGATAATCATTTATTATGGTAGTATTAAATGAAATATTGAAAATGTATAAAATATTGATATATGATTAAAAACCAATTAATTTATTACAAAAAATTACATCTTCTATATTTATTGAAGAATATCTTCTGGATGATATATGATGTATTCTGAGTTAAAATATAGAGTATAAGATGTGGTGATGTTACATTGAACAATTCAAGATGAATTATTATATACCACAAAGGATTTGGAAATGAGTTTGAATAGATTTTAAATTGTTATAGTAATTTCTAAATTAATTAATGTTTTATAGGTTTTTTATGTCATTGGATATGTCCTAATAATATTTAGAAAAGTTATTATCATACATGAGGTATTTTGTGTTTATGAGTTTATGGTGAAATTATGAAATTTTTTAACCAATATGATATTTTTATTATAAAAAAAAAACTAGTTATGTTTTTAAAGAAAATTATATATAATATATTTTCTAAAGTTTATAGAAATTTTAATAAGGGTTGGAATTATTTTTATATGTTATAAATATATTGAATAGGATTCTAAAATTTAAAAATAAATTATCTTAGGTTGGTATGAAAGATATTATCTAACATATAAGTGATATTTGGTGATATGTATTATTTTATTAGGATAAAGAATAAAGAAATATCTTGGTTATTTATAGATATATGTAATATATTTTATTTGGTATGTAATATTTTATAGTGAATTGAATTATATTTAAATGTTTGGATGAATCACTATGATATACTATATTTTTTGAAGAATATTTAAGATATTATTCAATGTTAGAGGAAATGAACAAATGATAAAAACCATAAAAAATGTGTAGGAGACTTATGATAATTATAGTGTAGTTTAAAGTAATAGTTTTGATATGTAAGAAACTCCATTTCTTATTCACTTTGTTTGATTTAGAAAAATTAAATGATGTCTATAATACTCCATAAGTGGTTTCAAAATGTTAACTATAATGATACTATGCTAGAAATAAAATCTCATATATTATTGGCTGATGATCATGCTGTTATTAAAGATAAATAATTTATTGGATGATATTCACACTAAGTAGAATAAGAACACACACAAAATTAGTCATAGTGTGAGATATTGGTCACTTATTGTTTTTAGAATTATAATACAGCCACACAACGAAGAGAAATTTCATATTGGATTGATTTTTAAAAATAAATGTAATGAAGGGAATACCTTAGAATATGATATTTCATTTTATATATTTCCTTATAAGAAAGGATGAGACACTTCACGTTGCAGTTAGTGAATTGGTGGATGATGCTTGATTTATCTAAATAAATCCCCATTGTGGAATGAGTTGCATCACCATGATGATATTCTTACCCGAAGACACTAAGAGATTAATTGAATGTGGATATTATTGAGAAGTGGTGATTGTTATAATTATTATTATCAAATTAATTGTAACGATCATGTTGTATGGTTAAATTTAAATGATTTTTTTGATATTATTTCATAATTCAAAAAATAGAAATATTTAGGAGAAATCCCAAAAATAAAAAATGAAGAATGAAGAGTAGATGATAGTGGCTGATCTGAAGTAATTACTCTCTTAAATATCTCATGAATCAAATAAAATATTGGAGAGTATCTATTTATTTATAATATATGAATACCCTATATATAACAGGGAAATACAATATGACGCTATTCTATAAATAATAACATGTTTATTAAAGAGAAAGAGAAGGAGGAGGAAAAGAAATTTTGAAGAATGATAAAACAATATTCCAATATTATAGAGGTTGCAGAAGTTGACTTACTAATTGTTTTTAAATAAATGAAGATTATTGATAAGGAAGAAGAATATTTTAGGTAGATACTAATGGGTGATGTTGCTAGTAACTATTGTTTTATGTCAAGACACTTAGTGGATAATGAAATAATATAGTTTAAGATTATAGTGAAAGTGATTTTATGAAAAAATAAAATGTTTGTGCTACTATTCTATTTCATATATTGGAAGTATAATATCCATTATTAAAGATGAATACACTTCCAATGTTAATGTAGTAAAATTTATTATAGATTGTAATCTTGTTCAAAATTCATATTCTGAAACTTTGAAAATTAGAGTGATCCAGTATAATAATATCAATCTGAGTTTGAAGATTGAAGGGATTTCAAGAGATATCCACTACTATAAGGTAGCATTGAGAATAAATGACACATCTATATAAGGGTGAAAGATTATTCCACCACACCTTATGAGCATTGAATTTAAGGATGATAAACTTTTTTCAGTCATTTGTAATCACTGTTTTTAAATAGTGATAATATTTTTCATGGTATCAACTTAATAACTATAATGAGTATATTCTTACATTGGAGTGGAACATTTTAAAAATACTTTGTGATGTTTTATCATTATATTTACATTACTTCATGTGGTTTTAGTTGATTTGAGTGAATTATTTGACCAAAAAAAGTAACAGGGATCAAGATCCCTATATCCTGAGGATATTACTATAAATAGTAAAATAATTAAATAATAAAAACCTCCTGATTCACACCCTCTCAGATGATTATATGATCTCGTTGAGTCTTACTAGTGGTATCATAGGACATATTGTTTTTCTTTATTTCGATCATTTTTTATTTTCAATTTGTTTCATATAATCTAAATGAATTATATATTTGAATAACATTAATAATTTCATCATATAGAGAATTTGTTTTTCATCCAATTTAGAAAAAATATGGTATATTTGTCTAAAACCATAATGAATATAATGAAAACAGAGGCTAAAAAGTGATAAAATGGTTTATTTAAGAATTAGGATCATAAATAACTAATTGTAATTAAATTTTTATTTCATCTATTAATTATTTTTAAATTAATCCTCATAAGGAATCATTTTCATGTTTTTATGGGGGTGTATTAATTAAACCACTTAATGTTTTTACTGAAAAATTAATAATTATTTTTTAATAATGAACTATGTTCATGTGGTCTACAGGATCAGGAATAATAAATAGAAATTAAATATGATTCTTTGGATAATGTAATTGTTGATAAGATGGAAATGTGAAATAATCTCATCAATGATATAGATTTCCTAGAATATCTCTAATTTTTCATAATAATAAGGACACATTAAGTGAAGAATAATTGAAAAAGGAAATTGGTGAGAGACTTGATACAAGAATTTATTTTGAAGAGATTATTAATTCATTATAGGATTATGATAAAGATACTATTGGGGTAATGGATTCTCAATTTGATATCAAAACCAAAAAGATTAAGTATCATTAAAATTCATTGTTGGAAAGTAGAAAATTGATGAAATATTTTATTATGATGAATAAAAAACAGTTTTACTGAATAATACAATCAATATATAATGATAAAAATATCATAAATAAGTTATGACATGTCCTTGAATTCAGTTTAGAAAATTATTAAATTATGAAATATGAGTTTTTACAAATAGTTCATAGAATCCTTTATATAATAAACCATTTTAATGAGGGTATTTATCTTAAAAGACATCCACATTTTGTAAAGAATAGTTGAGGTACTCTAAGGATAAATATAATTCATGATCAAATAAAAAGGTAATACTTATTAAAAAAATTCATTTTAGCTACATATTTTTTATGTATAACAATATTCATAATTCTAAATATAGACAAAAAATGGTTGTGAAAAATGGTGAGAACCCCACCACATCATCATGGGTGGATGTGATAATGTATAAGAGAAATATATTATCAATGAAGAGTAAAAATAAATTTTTTATAATCTATAAAAAATAATGAATTAAAATAGGATAGATTGTAATAAATGTAAAAAAATAATAACATTTATTGGACACTATTTTTGTGGAAGATCATTTAGAAATAAGTCTCTTGATTTTTTTCGTAAATAAAAAATTGTTAGAAAAAAAATAATTCTTATACCAAGTGTAAGTAGATCTAAATCCGTGAATGTTTTTTGTTATGATTGAATAATTTTCATATAAAACTAAAAATATATTTAAAAATAAAAGATATAAGATCCTGGAGATGTTCAAAAGAGTTTGAAACAAATATGTCCATTATGATGATGAGTACTATTTCTGATCAATAAATCAATATATATATATATACTAGGAATGAATATAATAATATAAGATGGATAAGAGAACTTGAATAAAGTTAAAAACGATACAATATTAAAAAGGAATAGATTCATCTATTATGGTATAAATGAGAAAATCATGGTCCATTTAAAACATTTTATGAGTATCAGAGATAAATGATTAATATAGGAATAAAAAAATAATTCAATGAATGAAATAATCCAATTATATTAGTGAAAAACATTAAAGATGTGGAATTATAGATGTTTAATAAAAATCATAACTCATATGTTAAGATATTATGAAGAAAAAATAATAAGTTTAATCATGTTACAAAACAATTCTTGATTGACTGTATAAATGAATTATAACTAACTTAAAATATAGATAAATATTTACAAGATTCATGTGCTAAAAGGAACCAAGTAATTTTACATGAATATGTACTCAAATTTCATAAGAGGATTTTTATAAAGGACAACCAAAAATTTCTTTCAAATATACATTGAAGATAGATGAAGATTATAAATAACTAATAAGTGTTTGAGAAGGATACCCTGATAGATAGAGTTATAAAAAAATAAAGCTAGATCAAAATTGACTACATAAAAATTATTATCTATGGTAAAGAAAGAATTACTACATAAGAATAATGCTTAGGAAATAAAAAATTATATATATCCCAAAGGAAATCTAAATATTTATAATTAAAGGAGGGGAAATCATGGAGTGTTCACAAAAATTCAGGGTCGAAAGAATAGAGTTTCTGGGTGTAAGAGAAAATATCATCACTATTAAAATTATTAAAAAAAATGATGGAACCACCATATAATTATATTTTTATGTCTGGGTTTATATATAGGGAATTAAAGGTGATGAAATAAGGGGTAGAACTAGATAAGTCCAATGATATCTATATCAAAGGAGGGATTTTCCATGATTAATATTTTTTATGATTCACAGTGACATTTTAAATCAGGATAATTCGTGATGATGTTTTATAAAGTGTATCCATTTCTGGGGAGTTAATATCAGAAATATTGAGAACTCAGTTATTTCATTGAATCTAGGAGTATAGATAGCTCGGAAAAAACTGATGGTGTGGTATGGAATCCACTTTTCATATTTTTTTTATTTTGAATAATTTATAATGTTTTATGAGTTCATGTTAAACATGAAAAATAAGATGATATTCATCAACTTCATGTTTTTTATTTATTTTTTTTGAATATGATTGTATGTGTTTATTTTGTAAAACTATTTCTGCAACCCCTAGAAAGCGGAATATGAGTTGGTATCAAATGCTTCAAATTTTTATGGATGAATTTTTTTTCTCATTTAATCACACTTTTATTCTAAACCAAGCTAGTTAAATTATAGTTATAGTTGATTAATTGATGGATCATTACGTATTGAAATGTGATTCTACCCTTCTCTCTAGTATTTTGGATATTTCTTTTATAAAGGTGGATGATAAAGAAGAGAAAATAAAATTTCAACTATAGTTTAATAATGAGAAGAATAATTTCCCTTACACCTATAACATTGTATTTATTATGAATATGGGTGTAAGAAAAGAATAGTTACTGAAGTACCATCTACATTAATATTTATGTCTAGTAGTTAAGTACATCGATAATAAATCTGATATTGGAGATTTAAGAACCAAATGGATTGTGATGGTTTTATTTTGATTTCAATTTATATTTTTTCCAAAAAAATGTCAATATGTGTTAGATTATAAAGATGAGCCTAAAGAAGAATGAGATTAAAGAATCTCATGATTAATGAATTATTCAATGAAAAGGATATATTGTAGAGTTTATCTAGATTGAGATAAAAATGGTGTATTTAAAATTATTGTATGTGCTAACTGCCAATAAATTTATGAAAACGGGTCATTTATATATTGGAAATGGAATTTACTTTCAATTATATCATTATAAAATAATGTAAAAGAAGAATTACCTGAAGCTTATACTTCTTGGAATTTTTCTATATACTATTTATGTATATGGAAGCATATTTTTGTAAACTAATGACATGTACCATTGTAAAACCCCATGATTTTATGAATTTTTTTTTACTAATTAATTTAATATTCTCGATATTTTTCATTTCTTATAACACTGAATATAGCATGTGTTATATGAAAGCACCATGTTATTCTTTCATTAAATGAAACACCATGTCGAGGTTACACTACATAAAAAACTTATATTATCTTACAGTACCAAAAACACTATGTATGGATTTTGTTACACAAAATGTTGAGTTCTTTCAATAGCTCGTGTAACATGAAAACTGAGTTTTACCAAACAATAATATATTACTAAAATATAATTATTTAAATTAATATGCAATAAAATAGCCATTAAATTAACATTTACGAATATTTTTAACTAAATTATGAAAATATATGGTTTATAATAAGAAATAATTGGCTACTAATTAATTATAAATAAAAAATATATACCAATTGATTATAATGGAAATATTTTTATTTTTATGCTCCCAAATTAATTTTTCCTTGATAAAATAAATTAATTACAATTATTATAATATATTAATGAAATATATAGTTCTTATATTTCATCAAATAATTTTTATATTCATCTAATATATTTTATAGGAATAATATTTGAACAAACAAAATTTTACACTTAGAAGCCTATATTTTTTAAAAGTGTTATATTACTACCTTTTAATGGAGTACCCATTTTAAATAAAATTTTGAAACATTTATATATAATATTTTACTAAATAAAACTATAGTTTAATAAGTAATATAAAAATTTACATAGGAATAATTTTTGGATTTTTTTCTGATAAATTCTTGTTTTGATGAATTGTAAAAATACTAAATTATAATTTAAAACAACTATTTTTAATCAAAATAATTTATAGAGTAAAATTATATTTTGATTTATTTTTAAATTATAATTTGATCAAAATGTTATCCTCTAATCTAATATAGGTTATTGTCATTTTTTACATTTAATTCCTATATAAAAACGCTTTAATATTTTGTATGATATAAATTTAATAACTCATTTTCTCACCCCGTTAATGAGATTAATTTTAAATAGATTTCTGAAACTTATGTGTTTTTGAACATGGAAAATGTGATTCCATATTTGGAATCATAGAGTGCGAATAATTTAAATAGTTTTCTTTTATTTATGTAAATTTTGAATAAACACATTAATAATTTTTTATGAATACAATAATAGGTTAATTGAATAATTAAGTGAAAAAATACTATAAATAAAGGAAAATCATGCTAAAACTTGATCTAATTTCATTGGATGAGTAGTTTTAGACCAAAATAATCATTGGGAAAACATTATAACCATTTTAGGCCACTTTGATTAGAGTAAGACATTCATTATATTTTATTTAAAGAAATGTTAAAGACTTCATACTTATAATTTTAATAACTATATAACTTTTAATATAGGGTTATAAAAAAGATGAATTAGACTATAAATAATAATTTTATATATATAATGTTTTTATTTATCTTACTAAATTATAATAAAATTTTATAATATAAATAAATTCCTTAAAGACTTCTATAATGATGATGCGGTAATAGTATATTTAATAGAAATACCAAATTAATTATATTAAAAATATTAAAATAAATATATTTTTTTGTAAATAATGTGATAAAAAAGATGTTGATTAATTTTACATGGTAGGGATATTTTTAATATAGTTGGTTCTAACATATTACTATTTTATGATATTTTAAAAAATTAAAAAAATTAATAGTGTCAAAATTGACACTAATGATATTTTACGAATGTAATGTTGTATTAAATTAATTAAAATTCATTAAAATATTAAATATGGACAAAGAAATGAGATATGTTCTAAAATATATTTAATTTACCATTTATGGTCTAATTGAGACTTAAAATGTAAAAAATGAATTCTCTTAACATTGAAAACTTTATTGGCATATTTAAAATTAAAATATGTTAATTACGGGATAATAAAAAAGATACGGTTTCAAATTACATAAAAACATCTATAAAATTTATTGGTTGATGATATTATAATATTATCTCACCTTAGCTTCAATGAAATTGAATTTTGAGGTATTTATACTGAGATTTAATTTACTAAAAGTTAATAATTTTTGAGATTTCAAAAGTTCCCCTCACCTCAATTATAATAGGGAACTTACTCCCTTACTTATTTACACCACATTGAGCCTTCAAGATCGAGTAAAAATATCCCAATTTTGTATACATATTCTTCTATTTTTTACATATGAATTCATCACATATTAATTGATTTAATATAATATTGTTTCATTATATTTATGTTTGGAAAATTCTTATATAGTATTGTCATTTAGAGCAATATAAAGGAAAACATAGAAATTGACAAAGTGGAGTGACACCGGATGTTTGAGAGAGAAGCATAGCTGGAAACTAAAGAAAAATGACTACACATCATGTACTATGAGTACACGACCTGACCATATAATGTGAAACAGATCTGCATTGGACAAGTCCTGATGATAGGACATACAATGAACTACAAGCACACGTTGTGCAACTCCAGTACACAATTTGACTAAAGTAAAACCATCATAAAAAGACTCTATATATTTAATGTGGTGGAGGAAAACATGGATTTTATGTACATGACATATATCTCGAGTACACATCATGATGACAATGATATGTTGAATCTTAAATGTGACGGGAGTTATGGGTTTTGAAAAAAAACCTATAAATACCACCCTCGGTCACCCTTCCAAGATAATCTAAAACACTCTAGACCAGAGGGAGCAAGCATGACCACCAGGAGCTTACATAGAATTCCACCATTTATAGGTTTTTTTGTTTTTCATTCCTTTGTTTGATGTAATCATTGAGTTCTTTATATTTTTATTCCAATCAGTGTGTTTTATTTATTATTTCATGTTTCTTTATTTATCAATCTATCTCCTATGGATTTTGTTATAATCATCATTAGTTATCACATGGGGATGGTTGGATAAACCCATAGGGAAGAGGGAAATTGGTCAAAGGGGGTGCATACCATTATAGTTAGATTTATCTTTTCTCATAATGAAAAGATTATGTGATAGTATCATGTTGTGACTACTTGCCTATTTTATTCAGCATTGATTCATTGACCAAATGATTTCAATAATGAATGAACCCCAACATGATTGAGATAATTTATTCCTGAGAATTTAATTGAATTACTCTTCTGTATATAGAAATCTGAACTAAATTCTCTTTTTTTAATTTTGATTCATCTAAACACAATTAATTGGGATTCTAGGGTAGTTTGATAAGGAATGAACATTTATTCTATCAATGAAATTTTTTGGTTGTACAACTATTTAATATGATTAATGATAAATTATTTTATCAAAACCACCCCTGTAAACTGATTCCCCTATATTATATTTCACTTTTTTAATTTATTTATTTTAGTTTCATAATTAGTTTGATAAAATAATACTAAAATTTTACCAACGCAACCTTTAGTTAAGAGTTGTAATCTCTGTGTTCCCTGCTCTCTGTGGCTATGGCCCTTAACTTCTACTATGCTACATTTTTGTGGATAGTATGGTTTGGGGCATTATAAATTTCTAATCTGAATCATGCCTGGAAGAATTAACGATGTCTTTTGGGTGTATCAAATTTTTTCTCCATAACTTGGGAGCATCGGAGCATTGTAGAAAACTTAAGACTGATTGATTAGGTCAAAGAATTTTCTTATCCCATTTCTATTAACTGATTATAGTTTTGTTAATTAATTTTGTAGTAATTATTTTATTATATATTATGATTTTGGAAGTTTCTGATGGTGTGAAGGATGAGTTGTCAAATGACCTAGTATTATGATGCTTCCCATCAAGAATATCTGGAGTATCCAACCACTTTGGAAGAACTGAATTCAAAATGGTCGAAACAACATGACATAATTCTGATTGACTCACTATTTCATGAGTATGATGAATCTCATCCCATATAGTTGAATGAAACCTACTATTATCCCTATATAATAACTCCTGACTATCATAACTACCAATGAAATTTTTGGACCAATCAATAGACTAATTAAAACTATTAATTTCAACAAACTCAATAGTTACATCTTGATGTAAAACTATCTAGATTTCTCACCCATTACATTTTATTAATGGATAAATGTGTGGACTATAATGAGGCTTAAATCGACAATAAGGGATAATTGACTATGCACATTTCTCAAATCCTTTCAAATTCTAATTCTCTTGTTAATTTCCCACCAATAGTCTCTAATGTAGATACAGGTTCCATTGAAGATGATTAACATAAATAAGCATAGGAATTTCATGAATTTTAAATAAAACAATCTCAATAGAAGTGCATTCATGAAGACCATCCCATTACTTTACATTAGGAGAAAATTTTTGATGATGGACTAGCCACTTTTCTCTCCAAGTTCATTATAGTGTGGGATAAAGGGATGTATGCCCATTAGTAACAACTCAATTAAAATGATATTTCATTTCTCTCATTTCCCATTTTATTACAAATTTAAATTATGTAGTTTAAGACTTACCATCAAAATCTAATGCAGGGATTGATTTTTTTGAAGACGAAGAAGATCAAAAGTTGGAGGATGTCAATGCTGTAGAAACTAAAAGGGAAGAAGTAAATGAGGAAAAAAACAAGGATCATTTCATAGTGTATGTTGGAAACATTGGAAATTACTATCCTCAAGACTTGGAAATTTTTTCAGAACATGGTGAATCCCGTATGTATATACAGATGTACAAAGAAGAAGAAAATTTTTTTTCTTGATACTACGCGATGAAGTGGAATGAAATATGAGAGAATTTTTTTATTAGATGGTTGAAGAGGAAAAAAAGGAGGAGGTCAATGTAATACAATCTATAAAATAAGTGTAATATAAAGTGGTAAATAATGATGATCAAGAGTTCAAGGTGTTATAATCTAGTGAATTTACGAGAGAATAAGAGGAACTAAAGGATGAGGATACTAAAAAAACATATTCCCACCTCACATGTATTGTTGACACTGAAGATGAATGAGACTCCATCCTAAAATTTTAAGAAGAATAGAATAACAATGGGGATACGACTGAAGAATCCATTCAAAATGTAAACTAGAGGAAGGTAAGGAAGAAGTAGTGGTGTAGTATAAGAATTAAAAAATTTGGTTAAATATAGATTTCCTAATATTTTTATTACATCTATACTCAAATTGAATCCCACCACTAACAAGAAAGAACCAATGGAGGATGATGTAAAAGAAAACCCCATATACATAGTAAATCTAGAAGTGGTTAAAACTAAGACTGTAAGCTTTATTTCATTTTCCGATTAGCTAACAAAGGTAAAATGACAAGCTAAACGACTCTAAAATAGAGAAGATACTGGGAGGAAGCCCATATTTTAAAATTTATTTCTAGGAATTAAATATATTTTACATTATTAGTTTAAATAAACTTCACGGTGATCAGACACTTTCGACATTTAATCGAAATATTTTAAATTCTAAATGGCATGTACTTTCCCAATTTTTTTTACATTTTAGGTTCCTAAAAGGAAAGAGAAAGAAGCAACTAAAGAGTTAGAAATTGTAACATTACACGTCGTGTAATCACAATGCACATCGTGAATGAAGCCAGACAAAACCTAGAAGAATCATTTGGAAACCTTAATGTAAGTGGAGTGCTATTTCTACTTATAAATATCATTACAACCATAGTTTATTCTAGCACAAGATGAATAAAATTAATTCAATTTTTGGATGAACCTAATTGAATTAGATTATCCTACAAATTCTAGAATTTATTTCCTTGGAGTCACTGATCTAAGAGACATTAGCATCTAGTATAAATATTTTGACATGTTGGAAAATTTGAATATGATTCTCATAAATGAAAAAGTTATAAATAAATATTTTATAAGTTTCTTGATTGCATTAATTTTTAATTTATTAAAAATGATTACTGATATAATTTATTTTCATAATGTTGATTCCAAGATGCATGCATTGAGTAAACGGATTTTTGATTTTATTTTCATGACGTGATTGACTCATATTCTATTCCAATTCTTGAGTTGATCCTAGACCAAATATTTTTTATTTTTACTGCATATTTCTTGAGTGAAACTTGGGGCATGTAAAACAACTAGAATATTCGTTGTTATCTTGTCAAAGAAATGATAGTATGAATTGACTTTATAATTGATTGAGAAATTTTATTAATGAGACCTTTTTTCTTGAGACCTGCATGGACATTAATTCTATATTATCCAATATAATCCATGGATTTCCTTGTTAGGATTAATCCATAATACAAGTCATTATTTCCTTTCCTACCCGGCTCATTGTATTTTTCATGACATTTAATTGAATAATTACAGGGTTGGGGTGTTTATGGTGGATATGGGATGTGGTATCTTGAGGGAAGAATGCATGTTTTTTCTTAAAATTTTGGGGAAGGATCATATTTACATTCATTATATTCCATTGTAAATCCTTATTGATGAAAAAAATGAATAAGAAAATAAAGAAAAAATGTGTTGTGAATTCAGAGAATAAAAAAACACCATTTTCCAGAAAAATAATATATATATAATATGTGGTTAAGTGGTGGATGTGTGGTTTATTCCAATCCTGACTTAAAAAAAGACCAATAATAAAATGAGAAAAAAAGATGGCAATAAGATAGCATTATCATTCATTAGAATTACATTTTTTGTTTTCCATCATTGTTTTCATTTAAGGGGGGAGATAAAATTACATATTTGTGCGGAGCATTTCAATAATATTGTATTTTGAATACCATGAATTGTAAATTACATTTTAGTGTCCCCCTTGATCCTTACATTATGTTCAACATTTTACCTACCTACCCTCATCCATATAGTTTCTTGATCCTTTTTTTAAAGCCCTCAAGATTAAATGTGATATTTATCTTTTATGGGGTGGAGAATGTATATTCAATGCAAGCCTATGTTTAGGAACATGTAATAGAGGTATGTTTATAACTAAATTAAATTGTTACCTTGATGATGAGTGAAAAAATTTATGGGTAGGTAGATCTTAAATGGCATGGGGGTTGATTAAAAGTTGAAAACTCTGTGTGAAAAGGGAAAAATGTTGTGAATTGCAATTTATAAACGAGGTATGATTTGGGAGATTCTTTATTGGGTAGGCTTTGTTCTTTAATAATACTCCATTATAACTTGTTTTTCATAATATGAAAATTACCTTATCAATGTATGGATCCTTGGTGATTTAATATTGTAGTTTTTCTCGAGGATGAGAAATGATTTGAGTGTGGGGCATTTGATATCTCTATTTTATATACAAATTTTAATGTTTCTTTAAATAAGAATTAATCATGTATTACTTTATTTAATATAATATTTTTTTCATGATATTAATGTTTTGTAAAGTATTATATATAATTTTTATTTGCATAAATATAAAACAAAATATGGAAATTGGCGAAGCGGCACAACACTAGATGTCTAAGAGAGAAGCAGAGCTGAAAACTGAAGAAAAATGACTACCCATTGTGTACCGAGAGTAGACGTCATGAACATATCATGTGAAATAAATATTTCTAAAAAAGTAATGATGATGGAACATACTGTGAACTAAAAGTACACAAAGTGTAACTCCAGTACATGATTTGACCATAGTGAAACCAACGTACGAAGATTCCACAGATTCAACGTGGTAGTAGAAAACTCAAATACGAAGTACACGATGTGTAGCTTGACTGAAGATCGTGATAACGATGATATGTTAAAACATAAATGAGACACATGTTGTGAGTTTTGAAAAAAAACAATACATACCACCCTAAAACGCCCTTCCAGGATATTCCAAAACACTCTGGACCTAAGGGAGTAAGCGCGACCACCAGAAGATTCTGTAAGATTTCACCATATATTTGTTTTGTTTATGTTTTTCTTTCTTTTATTTGATGTTATCATTGAATTATTTATATTATAGTTCCAATTACCATGTTTTATTATTCTTCTTACTTTTTTTCATTCTCAATCTCCCCCTTATGCATTTGGGTTTAATCGTCATTAGCAATTACATGAGGATGGTTGGATAAAACCATAGGGGAGAGGGAAATCAATCAAATGGTAGACGTACCATCATAGTTCAATTGATATCTTCTTGTAATGATAAAATTATGATAGTATCATGTTTTTAATACATTCTTATTTTATTCATCATCAATTCATTGACCAAATAATTTCAATAATGAATGAACCCCAACATGATTGAGATAATTTATTCATGATGATTGAATTGAATTACTCTTCAGCATATAGAAATATGATCAAAATTCACTTTAGTTATTTTGATTTATCTAACTATGATGAATTGAGATTCTAGGGTAGTTTTATAAGGAATTAATATTTCATTTATCAATGAAACTGTTAGGTTACACAGAATATTAATATAATTATTTTGCAAGTATGGATATGTTAATTTAGTAAACCACCCCTCAAAACTGATCCCCCTATCTTCTTTATCTCTTTTGAAATTAATTTATATTAATTTCACAATTAGTTTAATAAAATAAAACTGAAATTGGACCAACCCAACCTTTAGTTAAGCGTTTTTATCATTACATTCCTCGTTCTTTATGGGTACGACCCTACACTTCTGCTATACTACACCTACGTAAATAGTATAGTTCGAGACATAAAAAATTTATAATTTGAATCACTCCTAGAAAAATTGTTGAAGCCTTTTTGGAAAATCTACTAACCCCTTCCCATTTCCCTAATAAAATTCCATATCATCATTATTGAGGTGTTGGTCTTCCCAAATGACAAACTCTAGTGTCTTTTAGAGGAGATCTAAAGGATCCATTCTGAAGAAGATACAATCGCTCTAACTGGTCATTATCTTTTTATAATTTTTTATTAATCCTATAAATATTTGAAATATATCATAAAATAATAACATAATAATTCTCAATATTATTAAATTTTGTTAGGATTATTAAAAAAACCATTATATAACCCCCTTCCCATCAAACAAAAATGAATGTATCACTCGTTCATATGTACAACTTGAAATCTGCACATAGCAATACAATTGTTTTTCCATTAACATATTTTATGATTGATAATTATAAATGATTTGATATTTATATATGATATTTATGATATAAATATACTTATGGAATGATAATATCATTTCCACCCTTTTACCATCCATATAATATTTTGTGAAAAATATAACATCGCTCGTGCATATGCATGACATACAATCTCCACGATGTGATGTGATTCATTATTCAACTATATTTCAAATAGATGATAATAAAGATGAAAATTTTGAATATATATATTATATATGACATAAAAATGACTCTATAAAGAAAATATATTATATAATTTCATTTTATTTAGCCCGAAATGAAAATAAAAAAAAAGATGTTCATGCATACATACATATCCTGACTTCATGAATGGTGTATTTAATTTTCTACCTTTAAATTTTAAGAATAACTATGAATAAATGTATAATGAATTTATATAAGATATTTATATCATTATATACATTATGTAGATGATTAAATCATGCCCTATGTAGGAGGACCAAGGATAATAATTTAAAACATGAACGAAAAAAGAGGATATTACCTGAAGCATAACATTAACAAGGAATTATTAATAAATTGGTAATATTAAGTTATAAGTAAATTATATATTATTTATATATATGAAAATTATTATATTGTAGATTTATTATGAATTTATTTATTTTATACATGATTTTTGGACATTATAAAAAAAAGTCAAGACTACAGGTAAGATATTTTCATATCACTTTTTAAATATATGAGATACAATACATACTCACCCATTGTTTTTATATGATATATATAATGAAATATGATATGTTATATCATGAAATTATTTTCTTTCGAGATATTATAAAAATTATTTTATTTTATTTTTTCATGGATCTCATGATTTATGAAGTTACTCAAGTAGTAAGGTATTTGTCACACTTTTATTTATGTGGGATGCATGCCTTATACACTACTAGTTTTTTAAACACGGTGTATATACTTCCCATAAATGTATTTTATGATTCATATATAGATTTTTATTTTATTTTTATATCCATATAATTTTCAATATTTCATGGGTAATACAATTCTACTCATTAAATATATGATGAGTATTTATTTCACAATCTCACAAATAATTGGGATTGTTTCGATTTAAGTCGCCATTTGGGGATATTTATCATCCATATCTATTTTTTCTAAATATTTTTTAAGAGTGTTTTACTATTATCCTATAGATTTTTAAAGTCATTTTTCCCCATTTATAGTTTTACTTCACAGTTAGAAATGAATCTATGTGTCTTTTTTCCAAATGACTTACTTTATGACTTTTTTGAAAAAAAAATATAGATTGAATATTTTTCTATACACCAGGAATGGATTTTTACAATATCATGATTTCTTAATTCCTTGAAGACTCATTTATAAAATTAAAATGTTATATTAAAAAAATGTTTTCTTTTAAAATTGCTTCGAGTTTTATGAAAAGAAAACATTTTCTAAAAAGGTTTCTAAGAAGGTTTCTAGTCGAGAAGAAACAAGTGGGAGATAATGTAGATCACTTCTATACTAGTGTTTTTGTTTATATGTTTCCCAATGTACTAGACTAGTACAATATATGAGCCAGTGTTTCTGTAATGTGTTAAGTATTCCACAAAATTGTTGTAATATTAATGAAATTCATGATTGTGTCATTATATTTATAAAGGACAAAGGATATGTTCAATTGGATTAAGGAATAACTAACTACTATAAGGTTAAAATGAGTTTTAATGATGGTTTCTAGAGGATTTTATTTAATCTATCTAAGTTAGATACATAAGGAGAAATGATTAAAGTAGTAAAAAATAAAGATAGAAAAAATATGAAGGACGATGATGAGATTGTAAAAACATAAATGGATTATAAATAATTGTGTCTATTTTATTCAATAAATAGAATCTATTTGATGATAACTAATGTAGTTTGAGTTTGATGTTGGAGTAGAATATAGAGTGTAAGTACATTAAAAAATTAAATAAGAAATATTATATATGAAAAAGTAATTATAAAAATTGTTGAATATATTTGAAATTATATTTATAATTTTAAAATCTACTTAAAGTGTTTAGAACTATTTGTAGATACCTTGATAATATTCAAATAAGTTGTTAACTTGATTTAAGAATAATATTATTCTAAATTATAGGTTAAAATATGAAAAATACTTGACAAATTTATGAATTAAATAATACTAAGATATTGGATAAGGGTCTATCCCATAAAATACATAAAATATTTCTTTGTAGATCAAATAAAATTCACATTGTTTTGGGATTCCTTTTATCCATTAGAAATTTGTTAAAAAGGTTGTTAAAATTAAATAAGGAATGATATTACAATGGAACATAAGATATACCTCCACATAAGAAATATATTTTCTGATATGTATTACTTTATCTGTATGAATCACATATAAATGCCAAGGGATTTAATTAAGTTATGTGAAATATTTCATATAATATGTAATATCTTCTAGTGGAGTAAAGAATTTGGTAAAGGGATAATGCAATAAGAAATGAGTTAAGTAATAAAAAACTCATATGATTGATTATAGAATTATGAGAATGATTTATATAGTTGAAACTCATAAAAAATTTATTAAGGACATTCCATTTCTTATATAATGTTTTGACGTTTGAAAAACGTGGGTGTCTTGTAGATGTTTTGGAAGAGGCTCCTATAATTAACTTTGACGATAATTTAATGAACATAACATCTCATGTATCATTGAATGTTGATCAAGACATGTTTTAAGTAGAATAAGGAAAAGATAATATTTATGATTTAGATAAATAATATAAAATAACGAAAATTATAAGGATAAAATACCAGTCGAATGTGGTTTTGAAATTTAAGACACATCCCCACCATAGAGGAGTTCACATCAAGGTGACTATACATTGGGAATAATATAAAGGATATATCATGGAAGAAGAAATTTATTTTGATATATTTTTCTATAATAAATGAAATAACTCATACATTCCTTTATTTAATAAATGGTGTATCACAAAAGAGATATCTTAAGAAATATATGAAATTATATGAGTTGAAACAACATGATGATATTCTTTCATGGAGACAAAGAGAGATTAAATGCTTATGGATTATATGGAGATTTATATTTTGTAATAATTATATTTGTCACATAGAGTTTAATTATTGAGTGTTATGAATTTTTTTTTTTGAGATATTTCATGACCAATATTGTTGGAGAATTTATAAAATAAATATCTTGATTAAAATAACAGAATACAAAAATAATAAGGAAGAGAAGAAGATAGTGGTTATTCTGAAGTGGTTACTATGTTAAATATAATGTTTGTTAATGAAAAAATATGAGAGTATCTGGTAATATATTATAAAATAATAACCTTTGTATTAATGAGAAATGGAAAAGAATTATATTCTATAAATAATAATATATTTATTAAAGATAAAGAGAATAATGAGGAGAATCATGGTAAAAGACCTACCCAATGATATTTCTATAATATAGAGGTATATAAAGACTATGTCCTATGATATTCATATAATGAGAAATATGATTTAGAGTGAAGAATCATATTTTGTAGAGATAAATACATGTGTTGTTATTGATGACTATATTTTGTTTTGAGACTCTTAAATCATCAAGAGATGATGTAATTGAAGATAAAAATGTGATTGAGTTGCTGAAAAAGTTTGAAATGCATGAAAGTATTCCGAATAATAATATAGTATATTCAATTCAATTCACTTGGAAGAAAATATTACCCTGTTTGATGTAGTTATACCCAAATAGAGAGAAGATATTGTTCATAATGTTCAATGGAGGGTCCTGGAATCCTAGAGTGATCCAATATAATAATAACCACACCCTTTGAAAGATAATGGGAATTTTGGTAGGTATCCTTATTTGGGAAGTTTCATTGGGAATGTGTGATATAACTACCGTAGTGTTAATGATGATTCAACCCATCCATCATGAGAAATAAATTTATGTATAATACACTTTTTCATGATTCTATAATTACATAAATTAAAAAGTTACAATTAATGTCTCGGTATTAACCTGAACATTAAAAGGATTATATCCCCCCATTGTTGTTAAACATTAAAAAAATTCACCAATAGAAAAAATAGATACACAAAAAATTATTAGCCATTGGTATATGGATAAGAACTATAAGTATATCCCATAACAGTGGTTTGATGAACTAATCACTGTTATCCCATTAATAAAAAACTATACCAATGGTTCGGAGGATCATATTGTATTAGCTATCCTATATTTATTTGTAAAAAATATTTTATAGGACCATGGGTAAACGGTCTGTTCCAATGGTTGTAACGAACCATTGGTATTGGAAACTCCACTATGAAACACTTTCCATAGATCCCAGACCCCCAAAAATGACATAAAAACAATATACAACAACCAAAAAACCATATATAAATTACTTTCAAAGAAAAACATATAATATTTATTTTACGTTTATTCAGTTCATATCTTGAAAACTAATCATAACATGTATATACAGTTTTTTTATTCATTATACACCATCAGCATATGTGTAATTTTAGTAAATAACAATTCAAAAATATAAAGGATAATATTATTCCTCTAAATAATCATAATCATGACCACCCGTACCTTCATGGTCATATACATTAGCACCATCATCATGAACATCCACATTAATATCATCAACATCCACATATTTATCACCATCACCACTAAGAATATCATCACCTTGACCACCACTGGGACCACCATCACCATTTACTAATGCATCATAATTGGAGAAAATCATTAACATACAAGTATCATAAACTAATTATTTATTTGGTGGAAGTGAAGGATGTAAATATTTCAGGTATTTAATGAACTACTCAACGGAATTTTATGTTATATAACACTCCTAAATTGATATATTCTTTGATTTCATTTCTTCTATAGAAGCCTCTTAAACATGGTCTAACTAGGGGTGTCTGAATTAGTTAAAGTATGTTAATACCAAGTGCGGATGCTATATTTTCCCAGTTGAAAATTAATTCTCCCGTATTTTTCATAACATATATCTATTTCAAATTATTGTTTTCCTTGATGTTTTCATCTTCATTGGGATAAAGGTCCTCTAAATAAAACTTTTTAAAATATAAATGAGAAATTAAGTCATGAAATATATGTTAAATGTTTACAGTAGTAGTACATTAATTTTAATATTTTCTTACATCTATAAAGAATAATTTCATATTTATTCTTCTTGATCATGAAGAAGTATTTTTGTTGAGGTAAAAACCCTTCGATGTTTAGCAATTCCCACAACTAATGAAATTTATTGTAAGAAATAATTATCCAATAAGACTATATTACTTAAAATGTTAACATATTCATACCAATATTTAACTTTCAAAAACTAAATAAAATCAAGTTAACATTAAATTATATAAATTATATCATCCCCACTTATAAAAAACTATACAAACTCAAACCAAAATAAAATAACATGGATAATTTTAGTCATGGTATATTAAAATTAGTATTGAAATCACTATATTTCCTCAGGTTAGTTGTGGTTTGTTCCATTTTTTTGTTTTCATTTTTGTTCATTTTGTATTATTTCAATTAGTTTTGTGTTAGTTTAATTTCAGTAATAATTTTATAGATCAATTTTGATCATTTAAATTCACATAAATGTTTTTGGGATTAGTTATGAATAAAATATTTTATATTTGTTCAATTTAGATTTAGATAGTTTTGTTTAGGTAAGTTTTTATTAGTAGAGTTTGGTTTAGTTCATTTTATATATGGTTTTCATTGTCTAATTCAAATTATATTTGAAAATATTGATTAAATTCAATTTTGATAACTTTTTTCTTCAATTTTAATCATTTTTTGGGTGTGATTCATGTCTATTTGGTGTATTCCAATATAATATGAATTTTATTGTTTTTATACACATTGTTAGTATTAATTTTTGTTATGATTTGATTTTAATTAGTTGGTTTTAATTTAATTATGTTTTAGACCAGGTTTTTAAGGTCTATTAGTATAAGGCCCCAGCCTTAAACCTTACTTAATCTTGAGTTATTACAAGATTACACATTGAGGATCTTTTCAGGTTTAGAGTTTTAGAGAATTAGATCATAAAACTTGCATTACATTCCACATATAAACAGAGTGGTTACATAAAGATAGTATTCTTCATTCCCATCAATGGAAACACATTTAAAATAAAACATGGATTATTTCTTGACACATCCTTGACTCTATCATCTTATCATGTACCTTTCCCTTGTCCTGTGAAAAACATTTCAAAAACTTGGGATGAGCATAAAAACTCAGTATGGGTTACAAAAAAAACATGGAAAGGAAACATGAGTTCATATATACATAAGAATGAAATCATACTTTACCCATAAAACATAGGCACTTTAACATACCTCATAAAATTATGAATAAATCATAGAAATCATAAGACATAAAGGTAACTTGAGGCATTCATAACATTCTTACGTAGGGAGTAACCCTCTTGGTTACGTTTGGAATACCCATCACAGTATATTCCCTAAAATCTCTTCGGAGAAACCTTAACGTTTCACTCCTTCAAGTTACCCAATGCATTGGAGAGCTATAACGGGCTCACCCGCCCTTAGTTTATCACGGAACCACCCGTCTTTATAATAATGCCCAAGAACCATAACATAATCATATCACATAAAACATGCATAAAGGAAACATAACATTTCCACATTTCAATCACGAGATATCAATACAACACATTGATATAATAAAAACATTATGAAAACCATTTTCAATACCAAAGTAAAACAAGGTGTTTTTTTCGTTTTTTTTAAAAAAAGTATGGCTTGTAGAGGAAGCCGAAACTCAAATAACGGTCATGACGACAGAGAAGTCGTTGTCGCCGCATACGTACGACAAAAACATTCCCTTTTGTCGTTTAGTAAACGCTTATTATAAAAAAATATTCCTTTTGAATAAACGTAAAAGTCAAAGGGGTTTGTACACCGTATAAAAGAAAGTTGTGTATAAAATAAAATATGCCTCAACGAAAGGAGATTGAGACGAAGTCCCGTACCTCGTATCCGACTTGACCCGACCGTTCTTTATTCTCCTGAATAATAAACTTGAGTTAATCTCTACTTGCTTATGAATCTTTTTCAAGTTCATTATTCCTTTTATACCATGTTATGAACATCATGTAATCATTTAAGTTAATAATGTTCATTTTGTCGGTATTTGGTTCTTAAGTCAAAAATAGACTTCTTACACTTACATGTTGTTAATTTGGTCAAAGGTTCATTATATACAGAATGGTATTCATGATGTAGATATCATATATGTCATATATATCCAGTACATACATGCATTTATAATATTACATCACATTTAGAGGTAAGAAATGAAATGCACCGTTCATGGAGACGGTAAGCCGTACGTACGCATGAACGCTACTTCCATTTCTATTTCATATTTTCTGGAATGGAATCATAATGATATAAGAGTATATTATAATTCCAGTATAATAACATATATAATATCATAGTTCCATCCTTTATATGTCCCACATATGGTATTAAACGAATCAAATCACGTTGAGGGGGCGGTAGTCCGCACTTCCTAAAATGAAGATATCGTGTTTACCCATAATGGAAACCATAAAGGTATGCCTAAAATGAAAAAAAACAGAAGCTTAAGGAAAACATAAACATATTATATATCATATATAAAAATAGTGACATCATAATGGCCACCTTTGAAGGTGTTAAATGAGTGTTGAACAATCATCGTTTCGGGAGGCAGAATTTCTCCATCCACGGAAACCGTATGTTCTTTAACCATTTGATGTAGTTGTGTGAGAGTTTAGCTCAAATAAATAATGTAAAAACATCCTTGTATATTGAAGATACTGGTTTTGTTACAAAATACGTAAATAAAAAGAGTATAGGGGGTTTGAGAAGCAAAATAAAACAAATGAACATGAGAGAATGAATTACCTTTAAAAAGTGTAACTCCTTTTGATTTGAGCCTAAAGGCTTCCTTTGAAAGGATTATGCCCAAAGGGAATACTCTAGGATGAGGAGAGGGATGTGGAGAGAGTAAATGGGCAGGGGTTGGCCAAGCCAAAGGCTTGAAGAGTGTGTGAAATGAGGTAGAGGTGGGGGCCTTTTATAAGAGGAGAGGAGGGGCACTTTTGGAAAGTAAAGAAATATTACTTTATTTTAAAATGTGTTTCGGTTTCAAAAGGTTCCACATTGATATAATTCGTGGATAAGGTGATAAAGGTTCGAAATCCACTCATCCAATTGGTTTTGGCCATGTGTAGTTCATAGATTTTACATTGTCTTTCCATTTTATTTAAATCGTCAAATAATGATGTCATCGCTGCATCATTATTATGTCCTAAATAATTTAATTTATTTAATTTCCAAAAATTATAAAAAAAATACTATGATATAGGAAATATTTTTAGCTTTCCAATGACTATTTATAATCAAAATTTGGACTTGTATAACCCCACTTAAAAATTGTTTTCGTAAAACATCTTTTGTTTGTGTCATTTTTACTTTAACATTTAATAAAAAGTAATTTATGTCATTTCCCAACAAAAGTGGATCCATGGGGTCCCCAAGTTGACCCATGGCATGTCATGGTCGGCCATGACACAACCAATGAGGTTGGGACATGTTTCTAGGTCATTTCATTTTATTAAAGCATTATTTATACCTTAAACTACACTAATTATCACTAATCGCGATTAAAAACTTAATAAGTTACTATTCACCAAAAAATTATTTTAATCTCATTGAACCACATTTTACTTCTTAATGACAACCATGTATGTCGGATTTTCAAAATTCCAAACACAATGATGGCAAAATTTCATTTAAATGGAAAATCAGTCTTTATAAGTACCACTTAGTGGTTTCACTATTCATCAAAAATTGAAGTTTTTCAGAAAATTACCAAAAATTCACCCTAAGCTATATTTGATATTCCGAATTCAAAAATGAAGTCTATTTTACAAAATTCAAATAATATAAGTCACATTAATTAATTTAATAATTAATTCCCGCTGCCAGAGCAAATAGCGTGTTTTTACAAAACAATAAGTATCAAAAGATTGGCACCAGTTTAAGTCTAATTTCAAAGTGAAATTGATTCCAATGACCACCATTGGATAAAATGGTAAAAATATATTCTAATTTCACTTCAAAACCAATTCAAAACATAATCTAATCATATAAATAAATTAGATTAAAAAGCAGTTTTGATGTAAAATGCAGTATTTTTCACTATTCATTAAAAAATGAACATTGTCAGAAAAATACCAAAAATTCACACAAGGTAAATTTTGATGTACCAATCATAAAGGATAAGTTTATTTTGACAAACATAGTTTATAAAATTGTCAAAATATAGATTCAAAAATGGTTTTCCATCAAAAGGCACTAAAACAATCTTTTAATAATATTAGTGTATTCCATGCATAAGATTGTATTTATTTTCATTTTAAGCCTCTATAACACTATATTAATCATTAATAGACATAGATAAAAATATCTATTATTCATTACTTACTTGGGATGTTACATCTTTCCCCCCTTTAGAAAATTGCATCCCCGCAATTTATTTACTTATCGAATAAATGGGGGTACTTATCCCTCATTGCATTTTCAGATTCCCATGTTGCATCTTCAATCATGTGGTTTTTCCACAAAACCTTTACCTGATGAATCACCTTATTCCGTAACACTTGCTCCCTGTGGTCAAGAATCTGGACCGGTTGTTCCTCATAAGATAGGTTCTCTTCCAGCTGAACTCCCTCTAGACTCAAAACATGAGATGGATCTGGAATATACTTTCTCAATATCAAAACGTGAAAAACATTGTGTACCTGAGATAAACTCGGAGGTAAAGCCACTCGGTATGCAACTGATCCAACTCTCTCCAGAATTTCATATGGTCCAATGAACCTTGGACTCAACTTTCCTTTCTTACCAAATCTCATCACACTTTTCCAAGGAGAAACCTTGAGAAAAACATGATCACCTACCTCGAAAGATAGATCCTTCCTCCGGTTATCCGCATAACTCTTCTGCCTGCTCTGAGCTGTTCTCATGTGTTTCTGAATCAGCTGAACTTTTTCTGCCATCTCTTCTACCAATTCTGGTCCCATCAACTTCCTTTCACCCACTTCATCCCAGAAAGCTGGAGTTCGACACCGCTTCCCATATAATGCCTGAAATGGTGCCATCTGTATACTAGAATGAAAACTATTATTATATGAAAACTCAACCAAAGAAAGATGTTGGTCCCAACTTCCCTGATAATCCATAGAACAAGCTCGTAGCATATCCTCCAATGTCTGAATTGTTCGTTCTGACTGCCCATTTGATTGAGGATGAAAAGCTGTACTAAAATTTAATTCAGTACCCAACGACTTCTGAAGGCCTTTCCAAAAGTTAGAAGTAAACCTGGGATCACGATCCGATACAATGGAGAGAGGAACTCCATGTAACCTGACTATATCTTTAAGATACAAACGGGAAAGTTGATCAAGAGAGAAAGTATCTCGTATAGCAAGGAAATGAGCAGATTTGGTCAAGCGATCAACAATAACCCAGATTGCATTATTACCTAGAGATGTCTTCGGTAATCCAACAACAAAGTCCATGGATATATTCTCCCATTTCCACTCTGGCACTGGTAAAGGCTGAAGCATCCCTTTCGGTAACTGCCGTTCTGCTTTAACCTGCTGACAAGTCAAACACTTCACAGTAAAATCAGCAATATCTCTTTTCATTCCATCCCACCAGTAATACTCCCGCAGATCTCTATACATCTTAGTACTGCCCGGATGAACTGAAAACGGAGAACTATGAGCTTCACATAACAACTCTCTCTTCAACTGTGAATCACAAGGCACACACAATCTCTTCCCAAATCTCAAAACTCAATCATTATCAATGTTGAATTCAGGCAACTTACCTTTCTGAACCAGCTCTACCTTTTTCTGCAACTCACTGTCTTGCTTCTGTGCTTGCTTGATTCTATCTGATAGAGATGATCTCACTGATACCTGAAACAAAACAGAAGGACTTCCTGCACCAACAACTTCTATGCCAAAGCTCATCAAATCCTTAACCAAAGGATCACGTTCCAAACGCAACATTGTTAATGAAGCATTACTTTTTCGACTCAAAGCATCAGCCACTTTATTTTCTTTTCCCGGATGGTAATGAATTGTACAATCATAATCCTTGATTAATTCAAGCCATCTCCTTTGTCTCATGTTTAACTCTTTCTGAGTGAATATATACTTTAAACTTTTGTGATCGGTATATATTTCACACTTTACTCCATACAAATGATGCCTCAAAATTTTTAAAGCAAAAACAACAGCAGCTAATTCCAAATCATGTGTAGGGTAATTTACCTCATGAGTTTTCAACTGTCGTGAAGCATAAGCAATTACCTGATCATTCTGCATTAGGACGCAACCAAGTCCTTTCAATGAAGCATCACTGTATATAACAAACTCACCATTCCTGGAAGGTAGTGCCAAAACTGGAGCATTCATCAATCTTCTTTTCAATTCCTGAAAACAATCATCACATTCTTTTGTCCAGATAAACTTAACACCATTCCGAGTTAGCTTAGTCATTGGACTAGATAACCGTGAAAAATTTCTAACAAACCTTCGGTAATAGCCCGCCAAACCAAGGAAGCTACGAATCTCAGTTACATTTGTGGGTCTTGGCCATTCTTCCACAACTTTTGTTTTTGCAGGATCAACAGTTATTCCATCTTTAGAAACAATGTGACCAAGGAAAGAAATTTGTTGCAACCAAAACTCACACTTGCTGAATTTCCCATACAGTTTCTTTTCTTTTAAGGTTTGCAAGATAACCCTTAAATGTTTTTCATGCTCCTCTTTACTTTTAGAAAACACCAAAATATCATCAATGAAAACCACCACAAACTTATCCAAGAACTCATGGAAAATTCTATTCATTAAGTCCATGAATACAGAAGGTGCATTGGTTAGCCCAAAAGGCATTACTACAAATTCATAATGGCCATATCTCGTACGGAACGCGGTCTTCGGAATATCTGCCTCCTTTACCTTCAGCTGATGGTACCCCGATCTCAAGTCAATCTTGGAAAAAAACTGAGCTCCCTGGAGCTGATCAAACAAATCATCGATATGAGGCAAAGGATATTTGTTCTTAATAGTGATATTATTCAAGGCTCTATAATCAATGCAAAGTCTCATAGAACCATCTTTCTTTTTAACAAATAAAACAGGAGCACCCCATGGTGATGTGCTAGGTCTAATGAAACCTTTCTCTAATAAATCTTGCAATTGCTCCTTCAACTCTAAAAGTTCAATTTGTGCCATTCGATAAGGGGGTTTTGAAATTGGCTTAGCATCAGGAACTAAGTCAACAGTAAACTCAACTTCACGATCTGGTATTATTCCAGGCAACTCATCAGGAAAAACATCAGGATACTCATTTACCACTGGCACATCATTAATCTGAATAGTTCCTTTATTTTCAACGACGTGTGCAAGGTAACATTCATTTCCATCTTTTACAAGTTTTTCGGCCTCTTGATATGTTATCAACAGTAAGGGTTCATTCCTGTAAACAAACTGAAAGTCTTTCTGAAAGGAAACTTCTTTAGCTCTACAGTCAATCTTAGAATGGTAAATAGAGAGCCAATCCATACCCAGGATAACATCAAACTCTACTAGAGGTAGAACAATAAGGTTTTCAAGTAGGTTCTTTCCACAGATAAGGATAGGAAGATTCTTATAAATTCTTTTTGCCTCGACACTCCCCCCAGGTGTTTTTACAAAAAGTTCAGGAGTCATTTCTTGAGATGGTATTCCCATTTTACTAGAAAAGGTTTCAGAGATGAAAGAATGTGTAGACCCTGAATCAAACAACACACTGGCATAATCTGAAAAAACAAACAAAGTACCTGATACAACTTCATTTGATGGCCCGACATCTGCTGAAGTAGTTGCAAAGGATTTCACCACCCCTTTCTACTTGTAGTCTAACTGCTTCCCATCACTCAAGCTCTTTGTCGGACACTCGTTTGCATAGTGACCCATCTCATTGCACTTATAACACTTCACTAACTGTAAGTCAAATTTGTTCTTACCTTCACCTTGATCCTTTTCAGTGCAATCATGAGCCTTATGTCCCATCTTACCACATCGGTAGCACTTCCCAGAATTCAGAAGACATTCCCCAGCATGCCTTTTGCCACATTTATCACAAACTCGAAACTTAGTTTTCTTACCATCAGACTTTTTTGAAGAATTCTTACCTTTCTCCTGCCACCTCGGTCTCTTCTTCTGCTGGTTGTTATAGAACACTTGGTCATCGGAAAACACCATTTCCACCTTCTCAGCACATCGAAAAAGCTTTTCATAACTTTTAAACTCACGAGAAGCTAATTCCCTTCGATACTTTGGCTTTAATCCTGAGTAAAAACGATTGATTTTACTATCAAGGCCTCGGATAAAATTTGGAGCATACCTTGCCAATCGAGTGAACCTTTCTTCATAGGCATCCACTGAGTCTTCCTCTTGCCTCAATTCCAAGAATTTCTTTTCCATCCTAAGTCGAACAGCCTTAGGAAAATACTTCTCAAGAAACATACCTTTGAATTCATCCCAGTCAAGAGCATCAATCTCATCGGCGTCCCTGATATTTTTAACCATAGACCACCACTGATCTGCTTTACCCTCCAAACGGTAAATAGCAAGACTAACCTTTTGATTGTCTGAACACCCCATGACATCAAAAATCTTCTCCAGTGCTTTAATCCACCCTTCAGCTAGCACAGGGTCAGATGATCCTCTGAATGATGGTGGATGTTGCCTCATGAAATGTTCCACCACTGACATGTTCCTCTGCGGTTGGTCTGTCTGATCTCATGCATGGATACCACCGCCATTTATCGCTTGAGTCAACTGCGCCATTACTGCAACAAACTATTCAGTTCCAATTCCGACCATCTCAGGATGCTGATTCAGAAGGTTATTTCCTTATGTATGCCTTCCTAGCACTGCTTCCCTGTTTCCTCTGCGGAAAACCATTCTGAACAAACATTTCTTAGATAAAGCAACATGGTAATCTTTAAATGATATATCATTTCGAAAAAAAAAATATTTTTGGATAATCATTTAATAGAATTCTAACTCCTAAAGTTATCTAAACCGACCTTTGATATCAACTATAAGGCCCCAGCCTTAAACCTTACTTAATCTTGAGTTATTACAAGATTACACATTGAGGATCTTTTCGGGTTTAGAGTTTTAGAGAATTAGATCATAAAACTTGCATTACATTCCACATATAAACAGAGTGGTTACATAAAGATAGTATTCTTCATTCCCATCAATGGAAACAAATTTAAAATAAAACATGGATTATTTCTTGACACATCCTTGACTCTATCATCTTATCATGTACCTTTCCCTTGACCTGTGAAAAACATTTCAAAAACTTGGGATGAGCATAAAAACTCAGTATGGGTTATAAAAAAAACATGGAAAGGAAACATGAGTTCATATATACATAAGAATGAAATCATACTTTACCCATAAAACATAGGCACTTTAACATACCTCATAAAATCATGAATAAATCATAGAAATCATAAGACATAAAGGTAACTTGAGGCATTCATAAGATTCTTACGTAGGGAGTAACCCTCTTGGTTACGTTTGGAATACCCATCACAGTATATTCCCTAAAATCTCTTCGGAGAAACCTTAACGTTTCACTCCTTCGCGTTACCCAATGCATTGGAGAGCTATAACGGGCTCACCCGCCCTTAGTTTATCACGGAACCACCCGTCTTCATAATAATGCCCAAGAACCATAACATAATCATATCACATAAAACATGCATAAAGGAAACATAACATTTCCATATTTCAATCACGAGATATCAATACAACACATTGATATAATAAAAACATTATGAAAACCATTTTCAATACCAAAGTAAAACATGGTGTTTTTTTCGTTTTTTTAAAAAAAAGTATGGCTTGTAGAGGAAGCCGAAACTCAAATAACGGTCATGACGGCGGAGAAGTCGTTGTCGCCGCATACGTACGACAAAAACATTCCCTTTTGTCGTTTAGTAAACGCTTCGTATAAAAAAGATTTCTTTTGAATAAACGTAAAAGTCAAAGGGTTTTATACACCGTATAAAAGAAAGTTGTGTATAAAATAAAATATGCCTCAACGAAAGGAGATTGAGACGAAGTCCCATACCTCGTATCCGACTTGACCCGACCGTTCTTTATTCTCCTGAATAATAAACTTGAGTTAATCTCTACTTGCTTATGAATCTTTTTCAAGTTCATTATTCCTTTTATACCATGTTATGAACATCATGTAATCAGTTAAGTTAATAATGTTCATTTTGTCGGTATTTGGTTCTTAAGTCAAAAATAGACTTCTTACACTTACATGTTGTTAATTTGGTCAAAGGTTCATTATATACAGAATGGTATTCATGATTTAGATATCATATATGTCATATATATCCAGTACATACATGCATTTATAATATTACATCACATTTAGAGGTAAGAAATGAAATGCACCGTTCATGGAGACGGTAAGCCGTACGTACGCATGAACGCTACTTCCATTTCTATTTCATATTTTCTGGAATGGAATCATAATGATATAAGCGTATATTATAATTCCAGTATAATAAAATATATAATATCATAGTTCCATCCTTTATATGTCCCACATATGGTATTAAACGAATCAAATCACTTTGAGGGGGCGGTAGTCCGCACTTCCTAAAATGAAGATATCGTGTTTACCCATAATGGAAACCATAAAGTTATGCCCAAAATGAAAAAAAACAGAAGCTTAAGGAAAACATAAACATATTATATATCATATATAAAAATAGTGACATCATAATGGCCACCTTTGAAGGTGTTAAATGAGTGTTGAACAATCATCGTTTCGGGAGGCAGAATTTCGCCATCCACGGAAACCGTATGTTCTTTAACCATTTGATGTAGTTGTGTGAGAGTGTAGCTCAAATAAATATTGTAACAACATCCTTGTATATTGAAGATACTGTTTTTGTTACAAAATAAGTAAATAAAAAGAGTTTAGGGGGTTGGAGAAGCAAAATAAAACAAATGAACATGAGAGAATGAATTACCTTTAAAAAGTGTAACTCCTTTTGATTTGAGCCTAAAGGCTTCCTTTGAAAGGATTCTGCCCAAAGGGAATCCCCTAGGATGAGGAGAGGGATGTGGAGAGAGTAAATGGGCATGGGTTGGCCGAGCCAAAGGCTTGAAGAGTGTGTGAAATGAGGTAGAGGTGGGGGCCTTTTATAAGAGGACAGGAGGGGCACTTTTGGAAAGTAAAGAAATATTACTTTATTTGAAAATGTGTTTCGGTTTCAAAAGGTCCCACATTGATATAATTCGTGGATAAGGTGATAAGGGTTCTAAATCCACTCATACAATTGGTTTTGGCCATTTTTAGTTCATAGATTTTACATTGTCTTTCCATTTTATTTAAATCGTCAAATAATGATGTCATCGCTGCATCATTATTATGTCATAAATAATTTAATTTATTTAATGTCCAAAAATTATAAAAAAATACTATGATATAGTAAATCTTTTTATCTTTCCAATGACTATTTATAATCAAAATTTGGACTTGTATAACCCCACTTAAAAATTGTTTTTGTAAAACATCTCTTGTTTGTGTCATTTTTACTTTAACATTTAATAAAAAGTAATTTATGTCATTTCCCAACAAAAGTGGATCCATGGGGTCCCCAAGTTGACCCATGGAATTTCATGGTCGGCCATGACACAACCAATGAGGTTGGGACATGTGTCTAGGTCATTTCATTTTATTAAAGCATTATTTATACCTTAAACTACACTAATTATCACTAATCGCGATTAAAAACTTAATAAGTTACTATTCACAAAAAAATTATTTTAATCTCATTGAACCACATTTTACTTCTTAATGACAACCATGTATGTCGGATTTTCAAAATTCCAAACACAATGATGGCAAAATTACATTTAAACAGAAAATCAGTCTTTATAAGTACCACTTAGTGGTTTCACTATTCATCAAAAATTGAAGTTTTTCAGAAAATTTCCAAAAATTCACCCTAAGCTATATTTGATATTCCGAATTCAAAAATGAAGTCTATTTTACAAAATTCAAATCATATAAGTCACATTAATTAATTTAATAATTAATTCCCGCTGCCAGAGCAAATAGCGTGTTTCTACAAAACAATAAGTATCAAAAGATTGACACCAGTTTAAGTCTAATTTAAAAGTGAAATTGATTCCAATGACCACCATTGGATAAAATGGTAAAAATATATTCTAATTTCACTTCAAAACCAATTCAAAACATAATCTAATCATATAAATAAATTATATTAAAAAGCAGTTTTGATGTAAAATGCAGTATTTTTCACTATTCATTAAAAAATGAACATTGTCAGAAAAATACCAAAAATTCACACAAGGTAAATTTTGATGTCCCAATCATAAAGGATAAGTTTATTTTGAAAAACATAGTTTATAAAATTGTCAAAATATAGATTCAAAAATGGTTTTCCATCAAAAGGCACTAAAACAATCTTTTAAGAATATTAGTGTATTCCATGCATAAGATTGTATTTATTTTCATTTTAAGCCTCTATAACACTATATTAATCATTAATAGACATAGATAAAAATATCTATTATTCATTACTTACTTGGGATGTTACAATTAGGGTATTTTTACTCCCTTTTAATTTAATTTGGTATTTTTATGTTTTATTTTTATTTGGTCAGGTGTAGATAGTTATGTTTATTAATATTTATTTTTTTATATTCCCAACATTTTAGTTTGGGTTTTTAGTTTATAAGTTTATATTTTCATATTAAATGAAACTATTTCAAAGTTTATTTGACTGTTTTAATTGAAATGAAGTAAATGTTATTAAAATGTAGATTTTATAGTTATATATGAAAACAATTTACATTATATGCTAATATAGTTTATATTTTTAAATGATAATATATTAATATCATGTGTATATATTTACATGTTTATATGTTAATTTTATATAATAATTATTATTCAATATAAATTGAATCATTTAATTATAATAAAAAATTATTATATTATTTAACTATTTGAATAATTATACTTTCTAATAAAAATAGCTTACATATTAATATAGCTAGCAGTTTACTTTTTTATATGTTAATATTATGTGATACTCTTTGCACTTTAATTTGTTAGTATTAGTGGAATATGTTAACATGTTAATGTATTTTAAATGTTAAAATAATTTTATATTTATATTATGTAAGACTATTAACATGTTAATCTGATATGTTTAAATATTAATACTATATTAGTGGTGGCATTAACACATGATAATATGCTTTATTTTCATTGAGGTGTTTAATGGGATAATATTAGTAGTTTATAACACCTAAGATTAAATTTTAGTATGTGAGTATATTGTTTCTATCTATACAGTAATCTAATGAAAATTTTAAAATTTCAAATAAAAAACCTCAAAAATTGAACATTGATTTTGGTTTTAATATGTATAAATTAGCATAATGTGAGTATTTTTATTTTTCCCTAAAAATGATTTTTAGGAATAATGAAACTACATCATTTAGTTAGAAAACTATAATATAAAATAATATTACAAATAATTAAAATAATTCATATATTTATTAATAAATGTTTAAAAATAAATTTAAAACCATTTCAGGGTAAAAACAATATTTTACAGCAAACAAGTTTTATTGGTTATATGTATTTATATAATTAATAAATTAATTAAATCATTGCTAATTACTGATTCTAATGAAATTTATTAACAATATATCTATAATAGAAATTTAAAATTCATATAATTTTTGTTTCTAGGAATATTATGTGAACAAATTTATTTCAGGATTGGAAAATAAATATTTCTTAAAAAAATAATTTATTGCATTTTTTGCATTTGCATTAAATCTAATTGATGACACATTTGGGAATTGAATATAATAAAATGGTTTCAATACTTAGAATTATAATGTATAAATTTTTTAATATGGTAAAATTCATTTTTGTTAATAATGAATAAAATCAATGGGAAAAATTTACCACCATGAGTAAAAGTAAAATGGGTTAAAAGGGTCAAAAAAGTGATAAGGATTCAAGATGACACAAAATAATTTTTTAAATCACATATTTTATTTTTTAAAATTATACAAATTATATTATTATTATTTTACAATTTATATCCATTTTACTTCTCTATGATATATATTATCTTATAATGTTTCAGGTATTTACATGTTTTCCAACCACCTCACTTATAAAAGAGAACATAATATCATCACATAATCAAAATTATATATACACTAATATAAACCAATAAATACCCATATATCTTAACAATATCATTATACACTTCCTAGAGGTTACTATTTTCAAACATATACCATTTCAGGAAGGCTTAATGTTCAATCCTAATTAAGTTTTTTTATGTATATGTAGTCATCATAACCGAATCCTTTCGATTTATCTCATCTTATACCTAATTAAAAACTATTATATGAAACCTAATATAAATAAATTATTATAATATATAAAAAATTAAAATATTATAAATTTATGAAACAATTAATATCTATATCTTTGGCATCCAATGGAAAATATAAACTTTACGTGTGCGTACAAGCAGACTATCACCTACAGGAAGTGATGTGTATCATTTTTCATCAACTCCACATATGGTTGTTTATAATGATTTATTTAATGAATAAATATTATATTTATTTCATAATTATTAATATATGAAGATAAAATATTATCCAATTTATTACATTCCCATCCATTAAAAAATGAATACATCGATTGTGTGTTTGTGTGGACTACCACCTCCACAAAGCGACACGATTCATTTATCATTATGATTTACATGTTTTATCATAAGTATAGATTCAGTGATATATGTAATATTTATGATATGAATATGATTCTGACAATAATAATCAATATATACTTTCTTTCCTTTCCAACTATTAGGAAAATGAAAACGTCACCATGCATACATTGGAACTACCACCATCTTGAAAGACATATTTAATTTTTCTATTGCCACATAGCATGATTGGTTGTAAAATTTTATAAATTTTATAAATATGATATTTATGAAATTAGTATTATTCTAATTATTTATCCATATACTAAAACCTTTTAAAATAGTTAATATCCCAAAGTAGTATTGAGAAATTGACTGAACGTTTATAAAAGGTCTTTGTAAGCAATAACAATACAACAAAAAGAAGTCATATTTTTATGAAAGGATGTTAAAAAATTAAATACAGATTTATTATGGTATTATTAAATTATTTAAAAAATTTAAATTTCTTATTTATAAGTATATAACATGTTTGACCAAGTAAGAATCCAAGGTAATGTCCCTTTGTCTCAATTCCACTTTTCAGAGACATAATTGATATTAGGAACATACTTTATTTTTTAGTGTTAAAATTTAATATTTGAAATATTATATGATAAATTACTCTTCAATAATTTTATTTAATGTTTCAAATCATGATTTATCTTATAATAGGGAATGAATAGAATGTTATTGATTTCTTAAGGGTTTATTTTACAATCTCACTATTATTTGATATTATTAATGTTAAACATTTATTTATAAGAATTATATTCTATTTACTTATTAAAACCCATATATTTTAATCTCATATATTCACATCAGGATTTTACATATTTTAATTCAAGTGTTCCTCCATTTGACATTAGAAATAGAAAAATGATTACTTATAAGTAATATATAACTTGTTTCTATTTTTTTTTGGAATCATTCAATTTCATATCCTTATTCTATAAATTTTTTTATTTATTTTTAATCTAATTTTATATTATTTGTTATTTAACTTATATAGAAAAATTTACGTTATTTAAAAGATTTTAAAATGAATCTTTTTAAATTATTTAAAATAGGTAATTTATTAATTTTCATAAATTTATCGATGGAATGTTATTTTCAATGTATCTAGCATGATAAGATTTCCATGCCTCCATGAATGTTATATGTTATTTATCATCCTCCATACATTTATATAGTTTTTCCTGAAAATATTCTTCCATTATCATTGGATTTTTTTAGTTTTTATATTATAATGAAATGAAATTCTTATATTTTAAAATATTTAAATGAATTATTTAAATGACTTATAGCTTTGTTTTAAAATTTATTTATCACACATTAAGGGAAGTTATTTTTTAATGGTTCACTTCTATTAATCTATTTATTTGTTACAAGACATTCCCTTTCTTAAAAACTATAATTTTTATGAATCAAGAGTCTCCTTTCCTCGACTACTAATTTATGGTTCATACCACATTTTTTCATAAGGAATAATCTATGTTTCTTGATGGGTAGTTCTCTATAATTTTTCATATAAAGAATGACTAAAATATATACTCATTATTATATATCATGTGAAATAAAATTAATTTATTACTAATGTTATTTTATATATTAAGGAAATATTAATGTTCCATATTCTTGATTTAGTATAAATATTTATTGATTTATAAGAATATTTATTACATATTATGTTGTTGATTAAATATAGGAGAACTGCATTGGACATATATAAGTGATAGATGTCGACCAGTCATAGATAGCCCCTTGATGTATTCATATGTCTCAAAAGAAAAATAATAATTGAAATTTCTCATTGTATGCTGACCCATATAATTTAAATTTCCTAGGATAAGGCCATTATGGTATATAAAATTTCTTAGAATAATGCCTTGATGGTTAAAATCATGATTTCATAGCACATGGCCTTGATAACAAGACCATGAATTTTTGGAATAATGAATTTATTTCATTGAAAACTAATTTATTATTATCCATGTTATTATTATGATGATATTATCAATGGATATATTTAGAGATCATGTTTTTAATTTAATTAAATATATATTGATTATCAATTATACCATATTATTTAGGATTTATCTTCTCATGATATCATCTATTAGATGTATCTCTAAAAAATAATATAATCTCATCCATTTATTCTATTTTCCTTTACATTGGTTATAAAGAAGAAATATATGATTGCATTTCTAATATATAAGATTTTTTATGCTATGTTTGATTTTTCAAGAGTAATATATAAATCATGTATGTTTCTAGTTTTTCAAGATTGATAAAATGGTCGGTCCTTGGCAATGTTATACATTGTATCTTATATTAATGTAATGATCTAAATATAGGGTATAGGTTAATATTATCAGGTATATTATATTTAGTATAAGATAGTTTTTAGTGGCACCCCAGAGAACAATATTTTACAAGATCTTTTCTAGCATAAGAGTAACAATAAACACATATAATGTTCCCTAAACATTACAGAATGTTATTTTATGACTCCATATTTGTGATGTTTTAAGATAATTATGCATGTTATGTTACTTGGAGGGGACACCATGTGAATGTAATGGAATAATTTCAATATTCTATCCAATATATTAATTTCCCTTATAATAAAGTCAATACAATGGGTGTTAGAGTTGAGTCAATCATGACCATACTGGGGAAATTTACCCTGATTATGAAAAATAACCTTGATTTTATAGATAAATCTGTTATATCATATCTTTAAGCCCCTATGTTAATTTTCATGATGTGATAGAATCCTACATCCACTAATGTAACCTATAATCCATTTTTAACTGATCAATGGTTAAAGTCCCTCAAAAAGATTTTATATGATTAGATAAGAAATGAAAGTTAAAAGGTTATTTATGTAGTATATCATTTGAATTGAGATATTTATTAATGGTGGTTAATTATCTGGACTATTATAACAGATGAATAAATAAAAAGTACAAAACATATAAATTTTAATGAGTTATTATTTGAGAAATATTTATCTCAATAGAAATGAGTTGAAATGGGGAGAAAGATTCTTTACCTCAATATTAAGGAATATGAAAGTGTGATTAAATATGAGGTTTGATTAAAAATATTATAATGGAATAAAAATACTACATATATAAAAAGAAAATCTAGATTTAATGATTATTTAATGGTCTTAATATGAACTTTTGAAGGGAATTGGTCATGTAATAGTTTTTATAATATTATGATATAATATCATGAGACATATTCATAGAGAATAATGCTTCTAGGTATTATATATACAATGAATATGAAGTATGGAGTAGGTTATAAGAGCATTAAGTGAATATAAATGTGTCAAATAAGAAGAAAGGAATGACTGGATTTCCAGAATGTGGTAATTTGGGAAAGAAACCTATAGGTAAATGCCTAAATGGAATGTGAGTTTATTACAAGTGTCAATATATGGGAAACATAGATCATGAATGAAAGGGAATAAAAGAAAAAAAATCTATTAATTAAATTAATTTTAGGGACATGTGGAATTATTCTAATAAATGCCTCACACATCGAGATAAGAAACCATAGATGAGTTAAAGGGGAAAAACCAATATTATGTGATTTTTGAAACTAAATTTAATGAGCCTAAAGATGTTGTTGAAGGTTATTTGATCATAAACTCAATGTTTGATAATTATTTAGATGATTATGGATATTTGTAGGATTTTATATCTTCCATGATCTTCAAGAAAACTAAATCAAACATTAGCACCCTATGAATGGATATTTCAATCAAGAATTATTGTATAAATTCTATTAAAAAAAGGATATATAAATCAGTTCCTATTATGATACGTAAACATAACTTAGTAAAAAACATGGTTACTTTACCTATGGTTAAATTTGATATAATTCATGGTATATATAATCATTCAATGTATAGAGAAAAAAAATTATTTATAATAGAATGGTATTGTTATTCATAAAAGTGTTTTGGAATCCCTTATCTTTAGAGGAGATAATTCATCATCTTAATCATGTTTGGGTCCACCTATGGTAACTCAACATAACTCAATTCTAAGAGAATAAGAGTAAAAATTAAATAAAAATATTAAAGTTATATTCATATTAATGTTATTCTTATTATACCAAAATACATTGATTTGTTTCTTAATAATTTTCCTTGAAATCCACCTAATCATGATGCTAAGTTTCCTATTGAAAAAATACATGATGAAAAATATATATCATTGAATCACTACATAATAGGCATAGTAAAATTATTGGAACTGAATAAAGAACTAAATTATTTGTGTAACAAAATACTCATTAGATCTATTTTTCACCTTGGAGTAACCCTATTATTTTTTTGAAGAATGAGTGTATGTTTTTATGGATTGATTATAATGAAATAAATTCCATTTTATAAAGAACATGTAGCCCATTTCTAAAATTGATGAGTTGTTTAATCAAATTCAAGGACATTAATAAATATTAGAGATCAATCTCCATTATGGGTATATTTAATTATGATCAATGAAGCATGATATTAGGAATATAAAATTTACCACCAGTTGTAGACATTATGAATTTACTTTAATTAAATTTACATTTACTAATCCACATTTTTTATAGATATGATGAATTTAGTATTTTAATATTATCATGATATTTCTGTTTTGGTATTTATTAATGGTATCTTGGTATAAACTAAATGTAATTAAGAGAATAATAACCATTTGTGATTTATTCATGAAACTATCAAATAAAATGAGTCAAATGGTAAATTTAATAGGTGATAATTTTTGGATTAATGTTGTTTTTTTCATGTCCATACTAGATTCAATAACGTAATGTCATACGATCCTTAAAACAAAATGATAATTAATTAATATCCTACACCAACATACATAAATGAGATACATAGTTTCCTTCTATTAGTTGGATACTATCAGCACTTTGTTAAAAATATTTGATAGTTTTCTAACCCATTAACTAATTTTAAAAATAAAATGGTTAAGTTTATATTGTCAAAATATTGTAATTAATTGTTTTGTAAAATTAATAGTGATATTGGTAAATGAATAAATTATAACTATACAATTGGAAAGGGATAGTTTTTGTATATTTATTGATGCATAAAAAAGAACATGGATATTTCTATATGCATAATGATAGAGTTTTTTCATATTCATAAAGATAGTTAAAGATGCATGAAAAAAATATCTAACCCGTGATCTTAAGTTGGTAGCTTTAATCTTTTCCTTAATGATACAGAGGTATTTTATATATAGTGAATGATGAGAGATATAAATCAACAAAAAAAAGTTTTTAATGCATCCCATCACAAAATTGATCAATATTAAAGAATGGAGATGGCTAGATCTACCTAAGGATTATAGTTTCTAAATATATTACCAACTTCAGATAGAAAATAAGGATTCTAATGAGTTGAATATAAATAATCATGATGTTTTGAAAAAAAAATTGAAAATTATCTCATACTCATGTATTTGGTAATGTTATATATGGGAATCCTTAGAGAAGTGGACAAATCACTCATTTTATAAATTATTTTGAAACTAACTTTACTGGACCTGATTAAAATGAAAAAACATGATGATAAGAGTTTATAAATGAATTTTTTTTCTTTGAATGATGTGAATATTAAAAAATATATTTTTGATGATGTGGTAATAAAATTTGGAAATAGGCTAATGTGTTCCATCAATACTCGAGATGAAGAGGTAATTACATGATAAAAACATTGATAAAATTTCTCTATACACCCTAGTTTGATCAATATGTATAAGGATTTCATAAATCATTTGGGTCGGATATAATGAATTTAGAAATTTGTGAATATTTAAAATGATGGATGGTTTCTTGACTAGTACAACTGAGAGACAACATCCTAAAGGAATTATGAATCTTACCCCTATTCCTATGTGTAATAGGTATTATATTACCATGAGTTTTCCATTTGATTATCTCTTGGTTCCAGGATGGAATATTTCTTTAATATATAGTAAGATCATTGTCTTGATCCCCTTTCTCAATTCTATATAATAATTTTTTGATTCTTCGTGTTGCACCTATTTTTATTGATTACAGTCATGACTCAGGTTTTAAATAAAAAATTTGGGGAATTATTCAGAAGGCTCGGATATTAAGCTATGTTTGAGAACTTCTTTATTATCCATAGAAACATGGACAGCCTGAAAGAACTATTGAAAAATTAGAAGGCATGATATGGTCCCGATCTCTTGAGTTTCAAGGAATGTGGGGTCATTATTTAACTTTTGTGGAATTTTAATACAATAATAGCTTCTATTCAAGCAATCAAATGGTACTATATGAAAAATTGTTAAGGAATTTATTTCAGAAAAAAATAATTTTGTGATTAAGTTTGTGTAAAAGAGATTTTAGTAACATAACTTATCGAGAAGTCAATGAAGAAAGACAAAACTATTTAGAGACGTAACAATGTAGGATAAAGAGTGAAAAAATATATTACAATAATCAAAATAAGTATTCATAGAAGGGTTTTATAAGTTTTAGAAATAATGGGAAAATATATCTTAAGTACCTCATAACATCATATATTTGGGAAAGAATTTTAGAAATAGAGAATTGTATAGAAATTAAATATAACCTATATAATGTGTGTAATGTATTCCATATCACATCATTTAGGAATTACATTATAGAACTGACACATGTATTAACCTATAATCAAATGATGTCTGAGCTAGATTTATATTACTATAAAGAGACTGTCCTGATTATTGACACTAGAGAACATTTTGTTGAAAATTTAGATGAATAATATTTTAAATGTACTTTAGAGAAATATTAATATAGATTATGAAACATGGGTACCTAAGAAAGTTATGATGACAATCCATCGACATTTTTTATGAGTTGGCATTCTGGAAATTTTATGAAATGAAATTAATGGAGGAAGAATGCGATACACAAGCTTCAATTTGAGTAATTATGAATTTTTTAAATATAAACTATAGTACAATCCACATATTAATTGTTTATATAAAAAAATTATAAATATGAACATCTCTTTTGGATTCAATATATTAAAACTAGCCAAAAATTATTTTTTGAAATTTCATTACTTAAATATGAATTTTAATTAATTATGACAATTTGAGCATAAAAAAATTATTGTAATTAGTAATAATATTTTAAAATAAATATAACCATTTATATATTAATTAAAAATTATTTTAAAATAATGGTAAAACCATTTTATGGTAGAAATAAATATATTTATAAAAATAGGTTTAGGGGTTAAATGTATTTTTTGATTAAATAAATTAAATTTTTCATTAATAATATATGAGTTTATTAAGATTTATTAATAATATTCACAATATAGAAATTAAAAATTCAGATAAATGTTTTATATGTAAAATTATAAAATTAAATTCATTAAATGATAAAAAATGATTTTTTCCTAAAAATTGGTTTTCTAGTGTTTTATATAAATAGATTAATATTAATTTATGACACATATATGAATTTAATTCCCTAAAATTGTTTCAATGTTTAGAATATGAATTTATAAATTTTCTTATTTGTTAATTTTCATCCTTGGTCATAATTAATAGTAACCATGGTAAAAATTTATCACCATGGTTTATGGTAATATGATTTAAGAGGGATAAAATAAAAGAATAATGCTTCAATATAAAAAAAAAACATAATTATATCTCATTGGTTGGTTATATTTCAATATAATCCTTGTTAAATTCTTATATATTAAAATATAATACAACTTGTCTTGAGTAAGACATGTATTATATAACAATGTTTTATGTATTTTTCAAATTTTCCAGCCACCTCACTAATAATAGTTAAAATCCTCCCCTCACATATCAAAAATTCATAAGACACTAAAATCTACCAACACCTACACAAATTTCAACCCAAAATCATTAGACACACAATATAAGTTCTTTTCTTCCTAAAATAATACATTAAGAAGAAGAAAGATGTAATCCAAATAAGGTTTCCTAATAAAGGGGGAATTATCATAACAAACTACATTCAATATAGTTTTTCCTGTACATTTTTAAAATTTATATTATAAATTTTAATATAATTAAATTAGTATCATAAATATGATTAATTTTTTTATATTTTTAGTATAATTTCTATCTTCGTAACTACTATCTGATGAAAAATGAAAACATCACTTGTGTGTTTGTGTAGGATACTAATTCAATGAAGATATACATATTATTTTTAATCATTGCCTCATATGTTTGGTTATAATGATGGATTTAAAAATTTTATATGATATATATCATACAGTTTTTTTAAAAGATAAAATATTATATTCTTTATTTACCTCCCATCCATTGAAAAATGATAACGTCACTCATGCGTACATGGGGAATACCACCTCCATAAAGTGATGTTCTTTGTTTTACTTTTCCACTTCACATGGAGAATAATATGGATATATTTGATGAATATATATAATATTTATGATATAAATATTAGTATGGAAGATTAATAATTATATACTTCATTTCTATTCCATCCATTAGGAAAATGAAAATTTCATCATGCATGCCTGTGAACTAGTACATCCATGAATTTTATATTTCATTTTTCTATTAAGTCATTTCATGGATTATTATAATATTTTATTCTATGAATAAAAATATTAATGAAATTATTAACATTATTTATATTATGGAACAATTTCATATAAACATTTAACATGATAGATATATGAGATTATTTTTGTATAAATAGACTAGACAAGCCCAAGTGGTATACCTAAGGAAGAACTATACAACGAATGAATATAAAATGATCATAAAAAGACATTAATAAATATAATATAAATGAAATAAGGTTCTCAGTAAAGTAATTAATAAATTTAAATTGATTATTATCAATTTTATAATGCTCAACCCAATCTATATTAAATAGTAAGGGTTTTCAAATATCAATTCCACTCCATTGAGAAATATTTTCTATATGTACCTAATATATTTTATATAATGTATATAATACCAATTGTAAGTATTATATCCTTAATTCCCCATCTTCATGTAATTTATTGTTTTAATTCATTTTTTCTCTTTTAAGGGGTTTTTATTCAATAGATATTTAAACTGTAAGGGTTAATTTTACAATTTTTCTCTTATTTGAGATTTATCATGCTCAAATTTTCATTAGAATATTAATATTTTATTTCTATTATAAACCCGTTATATTTTATTATCTAGTGTATTTTTATGGTTTCTATTATTTCCCCAAATGTTTCCTCTATTTGACACTTGAAACAACTAAAACATTATTTATAAGAAAAATCTTCATTTTTCTATTTTTATTGTATGGAATCACTGTCTTCGTTATCTATAATAGTTAAATTGTTTTATATATGTTTTAATATAATTTTATATTATTGTTAAAGATATTTTTTAATATAAAAAAATTTATTTATAAATTGTTAAATGGAATAAATTTAATCTTTTATAAAAAAGTCATTTTTTGAATATTTACAAAGAGTGAAAGGAATTTTCTTTTTAATGTACATATTGTGAATTGATTTTCCCTTATTTATAAGCATTATTTTTAATTTATCGAACTTAATAGGTTAAATGGGTTTTAATTTAATTAATATTATAATTTTATAGTAGTTTATATTTTTTTATTTTAAAATAAAAAGGCATTCATTTTTTTTATATGCTGAATAAAAGTTTTTAAATGATTTATTACTTATTTTTAATATAATTTTATAAAATATTTATGAAATGTTATTTTTAAAAATTTTCTACCATGTTACTCCCTAATTCTCAAAAAATTACTTTAATTTAAAAAAATAATTTCCAACGAATTTATGGTCTCCATTCAACAATTACTGATTAACAGAATATACATCATCTTGTTAATAAGCAATAATATCACCTCTTTGAAAATATGTCCTCTACAATTATTTATCTCAATGTTCTCTTAAACATATAATAATTTTATATATAGTTTGAATTTAATGAAGTTTTATAGGAACGTTGTTTCTATTTAATGAGGAAATATTGACATTTTGTGTTATTGGTTTGTTGTAGATATTTTGTGATTGGTAATACATATTGGTTATGTGTTATATTTATAATTAAATAAATTATAAATGAATTATAGATATGTATTTTATGGGTGTTTCATAGTTATAGATATACTCATGATTCATTAATAGGTCTAATTTGATAAACATAAATAATTAATTTTTGGTGTATGTCATCCCATAAAATGATAATGCCATCAAACAAAGACCTGGTGATTTATTTTATTTCATGGAATACAGAAATGATGTTAAGATTCATGATGTTTTGGAATGAGGTGTAATGCCGTGATATTATTAAATAATAATATGTTCAATAACATACACACGAAACAACACTGAGCCTAAATGAATTTTACTTTAGTATACATTAATAATATTTTCATTAAAGTGGTGGGTATGAATATGACAAAAAAATTAAAATTTGAATATTTTTTATATATTTATTGATAAATTCATTAGTTATCAATTAATTTGAAATAAATTTATAAATCATTTTAAAAAATAAAAAATGTTATTCTAAAAAACTGTTTTAGTGCTCAAAATGAAATTTTATCTTTATAACATAAAAGTAGACAATATTAGTGAATGATTTTATTAAAAAAATTATATTATAAATGAAATAATTTTTTTAACATTCGTATAATATCTTCTTGGGAATGATATAAGATTAAATACAGTTTTACACTTATATTGGTATTTTTCTAAAATGCGTATTTCATCGCATTTTTATGCTTATTTTAAAATTAATATTTGAAACTTTTAGACATTTAATTTGATAAATTAGAATGCATATTTGGAATGAGTATAATAAATATGGTGAAATATAACATTTAATTTATTGTTAATATGAATAAGAACCATGGTAATATTTATCAAATCACTAAAGAGTAAATCGAGTTAACATAGGTTAAAACTAAATTATAAGGTCATAATATTTCATCTTAAATTTTATTAGATGAAATTAAATATACCCTTATCCTTATAGGATCAAAAATGATTTTTTTAGTGGACAATTGTCCCTGAAAATGAATAATATTATATTTAAATCAATGAATGTTATAAAACATCACTCCCTTTGTATTAAAAATATCTTATGTGATAATATTAAAGAAAGAGGTTATTTTTGCCTTCAATATCTATATTTATAATAATGAAATTTCTTCCTTGATGTTAATTTATTTCTAATTTTTATGTATTAAATAATTACCCAAAATTCTTACATAAATATGAAATAATATTTATTTAATTTAATGTTAAAACAAAATAAATGATATTAAAAATCTTGAAAGTGATATAATTTGAGTGAGTTGTAGTGTTACATGAATTTTTTAAATGAATATAAAATATTAGTGATATTTAAATGGAATAGGCCTGAGGGGAGTATTTATTTCATAATATCATCATTATTTGAGATTGTTTATATTTAAGTATACCATGGTTGATTTTTTTTATAATTTTATATTAAACCTTATTTATTTTCTTATCCTATCTTTATTACTGAAATTTTCATGAATTATTATCATTTTTCTCTCTTTGGTACATAAAATCACGGAGAAAATGTTTTAAATAAAATTTTACATTTATTAAGATCTTCGCTCAAAAATAATTTTCATTCTATTTCTTTATTTTTTAAAAATATTTTCAAAATTCTTTTCAATATCCTCAAAAAGATTTATTAAATGAATATTGACCTATGTTTTACTTTTTAAAAAATCGGCTTAATGGAATATTCTTTTCATTTTTCAAATGAGGTACTTTTTGAACTTTTTACAATATTGTGAAAGGAATGTTTTTTGGCCAATATAGAATATATGAAATTAACTACTATTATGACCAATCATTTCTTTGAAGCTTACTGTATATTATTTCAGGGTTATTTTTCAAATAAAATGTTATTTATAAAATTCTATAAATATTTTGTTTTTATCCACATATTGAGGGCAAGTCCCCATTTTATTAATATTGAAAGAAATTCTCCTCAATAAAATGGGAAAAGAGGAGACCCATTATATAATTCAAGGAAACCATCTATATAAATAGAGGTACATATGGGTTGATGATGGATTTCTAGACGCCCATACCTCTTTCAAGAACACCCACCCATTAGTATAGGCAAGAAGCCATACTCCCAACCAAATGCAATGAAATAAATTTCAAGGCCCAAAATGACATCTACTACCCATTATCCTATCATTTCAATAAATAAGACATTTAATTCATAAAAAAACTATACCACACAAAATCATAAGAAATCTACACCGTTGTCCATCATCCAAAGAAAAAACACCACTGAAATCAGAGCGCCACAGACCAACCGAGGCCATTCACAAAATCATTCTTCAAATGCACCTAAAAACAAACACTACGCATGACCAACACTCTAATGAGTTCTGGATACACCCAAAATAAGGAGACCTAACCACCACAAAGAACTCAAACACCTCTTCCCAAGAGTGGCACTAGAAAAAGGACAAACATTTTTATATAATTTTTATTCATCAATGAAAAAACCCTCATTTTACATATTATACACTAGAGAAATGTTTTAATGACACTATATTTATTATTTATCCATATTTTTTATGATTAGTTCTTCTAGGGATGTACTATTTTGATACTATTATCCACATTAATCTGGATGGTTTATGATTAATTTTTTTGATTAGGGAAAATATTAACATTTAGTTTTTTGGTTATTCAATACAAAATTTTTATATTGAATATGTCTCACCCATTTCATTTGAGGAATGAATTACACTTAGTAAGAAATAGTTAGGTCCCACTATATACCCTTTAATAATTGTTAGGTCTCATGAGACAAAGTATCTTTGGTATTTGGATGAGGACTAACCCATTTATGTGATATTTCTCAGCACAAGGCCCTGATGGTATCTATTATTATACAAATATGAGGGGATCATGGAACTTCATCACCCACAATTTGGGAAATCTAGAATTATTCATTCCTTAATTATGTGATTATTTATTGATGTACCTATATTTATTTGATTATTTATAATATACATGGATAAGTTTCATGATCATGTGATTATTTATATATCATTATTTGATCATCATTTATTTCTTCAAAATTAATTTTCATGCTCAATTTATAAAATTACTTACATGTGTTTTTAGATAATTAAATTTCCATAATCATTATTCTTTTTTTAATCATTATAGAGTCCCAGATATGGATACCCTTACTGATTTTCTGAGAACACCCATTTCCTATGTTTTTGTTCCCTAGGATTCCAAGAAATGTTTTATGATTAATATTCAGGGATATCCTTATGGTAAAATAAAGGTATACGAGAAATTACTATGTTTTATATTATGTGTTAAATTGTTATATTAGATTCAATCTTGTAACTATTTTTCAATGACTAATAAACTATTAGGTCCTTAAGGATATATTCACTTATATCTAGTACAAATTAAAATAAAGTAACCATCATTTCTGGGTTACTAGCATTGGGGTTATTACAATTTTTATAAGAGAAAGTATAGTAGAAACCTTGGAAACTGGATTTAGGAAAACATAGATAAGGGAAGATTACCCTATGAATATCATTGAGAATAGTCCTAAATAAACCATGATTTTGATTTTGAGACAATTTATACCTAAAATATTAATTTATGTTATGTGTTTCACTTGTTTTGTAATTTTAGATTTTTATTCCAAATGTTATGATCTAATCTAATATATGAAATTGTTCTTAAATGGGGCATTTTGAAAGGAATTAAAACCATATAAATTCATATCATGAATTTAGGAATTTAATTCATGGTTAATAAAATAATTTTGTAGAAAGAGATGTGGTCAGATATAAACAAAGTAAAACTCTATTGGAGAAACTGACACATGTTATGAGCAATAAATTTTTTTGTATGGATAAATCTGCTAATCTACAATGCAGTGTAACAATTATAGAATGATTCATTCATCATAAAACATCAATAATATATGGTATTATAATTAAAAATTGATCATCTCCTTAGAGAATGTTTTTCTCACATTATGAATTACCGAAATAGAGAAAATAACTTGGTTGTTTTTCATCACTCAAGGGATAGTGATCAATGGTTTTTATTGATTTAAAACACTAAGTATGAGGATAAAATAACATGAATGAAATGAAATGATATTAAGGATGTATTCTTGGAAAACTATTTTCATTACAAATAGATAGAATATGTGGAGAGACAATTCTAATTTTAATGAAAAAATAAAGTGGAAACTTTTTCTAAGTATAAAGTTAACTTTATAGGGTCTGTAAATATTATTATGGACTAAATATATAATCTAAGGAGAAATATTGACTATTTTATTGATGAGATAAAGAAAATAATTCAAAGGGAACTAGTTTCCCAAAATTTCTCAACATATGGGGATATTGTATCAGGTTATATCAAGATAGAGTAATTATTCAAGTTTTATGTATTTTAAGTAAATTAATTAAATTAAATAATAGAGGAGAAATAAAATTATAAGGGGGAGAAGAGGATGAATTATTTTTTCACATGTAATAATTGTGTAAAAACCCCATGGTACATTTTTTAAGGGAATAAGAGTTTTCTCTTAGTGTAGAGAGAAAGGCCATCAGGTCTATGAATGAAAGGTAAGGGGTAAAATCACTAATTTTTTGTGTTTCAACAGTAAGTATATAGGTAAATACACATATATAATTCTCACGAATAATGGGAATCTAACTAGAAATATTAAAATGGATCATTGTCATGCTAATGTTTTTACAATAACTAAAGTGGAATTATTAAAAATTTTAAGTATTTGTAGTAAATTATTTTTTATAGAAAAATTTTATCAATGATATTCAAGTTATGAGAATAATGAAATGTATAATGATTGTACCATAATATATTTTCATTGAGTATTTGAAAGCACGTATTGAATTATTCTGATAACCAAGAAATGTGATTTAGTGGAAGGGTGACATTTTTGGAGAACACCTTAATATGGTAATGATAACCCTTAATATATACCTAATGTTTAGCTAATAATTATTTTTTTGGAGAATGATAAGATTAAAATTGGATTAGTGAATGAGATAGTACTAGTAATCTTGAAAATGGTTAGTGATTTGATGAAAATTCATTTATGATAATATTTTAAAAAATTTAGATTTATGAAAAATAATTTATAATATGATATTTTATTTAAGGAATTAGTAGAGTTAATTTTTCAAAGATCTTATGTTTTCAATTTGGATTTATAGAATTGACCATTTTTTCAGAAGAATGTGTGATCAATTTATTCACATATTTTGTATGTGACATTTGAGAGATACATTACATATTAATTTTAAGAATATTTTGAATTTATTCAGGAATATTTCTGACTGGACTTGTGGTTATTCATCTAGAAAATGGATTATGTTGAATATTAGGTATTATTATTGATGTTTTAGAGATTAATGTAATATTGAAATAATTATGAAAAAATATTCCATCATTGAAAATAAGTAGGCAAAATACGAATAAATGGTTATCTTTTTAAGGAATATAATATCTATTATAAGCTTATTTTAGTTATTTAGACAAAAAAAATCATATTGGATAGTAATTTCATGGAGGAAGTGATAAAATATAAATTAATCAAAGATAATAAAGAATAAAATGGTCCCTATTAATTATAAATATTTCAATTAAGTATATTTCTCTATGTTCTTAGTCTTGATGGAAATAGAATTCACCAACACTAGGAAAAATGATTTTAAAACAAGAAACTTTATCCTATTGCAATAATATTTGATTAATTGAAGGTATTTTAATCCATCACTGATTTATAGTTTTGTTGTGGTTATATATCTCCTCAACATGTTATCTACCTTCTTCGATTAGTCCACAGGTGTTATTTTTCTATTCCTTGTCCACATTTTTATTTCCCACTAACATTCTCAAATTTGGAATCACAAATATGTGTTATTCTTGTTGAAAATCTTACATGTGTTTCCTATATTCAAGAATAATTTTTATTAAAAAAAATTATGATGTGGATATTGAAAAATTTAATTTTAAAAAATTAAGAATATAAAATATTTAAATTTTTAGGACATAATTTATTGAAGGGAGGGATACAACAACAACCATAGACTTTATAAAAAATCTATGTTCGTTATAATACACAACACGTAACACTGAATTTAAATGGATCATAACATAATATATTGTTATAACCTTGCTATTAAAATGCATGTAATGAATAGTAAAAACTAAATTATTAAAACAATATGTTTTACACATTTATCAAATAAATTAATTAGATATTAATAAATTAGAAACAAAAAAATAAACTAAAATTTATTGAAATATTCTTCAGAAAAAAAATTTTATTAGCGCAATGTGCTTTTATCTTAAAGAAAATTAAATTAAAAAATATGGGTGAATTATTTTATTAAAATTTATATATTATTTAACCTATATATTTTTTAACATTTATATAATCTTTTTAAGTATTGGATAAGAATAAATATATTTTTATGCTAAAAAATGGTTTTTCTAAGAAGTGTTGTCTTCATGTTTTGCATGATTTTTTTTAAATTAATTTATTCTACTAATAGAAATTGAATTTGAAATATTTGATGCCATATTTTTAATTAGGAGGTTCAAAATTTTCAAATAGGACTATTTTATTTTTTGGTTAATATGGACAATAACCGTGGTAAAATTTATCACCTTTGTAAAGGTTAAATCGGGTTAATATTGATAAAAAATCACTGAAAAGGTCATAATATTTTATATTTATTATTTTTAGAATTAAATTTATTCTAAAATTATAAAATTAGGATTATAATGGATTTTTTAACAGAAACTAGTCCAAGAAAATGACCAATATAACATTTAAGTCAAATAAAGTTTCAAAATCTAACTCTCTTAGTTATAATTATCTTTTTTGTGTTCACATAAGGAAAAAATAGTGTAATGAATGTATATAAATGTATAAATTAGGAACAATTAAATTATTTTATTTATGGTAATTTTCATTATAATGTTTAGATTTTTCAAAAAATATCACAAATGTTTGCACAACGTCGAAAAAATATTTATTCAATTATCCAAAAAATATAATAATGTATATTAAAAAACTTTTAGTGATATAATTTGATTTCGTTATATTGTAATAAGAATTTTTTAAATTAATATGATATGTTAGTTACATTTAAATGGATTATATTCTAATTTCACCTTTTTATTTTTTCCTTTAATGAAAAATTAAATTAATAGTGTCAAAGTTGACATTAATGATATTTAACCAAATCAATATTTTATTAAATTATTTACCAAACATAAATATCATGAAATGGGAATAGATAGATAATATATGGTGGATATGTTTATAAATATTTCATTTAACTGACAATGGTTACCTTATATGTAAAATCATAACCCTTTAAGAGTGAAAAATTTGTTACTGTAGTTAATGTTAAACAAGGTTAAATAAGGTGTTAAACCAAAGGATAATGTATAAAAAATAACCTAAATATATAAAATTTTTATTTTTATATGATTTAATTCCCATAATATATTATAATATAATAAATATAGTTTTTTAATAAATTGGTCTAGAGGATGAATTTATTATATTATATTCTTTTAAGATATTCCAAAAGCTCCTTCACCTCAATTGCGAAACGACACCCCACCTTTCTATTCATTACACGAAATTGAGCCATATAGATCTAAAATAATACAAAAATAGATTCTAAAATTAATTATATATAATATATAGGTTATCCCCTTCCCATAATGGAAACCCTACAATCCTTAACAGGTTATATAAATGAGTAAATTCAAGGAACAGGTAATCACCCAAATTGGTCACATTATTTTTTACTTCTTATATACATCCCATAAATATATTTTATTTATCAATATTTAATAAATTTGGTATCTTGAAAATACTAAAATTTTATTATGACTTTTAATTAACTATTATCAACTCTATTTCTTATCAAACGGGAAGTGAAAGTATTAGTTGTGCATCTGTAGGGCTTACCATCATCGCATAGTTATATGATTCATTTTCTACCACCATGTTTCATGGATATTTATCCTGATGGGTTTATGTTTTATATATGATTTTTATATAATAAATTTTATTTTATAATTATAATATAATATCTAATTTCATAACTTTAAAACTATTGGAAAAGGACTACGTCACTCCAGCGTACGTGTGGACTACCACCTCCACAGAGTGTTGCAATGTATTTTCCATTTTCATTTCAATTGGATGATAATAAGGATATATTTAAGGAAAATGTATGATATTTATGATATAATATTTATTATATAAATGTTAATTTTTATTTACCACTCATTATTTCCACCCGTCAAAAAATGATAACATTATTCAGGTTTATGTGTTTCCAAATGTCTATGGGAACAGTGCAATTAATTTTTCTATATATAGATTTTATGGATGAATCTTAATATGCTTATAATAAATATATATGATTCTAGTATCTTGAATAATATTATGAATATGAATAAACCATGATAAAATTATAATTATTGAATCCACTAAACCAAAATATACATAAAAATTAAGTAGTTATCATCCACAATTGTGATTAAATATAGGATTTATAATAAACAGGTGATAAAATAAAATAATTAAAAAATATATTGTTTTATTTATATTTTTAAGGTAGTATAATAGATTTATAATAAATATTTATTTATTATATATGATGTTAATACACATAAGAATGAAATCAGACATGAACTAATGGTTAATTTTATAATCTAATAATTATTTGAGATTGTTTATATTAAAGTCTCCTATAACGAAATTGTTAGATATTTCTATCATAAAAAATATATATTTCATTATCATCAGGTTAATATTGAAAGCTTCATGTAGTTTAACTCTTTTACTCTCTTTTGTAATCAAAATTATTAAAAAAATATTTTTCAAAAAATATGACTTCATTTACCTCTTTAGTCGAAAATCAATTTTCATCCATATCCTTATATTTAAAAAATATTTCCAAGAATGTTTTTTAAATCCTCAAAAATGAATTATAAAATGAATTTTTACACCTTTTTCCTTTTTATGAAATATTTTTAACGTATTATTATAGTCTTTTTCTAAATAATCTAGTTATTTACCATTCTACAACACTATGAATGAATTTGTTTAGCTTATATTGCATGTATGGAATCACCCACCATCATGGTTGCTCATTGATTTGATGTTTACTTTATATGTTTCAATAACTCATTTTCAAGGAATTTTTCCAATTTTTTTTGAAAATTTATAGTTTTAATAATTTCTTTTCATAGTGATATGGTTATGTTCTTCATGAATGATTTAATTAATTTTTATACACTTTCCATGTATTAATGAAAATAACTTTAATTATAATTATGATCCACTAGGGATATATTATAATGATATTATTCCTATAACTTCTATAGATGGTTTGTGATCAGTTTAACTTGGTATATACAATACTCATTCCATTATCCATATTATTTTGAATGGTTTGTGATTATGTTTATTGATTTGGGAAAGTTTTGTCATTTATTATGATATTTTTTAAATACAAATGTTTAAATTTATTTTGTTTCAACCCATTCATATGAGTAATGAATTAAACATATTATATGAAGGGAGAGGCATGTTATAGCTCCTCTACGTATTAATAAGTCTCATGAGACAACCTATCTTGGGTATTCGGCTGAGACCTCACATATTTTTCAAGCATTTCTACAAATTAAGCCTCTATGATATGGTTATGATGTCTTAAATTATCCATTATATAATTATGATATTATTTATTTTTGTCCATGTTAGGGTTTTTATAGTAATGATATCCATGTATAAGTTTCATTTTCATGTGATGGTTTATATGGAATTATTTTATATTCATTTCTTCCATTCATGTTACTCTTCATGCTCAATTTATTGAGTAAATAGAATGCGTTTTTAGATATATACCTTGAAATATTAATTATTCCATATTTATTCATTATAGATTATATTATACACATACAATTAAAAATATTTTTTCTCACATATTTCTTATATTTCCTTTCCCCAGTATGTGAGGAGATGTTTTATTATTGATGCTTAGGGATATGATAAAAGAAAAATTGGTTTTCCCAAGTAAATTATATTGTTTTATTTTATTAATTCAATTGTAATGTGAGAATCAAGAATTTATATTTTTTTTCAAGACTACTAATTTAAAAATTTCGTTAGGATGTGATCAATTCTATCATGGGGAAATGTAATAATGAAACCACTAAATTTATGTTACTATGTGTTGGGTATTTAAATGATGCTTTGACTGTAAGGGCATAAATTTATGAAATTCTATTTTTCTATCAATGGTAATTTAGTTTTTATTGTCCATTTTTTTTATATTTACATTTTCTATAGACATATTTTGAGATCATGTTAACATTTAAAGAAACATGTATTGAATATCCATGCTTCAATATTGTTCTTACTTTATTTACTCATTATAGAACCATTTTATGTAACTATTATTGATCATCTGTGATGGACTATTTTTTGTTCCTTCCTGTGGGATATGAAGAAAGAATCATTGAATTATTTTCAAAGATTAAATGAATGTTTTTATGTTATGCTTTATTTTTCCCTTGTAACATGGAAATCATGTGTGTATCTTTTTTTCCTGTGATTTCCAAATTGATTAATCCTTAGACATCCAATCCCTTGTATCTTGAATGAATGTAATATAGTAAAAACTTAATATAGTTTATTTTAGTTTGGTTTTTTACTTGATTATATGATAATATAGATTTAAGTTATTAAAAATAGAATTAATACAAAAATATCATTGAATTAATTTTATTTATATATATATAAATATATTTTTCTTTAATTAGAAATTATAAGTTAAAAATATATATATATAAATTTTTCAATATAATATAAGAGAAAATTTTCATATTTTAATATAATTTATATATTAATATAATTTATATATTATTTATATTAAAATTTCAGTATAATATATATGTTTATACTGTTTATTTGTTAATATATATTTTATATTAATATAATTTATATGATTATATATTAATAAAATTTATAAAAAATTGTTTAACAATTCACAAATTTAATATATAAATATAAATTTTATTAATAAATAATTTAACAATGATACAATTAAAATTGTATTAATGTTTATAAATTAATAATATTTATATATTTATATGTTAATATAAATTTAAATGGAATAGTTTTATATTAAAAATTATTGTATATTAATAATGATTCTATTTTATTGATCACTTTGGATGGGTAGTGTTCTATTTAACCTAGAAGAATTATTTTCAATTGGTTCAATTTTAGTTTAGTTCAATAAAATTAGGATCATTTTTTGATTTTTATAAATTATGTTTTTGTTATTATATATTATTTTAATATTATCTAATATAAATTTATTTATTTTTGTTCGATTTTTCTTTTATATGTTTAGTATCTTCACTTTATTTCAATTCATGTCTGATCTAATCTCATCATTTCAATTAATTTTAGTTTTGTTCAATTCAATGAAGATAAATTCGAGCAATTCAGATTTTATTATGGTTGTTCTTCATTATAAAATTTCAATTTATATTGAATTAGTTTGGATCAATTTTATTTGGAGTGATATTGTTTTTTTAGATTGTTCATTTTGGTTTGGTATTTAATTTTTATTAAAAAAACAATTTTTGATTTCTAAATTGCTTCAATTGTTTTGTTAGTTCATTTTATCATTATTTGGTTAATTTTAGTTCAATTATGTTTAGGATATTTTATATTAATTTAACTCATTTTTTTTAATTCTATTTCTTTCCATTTTGTATGGTTCATTTTAAGTTCAATTTTACTGTACACAAGATAGATAATTCTAGTTGAGTTTCATTCAATTCAATTTTGTATTATCTAGTTCAGTAATGTTTTTATCAATTAATTTTATTTCGATTATGTAAATATTTTTTTGATTGATATGGAATGTGATAGATTAATATGATTTGGTAAGGTTCAGTTATTCTTTAAAACAGCCATTTCATTATATATTTTTTGTGTTTTTTTCATTTTATTTTACATTCAATTCTATTAATTTTTGTTGATTAATATCAAGTCGTTTCTACGGTGTTAGTTTTGATATAGTTGGTCTAGTTATTTTTTATTACATTATTTACTGAGTTGTACATGAAATATACCAAGTTTCTCTCATTCAAATTTTTGGGTTTTTTACTTCAATTTGATTTATAAACATTTGGGTTATGCTTCATTAATTGAATTGTAGTTATTTCTATTTGTGTCAAGTTGGTTTATATTATTATGGTTTCTTTTTATTTGTTTCTTTAGTTTATGTATATTTTCTATTGGTTAGTTTAATGTTTTTTCATTTGATTTAAATTACATTATATTAGTTGAATTCATTTCAATTTTATTCATGTTGTTTTTCTTTAATTTTTTTTGTAAATTTCATTCTATTTCATTAGATATTTTTCTATCCAATACATTCTGTTAGTAATTTTTGTTAATTTTTGTTTTTTGGATGACATTGTTCAATATTTTCAGTTTGATTTAATGATATTTCATATGGATCATTTCATATTTATATGTTATATCTCGATTATGTCTGGTATTCATTATTTTGAATTAGTTAAGATTGAGTTTATCTGACTTAGTTTATTTTCATTAAATTATTCTTGATATTTTCTAGTTTCATTAGTTCCAAGTTAATTATTTTCTGTTTTTTTATTAGGTTAGATTAAGTCATGTTATATTTATTCAATTCTAGTATATTTTATTTGGGTCACATTATTTTTGAACATTTTTATTCCATTATAATTCCTTATCTTATATTTATTTTGATTTCATTTAGTTAGGATTGATTTAGTTCAATTTATTTTGGATCTATCTGGATTAGGCTATTTTGATTATATTTGGATTTTTTCATTTCAATTCAATATAGTTCATCTCAATTCATATTGGTTTTAGTTGTTCTATGAATGAACATTTATAATTAATTTCTTTTTATTCAGCATGATTTGATTACGTTCTATTTCTTTTAGTTTGAGTTTTGATATGTTAGTATTTCACATCACTCATTTTAGGGAAAATTATAATAATAAGTGGACCAAACAATCATTTTTAATAAACATATATTAATAAAAAATATTTTTTAATAAATGTTAAAATCAATCATTTCAAATTTTTGTTAGATTGAAAAATATATTCAAAATAGAGTGTTATATTCAAATAACCTCAACTTAGTGATAATATATTGAAATGATCATCTTATAAAAAGACCTATATGATATATATTTGGATGAAAAACCTGAAATTTTAAAATTACGGAATATTTCATTTGAAGGGTTAAATAAATGAAAATGATTTATATTTTTAGAATATGGAGAAAAAAAATGAATATTTAAATTCATGAAGGGATGATTATGTCTTTAAAAATTAAAATGAGAATAAATCCAATTAAATTATAAACTTCTTATAAGTTGGGATTGAAGAATAAGATGGAGAGAGAGCCATTGAAATTAATGATTTTTATAGAGACTTTGTTGTGAAATTCAAGACGAATAAAAACCCATTAATCATTTAGATACACTACTGGATGTTAAAAATTTCACAAAATAGTTTCTAGAGTATAAACCATTAATACCAACAACTAAACATACATGGGAGTGGTTATAAAAGTTAAAAATAGTCATAAAAGACACATTATAGCAATAAAGACAGATATTAAAGAGATGTAGAATTGAATTTTCATAACTAATTGTGATAAAAACCCATTGGAGGTACATTAGTCTCTAAAAATTATGCATAGATTTCATTTTAAAACCTATTTAGGGAAACATAATCTATAATGTTCCTCAATCCGACACTCTATGATGTGGTTGAATCAGGTCCATTATGTGACGTCAAGCACACCTCCCCATATGCCAGAGGCTACCGACTAGTACCTGGGGTGTGATAACTATATTTGGGAGATTATACCCTTGGTATAGAGTTACCAAAAAATAGAAATAACCATTAATAAATAAATATCCATGTTTACAAATAGAATAAACAATAAAAAATGTGGACAAACTAATTAATAAAATCCAACTATATAATCTAATATATAATAAAGGAATTATGTAATGTTGTTGTGGAACTTAACTAAATGGATGGAAAAATTCAATACAATAAAAGAATCAATATTAAATAATAAATTCAAAAGTCCCTAGTCCCGAATCACATGTCAATCCCATATCAAAACTCTATTTCATCTTTAAAGAAACAATCAACAATGAGGTTCCTTACCCTAATCCAATCCTATATCCATGTTATCTTATTGGGAACCAAATAGTGCCCTTTTCAGGGTGTGAGGATAACATTGTAGATAGACATGACTATATTTAAATATAACTAATCAAATAATAAGTGTATGAAATAATGCAATAAATAAGTGTATCAAATAATTAAACAATTTAATTAATTCCACATCAACCTACTTCTACACCATGCAATAATGTCTCTAATCATGTGTCACGACCATGAAAAACCCAACCATAAAACCATGGTAACACATAACAGGCTTTGGAACTATAATAGAATTTATTTAAGCATGTATCATAATAAAACCAACCATATCAGTATATCCATGTTATAAATCCCACATGTCTTGGTCAAACCCACTATGGAATATTTTCATTAATTCATAAGTTCATAGACCAGCTTATACAAATTTCAACATGTATTAGGACCAAACCTAGTGTATAATCATTTCATCATGAATCACTTGGAATATATCCCTCCATAATAATTATATCATGAATTAGGGAGAATCACATAATATAAGAACTACAACATAAATTAGGTCTGAGCCAAGTATATAAGACGTATATCATGAATAAAATTGTATATCCTGTTATATAAGAATTAAAATATTTAACACAAAAAATCATAATATATGGTATATAAGCATATCAATTTATAAGGATCAATGGTTAATTATAAAAATTTCCATTTATCTTTTAGTCAAAACTAATGTTTACCATTTGGTCATAAACCAATAGCATTCCAATAATTTATATAATCACACGAAGCCTAGGTGAATCTATATCAAGGAAGCATCTAAATACTTTGTCATGAAAAACACACTTAATCTATTAGTATATTAATTTATAAAAATGGGTTTAGTCACCTGAACAATTGTTATAACTTACTTTAATAACAATCAAATCCAAATAGATTCCATGTAATAATCAAATTCATCATTTAATTATTTCAAACACATGTTATGTTAGTGAAATTACAATATTACACATCATTTTCAATCAAAAATACCATAGGGTTAAAATTTATGCCCCCAAACATATATCATAGATTAACGTACTGTATCTAACGGGTAATAAAAATACGGAAGATTGTGCAAAAGGGAATGAGATGAAACATAGTTATAAAAAGATCAATATTAACATCAAACCAAAATCCAGTTTGAGTATTCCAGCATCCTAACAAAGAAGAAAAAAAGGAAGGGGAAACCAAGAACAAAGACTTACCATGAATCAATCTCATGAACATGATTTCAGGAAAAGAGTAAAATCTCATATATTAGGCTGGATAAACATCCTAGTTCAAGACTATATAGATATACTAAAGGAATGAGAAAATATCACATACAATACTTCTCAAAACTATTATTTGGAATATTACACAGTGTGTAATTATGTTACACATCACATATTTATTTTTTGAGGATTACTTTTAAAAATACATCACCTCGACATAAAATTTATCTCGATTTACATTTACAAGATGTGAATTTCTTAGAATATGTGTAAGAATTTAACACCCTGTATTAGTTCATGACATGTTTTTGGTGCCAGTTACATGCAATATAATGAATTTAAAAATTGTGTAATTATTATATAGAAATTGTTCTATCCCAGATTCAACAAAAGGACCCGAACCACCTTTTAAGTCATCCAAACATGTAAAACCATCATAAACCCATTTAAAACATTTATATCTAGACTCCATTAATTCAAATAAGCATACATCAGTACTTTGTAATTTCCCCCAAAAAAGAGGCCTAGAAAAAATGGGATCTTACAACATCCTTAACATATAACAGTTCATCCAAGAGCTACTCCAAACATCACTTTGGGGTATCAATGTATATGTTTGGACATTTTGATCTCATATTAAACTCCCTCTTCCATGTATCATCCTATTCTTACCCATGCTAACACTACACTCAAGCGAATGGTTTATTCCTACTCTGGATATACTTCTCACTATGGTCCACAATCCATATCAGAATCTCCCTAAAGGACATATCTACCCCAAGATCTAAATATTCTATATCTATAATATGATATTGGACGAGGTGATATATTCAATGTTGTGACCCATGAAACACATGATGCATTGAACTGTAGAACTGTGGATGGGCTAATTGGTATGATACTAGATGTACCCTTTCCACTATCTCAAATAGACCAATAAAAATGGGTGATATATTTCCCTATTTCCTAATACAGTGTCACCCCATCCTTGGTGACACCAGAAGGAAAACATGATGACCAACCTCAAACTATAGAGTTCATCTCTAATAGTTAGAATGAGATTTTTTTCCAACTCTATGTTATCACTAACCACCTCCTGATCAAATTAAAAGGCTTATATGTCTCTTGAATGAGATAAATAATACCACCTACCTCCTACCAAAAAAGAGGTGAACAACATGAAATTATTTAAATATCATTGAAAGGAGACATATAGATCTATGTATGAATGATATTGTTATATGAAAACTAAAAGAATTCTATTTATTTATCCCATAAAGCACTAAAATATAGAACGCTTGCTCACAACATATCCTCAGGAACTTAGATAGTATGATCAGATTAATTTTTTTTCTAAAGATGAGAGGTTGTAGTCTGAAGAACCACATATACTAGATCTATCTAAATACCCTTCGATAAACATAATGTAAAAATAGGATCTCTATTTGATATGATACTCCTTGGAACAATGTGTAGAAGAATTACCTCTAGAACTTTAATACTAACAAAATAATCAACTATGAAGGTATCCCGAATAGGTAATAAGTAGTATAACTTATTTAGTAGTTCTAGAATCCTCCATAAGAATTTTTATTTTGGGTTTTCTATAGTAATAGTATCACATAATCTATAGTGAAATCATCCTATTTCCACTCAAGAATGGATAAAGTTTGTCAAAGCATAGCTGGTCTCTGATGCTCAGTTTCACTTGATGATAAGTTAAACATATTTCCACAAATCTTAATACCTTCTTATTCATTCCTAACCACCAGTATTATCTATGAAGATCACAACACATTTTTTTCAAACTTGGTTGTACCTCCTATCTAGATGCCTGAAAGTATGTCGCTAGCACCTTGTAAAAGCCCATAGAAACCCATTCGTAGCCATAGAAAATGAGAGAATGGAAATTTCTGAGTGTCCATACCGATGGTGTCTTCCTAACATATAATATTAGTCTAAGAACTAAGCCCTCAAGATCAAATAACTAATTTTTTATAATTTTTCATAAAATAATGTGTATAACAAATGTCGATGTTAGAGCCACTCGTATATAGGACTATTGAACATCTAGATACATGTATGAAAGGCCTCTAGTCACTCGGCACTCATTTCAATTTTCGCACAGTACATATGTCTATAGCTTCCATTTCAATGAATTGGAAACAATGATCCACTTTCATAGCATATAATCCTACTCGAAGTCAAAATATTACAGATACATGATCCACCTCCTCAACCTAAGTTTCATAACATACTGAAAAAATATTTACCTAAGGCTCTTATGGTACATGTATACTAAAAACCTCTCACCCATGAGATAATTGCTCCACTATCTCAGGGAATGTACAACTTCTGCTTGCTCCAAACCATGAGTAGGTTAATTACTATCATGTGTTATTAGTTGTCTAGTTTCTTAAGAAACCACTCAATCCTCGTACGTCAAAAAATTTCTATGTCTGAAATCAGTGTGTCATATTACACAATATATGATTTACCCATCATTTGTAAAGTGAGGACATGTGATGAGGTAAGCATACCTTTCAGATCTTGAAAATATCTCTCTAAAAAATCTGACGAAATGAACTTTACCCCCATCATGTTAATTTCTTCCAGATGAGGGACTTCCAAGGTTAAGAAACAAAAATAACATTGTAAACTCAAATGCTCTAAATCTCGAAGAATTATTGATTTTCTTGCAAGATACAACAAATTAAACCTTCTCCGGGCCCACTGACACTCTTGCCTCTAAGATGACATGTGCCATGAAGTTCACATTTTCAAACAAGAAACTACATCATGTTAACATTGAGTTATTATAATGATATATTTATAAACTCAATATTATTTCATGACATTGGATATTTCCATCTACTGAATTGGAATACACTAATACTTCTTCTAAAAAACACATCAAATCGATGTAGAAAAATACGAATGATCTGATTCACTAAATCCATGAATACATTCACTGCTTTAGTCAAACCCAATAGAATCGCTACAAATTCTCAATATATATTCCCACTCCTAAAATTAGTATGAGTTATTCCTGATGGTATCACCCTGAACTGAAGGTATGATGATCTTAAATTTATCTTATAGAAGATCATAGCACCTCTGAACTGATCAAAAATATCAACAATGCATGGAAGGTGATACAAGTTCATGACTATCATCTAAGTCAATATATGATAATCCAAACATAATAGAAAAGTACCATTTTCCTCATTAATGGAGATAACTAGAGAACCATAAGCAGATTTACAAGGTTGTATTAATCTGTTATCTTCCAAATCGTCCAAATGGACTTCAAACTCATGAAGCTCTATTGGTTCCATCCTATAAGTCATGATTGAAATAGAATATGTTCCCTTAACCAATGTGATCATTAAATCATTCTCCCTATCAGGTGGTAATACATAGAACTTATTGAAATACGATCATAAAAATGTTATACCAGTTTTGGAAAGGAATCATGTGACATTACACAATTATCTATAGAAACTATGACCCTCTAAGCCATTATACAATACAATGTGCGTTGAATTGGTCATGCATGACCTTCCTGAATATCCCACTCTTCCTGGTCAGAATAAAATCCTCCTTCTGTAGATAAAAATGTAACTCTCATCCAATAGTAGTTGATATGATCCTAGTATAGAACTTTTGAATCCAAAACCAAGATTCAAATTGAAGCATGTAATTTACAACACTAATGATTCCTAAATGAAATGGTAACTACCAATATTTAGAGAACATTCCTTGAAAATTTTTATATTTTCTAAATTAACTCCAAATGGTGTGTTTATGGTCATAACATCATTTAAGATATCCAAATACAAAAACAAACTATTCATAAATAGAGTAGATAAAAATAAATGTGATTCCTTTATATAAATCAAAACATAAGAAAACATTGATGATACAAGAATCATACCTATGATGATAGAAGGTCAATTATCTATAATATCCAGAGTATTATACATAACGTGCATCTGACTGGACCCTCTGACCTAGGCTCCAATCTGACTCCCTTGAGCTATTTCGTATTCAGGGTACTACCATTCTGGAACACGGGTACCACATCCTCTGCCTCGACTCAAACATCATGTGCAACTCTATCAATATTTGTATTGAGGAGTATATGAGTCCATCCTAGACTCTGGTACATTTCCTACTCCATTTCCACTACTCAAATATAGAATTATATTACAAAACCTTTGTTGGGGGCCATCCTTCCACAAGAATGACACTCCAACGAGTAGTATGTCCACTAAGGTCATTTATGGACCATCATTCCACACTGATTGCAATATAATAAATTATTATCTTACGATGCCAGCCCCTTTCCCTAGCTACTATGACTGTTGTTGACTTG